>ML682034.1:10713846-10889519 GCA_007922195.1 Podocnemis expansa
TACAAGCCTTCATGCTGCTTTCTCTCTGCCCCTGTGCAGAGGCTGGGGTTCAGTAGACCTGAAGTAGCCTTTAACTGGGCCCAGATGCCTCTAATTGACCTGCAGTAACCTCCCCATTGCCTGTAGGGAAAAGGGCCTTCAACAGTGTAGGGCTCACATACCTGCCCTGCTGTACGCTTTTGTAGCCACTCAGCCTGACTTTACTATAATACACACAAAAAAAAGACAGTCTTGTCTCAAAGAGCTTACAGTCTGAACAAACAAGGTTGGCAAAGGGTGGAAGAAAAGAAATTTACCATTGAAAACTACAGTGCAAAATGGAGGCACAGAGAGATTGTGACTTAATCAAAATTTTGAGATATCTTTCACAGAGCCAGGAATTGAACTCACATCTTTTAGTCTTTGTTCTGTGTCTTAACCACAGGATCATCCTTCTCTATATAAGAACTCTTCAGTTAACAGAATCAGGTCCTTAAAATAAATTAAACCCAATAACAAAATCTCTATGATAAAGAAAACGTCAATATGGACTAGTTCCTATTTACAAAGATTAATCTGTGAGTCCAGGAACAATTCAACTTATAGAAGCCATGTGGTGAAAAATATGTGTAAGATTTAGTACAGTGTGGCCCGGGGGCCAAAAGTGGCCTGCAGAGACTTTCAGAGTCCCACGGCTCCTCTCCTGCTGGTTATAGAAGGGAGTCCCTACCGAAGGACCCCAGTAAAGTGTGTTTCTGTGTGGCTAAAAGATTGGTTCAGGCTCTTTGCTGCAAGCAGGGGGATGGGAGATCAGCATTGTCGTTTTCCAGCTACAGCAGCGAGCAAAGCGCTCAGTGGGTCCCTAGGTTCTCGGGTCCCTCCTGCAGCCAGGGGGAGGAGAGCACTGGTTTTTCCATGCCCGTAGCTCCAGATGGGAGCCACAGCCTAGGGACCTAGGTGGAGCACACAGGGCTACAAGACATGTTCAGTTTCCCTGTGTAGCCAGGGAGACAAGAGATTAGTGAGGAAGAAGCCTCTGGCTGCCGTGGAGGCCTGCTGACAGAGACTAGTGGCCCTTTAGGGTTGTAAAAATTGTATCTGTGGCCCTCAAACCAAAAAGGTTGGGAACCGCTGGTTTAGTTCTTACCTAGAACTTCTGTTTTAAACCTGCCACAAACAGCTTAAAAGAATTACAATGAAACCATTATAGAGTAATATTACTTTTATGCCTCTATAGCTTCTTTTAGCTAAGGATCTCAAAGCGCTTTCCAATATAAATTACAGTCTTCCCTATGGAGAAGATAGTAATAGAATTATAGGATATCCACATTACAGTGGGTGAAATGAGATACACAGAGAGATTTAGTCACAGTTAGCAAGGACTGGTCTACATTGCTGGCAAAATATAGCGGCATTCGATGGGAGTTACACAAGTGACACAGAGAAGCTTGTGTAACTGCCATAGTCTTCATAACTCCCGCTCTCTGTTCCGTCTCCACTGCGCTGCACAGATGGGAAATGTATTCCCATCAGCATAGCACTACGCCAACTGAGGAGGTGGTTTTAGCAAATAAATTGATCTGATGGTGAATTTTCCACTGTCAGTGTAGAGTAGACAGAGCCTGACCAAGGTGGGAATAGAATTCTGAGACCCTGAATTGCATATTTCCCCCCACTAGACTACACTATTGAGCTTAAGCATAGGATAGAACTATGTTACCTGTCAACATTTTTCTCCTGTCAAAAAATGTAAATTGACGTCTTATCTCTTCTGTAGTAACTCACAGTTTTTGAAAATTCACTTAGCATTTATAGCTTGGTTGTTGCGAATTAATAGGGAGAGATGCTGTGCAGCCACATGTCTGAATAATTGTGCATCATGTTAAAGAGATGAGAAAAGTTAGTCACAAAATTTATTTATTAAAATGCCATCCTCCAATTTCCTACAGCTGTTACAAATAAAGACAATATCTAATGTGTCTGAAGTTAATCTCAGGGCCAGTATGGTATCATAAAACCACCTTTTGCGCTCCCTCTTTTGGGCTATTTGTGTACTTGGCCTCCAGGAGGTGCAGCATGTGGTGGGTTTGGTCTCTAGGAACAGAGATGTTGGGCCAAATGCTTGGGATTGACCTTGTGTTGCTTGGCCACTAGTTTAGGAGGGAGGGATATTACTTGCATTTCCTTTCCATGATCTTGCTGGAGCTTATTCATTTCTCCATGTCTCTTAGTAGAGGAAGCTATTGGTTCTGATGGCTGTCTCATAGTTATTCACTGCTGTTGCAACAAAATGAGACAGTATGAAGGGTGTCTGCTGAAAATGTGCCTTATTAGCAGAAAAAAAGTACCTAATTTATAAAAGCTGATTGATGCGTTGCTTGAACTGAGGGGGAGTTAAAGGAGAAAATGGTTATTTTTATTAAAAGAATTAAATTTCATTTAGTTTAATGCACAGTAGGAGAGAAATGAAGGGAGGTAATTCTTGACTTGTAATGTTAAACTTTTCTATCCTGCAGAGAGATGTTTTTGCAGAAAAGTTGTTCTATAGCCAGGGTCCTTCAATATTGGCTGAAGGGCCATAAATAAGGGATCCTTTCATCTGTGGGTGGTTAAACATTTTGGGTCATTTTCATTGCTGTGATGACTACTTTGTGACACTGCAGCAATAGAAAACAATGATATCTGGATTTAAAAGAATGTTAAAGTTACACAGAACAGTTTTAAAAATTACAGTTATGAAGTGGGAAGAGGAAACACATACATATGTTGTAGATTTGCTGTAGTGCTAAGTCAGTTACAAAACTGTTGATACTGATAATAGTGTCACTAAAGCACAATATTTTCTATAGCTATTCCCGGAACCATACTTATGACACCTACATTGGGAAAGGTTATGTGATTGCAGGGATGGATGAAGGTTTGCTTGGTGTATGCATTGGGGAAAAGAGAAGAATAATAATTCCACCTCATCTTGGATATGGAGAAGAAGGAAGAGGTGAGTTCCCCTTTTATTTCAGTAGTTTTTCGTAAGAAGCAATGCTTTTTTTGCTCTTTAGAGAAACTAAAACTAGTTAATCTCTGAGGTGTTTATTGTTCTCTTTTTGGTATTCAAATATTAATATGGTATCAAAAGGGTGTACAAATGGAAGAAGTAGGCCTAGAGTTTAGAAAATGATTTTAGTTTGCTAGATATGCTTATATGCAGTCTCAGTTGTATGAGTGTAGCTGGGGACGTAACAATTATTTGGCTAATCTGTGGTTCACACAAATGGGGGCTACCTGGGCTGGGAGTCTGCCAGTTTATAAACTCTGAAGTGAGAGCTTGATCACTGTAGATCTTGATAAACTTTGTCTGCTAAAGGACTTCTGTGTGTTAAGTTTTCTTCCCCATTCCTTCCACAGCCACAAGTTTTGTGGACACCTAGGCTGCTTCTGTAAACAGTGGATGCATGTAACAACAAAATATGTGTGTATGTATAACATACAATTAAAATTCCATTCTGAAAATTTCCTAGCCTCTAGGAAGGGCAGTGCTAGAGCATGGTTATGTCAGTTTCTCTAGTCAATCACAATTGTGTGCTTGTGTGTTAAAAAGTGTTTCCCAGGACATAAGCCCTTATTTTCAGTAAATAACTTCTTCGGAAATGTTTCAGTTTTGTGACAACACTCCACTCTGCAGATTGGGAATTAGACTCATAGCAAAGAAACCCATTGGTGGCTGTGGATGCATCTGTTGTTAGTAACACAATCACACAATACTTTGGGTGTAAGGAAAAGCAAGCACTTGTCAAGATTTTTCAAGTGGTTTAACCCTTTTGACACCGGTATTCAACTGTTGCATGGGGAAGTGTTGATATTCTGTTACGGTTTTGCTGCTTTAATAATGACTTGGTATTTGTGGCACCACTCAGTTGGTTAAGCTGGTCCCAGGTAATGTAAACTTCCAGCTTCACCATGCTATTAAAAAACACAAAGAAGAGTGCACAATTTTAAAACCCTAACTTGTGGGGAGGTGTTCTTTAACTGCTGAACTGTTTGTCTAATATACTGCTTTTTCATTGGCGTCCTCTGCATTTTAAGTGCCTTACATTGGAAGCATCTTGTATCTATGTTGTGTGCAGAGATGACTCAATGCTTTAATCCTAAAAAGTGTAAGCTGAAACAAAGAACAAAATCATTCAGTACAAGATACCCTTTGATATATTCTCACTGTATGCAATGTGAGATCAAGCATGTACCTGCATAGATGCTGTTTGTTTCTTCTTATATGATTGTTTACTATTTAGGAAAGATTCCAGGATCTGCAGTTCTGATTTTTGACATCCATGTGATTGATTTCCATAATCCTTCGGATTCTGTCAACATTACTACTCATTATAAACCTTCCAATTGCACAGTATTGAGTAAGAAAGGCGATTACTTGAAGTACCACTACAATGCCTCACTCCTTGATGGCACTTTGTTAGATTCGACGTAAGTAAGTCATTTGCCACATGAAATATGCCACATAACTATGAAAGCGTGGGCCAAAATGAATAGTGTACAAAGCAATAAGGATATTTAGAGAGGAAGAAGCTGACAACCATGTTGAAATATTCATGTTAACATGGGACCAGTTTATTTTTCCTGTCTGATTGTCTATAAAATCTTTTCATATAGAAAAAAGAAATGAGAGGGGGAGAAGACAGCCCATAGGGAGAGAGTTGGGAACAGATGAAAGAGCTATATGAGAGAGGAACATAAAAATTGTCATCACAATGATGAACAAGATGCACATGAATTAGTGTATTTAATTAGGTTCTCACGAAGCTGAGCTTTTCATGGAGAAACGATTGAATGGTTGGATCATGCTGGTGGGTCAGTTTGGGGGACGAAGGGACAATGCTTGCTTTCTTCCTACTGTATACATTAAGAGTGTGAGTGCTGGCAATCTTTGTCTCTTTCATTCAAAGGAAAGCTGAACCTCTTTGCTGTATTGCTCCCTCTTGACTGGCTCTGATTCCTTGTTGTGGCATAAAATAGACTATTTTACATGATCCATGTTTTGTATTAAACTGAAATAAATTCAAACTGTGTTTGCTATGACTGAGTAAATAATTTTGCTCTGTTTTGGTTCTGTGTGTCTCATCTTTTGAATACTAGTAGTACTGGTGAATTTATCATTTGTATTTTATATGCGAGGTGAGGTAGGGAAGGCCTACTTTTTGACAGAAGAATATAAACACAAGTAGTAGTTCATAGCTTTCATTATAACTTGCACTGCTGAATTTCTGTCTAACTATAGGTATTTATATGGCCACTGTCACTATAGTGTCTCAGTATATCAAACCTTTAATGTATTTATCCCCTAAGCACCTCTTTGATGTAGGGAAATGCTATTGATCCCATTTTAGAGATGGGAGACTGAGGTATAGAATGGCTAAGTGACATGCCCAAGGTCACACAGGACATCTGAAGCAGGGCAGGGACTTGAACTGTGTCACAATTCAGATCAAATGCGGCTATATTTCCTTTCAGTGATCCAGAAAGGGCACCCACTGTCAGGCGTTTGGCCCTCTAGCCCTCTTGAGTGGAGACCTATGTCTGTCTTCTCCTGACTGGGATGTTCCCAGTCTGAACAGTTCCCTGCTTTCCTTTTAACAAACAAGGAGTCCTGTGGCCCTTAAAGTCTAACAAATTTATTTATTTATTGCATGAGCTTTTGTGGGAGAAAATCCTAGACTTTAAGTGCCACAGGATTCCCTGTTTGTTTTAGTGAGCTAGACTCACCCAGCTGCCCCTTTGAAGCATGCTTTCATTTGGTTATTCCCAGCAAAAGACAGACTGCTTAAGCAGACCCTCTCATTTCCTCTCATAGACTGATCATGCTGTAATTGTCTGTCATGAAGCTACCACACAACACTTCCTATGCAAGCTTATTTGTTCTAAATCCCATTGAATTTCAGTGGCAGCTTGATGCCCTATTCCCTTAGGCTCTTCTGAAAATCCCAGCCATATTTATTTAACCAAGGGATTCCACATCTGAATAAACTTGCACTTATGCTTAAGGTTTTGCAGAATTGGGCCTATTTGCTTATTCTTAAAGGCATGTGGAAGCCAAGGAGCCCTTGTTTGATTAACAGAGTGTTTCAAAGTTTTATCTAGGAGGATTAAAATCATTGATTAGGTTTAACTCAAGTGGCTTGTGTTTTTAATGCTGAAGGTCTGTGTTCAGTGTGCATGATAGTTATATGTGATAGGATTTATAATTTGTTACTTCAGCAATGACACTACTTGACTATTTAGGAGCATATAGCATTCAGGGTAAGTTGATTTTGGCCATGAACGGATTTGATATAGAAAGTATACTGTGGGAGTGATAATTTGAAAGTAGTGAAAATTCTTTGTTTTATTTTTCAGGGTTAGTCTTGGCAAAACATATAACATAGTGCTGGGATCTGGACAGGTCGTATTGGGGATGGACATGGGCCTTAGAGATATGTGTGTTGGAGAGAGACGAACAGTTGTTATTCCACCCCATCTTGGTTATGGAGAAGCTGGTGTTGGTAAGTAATGAAACCTAATAAACTGCTGATGGGCTAACGTATTACCTCTTGAGTGTGTGGGGTTAGTCTTGGTTTTCATTATTTCCTGGGCAGAAGGAGAAATACTATCTTAAAACATTTGTTGGTTAGTTTACATTTTAAAAATTACCTATCAGTGTTAAGGTGCTCTCTTGGGAACTTTTCCATGTCAGTAGTTTAATCAAAGTGTTTGGTTAAAATAAACTTCCCTCCTTTAATAATACGACTTTGAAAATGTGGCATTCTGGTCATTGTGCTGATTGCCACTGTATACCACTGAGCACCTCCACGTTGTCAGGAATGTTGCTTTGTTTTAATGGAATGAAGTGGGTACTATGGGCTCATTTCACAGAGTGACTTAGGCAGTGAACTGCTAATTGACTGAGGAACTCCCAGGTGAGTACCCCCTCCCAACCACAGGGCCAAATGTTAGGAGGGAACAACTCATCTGCCATTGTTTTCTTGCAAGAAACACCCCAGGTTAGTGGTTTTCAAACTTTTTTCCTCAGCACTTAGTTGAAAAAGTCATTTATGCTCATGACCCAACAATTACATGCTTGAACAGTGCAATCCAGGCTTTCGGCGATGGCAGCAGGGGGCACCGCAACCCAGTACTGTGTCCTGACCTGTAGTTTGAGAACCACTGCTCTATGACTGCAGTAAATGGTTCACAGCTATGAATCACAGTGATATATACGTACCTTCCTGCAGTCTGGACTTAGCCTTCTAACTCTCTGAGAAGGGCAGGGCTTGGTGCAGACTCCTTTCCTTTTCATTCCCCAGTGATTCACCACTCAGCGAGTTACTTCTTGTGAATCCCATTCTTAGGTGCTTGTCACTTCCCAACATTGTATAGGCAGCTTAAGTGCTGAATCCAGAGTTTGTGAATCCCAATCATTTTTCTAGGTGCCTACAAGTTAGGCGTTATGGTACTGCATGTCATATTGAACATCTAAATTCCTTTGTGAATCTAGCCCTATGCACATAAAGTTTTATAATGTGTAGAAAACTAGCTAGTTAAGATGTAAATATCAGAAAATTGGAACTACAAAAAGTAAATCGAAATGGAGAAGTAAAATGCAAGAATATTTTTACAAATTCATTTCAAGAATTTATAGACATTTAGTTTATAACTATAGATAAAATAAATTAGCTTAAGTAAGTGAAGAAAATTATATCTTGATTTTGGATGAGCATGTTATCCAGACCAGGGTACCTGTTCCAAACTGTTTCTGTGTTCGTTTTGCCACACATATTGAATACTGGCAATGCAGTATTTGATAATTTAGTACTTGATCCTATACTTTCTCTTGCTTGTCTCATTGGAGTGCCTGTGGCTATGCATGGATAGAGTTTATGTACAGAAGGAATTTCGTGGGATTGAAACTTTAATTTGGAATTATATGGCTCAAAGAATTATTTATGAAAAATAAAAATTTTGGAGGATTTTCAGTTTCCAGTACATGGAGCTATTAGTGGCTTGTGCAATTAAAAGAACTTGGAGAATAGGGCCCTAATGATACTAACCTCTAGATTCTGAGTAATAGGATGCCTTACCACAGCTCATTCTGAATTTGTTGATTTGGATTCCTAAAGAACAGAAACTACTTCTACATAAAGTAGAGTGTCAGGCATAACACTGCGTTTAATATGGAATAAATATGAGAGATGAATTAAACATCTTTTTGACTTGTACATGAATCCAGGACAATTACTATAGTTACTAATGGAAAAAACCTGTCATGTATTTAAAAAAACCTACAAAATTCTGTATTTATGTAGTTGACACTTAAGATTACAGTGACTATATGGTCTGGAATAAATGATGCTGAATATATTGGTATTTTCTTACCTGTCTGGTAGAATTTCTTTATTCGTTCTGGAACGGAAGTTGCTTTATGATTTTTTTTCCTTTTTTAAATATCAGACAAATTCAGACTCCTCAGTGAGAAGTCTCAGTGGAAGGAAGATACCAGACAACAAAGACAATCTTGTATCTGTAGCCAGAGGCAATATACAGCTGCTGTATCCTGGGAGAAGATAGACTCTTCCTCCAACCTCTTCGTTTTTAGTAATAAAAATTAGAGACACCAATTATTATGGAAAGGTTAACTTTTATGTTAAGTATTCATCAAAATAACTGAATTGAAACTTGGTTAGGGATCAGTTCAGGAAAGCATTCTTATTCAGGGAGGGCACATAAGAATGTGCTTAAGTTCCATTCAAATGCCTAAATTAAACTTGTGTTTATGTCCCTTTTGTGAGTTAGGGCCATTAAGATTAAAACTCATGTTACATGTGTCACTTGTAGCACATATGTAGTGCTGTGTGCATCTCATGTGGTCAAATATTCTATGTTCCATGGTTACCTAACCCCAGTTTGCTGTTTATAGGTGGCCTGGTCCAATGGCCAGTGAAATCAATGAAAAGGCTCTCATTGATTTCATTGTGCTTGGATCAGGACCATAGTCAAGCACTTGTAGTTGCACTTTAAGTAAGAAATAAGTTTTAATTGTGGCAAACTCTAAATTGTCCTTTGCCACATAATTAAAAACCAGTACTTAACTGTGCCATTTGTTGTGACAGAAGGAGAAGTTCCTGGTAGCGCAGTATTAGTCTTTGACATTGAACTTTTGGAACTAGTGTCTGGTTTACCAGAAGGCTACATGTTTGTATGGCATGGGGAAGTCTCTCCAAACCTCTTCGAAGAAATCGACAAGGATAACAACGGAGAAGTTTTATTAGAAGAGGTAAGTTTTTAGGTGGAAAACCATTTTGCTTAGATTTCTCTTAGCTCCATCATTGCCAAGTTCATGGGTAAGTCAGGTTTTGTTTTTAAGCTTTGGAGTTTATCCAGCCCAGGTTGTGATTATTACCGAGTTAACAAGAAGCTGGCATTTTAAATTAAATTTACATTTTAAATTAATTACCCTACAGTGAATGATATAGGCTACCAAAAGCCAAAAAGGAAAATAGTTAAAAGAACAAACTCCTTTTCCCTCTTTTTCTCCTTCTATTATCTGTCACTCCTTTTAATTTTCTTATCTCCTGCAGCTGCTCCACTCCTTTTATAGGGCTGAAAGACTCTTGTTTACAGAATACCTGTAATGAACAATGCATTTCAGAACTGAATGTGGTGGGAGAAGCTTGAACATGATTGTTGGTACCAGAGCTTAATCTATAGACATTTTTGGGGAAGATGTGAACAAGGGTCAAAATGTTCATAGAGGTGCTGACCAAAATCATTTCTGTCTGAAGTTTTTGTACCTTCTTTGTTAGAAATAGCACCTGAGATTATTGTAACTGAGTTTAGAAGGAAAATATAATCCAGTCAGTCTGTACAACTTTTGCATCGGCCAGAAGTATGTTAGATGGTAACAGGTGAGGACATTTTTGTTTTTTAAAGACAGCACAGAATGCAGGTGTGGAGCATGATGCTATTTTTAATTCTTTATTTGAAGCTCATTTAAAAATCTTTCAGCACTGTGATCATTGCATTCTCTTTGCTCTCTATTGTAAGACTATGATTCGATGCATGATTGTATTCATACCCTACACACCAATGTAATAATCTTTGTATAAACTATGCCTTGGGGGGGATCACTTGAAAAGTTATAACTTACTTATCATTAATATTCTTGTGTGGTGTATGTTTGCAGTGTGTATTTAGAGTTATGGATATATGCTGGAATTATGACTAAAGTGTGTTTAAATCAGGCATGTCAGGAGAAGCTGGTAAACAGGTCTGCCTCAAAAAAAAAAAAAAAAGTGTATTTGAATCTTTGACCAGCCCAGTTGTCAGGGAAAGACAGTGAAAGTCTATATTAGTTAAACAAAGCTATTAAGCTAACGAGTTGAAGAAGAAAGAGCATGGCTTTTCCTTCACCACCAGACTCCATTTTGCATTCCTCAGGCTTGAAATGGATTTTACTTACTATAAACAGTGGTTCTCCAAGATGCTTGGACCCAGTCTGATTCCGTCTGTGGGTGTACATGTGCCATGTGCTGGAGCCACAAGTGTTCGTAGTAGCGTCTGTCAACCGATGTGTGCATTGTGTGTCTGCCACTTCATGCACCTGAGGTCTTATGAGACTCTACAAGTTGATGCCCCTCCAGCTCCCTCTTACCAACAGGCACAGAGCTTGTAGCAGAGGGGATGTGGATGGGATTGGAATCCATGTATGGACCACCCATCTCAAAGAACCTCCAGTTACAGTAAGTAACCTCCATTTCTTCTTCAAGTTCTGGTCCCTATGTGGATTCCATAGGTGGGTACTGTAGTGAGCAGTATTCACTGTGGGGGTGGGAGCGAGGGCTTCCTGTAAGCATTCACGTGTAGGACTGCATGTCCAATTGCCGCAGCTGCTACTGGTGCAGGGGCATAAAAGTGGTGAAAATGTGGATGGAGGACCATATGGCTCCATCTTACAAATGTTCTGGTAAGAGACATCTGTTAGAGGGAAGATGTAGCGACTTGCACTTGTATAGAATGGACAGTGATGCCAGGCAGAGGAGAGATTTGGGAAATGGAGCAGCATTCTGCGATGCAGCAAGGGATCTATTTGGATATATATTGTGATGAAAGAGTGTACTTTCAGAAACACTTTGCAATGGTGAGAAAAATTTGAGGCTCAGTTTGGAAAGTGTAGGTGCATTGGAGATAGAAGTGCAGCACATGGTGGATGTCAAAGGAATGTAACTTGCATGACCTGGGGGATACAATGTGATTTTGGTTAGAAGGTTGGGAAATGTATTGATTGGTTGAGTTGGAATGGAGAGACTGCTCTGGAGAGAAACTTTGGATGGTATCTGAGAGAAACCTTGTCTTTGTGTAACATGGTGGATGGTGGAATGGCCATCATAGCCACCAGTTCCCTGACTGTTCAAGTCAAGGTGATGGCCACCAAGATCACCTTCTTGGAGAGGAAGGTGAAAGGCTTGAAGGCGGCACAGGGCTCACGTCTATGTATGATGAAGGCAGTGAGGACAAGGTTGTGGTCCCATGGAGAGATGGCTCAGCAAACCAGGGGAAAGATGTTGAGGAGACTTTGCAGGAAGGAAGTAGTTGCACTTGGAGTTTCTTATGTTTGTGTACAAAACAAACCTCTCTCTCTCCATTCATTACCCTTCATAAAACTCTTCTTAGGCGAGGTCTTTCTCTGGTAACCTATCTTCAATCTGTTTTGTGGGGGAAATCCTCGCCTCATAGGAGTCAACAACCAAATTTCTGTTGACTTCATTGTAGCAAGATTTTATTTCTGATCTGTCCAATTCAGAGTGTAAGATCTTAAGATAAAAATGTTCTTCTACTCCTGCAGTGCGTACCATGCTGGTAGTTACGGTTGAGCAGTAAAGCACTAAATGTTAGCTTTTTAAAATATCCATTTAGTGCATTAATGATTATTCTGTTGCAAACTTTCTTTTTCTCCCTAGTTTTCAGAATATATTCAAGCCCAGGTTGATTCTGGCAAAGGAAAACTAGCTCCTGGCTTTGACTCTGCAAAGATTATTAAAAATATGTTCACAAATCAGGACCGAAATGGTGATGGCAAGATTACAGCTGAAGAATTCAAACTGAAAGACCAGGAGACAACAGAGGGACATGATGAACTGTAAAACAAAAAAGAACAGTGAGCTGACCTACTGTCATTGTGTGTGTAATGGAAGATGTTTGATGTACATGTGTGTTTGAAAAGATGGTATTTGGAGAGGGTATTTGTATACAACTATTCCTGTGTGTGTGGTGATGTATGTTGAATAGATTATTATAGGAGAGAAGGTTTTCAGCTGGAATGGATAGTTGCATTTTAAAAAAAGAAAAAAGCAATAAAGGATTTATAAATGATTTTGAGTGTCCTGCCAAACATGGTTGTGTGAACCATTTGGTTAATTTGTGTGCTACTAAGACTCACAATTTTGTTATTGAATCATGAACTTCACTTGGTTGGATGAAAAGTAGAAAATATACAATTGCTTTTTTAAAGATCTAAGAATCCTTTTTTACTTAAAATTATTCTACAGTTATGTAAATAAAACCAGAAGAAAAAAAATGCCCCACTAGCATACCTACAAAATAATAAAAATGCTGCAATAACAGATTAGACAGCTACTTATAGTACCCCTTTAGAAAGCCTGCATATTCTTCAGTAATTGAACAAGCCCCTCAATAATTTCCAGTAGGATCTAGGATTTGCAGATTACAAATTATTAGACAACCCATTGGAAAATTCTGGCAAGCTGTGAATAAAATGGATCTTTTAAATTGTGCCCACATGTGTAATGATGGGTTTTACTGTATATTTGACATGTTTGCTATATTTCTACATCTTATTTAACTAGAACATTTAACTCTGAGCACTATAAAAGCACTGTCTAAGGTATAAATACAAAATCTTGTATCCTCCCTACTGTATGCTAAAGCCAGTACTGTCACTCAATTGATCTGTAAATGTAGCAAGTTGTTTGTCTTAAACAGCCCTAACAAGAAATGAAATTGAATAAAATATATTTTCTGGAAAATTACATGAACTTCCCTCAACACACAAGAAGCACAGAAATACATCCCTAGTCATTGAAAAGTAGAAAAAAAGGAGGTGTATTATATGCTTTGAAGTGAGATGTGTGCTTCCTTGGATCTGTACCTGAATGGTGTTGGTTTAACACTCTTCAGCACACTCCTTTTGAAAAATTGCTATTTTTAATTAAATGAAAATATTTTGGATTTTTCTTTACAGGAAATGCCCTGAACTTTTGTTGGGTTTGATACAGCTGGATAATCTTTTGTTATATAAAACACAGATTAAGAAACATCCTATTTTTTTTTTTTTGTTCTGTCAAGAAGTGGAGGGCTAAATATATCTTGCTCAGAACAAATATTTTATGCATACACCATAGGCAAGGTTGCTATCCTGACTCTATATACATTTTCATTATTGGAATTAAAACCCTTATGAGAAAACACACCTGTAGGCTGAGAGCAGTTAAGTAGAATAACCCTACCTGATCATCCGTAGACACCTGACTTCAGCGACTCAATCTTAGGTTAGGTGTCTATTGCATGAGTGGGCAGGAGCTTTTGTGGCCCACATTGTGTAGGAGTTCAGACTAGAAACTAGATGACCATATTGGTCCCGCTGACCTTAAAATCCACAAACCTATTAAAAAAAAGTCTTTTTTATTTTATATAATTAAGAATCTTGGGACTCTGGAGTTCCTTAAATTGATCATATTGCCATGATTGGCTATGGCTGTTTGGAATGTGCTTTGAAGTTTTCTTGTGCTGAAAAATAAACACAAGTTTCTTTAACTTTCATAAGGACAGGTCAGCCATATCCACAGCCAGACCTGCCCTTATTAATGTGAAAGGATAGTGCTTTGTCCCCATGCCTAATGAAAACCAGACTACCTTTATGGCTGAGCTTTTGTCTTCTAGTTCTATTAGTTAATCCTAGTTAAAGTGCTACTACAGGAAGTCCTAACTGACTGTTTTATTGATAAATTAGATATGAACCAATTTCAGACCTTTAATGCATGGTAGACAATGCTAGGTATTAATGGATTGCAGATGGAATTTAATGTGTTACCATACAAATGACCCTACAGAAACATTAACATTTCACAAAACCAGTGTTTTCATGGAAGTTTTTAGCTTCAGATGCTGCAATTTCCTTCTTGATTTTGTTCCAAAATACAGAGATTGCTCATTAGTAACTATAGTTCAAATATACCGCTGTTGCGTATTTCACAAAGATGGATTATGTACGTTTGCTACACAGCAACCTTCAGGGAATCAGGGCAAATTGGTGTTGCATGAGCACCCCTTTTTGTGACACTGAAATTTGGAGGAAATGTTGCACATGCAAACTCCTCAATCACTCAGTGCTTGTACCCAGAGGTAGAGAGAAAGGCAGAAGGGTAGTCTTGAATGTATTATGAATGCAGCTGAAGAAGTTGTTGAGAAACCGTTAAGAATCATTCCACACATTTCCACTGTAGGTGTTCTGGCAAATTACAGTTAAATCAGAGTGGTAAAACTGCCCTATATCTAGATGTCAAGCAGGAAGCAGTACTGGATAAATGTATACAGAACTCCAGATTTCTGTAATAGTTCCATTGAAATGCCAAGTCACTGTTTCTTTACCTGTAGTAAATGGAGGTTTAAGCCCCTTACCTGCTGTGTCTCTGGACAACATATACTTAATACATACAGGGTAACCCACTTAGGAGACATTGTATGGAAACTCTAGTCTCCCGTCACTGTTTCCCAAACATTAGCAAGATCTTTTGCTAACCTCCTAAATAAACCTGTTTTACCACTTAGGTGGAGTTTAACTTCTGTGGAATTCTCCAGCTGGAAGATTTGACTTGGGAACATGCATCAAATAGCATGCAATAGCTTCGGAATGATAGAAGTGGAAACTGAGGCACAGCTGGCAACGAGGTTAAGTAAAACACTCTGCATTACTGTCTAGTAACGGGCAACTTGAGTTCAACTTCAATAGTGCTTCCCTCAGCATTTTTACTGTTTCAGAGTATTCAGACAGAAGCATGGTTTAAATGTTCAGCAGAGGCCAAGGGTTACTCTGTGAATAAAAGACTTGTCATGACATTTTTGGAGCCTTAAATCTCAAAAATACATCACAAAAGCAGCTTACCGCTAATACCAGGATGAAAATGCATAGTTTTAGCTAAAGTATAGCACTTGTGTCTGGTAATGAGCTCTCTACATATTTTTCCTCCCAGCAAGCAGCCAAGTTTCTTTTTCAAAGATGGGCAGCAGCTGGCTTTCCAGCTCATGAAGTATTTGAGAACTGCCTGAATCTAAAGTCCAAAACTACTTACATAACACAATGTGGCTAGTTCTCTGACTCCTCCTCTAAAAAAACTAGTGGGATGAAAAACTAATAAGTATATACAAAGCACACTTGTGACATACTGTAAGTGATAAAGGAAAGTATGGTTAAAATGATTTTACATCGCATTTTGACAGACATTTTCTGTGTGTCCATCAACACTGTAAACATTTAAAAATAATTCATCCTGAAATAAAAAGTTGCAGCACAAACCATTGTCAAACTCAAAGCTTACTGGAAGAATGTCAGTCTAGGTGTCCTTTAAATCACCTCCATGGGAAAGTCTTGTATTGCATACATGGACGGCCCAATGGGCAATGTCTTACCGTGTTTGTCGCGTTTCCTTTCTGACTTGTGTAGCCCTAGTGTGTATCATGCTCAGTAGCAGGGAATATTAGAGTGGCCTGCCACACCTTGTTGGGAGGAAACTCTCCATAGATATTCCAATTATCTCAGCCTAGATGTGTTTACAAAAGAGACCTGAAACAGTAAGTTAAAACCAAAGCAAATAAATTCACTTTTAGTATAACTTCGCTTATTCCTTGCCCTCAATTAGCTGAAAAAAAAACCTCAGTGCACCTTGTATTTGAATGTTCATGTTATTTTCTTATTTAGGCTGAATCAGCATCTGCATTTTAAATACACTGATGGGGAGGGAGTGGAATATAGGCTGTGCCTGGAAATTTAATTTAGGAATTCAGAGCATGTATGAACTCTTCCTCTGAAACTTGAGTAAGTAAAACCATGAGGCTATCTTAAGGTATAAGAATTAAACTTTTTTTCTTATAAATTACTATTTAAAATGTAGGCACAATTATTCTTTAAAATGAAGTGTTTGAGCACCTGACTCAATCCATGGACAGTTGCCTGGTCATACATCCAATGCTGGTTACTGTTGCTAGACAACACGATATATTGGAAAAGGAAGATGGAAGTTTGAGCAGAAGGAGATTTTTAGTTTTTGCAAAACGGAAAAGATGTCTAAAAAGACATACTTAAATATTTCCGAGTCTCAATTTGCTCTGTGAGATTTGTAGTTGCCACAGCAATGTTAAGTGATTGTAAAAGGAAACTGTCAATTTATCATTACTACGTGTCTCTTCTTAATGGAAACATTTTGAACCTCCCCAGTTTTGTACATAATGAAGGAAAGAAACATTGCTTTGTTTACAGTGATAGTAGTTTTATTGGCTTGGTGAGCCTAGAGTACTCGGAAGGGTGCAGAACGTCCACTGGTTTGTGGTCTGTTGTACTGTCCCCAGACATAGCAGAACACTCTGCCCAATGTTTAATAAGTTTGGAACCTCGTACATTAGTTGACTGGAGGAGGTGAGGGGTTCACTGTGACAGTGGAGGTGGCAGCCACGATGGCCACCCCGCCCCACACGTAGCCCCCTGGATTATGCTGCTCTCAAGGAGGAATGTTAAGTATCGACCTCCCTGATGGGCCTCCATCTCCGGGCCATCCAGAACAAGGGGGAAGAATACTAAGCATCAGTCTCCCCTGATGGCCCTTGATCTCTGGTGTGAGTTTCTTCCTCCCTAGCTTTGTGTCAACAAGAAGGGGGGTGAGTTGCTATCCCCCCTGAACAGTTTCTCGGCACCCCCGTCACCACAAAGGAGGGGTCATTGTCTGGGGTCCCAGTTTTATCATTGGTCCTGACCAGGATCCCACTCCTAATTGGCTATTTTTACTCTGGCTGGGCAAAATTCTATTAAAACCCCCTGTCTCAGCTAGCTTGTTGTTCTCCCACCCTCAGATGCTAAAGGGCACGTTGCGACCCGGTCGGACTGATCCCCTGACTGAGACAGGGAGCACCCACCCCCGAGACCTTTTTTTTGGGGTGTACATGGATTGCCGGCCAAACAATTAAGTGCTGAGATGCTGCAGCTGGTCTGCCTCCTC
Organism: Podocnemis expansa; assembly: GCA_007922195.1. Classification (NCBI taxonomy): domain Eukaryota; kingdom Metazoa; phylum Chordata; order Testudines; family Podocnemididae; genus Podocnemis; species Podocnemis expansa. The sequence continues at coordinate 10,731,147 of ML682034.1, forward strand.
GCTTTGGGTTCTACCGTGGTCCTGGGACAGGTATTATAAATCGATATAGGCCTCCTACCTTCCCTTAATCATTCTACTTGGTACCATTTATATATAGTCTGTGATTGTAGCTTCTTTACCTGAGTTTTGCATAGTTTGTGTAGTTGTTATTTTCTCTGTATCCTGCATAATCTTTTCATGATATAGTTGTTTATGGTCTAGCATAGTTTTGTGTTGTTAATTTGCCAGGTGTTTTGTTAGGCATTTGTATTTTGCATCTTTCTTACTGTATAATTGTTCATTACTCTGCTTCTGCTCTAAACTGCTGGCCCCAAACGTCCCCAGTGTACACGGGGGGAGCGTGGGGGTTTATTTTTCTCTTATCTGACTTTTTCATTCTGCTGCTCACCCTTCTTGGCTAGCAAGGAGGAATGGCTTCCAGCCATTGGTAAATACGCGTCGGGTGGGCTGGTCAGTGCCTATACCAATGTTGAGGCAGTAAGAGGCCAGAAAAGTCTTGACTTATTATGGCCACCCTCTTGTAGGCCATTACTCCATACTGTTATTTAACTATAAGTACTTTTGTAGGTTGTAAGTGTTTTGCATAGACTCTCATACTTTATCCTGGTGTTTGGTTGGAGGTGTTTTACAAGTGCTTTATATAGACTTTCTTGCTCCACACTGTTGCTTGGTTATAAGTGATTTGCATAGGTTTTTAGCTTTATATTGTCATTTAGTTATAAGGGTTTATTTAGATTTTGCTTTATGCTGTTAGTTGGTTATAAGTGTCCTATATAGGTTTTCTTTCATAGTGTGAGTTGATTACAAGTGTTTTTGCATAGATCTCCTTGCTTTACACTGTTAAGTGGTTAAAGGTGTTTAAGGTGTCACTATAAAAGTAGTTTTTTTTGTTTACTTGAACTGGTGTCCATCTCATTGGTGGGTGTCGCTGGTCCATCCCAGTCACATCACGAACCCGGGGTTCAACACACTGCCTCATCAGAAGATGAATAAATTGTAGCTGAGATCAGTTCTTTCTTGTCTGTCTGATCTTAGTCTCTTGATCTGACAGTGCTTTAGTTGACCTGCTTGGGGAGATTTAATTTGCCTCTTGAGGGAAGGGAATTTAGCCTTGGCAGGCAGCTGTAGCTACTGGCCTGCAGGTATGATAGTGCATAGCCCAGGATGTCCAGTTGGGTTAAGGTAGATAAGCATATCCATACTCAATTGATGAACACAATGGAAAACGTGTGGCCTGGTCTCAGAAATCCAGGCCATTTCCTATTGAGACAACTATCCTTCATGATTCTCACTGTGATCCCCATGGAGATAGAGTCCTTACTGCACATCAACAGGGAGTGTGAAAGGGAGGGCACCTTCTCCAATGTTGAGTATACTATTTAAGGCATGTTAGGGTATTCTAATGTCCACTCTAATAGAGAAGTGAGTTAATGCTGAGGTTTCTAGTTGACAGCTTACCTAGCAAAGGTAGCCACATTACTGGGCCCACAGCAATTGCTCCATATTGTGTGTGCTCTGTGTCAGCAGGAATGGTCCCAAGGAGATCAGTGCCAAGGGGCAGGCAACAACTTTAATAGGTGCCAGAGGCACACATTTACCAGGTAGTACTAATGGACCACAAGGACCTGTGTCTGCCCCTTGGCTATCTTTTGACTGTTGAGTACAATCAGGCTGTCTGGATTTCACAGGCACAGCAGAGGGTAATTAACATCTCATCTTAATTCTGAAGTGGTGCAGGAGGGAGCACCTCTCAGGTCAGCAGTGCCAGCATGGACGTGAACAACTGGGATCTCTTGGTTGGTAGGGACTTCTTAATGTTCCTGAGTCTGATTACAGAGGGAGCACCCACATGCATATTGAATATCACTCAGGAATGTGAGTGCCCATCTGTAAGCGGGCACTGAAATAGTACACAAGAAGCAAGTTTTTAATGCTGGTGGGTTTGCTTCTGTCATGCTGCTGAATGCCTGGTGCTTGTCCTCCTCTGGCCTATATGCTAAATATCTAAAGTCTTTTGCAACAACTGACAAAGACTGAACATCACTATTGAGAACCATCTATCATTAATATAACTGCACATATGCAGCAGTGGGAAAAGAGAGCAGAAGAGTGGGTTGGACCTGCTTTGCTTCTTACCAGAGGCAGATGTAAGAACTCTGGAAAAGCCTCACCGACACTACTGGCCATTTTGCATAGCAGCTAACAGGGTAGATCTTCCCCCTGCTGAATAGAGGGACTCAAAGGAAGTTTTGTAAGTCCCAGCATGTGAGTTTAACCCTGTGATTTTAGTGCATTATTAGTTATTGATTATACTATAGAGCAGCAGTTCCCAAACTCTGGGTTGTGACCTCTAGTGGGGTTGTGCCACCAACAGTTGGGGTTGCAGCAATCCTGAGTACAGGCACCCGCAGTGATGACTGGGGTCCTGACCAGAACTACTTCATTAAAATGGGGTTGTGATGACAAAAAGTTTTAGAGCCCCTGCTATAGAGTGTTGATGTATATAATTGTTTAGTGTATTCACTGTTAAGTGTATTATTTTTCTCTACTTTCATTTTCTTTCCTGTTCATGCAGCTACTAAATACGTTTTGTATCTCTTTTCAAAGTGTCGCAGTTTGTCTCCTATCTTGATCAGAAGGCTATACTTATGTCCTGTCAGGGAGAGGCAAGTTGTTTCCCCAGGAATTCCTTTGCTGGTGGGGTAGTTTGCACTAGTTTTTAGGGTACCCTTATTTATACCTAAAAGATTTCTGGTAACAATATGGCCATTTACTTTAACCACCACCTTTAGTTTCTGGATGGAGAGAGACAGTGATTGCCCACTCACTTATTGTCAATAGGAGTTGAAAATATGCAGCAACAGTACAGTAATTCCAGTACTCATACAGTAGGCAGTTTGACAATGGAGGAGATACCACTGTTAGTCTTATGAAAGAAAATTTACCTAATGAATTGAAGTGGCATTAATTAAATCAAAACTTAGCATCCTCTGGTTAACCTAACAGGATTAAAAACGTGTGTATGCTCTTTGACACCTTAGAGGTATTTAGAATCTTTGTTATAAGGTGGGACACTGTTTGCCTCTAAAGTAGTATAAAGAACGAAGTCCAGATGCTGAGCTGAAATTACCATAATTTGTACTAGTTTGTACAAATGTTATCACAGTACTGAAAAATGAAGCGTACTATCAATTACATCCAAAAAACAGGCAACTTGTGTAATTCTTTCACTAAACAGCAACTAAAATGTTAAAAGATAACCAAATGAGTAAAGAGCCTTCTATGGGAGATCATGTTTTGGTAGTTATTGGTCTCTAAAGTTACTGTACAAACCCCAAACAGGTGCCTGTCTCTTTTAACACAACTTCCAACTTTTACTTCTAAGGCAATGCTATTTAGTTAAAGGTAAACTTAGCAGTTCTTTGAAATCAGTAAGCTGGTATAAAATGTGCAAAGTGATAGTTCATATACATTAACCCATTTATTGGAAGAATATGATCTTTATGTTGCATCATTTTCTTCAAGGGAAAAAAGCAGTATTATGGAAACTTACACTGTGGAACATTGAAATAACCCCCCAATATATAAGTGCAACTATGATTCTTGAATATAGCGGTTTCCCCTGTTAGGAGCAACACAGAACTGTACAACGGGCAACACCAACCCATGTACTTTAGCTATTCACAGAAAGTTTACATCTCAAATTTTACAAAATAGCTACATTTTCTAAAACACTCCTTTCATATGCATGATTAAAAGAACATAACTTGTGCTGTCCTCTAAGCTGGAAAAGTTAATCATATCAAAAAATCTGGAATTAAATTATCAAAACAAAGCAGAGTTGTGTGACTCTGAGGAGTGGTATAAGAGCAGTAAGGAAGCTTCCAGGTGACATTGGATGCCATACATTACTTTTAGATACCAAAATGATCAAATATTTTAAGAATTACAATAGTTCAGAAATAATAATGAACAAACATCTTTAAAGATAGCACAAGTGTGCTCTTCTGTCCAGCTGTCCCCTTGGGAGAAATGGGAGTGACTTGAGGATGTAGTTTACAGGATTTTCTGTAAGATGGAGTTGGCCACATCCAAAGACTCATCTTTCACTAAAACAATATCATAAGAGTCCATGTATTTTTCCAGAAGTTCTTCTACCTAGTTATCAGCAGGAATGAAATGGGGGTGGGGAGGAGAACACAGAAGTAACAGGTTTAAAGCAGAGAAGTCAGACACCATTATAAAATTAGTATATCATTTCCTCCCAGTAATCAAGGTGAAATAAATGTATCCACCGCTAGCTACTAAGAGTTTGAGCTCCATGGTTTGTGGAAGTGAAACTAAAAGCAAGTTAAAATTCAAATTAGTTATTAGGAGTGCATATAATATGGACTGAAGTGTATATGGCTTTTTTCCTCAAGTATACATGTGTGGCAGACTGCACTCAAGACTTTATGAATAATGATGGTGTCAATGAGTTAAAAAAAAAAAACAGGTGGAAACTTGTCTTGAAAGGGAGAGGCTGTGGAACTTCAGAATGGAGTTGTATGTGGATGAAGGAAATTTTACTATATATAATTTTAAATAGGCAGTATTTTACATTCTAGGAATGTGGCATGCATTCCATGTTGAAATGTATCTTCACTTTAGAAATGCTTTTTAGCTTTGCTGTCAAGGTCTTGGGTCTTATCCGAAGGAGAAAAGTTTCCAACCTTTGATATTGAAACTTTACTCAGAGACACATGCAGGACTGAAGGGAAGAAGGTACAGGATTTCAAGAGAGAGAATGAATCACCACTGATAAAGGTGACTGAATTTCATATCTCAGGGAGACAGCTGTTCCAGGAGGAATTCAAGCAGAGATCATGCTTAAGCAGGAGTAGACAAGTGTTGTGCAGCTAGGCACCCAGCTTCAAAGCAAGGTGCCTAGCAAATGTTCCCTGCGCTAGTGGGCAGGGGCGCAATGGCCCCCCTTTGCCAGCGCAGGCAACAGGTGGGCCAGCGCAGCGCAGGGCAGGCAGCCTGGAGGAGCCCCGTGTGTCTGTTGGCTCAGCTCCTGCAGTAGCGCAGGCTCATGCAGAGGCTGCCTGCCCGAGCAGTGAGTGACAGCCCCTTCCCCCTGCCCGCAGAGGGGGAGGGAAATTTAAATGTCTCCCTCTCCTCTGCACCAGGCTGCTAGTGCAGTGGTGGTGGCATCTTTGGGGCCTGTGTGGGTCCCAGGAGGTAAGCAGCCCTGAGCCTGAGCAAGAGGGGGGACCCTGAGAGATGGCAAGGCTCAGCTGTGGGGCTCCCAGAGGCAGCCATGCAGTGGCCAAAGGGACGCAGGGCTCTCTGTGGGGGCAGAGGATGGGAGCTGGGCTGCAGGCAAAGGAGCCAAGCTGGAGCTGGAGGAAGACCTGGGACTTGAAAGACCCAGCAAAATTGTTTTGAGCCATTTAGCATCTCTATCAAGGGTGAATGTTCTGCTTTTCACTTGCTAAAAGGCTTGAATATACAAAAGCTCCTAAAAGAAAAGCAATCCTTTAAAATAAGCAAAACCAAGTTGGGTTAATTTTAGATTTCTTTTCTGTGAGAGATTCTAATGCAATCAGTTTGTCAAGGTGGGGCTTTACAATGTAACTTTGTATAGACTCCTGTGATGGAAGGAAACAAATCCTAATGATTAGGAAAATGAAATGAAAAACTGAAAGGATAAAAAGTCATTCAAGGCAGAAGGAAAAAAAATATTGCCAGCAGTGCAATAATTTTTTTTTTTAAAAAAAGACTATTTCTATTTCCCCCAAAATTTGTTAGAAAAATAATCATTTTCTTTCACAAATCCATTTATGCTCTTGCTACTTGCAGCTTTGATTAGGTTTGCTTTAACTGTCAAAAATTATTAAACTACCTTTATTATATTCCACTGCCAGACACACATCTCAATTGTACCTCATTTTGCTTATTTTAGTTCTGAGTGTATTTACACTCCAGGCATACTAATTATAGCCTCCCTTTTATTGTTGAAAATGATTTGGATAAAAAACCCCATAAACTCCAAAACTGAGATGTTAGAGACACTTTATATTAAAGGAAGATACTCACAATGTTTAAAGTTTTCTGTATGCCTAATCAATTTTTTGCCATTCACTTAGGGGATTGCTGTCCCATATTTAGCTTTTGGGCATGATAATGTAACAGACTCTAACCTAGCTCTATTTGATGCAAATTCTTTAGGCACAAAAGATGACTGTGGTTACAGAGATGTGATGCTGTGAGAAATTGTCTTGAAACATGTTTTCTGCCCTTGCCACCTTTAAAAGTTTTGAATTTCTCAGATAACATTACTTAAGGTGTTGCCCTGAGGGAATCTGGGAAGCAGTTGCTACCTAGTGATTGTGATTTGCAATGCATGGTAATTGAATGTTTACTGAGGGCAGAATAGGTGTATTTTCAAGGTTCATAGCTAGATATTAAATACAATCCCCTCAACATGTCAGTCTCATGATCAAGTCTGAAGCTACCTACTTAATTTCAATCTGTGTTTTGGACATTTAGGGCCTGATCCACTTTGAATCCCTTTTTGCCCCAGTTTGGCAGCATAACAGGGACTTAAATTCCAAAGGGACAGCCGTGTTAGTCTAGTAAGGCAAAAAAAGCAAGGAGTCTTGTGGCACTTAAAGACTAACAGATTTATTTTTTTGCATGAGCTTTTGTGGGAGAAAATCCCACTTTGTCTATGTATGTATTCTGGAAATCTGACAAAGACAGGCAACAAAAACTGAGCGGTGTAGATGATGGTAGAAGCTGGACAGGCAGCAAGTGTCATCGTCTCACATTTGTTTAGTAAATTAATAAAACTACAGTACTTCAATTTAACATTTTTATTGAAGTTTGAATGAAAAGACATCTGTGAATTACTTTTGAATTAAGGCACTTAGGCATGCTGATACTTTCAGCACCAAAAAACTGCTGCCCAGGCCTCAAATTGCTGCTCAGTAAATACCATAACTTGCTCAGCTGCATCATCAGCTTAGAGGGAACAGCCTAGGTCTGACTCCCATTGCAGCCAAAACACATACCCTCCTGCTGGCAATGCTATGGAAACCCTAAAGGAGCCAACAATTTTTTTTTGTCACCAGAGGGCATCCTCTACTGCATTTTCTCTAGGCTGCCTAGCTCTACAGTGAAAATGAAGTGGAAGAGCAATCTCTAGTGACTAAAAATAAAGCTGCCAGCACCTAAATTATTATTATTTTAAAAAGTGCAGCTGGCTCCCAGGTACCAGGCTGTAACATTTAGTTGCCATGGAGACCTGGTGCCTGGATTCTGTCAGGCCTTGTGCTAAAGGATGGGGGAAACTGCAGCTTGTGCTTTAACAACTCATGGATGGGAGGCGAGGAAACCTTTTGAGTATCAACTCTTTAGTATCTACAATTCAAATATATTCTAAAGAGGTAGCTTCAATAGATACCTAATGCTCTACAGCAGGGGTGGCCAAATTTACTGACCTCAAGAGCCATACAAGTTGATTATTAAATCTTCAAGAGCCGCGCTGAGGCATAGAGCCATATACTTTTACCTACAAAATTGATTTGCTGACATTCTTCCATGAGCCGCACTTTTTCATTCAAGACCCACATGCGGCTCCTGAGCCGCAGTTTGGTCACACCTGCTCTGTAGAATTGCCTTTATTTTGCTAATCCATAGTCTGTACGATTAGAAGAAAACATTCTACCCCAAACTTACCAATATATGAAACTACTTACTTTATCATTTAGATAGCCAATCTTAAGAACGTGTTCAACATTTGCTACGCCATCTGCCATAGTTAAATCCCCCTGTGAATCTCCAAGCAATATGATGTTGCTGTTGTCTTTTAACTGTTTGAAATATTCTGTATTCTTCAAGGCACCATCATGTTTGTTGTAAACATGAATCAATTCTCCTTTAAATCCCTTTAACACACCCTATTAAACAAATGCTGAAGTTATTTCACAAGTTATATGAGCAGACTGAATCTCAGAGTGCTATTTTTATATTTCATCTTTAGATATTTGACTTGGGGCAAATATTTATAATCTCACTCCTCTCAAGTTTTATGCAGGATTCATCAATACCAGAGAGCAGAAGCTAAGGGACTAGACTGCAAATTGATGATTTGCCACAAGCAAAAGGGTAGCACACTGTTGTGTTGCCCCAGGAGCAGCCCACAAAGAGAGCAACCAACCACATCAGTGATAGTATCTTCTATTTGCTTTGTGCCTAAAACAGGCCTTGACAAATCTGCCACAGACCTAGTAGCCAGACCAAAAAACTGAGGTGATTAGGTGCGTGGCAGTGAAGGGCCCCTCTGCCACTGAAAGACCATAGCTGCCACCAGCAGCGGGTGCAAAACACAGATGGCCCCCGCTACTGGGTGCATTTTTGGTGACAGTGGGGGAGGGAAGGATGAAAGGAGGCCGTGCTGAACCTTTCAGTGCCACCATACCCTTTTTTTTTTCCCCCTCTCTCTCTTTTTTTTTTTTTAAACGCATGAGGGGATATTCGCCTCCCTGGCTACTGTGGTGCAGCTAAGCACCAGGGGCAAAATCCTGGGCATCATGATGACCTGGCACCCAGGATCTGTCAAGCCATGGCATAGGAAAACAATGACTACACACTGCTTTTTTCAAATGGCAGGGAAACTGGCTGAATTAACATGTTTGTTTAGAGTGTGGTGTTATGCATTACCCGTATAACACTGCATTCTTTCTACAGCTGCCCCTTTCAATTCCAGAAACATAGCATTTCATACTTACGTTCTCATCAAAATCCATGAAATTGGAGACTACTTTGACATTAGAATGGTAGACCCCAGCCTGATGGATGACTTCCTCTAGAACATCTCCAATCCCAGCAGAAAATATGAACACAGGAATGTTATGTTCATTGAGCTTATCAAAGAAGTTCTCATAGCCTTCCCTGCAGAATGGGACGTAAATACAAATTTAAAAAGCACATGAAGAAAAAAACCCCACAAAACATAAGATTTTCAAAAGCCTGTTCTATTTTCATGAAGAAAATGGAATTTTCCATAAGTATTTAACTATTTGTTTTCATAGGTTCTTTTACAAGTCAGAAGAGATCATTATTATAATCTGGTTTCACATCTTATGCACCACATCACAGAATTTCAGTATATAATTCCTGCATCAACCCATAACTTATGATTGAACAAGAAAATCTTTTTGGCACACATCCAAGCTTGACTGAAAGACTACAAATGATGGAGAATCTACCATATTCTTAGGTAAATAGTTCCAATGATTAATTACTTTCACCTGGAATACACTGATTTATTTTTAGCCTGAATTGGTTTCATTTTCCTGCCACTGATCTCATTATGCTTTTGTCCACTAGATTAGTCAGTACTCTAGCTATCAAGTCTTCTCTCTAAGTACGGACTTTTAGACCATGATTGAATCACCTCTTAATCTTCGTTCCCTCTGTTAAGGTAAATAGGTTGAGCTTTATAGGCTCTCCTTGGAAAGATTTTGCAGAATCTGAATCATTGTTGGAGCTATTTTCTGAACCCTTTCTGATTTATCAACATCATTTAAAAAGTGACACCAGAACTGGACACCGTGTTCCAGTAATGGTTCAACTAATGCCATATACCACCTCTGTGCTTATGTTCTGTATGTACCTGCTTCACCATCTAAGAATAGTATGTTGCAGTTTATACCCACATTCTGAAAGCGCTTTGGGGAATTTTAGCTAGATCATTAAGATTCATGCAGCTGGAAACTCGAGTTTATAAACGTGCAAGGAGGATGTACATGCATTTCCCTTCAAGGCTGTTTCTTAATCTAAGGCTTTTTTGTAGTTAAAAAATGTTTTCTCTTATCTAACAATAAAGAATTGTGAAGAAACTATGCAGAAGTTTAGGCAAGAATGAGTAAGTCCAAACAAATTAGATTCTTGCATCCTAAGGCTGATTTCTTTAGGGGGAGGAAAAATAACCAAAACACCCCACCCCCCCACCCCCTTCCAAACTTTCAGCCAGCTCTCTCAAAGATCTCTTTGGAATGCTGATAGAAAAAGCAAGGATACACAAAAACCACTGGAACCTCAGTATATTAAGGACATTTTGGGCAAGGATGTTGGCTATTAATCTTGTCTCTTATCAGGGGCAGAATAATATTCCAATTTTATTTAAAAAATATAGATATTCCTGAATTGTCTTGTTGCTAAGCTTTGTTAGTATTAGACACACAAATGTACAGATTTTAAATGGGGAGCTTTTAAAGGGCATAAAATCAAGTGCCTAAATTCCTGTGGTACTTTTTGAAAACCTCACCTATGTGTTTTGTGAGGAAGAAAGTTTATAGGAGTGACAGCCACATAAGAGGACATGTCAAGAATTATCTGACAGTAGAGTATTTGTAGATTCAAATATCTCAGGTGTTCATTCTAATACGTTAGCATATCAGATATTTTTCAGAGGTAAAACAGACATATGAGGGATGTGACTATTACATAAAATTTCTTCTGAAAACATCATGCACCTAACTTTTTCAACAAAAATGGTTTCTGATATATGAGTAATAAGCATAATGGCAATAGCATAAATCTGTGGAAACATTTCAAACTGATCTGACAGTCGAAGAATCTTACTTCAGCATAACATCAGATTCCCTCACAATTTCTGCAAGTTTTTCCTTTTGTAAACCTTGTTCAACGAGTAAAGTATGTGATTTATTGTACCTAGGAATAAAAAAAGAAAAAAAGTCAAACTTCTGTTGACTTATGGATGTAAGGTTCAATCTTTTGAATTTCGTTAGTTTCTAGAAGTATACCACAGCTCATTGTGGAAAGCTTTTTAAAATCTACTAAATGTGAGAAACTCTAAAAATATCTTTATAACCAAGTTATGATTATATACATGTTGAGCCAAAACCTGAGGAATGATATTTAGTTTTTCAAGTAGTAATTACTGCATTTGTTCACTAATAGATTGTTCTATTCTGAGGAGGAACATTTTATACTTTGTTTAGGATGCCTCAGCAACTGTTTTGTGCAACCAAAGAGAGGTGAATTATATCAACTGAATTAGCAACAGGTCATCTTTAGCTCATATATTTTAGAAAGACAACTGTAAAAAATAAAAATGCTTACCATTCAACCATGTAAGGATACTTCTCTTCAATAGTAAGATCAGGGTCAATTTCAATCGGATAATATGTTTCTCTCAGCTGCAATAACTGAAAAGAAAACCAGAACATTTAAGATCGCTCAACAACAGAAAACAACTAATAATTAATTTAAAAAAAGCAGCTGGGTGATTATTCCATGCCCAGCTTCTGTGCTTTGATCTAAGTAATCAACTTAATTTATAATTTATCTGTGATTCTGATCCCTTATTTGCATCACTAGTTGTTTGTAATAGAATCTGAAATGCTTTTTTTGTATGCCAATGCATGGATGAGTGATGAAACTTAGTAAACATACACATTTTGTGAAACTAGATTATTTCTAGTTCTGATTGGAATATACATATACTTAGTTACTTATGTTAAGCTACATTAACAGTCTGAGGATTTACATGGTGAAATCCTGGCTCCACTGAAGTCAGACAGACATCAAGTCCCATTCACTTTAGTGGTCAAGAGTTTTTGTCTCTCATCAAATCTGACTAGAAATAAAATATAAAGTGATCAATGACTAATGCATTTTCTGTTTACCTTTTTCCGACATTCCTCTGTAATGAGCTTGCAGTTATCAATGATATCTGAAAAGATTATGTAAAAATAAAACACAAGTATTATCCAAAAGGTCACATTTCACTCAATTTTTTATTTTCTAGGCCTTGAATAATGCTGAAGAGGAATGTTTGAGTACATGCTACTACACCGTGAGTTGGCTCACAATTGTTCATACCAGTGCCCAACTAGAATGCATTCTCCACTTTTAAGAGTTTGGCTGAAAAAGAATTTAACTGGAAAGGAGAACAAAAAAACCACTGATGTCCCTTATTTTACAGTTTTGAAACTGTATCATACCCTGACATAGTTAGCCACCCAATTTCATTGGGACATATCACCTCCTTTCCTCTGCTTTAAGGGGTATATTTCCAACACCATCCAGTGGTTTTAACCATGTGACTCTTGCCAATGTTACTGTTATAACCCTGGGCAAATCTAAAAATGCGTAACACCATATACACCACTACTCTGTAACCAATAAAATAGTCTTCAGCAAGACTAAATTATTGAAATGATAATCCTACTGAAGTTGTGCCCTGTAACTTCAACTGCTAATTATTCAGATGATCTCTTATAACCAACAAGCACTGATTGAGAATTATTTTTAAAATGGATTGCAACTATAGCATTTTAAAACCTGAATTATTAGCCCATATAGCTCAAATAGATAAAGCTCATGTGAAGTCTCGATGTAGCAAGGAAACATATTAAAAGAAAATTACATGCAGTAATGAAGAAAACAAAACCCTCCACCTCTATACACGTCATATAAAGAGTACTCACTATGACACGTTGGACATCTTTTTCCATTGTAAGAAAATCTACTTAATGTCATATCAAAATCTGTAATTATCTATTAAAGAAAAGAAAAAAGTTGATCTTTACTGGTAGCTCTCAGGAGAGTACAGCTATCACAAGTCTCTTTACAAAGACTACTGAGGTACTTTAATACCAGAGACAGAACTGAAACAACAGAATTATTATAAATAATCATAATTATATATTATAATTAGAATAACCCATTAATTTTTTTGCATCCTTTTTATATTCTGAATTTGGGTCTCTCTCCTGATTTGGCTACATTAATGTAATTCATTACTTAATGATGTTAATGAAAAATGATGAGGTTCTACACTCTAATTCAGGAGGCTTGCTGAGTTAGTTCAACAGATCTCTCAAGTCAGGAGACTTATTGTAACTGACACATTTCCACTTTCAGTCCTAGAAAAAACAGCATGTTTGTTCCAGACTTGCACACATCTTTATCCCATTTTTCACCTGAAGTTTGGCAGCTCCACCTTTGATGAGTCCACAGATAATTTCTTCTACTCTTCCTGGGTCCTTGATATGGACAGTCTTCTTCTGAAATTCTGGCATCTGTAAAAATTAGAACAGAGAATGAAATAAAATTTTATAAACAAAAATACAGATATTCTTTACTAGGTTTAATTACTAAATATTAAAGGGCAGGTATTGCATGTAAAGAGTTCTGCATAACACTGATTAGGCCAATCTTGTATTTTATTATAGCCTACCCTATACATCAGTGGTTCTCAGCTACTGTGTTGGGACATATTATTGTGTCACCACACAGCAATATGTGTGTCATGGGGAACCAGGGGGATGGGTGGTTCCAGCTTGGGTTGGGAGGGGAGCTGTTGTGTCATGTAGGGTCACAACATGCTGCCAACCACATCATGGTCCACACTGCTATAGATTATGGGGAAGTTAAAAAAAAAAAAAAAAAAAAAAAAAAAGTCGGTGCTAGTGGTTCTAGAAGTGCATACAATCCCTCTTCATACTTGTTAATAGGGCTTCCCAAAATAATTCCCCTTCAGTCTCCTTAATTGGCCAGTCCATAATCCCCCATCTGTATCAAAGAAAATAACGGATGTAGGGAAGAAGAGAAATGAGATTGCTGTAGCAGCATCACCTACTCGCTGCAGTAAAGCACTAAGTATAAAGACCTACATTGTGTTGGATGTATGCCATGTAACTTAATTTGGTTGCACTGCTTCAGGACTTAATACGGATGTTGGGTTTTTCTCTTTACAAGAGGTGATTTGACCTCATCTCCCTCTGTATGCTGTTCCCATGTTTGAATCTTTACAACTGTTCTGATTTGCTGTTACAGTGTTACCTGTTTCCATGACTTACACTTCCCTGCATTTATTCCTATTATTCTGTAAGTTCTCACATCTTCAAAGCATGTGATGACGTGGGATTTTCTCCCATGAGAGCTCATGCAATAAATAAATTTTGTTAGTCTTTAAGTGCCACAGGACTCCTTCTTTGTTTGTTAAGACTGACTGATTTATTGTGACTTTTAGTTGTTCTTCAGATGTTCAGAACATCTGGAGGGAGACAGACCTCAGAATCCACCTCATAATTGTGAATACTCTGTACAAGACATTACACAAGGTGTGCCCATAGTAATCCACATGGGGCATTCTGTGATACCATAGGTCACATTTCAGTACTGCTGTAATCAATGTAAATTCTGGGGAGCGGGGGAAAATTGATACGTTACTGTTTAAAGACCACATAGAAATTTTGCATGTTAACTTTTGAAAATTTGGAAGGACTGAGCAGTCTTATTGAATTTTCACTTTACTCAGTTTTGGAAGAAAGGAAGAGAGCTCAGAAGAACTTGACTTTGGGAAGTGGGAAAATACAATAAAAAAGTTTATTTACAAGTTTTCATGAATTAGCACAATGCTGCAACTGCATGAATTTCATACACTACTGGGGAACACATAGTCAAATCCAAACCTAGTTTTAACTGATAAAAATATGGAAAAATTTTTGTTATGTGGAAGTGTCTAACTTACACACTTCATTATATCTGACAAATTCTAAGGCATTCTAAACAGACACACTGCAGCAGAAGTACATAAGAAGGCTATTATAAACTTATTTCCAGTTATTCCCAAATACAGAATCTGTGTATTTTCCTCCCTGGGCATATTAGGACCCCCTTTGAAAGATCTGAAAACTGTCCCTACTGCCATTGATAATTTATGTTAGTGGCAAACATGCTGATCAAGTTGCTGTAGTTGTTCCAATGTGGTGACAGTGAGCAGAAAGCATGCTCTGTAATTTCACTGTAGCTGTCAATGCAACCTTTGAAGTAAGTTAGTTAGCAGATAAGTTCTCTTATCCTGTGAATTCACCAGTCACTCCTCAGCATCATCTCTATCATGCCACGTCCCTGCTTTCTTGTTAAAGTCTCTATATACCACCTATTACCTGTACAGTAGCTCTACTGCATCTGAGGCCTTCTGTACCCAGCATGGGGATGGTAGAATGCAACTGGCCATGAGTTAGTTTTTTCACTGATTGTTTTGAAATTCAGCCTACATCAGTTTATACTTGGTACATTATATTTGCCACATACAATCTTGAAAAATGTTTTATAAAATAAACAGACTCTCAAGAAACTGATGGGGCTACCAGAAAAATTCTGTGTGGCAGCTGGTTGGCAATCTAATAATGCAATACTGATCTTCCTGCCTGTTCTTGACACTAACTCTTTTCATACCATACCCTTGTCAATGAGCCTTCAGAGCCCATTAAATGTCCAAGTCCCTTCTCAACAGAAGTTTTAGTTTTGTCATCTTCATTGTGACAAATGTTTTGGTTCTTGGAGGAAAGTCTTAGGGACCTGTGGCAAATGCTGACAATGTAATTGACAATTAAGATGATTCCTTTGATTTGCATTTACAGTGGAAGAATTTTCCTCCACTGCCAATCTTCAAATATCATAAGACATTGGCTTATACCTTCCCCCCAAACTACAATTTGCTTTGTTAGTAGTTTGAAGACTTAAAATCAGATGGAGTCTCAGATAGCTGTTAGGAGGGTTACTCTTACCTAGGGTTGAAAAGAGCTGTCTGTCTTTTCTTCTCCAGTCACTTTTCTGCCTCTCCGAAGCCCCTCTCACTATCTCCATTCATGCTTTAATTTATTCTTTTGTCTCATGCCCTACAATTCTCTGCCACCCATATTTTTCCTCCCTTTCCTCTCACTAGCTCCCCTCAGTCATCCTTCAGGACCCACTCTGGACTCTCAGTTTTTAAGACAAATAGTTGAGAGGGCTGACTAGCTTCAGTTTCACCACAAACAATGTCTTAGCCTCCATTTTTATTAGGAGCAGTCCACATGCAAAAAACTATAGGGAAATTGTAGTCCTCTTAACTGAGGTCAGCTTGCTTTCAGTTCCATTAAAAGTAACAGGAAATGGAAGCACCAAAAAGATTTGGAAAACATTGAAAAAAAAACCCCCTAAAAGCATGCCTAAAATTGAGACTTACAATAACATCACAAGATGGCAATTGTTGCCTTAGATTAACCACAATTTATGAAACACAAAAACACAGTTGAAGAAGTAACTCCTTAGACATTAAGAAAATTTTCAAACGTTTGCTCCAAATACATTCTGAAGCCAATAACTCCAACTCACTGCTCTATACTGAGAGCATGCTATAGGCAAAATATTCTAATATTGGTTAGAACTCTGTACTACCATTCAGGTGACAAAAATATGTTTCCAGTTGCTTATGCTGGTTGCAGGTGGGAACACTGCCAAGACAAAATGCTCGGCTCCTTTTGGAAGAAATTAGAACTGTCTTGTTTTGCTCAATAGTGAACATTATGGCTCATGAAATTAGCTTTCGTGGGGAAGTCACTGTAAGAGATGCAGACACAAACACCCATGAAAACTGTCTGAACTGGACAGCAGTCGAAATCCATTTGTTTGCACCACCCACCACAAATAACACTATTAAAGTTCTGTTGAGCAACTAGGTGCCATTTTATATACTCATTTATCAAAAAAGAACCACTTTTTATACAGTGCTGCAGCCTAACTCTGAAATGTATCTGGGCTTCCCCTTTCCCTTTTAAATGGAAGGATATTCACAATTCTAGATAATCTGAAAGTTAAATTAAAAAAAATATTAAAACATGGGGAAATCATTCAATTTCTGGCAAAGACATAGCAAACTCTTCATAAAAATGTTTGTCAAATCTTCTGGTTAATCAAGAATCCCCCCAAGAGTCCTTTGCGAGTCACACTGGAGCTGCACATGTAATTCATCAATAGAAAATATTCACAAGAATTGTGTCAGTATATCAGATGAGCTAGGGTCAAATGATATGAAATAGAAAACATTAGCAACTTTCAACTTCTTCTGAGTTTGTGGATTGCTGGTAGACAAATCTGGAACAAGTAGACAATGCTATGCTCCAGCAGGAGAATTCTCACAGTATCTGAAATAAAGAGCTTCACATCTTTGATCAGTGGTTCTTTCAGCCTAGGAATCTGAAAGTTTACTCGTCTCTTTATCCTTCCACTTTGACGCAAAATGGATGTGCAAGTTTAGAAGGGTGGGAGGGAAGGCAAAAATGATACACTTGTCCTGTGCAAGAAGTATTTCAGACATCATTCGACCGACTTAGTTACCAAGAATGGAGAATGAGATCAGAGAAAGATTCATTTTAATTTTTTTTGTCACAGATTTCTCTGAGCATAATTTGAATAGCTTGATACTGCTAATACTTTGCTTTGGACTAAACCAATTTCATTTTTTTTTTGGTTTCTGAAAATATTCTAAAATGCTATTTTTATTTTTTTTGTCAAAAAAGACTTTTCTTAAAGAAGAAAATGGGATTGTTTCGGTGCATGACATTTTTAGCAAGCCAATATCTTAGTATCTGAATGTAAAGAAAGAGGCATGCTTCATGGATGTTGCAAAGTGGCTTACCTCTTTCTCACTGGTACTAACTGATGCTGAAAACTTGTGGAGCTCCTTTTAGTTCCAAGATAGCCTCTATATGAGAATCAAGGAAGAAAGGTAGATTCAATACTCAGTGTATCAAAACAAAAGTGCCACTTCCAAAGAGAGGACAACTGACATTAAATAATAAAATCCAAATCCTCTAATGTTGATATTTTCACAGGCAGAAGCAGGCTGGCATCATAGGTACAATCTGTCCACTTCAACAGATTGGCAGTCTCTATCAGGCATGTTACGATAGATCTCAATAGTTAAAACCAATGTTACAACTTATGAAAAAGTACTGAACTCATAGTTACAAATAACAATGTAACCAGTTATTACATTTTGACTAAATTATGTTGACCGTGGAATTCTTTAGTTTTATGACTTCTTTTAGAACCTTTCAAATGCACTACTTTTTATAAGTGATCACTATCTTTCTTCTGGGTACTCGAGAGAAAAGTATGTATGCCTTACACTTCAGTGCCTTCCTCTCTTTCTTACCCCACCCCTAACCTCCTGTTATGGAATTTATTGTCCTTTGCAGCATTTGTGATCATGTTCTTCATAGCTGGAGTAGATAGCAAGATCCAAGTTGGGAGGAATTCAGAAGACAAGACAGAAATGAACTGAAAAAAGGAGTGCAAGGTATAGCCCATTAAAAAAAAAAAAAGTCATGTGAACACAGAAATTCTGAATTAATTGTAACGACTCAAGAAAGCTCTAGGAGTCAGCTGAATGTACATAGACCCATCAAACATTCCAAAGTGTCGACCAGTTAGGGAGGGGGAGGGAACAAACCAAAGAACCCAAGGTGTACCAAGAAAGGAAGAACACTTATGGACAATGTAGATGATCATCTTGAATCCTGTGTTTAGTTTTTCACCTCATCTGAATAGAGAAGAATGAAAGTCATAAGCAGCCAAGGGCTTCAAATGTATTAGAATTTCTCAGGAGTTTTGAGTGAGTTTCAGGGAAACAGTCACTCCCATTAAACACATATAATAAAACTATAAATGAAGATCCACTGCCCTGGAATAGTCTATAGAGGACATGCAGAAGTTAATGGAGTAGTCTTATCAAAATAGTTATCTTTTGGACTAGATTCTAAAAGAAAGTGATGATATTGAAAGGCAGTTCTGATGTAGATTGTGTGTGAGTAAACACATTGATGAATAAGCGCTAATGGACAGTGCAGATTCAGAAAAAGAGTCCAAGCAGGAGACATCTCGTACAAAGAAGTGAGAGAGTTTGGAGAGCAAAGGTAAGAACTTGCAGGACCTGACAGTATTTAAGACTTGCGTCTCATACATGGGTATGTGGTGAGAAGAATTACCTAAAGAGAAAGACAAGTTTAGGTTTATTTAATGTTTAAATTCATGCAGCATCAGGCTCCTGTTCCTCTTTTATAAAATAATTTGTTTTTACATAGTGTCCCAGGTATTCACATATTATTCCTGTTTTTCATCATTGCTATTGTAAATAAGTAACTTATTTTATGTTACCCTAGCAGAATAAGATAGAGGTAAAGAGAAACTGAACTTAGATCTGATAACAAAGTCATACTAAATTTAAAGGTTCAAATACTGGTTCCATTTGTAGGTTTAAGAAGCATAAAAGTGCTCACAGGACTCTAGTCAGCCTGAAAAGCAACAAACAGAAACAGTGCTTCTAGTGGCAGTTGCTTTATTACATTATACAATCTCATTACAAAACTGCTGACAGATTACTCAAGATTTAGGTTTCTCAAATCTTTGTTTCCAGAAGTTGTTTACTGAAATTTTATGTTTCTATTCTGAGAGGAAAAAATGGTGTGAGGATATGCGTATTATGAAGTTCTTAAAACTACAGGGAAATCTAGAGAACTAATCCAGGATGCATGGGATAAAATTCATTTTAATTATCAGGCTGGCATTAATCTTAGTGAAGTGTTCACCCATCAAGGCTGAATATTATTACAGCAGGGAAAAAGTGTTAAATTTGGCTCGTTTTGATTTATTTTTATTTCTGGATGTTGATCTTATTTAGGCCTATATAAAAGAATAAAAAATTCATTGGGTACAGTCCTCTGTACAAATGTCTCTGGCTTACTTAGGTGTTGCTTGTAACTGGACTAATCCAATTTTCTCAAAATTGATGCGAAATTCAACCCTAATAATTTGGGAACAGAATACATGGGCTAAGTAAATAGCCCAATAAATCAACCTCAAAGCATGACTGCCATTTTCATCCATTAATTTCTCTTTCTTCTTTAATACAGTAAAATGCTCTACTGTAATTATCTGAACAGCTCCACACACATATCCCTACTTCGAGGCCAAGGGATCAAAAAGTGATAGTTATCCATTAAAACATGAGTAACTGTGAGACTGCAATTTCTTAATTTTGACAACTTAAGCCATATTAGTTAAGGCCCCAAACACAACTGACAAATATACCAGATCTGTTCTGAATCCACTGTGGGAGGTTCTCATTGGCGTGATAGAACACCCAATGATAACACTGGTGGTCGGTTTACATTTTGAAGGCTATCTTCAGAAGGAAGACTGGCCAGGGTGTGGAGAAAGTGCAAAAACCCAATTTCTTTTAAATCATAAAATTCACAAACAGCTTCTCACACTTTTCAAACAAAATACATGTGGCTATGGACTAATGTGGGGAAATTTCTGTTTGAAGGAATCTTCTAATAATTTTTATTACCTGTAAGTGAGAGGAGCTCAAAATCGGATTTTAAAAAGGGAAATTACTTTCAGTATTAATTGTGTGAAGACACAGAAGTGACCCCATAATTATATCTAGATGAACATTCTAGTCTTAACTCAGATTTTCATTATCAGCTAGTCTAAGACTCCTAACTTCTGTTTTGGAGATATCTTGAACAAGGCCATGGAAAAATGGACAGTGTATTTTTAAACTCACAACCTTGTAAACCTACACTACTTGGTATATATAAAGTTCTTGCTTGTTTTGCCAAGACTAATCTGTTATGGATGTGTCTCCAAAAAAACCCCACCCTGCTAGAACCCTCCCTCTGCATGGTAGGATGATAAAAATAGAAGACAACTGGAGAATTGTAGAGGGACTTATTTACAGAGTAAGGTCTATTTCTACGTGTGTCAATACTCTTCATCTTGAGCCTCAGAAATAAGCAGTTTTCTCACTCAATTTGTTCAGAAATGCAAGCTGGTATTTACTTGCTTTGTAAATGTACAATAAAACTAAGGCACCCATATGGCCACAAAAAATGTTCAAATCGTGGATGAGAATTAATCATAGCAGGTAAGAATTAGTTATGTTTTAATGTGTGTGAATGTTGCTAATTTAATTAATTTTAGCTGCTGTTATACCATTTGCTTTCAGAATTGTCTCGTGCAATTTAAGCCTCAACTAGGCAATCTTCCTGACTCCAAATCTAGTAATAGCAACTTTTAGTTTCAAGGAATTCAGATTGTTCTTGTTTCTTTATGCTATTCCTGAACAATGAAGTTGCAAATGATTGCAACAGTTTGTGTGACAAATGAAAGTTAATTGCCAGTTTTATTTTTATGTTGTGGTGATAGCTTCCAGTAACATATAACAGCCAAAAAGAGAGCTCACGAAGCTTAACTTCTAAAATCAGGCTAATATGTTAAATGCTACCAAATAATGAAACTTGTTCAGGGAATTAAAAATATCTGGATCCAAGGTCTGGATCTGGTTATTATATAGTCAATTATAGACCAGTACCAGGAAGACAAAGCCAGGTACTAGTGATAGTTTTAAAATCTGGTATTTTGCAAAATCATAGTTAATATCACCTGAAAAAGTTGGGAATCTTATTTTCCTGACAACCTACAGCAACTGTTGTTGCTTAAAAATCACACCTCATTTTGATTCCTTTTATTTAGTTTCTCCCAACCCTCTTTTCACGTTTGATATGACATTATTTTGAAATGTGCTAAAGGTAGGAGCTGATGCTATATCTGTCAACTTGGATTGCAGCTTTAAAAAGGCATAAACCCTCAGTTTTAAACTCCTAATGTTTAAAAGTTGCTACCTGCAAAAAACAAAAACAACAAACATGATTTTGAAGTAAGTTATCGCATATACCATGGTAACTAATGCAATGGTGATCTAGTAAGCTTTACTAAGCCATACTCTTTCCCTGCTCATCAAACAGGATCCTTGCAATTATTAAACTCAGATCAAACCACTGATTATGGTGATTTATTTTATAGCATGGTTTGCAACATTAGAATCCCCAAAATGGTGGTACAATGAGATGGGATAAGATTTTAGATAAGACCCAAGCATACTAAATATTGGAAGATGTATTTAAAAAATAGAATACAGGAAAACAGAAATTGGATTTTCCAACAAATTAGTCAAAAGTGTTCCCCCCCATTTCAGTGTTTTGTTTACAACACTAACACATTACAACGTTCTGTGTTTACTGCTGCACTGGACTCTGACTTGGACATTTTTGGAAGAAGTGCATGTCTTAAGAAGATAACTTCTCTCCAGAGTTCAGTGTATTTTTGGACAATTGACAGCACTTTTTCCTCATGCATTTTAAAAAGAGAGTACCTGTGCGCTGAGCTTAGGGCACTCTTGAATCTTCTGTCCTTGATTTTGTCCTACTGCAACAGCACAGGTGGTAAGCAGCGTCCAGAGATACAGGGCTTGCATACAGACTGCCAACAAAACAAAAATCAAGCAAACCTCTTAAAGAAATGGTCTGCTATGTTATTTGATTTTTAGATTTTTTTTTTGCTTTATATACATAAAGGCACAGACATATACCTTGTCAAATTTTGAAATCACTCATATTTTAAGGGATATTAATGCAGTTTACATACTCCTCTCCACATAGGAAATCAATCAAATAACTTGATCAACCATTTTTTATTCCCTTAATGTTGCTTTGAAGTCTACCCTATCCAACACTGATATTTTAGAGAATATCTTAAGCTATCAGAATAAGCAAGCGTAAGTAACACACAATAACAACAGTGGCTTAAGTGTATGCAGAAGACAGTGCCAGTCTTGTTTACATGAGCTGCACAGAGACTTACCGGAGGGGTTTGCCGGAGCAGCTGAAGGAGTGAAAGAAAATTCTTCTTGCTTGGGAAACACTAATATAGCAGCACAAGGTGCAGCTGAGGGCGTTTCCAAATACAGCCTGACTAATCCCTGTGCAAAAACCCAGGGTCCTGTGACGCACATCAGGAATGCATAGCACTTTGTTATGCTCAGCGATACAGCTTACAGATGATCAGCTGGTGCACCAAAAAACAGAACCTTTGACCTTCACTGAATGAGCAGCTTTGATGGATGCAGCAGACAAATTTGGATTTCTGTAACAGAGGAAGGCACTTGTTTTGCAATGCAAAAGCTTGTTTTTTCAGTATATTTTCAACCTTTTCCTTTTCAAATGTTTTAAAGCTGCCTTAAGACTTCCTGTTATGACCAGTAATGAATTCCTTACATCTCATTAAGAAAACATGTATGTAACTTATTTTGTAGAAGAAATAAATTACAGTATTAGGTATTTAGAGAGTCATGTTTGTGTGTGTCATAATGAAACAGGAAATCAAGTACCACTGTCTGTCAGTATCTGGAGATGAGGGCATCAATTAGCATGCTTTCAGCAATTTTGTCATTAGGAGCACTGCCAAACTGGGTGGGCATAGGAAGGAAATGGATTGAAAGGAAGTTACTTTCTTATTGTAAAACAGTGCTTTTTAACCTTTTTTCATTTGTCAGTTCCTAAAAAGATTTAAAATGCAGGTGTGGATTCCTTTGGAAATCTTAGGAATACTCTTGGGGTCTGCAGACCACAGGTTGAAAGCCACTGTTGTAAAGGGATAAAGATTTTTTTCCCCCCAGCCTCATTTCAAGGCTCCAATACACTTTAGAAAAATAAATACCATGTGACCTCAATACTCATAAAAGGTTCCAGTGTGACAGTCCCAGTCTAAGCTTCCATACTACCACAACATACCATTCATTTCCTTTGGTTTTTAGTGGCTCTTTCAGACTCTCAGAACTGACCCCAAAGAAATCAGTGTAAATTGATGGTACAGTCCTGGGCTCTACAAATGCATTGTTAGGAGGTGTTGCAGTTGCCACAATGGAAGAGAGAGCAACAATGGCCAGGTAGGTTGCAAAAACAAAATTTTAGAGTCTCACCTATTGCCATGTTTCATTTTGATATAGTCATTGTTTTCTTCATTTTTCAAATGGTAGAGTGGATCTGTGTATGTTATCTGGTAATGTTCCAATCTCAGATTGATAGGTGTTCTGTCAGTGAACGTCAAACTGACCCAAAGGGACTACCTGCATATTAGGCAATTGTTCATTCTTTGTGCCCACCATCCTCTGCCTCTGAGATTCCAAACAAGGTCCCTAAGTTTCTGTGTGGACATCTATCGATTAGAAACTGAACAAATCCAAAACGTCGTCTTCTCAGTTTACTAGAGTCTTACATAGGCATGAAATTTATTCCATGCCACATTCAAAACAGAATGTGTCCCCTGCACAGGCTACATGCACAGTATGATTTTGAAAGTTAATTTGCACAGGTGTTTACATTTATAGCTTTTGTAGGGTCCATCAAAATTTGTCAAGTGTCAACATGCTTTTGCTTTACAAATTGTCTATGTATTTAAACTGAAGCATGGAATACTTTTGGCCAGATCAGAATTATTTTATATAAAGAGAGACAACTTTGTAGTCCATAAACGGAGGCAAAGATTTATATTTTAAATATATACTCATGAAAATTGTGAGAAGCTGTCATCTAGGTGAATGTGTGTTAAAGTATTGACTTTGCTCTATGTACTTTTAGCTCATGAAAAGTGAGTCAAGATTAACTAAGTTTGTGTCACTTTTAAAGCATGTTAAAGCTCAGTGGCATGGATTGAATCTGGTCCCACAGGATGTTATCAGTGAGATGGAATCAGCTATTGCAAACAACGGAAGAATGATGGGGTATCAGTGCCATGTAATGCTGCTTGGGTATTGTGTGGATAGGGAAAGAAAAATCCAATGATACCAAGAATGTAAGCAGGAAAGAATACAGACCTGCTCCCTCAAAAAAAGTGCTGCTTTACTTCATAAGTGAGCTAAATTTCAGGCTGAATTAAGTTTTAGGGGAATTATTAAAATTAGCTTTTAATCAGTACAGTATATAAAAAATTACATACCTAAGATATAAGACCTCCTTAATACTGATACATTTGAAATGAAAAAAAAAGCTTCCATGTTCTATTAACATGCTTCATAACTAGCATAAGTGCCCAATTTTAAATCTTTGAAAGGATAATTAAATTGGACCCTTAGTACTGCTTTGTTTTCATGTTATGAAAGGGGATAGCTAGAAACGAAAGACCAACACACACTTAAAAATAATCTCATTTAAAAAAAAGTTTCCAAATAAATCTGACTGCTACTTTGACACAGAGTAAATAAAATATACCCAGCAATGGGTAACAGTAGAGTAAAATGGCTTTTTATTACAGAGCAGATCCCAGTCCCATGTGCTTCAGAAGGACCAGGATTTAGCTTAAACTGCCTTCAAACTTCTGTACATAGTCAAAATTAAACTCACCCTGTTTATAATGAGATACGAAGAAAGCCCAGCATGACCTCTTACAATCTTTACTGTCACAGCGTTGAAGGTCGTTTTAAAATATTTTTAAGAGCCACAGAGGAGAGGAATAATTATTGTAGCAGATAGAAGTTAAAATAGAAACTTTCTGGCTGAGTACTTGAGTAGTACAGATATTTTTCTGGGAACATCCTTCCAGTGCAAAATGTTCTGAGAAATGAATTAACATAAAAATAAGTAGCCAGAAGTGTTTGCTTTTTGCAATTTGTGTTTTAAAATTATTGAAATGATATTTTTAATTTGCATTCTTCCAGTGGTGCTCTAT
This sequence comes from Podocnemis expansa, assembly GCA_007922195.1. NCBI lineage: Eukaryota > Metazoa > Chordata > Testudines > Podocnemididae > Podocnemis > Podocnemis expansa. The sequence continues at coordinate 10,756,566 of ML682034.1, forward strand.
GTCAGTATGTCTCAGCTGCTAGGCTGAGATCCAGTGGGGAAGATGGGTATGGGGAAAAGACAGCGTTGGTGTCACGAAAGCCAAATGTGGCGTTACTAAGCATTACATCCGCCCCCCCCCCCAGCCTAAAGCAAAGAAACTCTGACTTCCCACTTGTCTTTATTTTTCAAGGTCAGGTATTCTGTCAGCCTCTTGAAACATATACAGATTATATGGCTGGATCAATGTTTTTTTTTTTTAATTTAAATTATAGCAAATTTTAAGTGAGTTGTGAATAGCTGGCTTTGAATTAGGAGTTATCAACATGAATATACTAAGAATCACTGCTCTATGTAAGAGTTACTTTTCAAATTTTGTCAGAATCAACTTGTTGCCTTGTAGTCAGAATGTAGTATTTTGAGACTCCTGAATTTTGTTTTTAATACTCCATTTCCACTCATTCAACATATATTGCTTTATCATTTTTTCTTGTCGATATACTGTAGTTGGACAACTTTGAGTACATCTCTACAGGACTATTCTTAGCTATTTTTACATTTCTTAAACAGGACAATATCGTTTCTTGCTTTCTGTTGCCAAGAATATTTTAATATGTTAAGAAATTAGATCTATGTTTTCTGATCAAACATGTCTGTAAACACAGACTAAGATCTGTGTACATGAAGAACTTCCTAAGAAACAGCTATTAGCAAGTGGATGAATTTTAGATGCTAAGAAACTGCTTGAATTATAATTTTCAGAGAAAGAAGAATGCCAACTCAGCCTTAATACACCAAGTTCAGGCAGGAGAGAGAATTACAAAAACACATCTAAAAAGAAGGCAATATAAAACTGTATTGTCCCTTCAACTTTAATAGATACAACAGATGGAACAGATACAGTAAAACCTGTATTCTCAATATAAGCAGGATTTTTAATATTCTGTTGGTATGACAGCTGACAGGTGCCCTAGGACAGTGGTTTTCAACCCTCCCCCTCCATAGGAGCCAGTTGAAAAAAATCATTCATGTCCATGACCCAATAATTCTATCTTTGAGCAATCCATTCTAGTGTTAGGATAGCAGCAGTAGGGCACGACATAACCCCGTACATGAGGGTCTGTGGACCAGTACTGGGTCCTGATCCATAGTTTGAAAACCACTGCCCTAGGAAAATAAGATGTGGGTTAACTGGAGGTAGAGTTACCAAGTGAGTTCTGCTGGAGTTCTTGATCCAAAACCAAGAATTTTTTCTACAAGATACAGAGTGTGAAGCAGAGATTATGCTAGTCACGTTTGGGGATAATCTGAAGCTGGAGACAAACTAATATGATAAAATATAGCAGAACCTTGAGACAAACAAGATGAAATCAACAAGTTACAAATCAGAGAAATATAAAGTGGCTCAAAAGAAATAGACTCATAAATAAAGAAAAACACTGCCTAAGTGGAAGAATCTCACATCTAAAACAAGCAAGGTAATTAAGTCTGTTCTATTCAGCACTTGCTATGCTTGATTTACAGTTTGTGCCTCCCAAAGAACAGACAAATGAGAGGCAGAGTTCAAAAGAATGTAACATCAATAATAAGGTCTGAAAAAATAAAAAACTAAAAGGGTAAGCAAACTTGGCACATAAGATCTGGAAATCTTTGGATAGAAAATTCCAAAAGGGAAAGTGGCATCAATTATTTTCAGTTGTCAGTAAAATCATAATACTGTGAACAGATTTAAGGTGCAGCAACTGAATTTTAGGTTACATATTCAGAAGACCTTTCTATGTCACAAAACTTAAGTAAAACAAGCTAACTGGGGAAGTGAGGAATCTCCTGAATATGAGATGTTCAAAACTGTATGTAAAGTTATTTTATCAGGGATAATAGAAATTCATCTCCACATATGATGCAGGAAATAATTATGTAACGTATCAGTCATCCTTTCTAACTGAAATGACTGTATGTATGATCACAATGAATTAGAGAAGACAAACATAAAAGCACTTCCCATTGTAGCTAATTTTATAGATTAAGATTTTCGCTTAGCATGTTGTACATGATATGCCACTTCCAATATGCAAATTTTGAATCATTTGAAATTTACAAGAACTGTAAGTCAGAGCACCACTATAAAACAGTTGACTTCCTTAGTAGGAGGGTGGTGAAGCACTGGAATGGGTTACCTAAGGAGGTGGTGGAATCTCCATCTTTCGAAGCATTTAAGGCCCTGTTAGACAAAACCCTGGCTGTGATGATTTAGTGGGAGTGGTCCTCCTTTCAGCCGGGGGTAGGAGTAGATGACCTCATGAGGTCCCGTCCAGTCCTATGATATAAATATTTAAGCTGAATTATGATGTTACTTCAATGTATCTGATATTATCTGGTTAAAAGAGAAAAGAAAAGAAAAATCAACTGTGCATTTGAGTACACATTAGGATCTGCTTAACTGCCCTGGCTAATTGTGTGGCTCCAATCAAAACAAAAACGCTCAAATATGCAGTGAATAGTTTAAAAAAAAATTCTTAAATGACTGTGGGAAGTGTTACAAATGAATAAGAAGTTTCCTAGTAAATGGCTACTCTGTGAAAAGCAGTTTCTCAATAAATTAAAGTTGAAAAATGAAGCTATATAGATATGGGCCATGATTCAAGCATGTGTGTGTTTTCAGGATATAAAGAGGTCCATTGAATTCAACCGGACCACTCATCTTCTTAAATACACTGCTGAGACTGTAATGAACCTAAATTAAGGTCACAGGGATGAAAGGAGTTATTCCGTGCTTGAATGATCACTGAAGATAGTTAATCTACGAGATGAGACCAAAACCGTATTAACCTGTAACTCTAGTTAAAATAGATACGCCCCAAAAGTCAATTCAAAACATTCTAGAAAGCAATGATTCCATATGGAGTTGAATGTTAGCACCAGAGAGCATAAAAAGGACAGTATTAGCACACAACTTTCCCTTTCACATACAAGAGCTCGTAATAAAGAATCTGTAAAAGCACGGCTGTATCCATACCGGCAAACAACTCTAAGAAAAACCGTTTCTGGGAAAAGTGACTGTTACTCTAAAGGGTAGGTTTGCTTTCAGATTCACTAGACACAGAGACCATTTAAAGTATTTATTGAATGCCAGGTTGAGCAACCTAAGCAAGCAAATGAATAGAGTGATGAGAAGCTTACGTTTCTTTTGCAGTCAGGGATCCCTGGATGCCCGCAGATGACCCCGAGGTTACTTCAGCACCTTGGTCCTGTAGCAAAGTCCATTGCCCCTTAAGGTCTATGCTAACATACAGCAGTTCAGGAAAGGAGAGGTGATCAGGTCTGCCCATTCCTCACAACTTGGGCCCAAAGCCGAGCCAACCCCATGGCAACAGATAAGCATAACAGAGCTGCCAAGCAAAACTAAACAACTAAGCACCCAGAACAAGCTCCAGCTGGTTCCTCAGGCACGGAGCCCAGGAACAGTTCATGGTTGGGTTGCTCATCAGGAGGCTTGCTAATGCCACTAAGCTAAGTGGTTACATCATCTTCTGCTGTCTCCCTGCAGTGACTATTATTTTTCTTTGGGTCCTGACAGGATAGAGCCCCACTCCTAGAAGATTTACTAGCAGTAGCCATTAAAGAAAGTAAGGATGAGAACTATTAAACTTCAAGACTCTTCTGAACTGGGCATTACCCTTAATTAAAAAGTCAATAGAGTAACGTGTAGTGGCTAACACCTCTGCTTAACATGCAGAAGGTCCTGGGTTCGATTCCCGGGGGGTTGGACTCAATGATCTCATGAGGTCCCTTCCAGCCCCATGATTTGATTTGATTTGATTTAACACTGTATTTAAACTGAATTTCAGGTAAATTTGAATGCAAAATGTTAATTCTCTACAACACTCCTTGAACAAGTAGTAACTAAGGTCCTCACTCTTGAACAAACTCTATATGTGTGAACCCCTGAACAAAGCCTCACTGGTTTTCTTTAAGAGATGGATGTTGGGAATCTCACTGGCTGTGAATTCATCGGGTGAGGTTACCCAAGTTGCTGGGTGAAGCAGTGTGGTTGACTGAATTTGGCATGGGACTGAAAGCTGGCATATTTGTCATTCACTAGGTGACCCTGGCATGTCACTTCACCTCAGTTTCCCTCTCATTCAAAAAATAAGGATGATAATACTCTGAAGTCTACTGATGAAAAAATTTATGTACTACTAGTAATCAGTTGGTATCTGAAAATAGCCTTCACTCAGGAACTGTAAGTACTGGAAAAACTAGTCAATAAATGAAATCTTGCCAAGCCAAAATGTGTATCATTTGATGTTCAAAACTTTATTAGATAGCAAGAAAAAAACTGAGCAAAAGCAGGAAGATTTGTGGCCAGTAAAAACCTCCAAATGGAACAGAATTAACTACTAAGACCAGGAGTTGAAGGGTGTGATATAAAGTTGCTGACCTTCACCTGACTGAAGCAACAAGAAAATGAGCCATGCTTTTGGCTCTTAGCTCTCAGCCTTAGGCATCATGTCCTGAGTGCTCTCAATCAAATAGGTTCTTGCTTGTTAGCAAGGTCACAAGCCCCAAGAATGTGAATATATAAAGACAAAACAAGAAACAGGCGGTTTAACTTTCTCTATTTAGGAGACAAATATAAAATCTACTTTTATACAAAGACCTTCTACTCCACTTCTCTTTTCCTTCCATTGTCCAACTATGAAATTCAAAGGGGTGCGGGGAGGACTCTTCTGCTGGGCTTAAACACTTATTTTTTTTTTTTTGGAAGGTAAAGCAACTCTCCTTCCTCCTGTATAATAACGGCTGGTGACAGAAATGCTGTGATTTTTCTGCAAATAGGTTCACTTTTTGATCATATTCCTGTTAGTTTTGTTCCCCCTTTCCTTTCCCAGTCCTCTCCCAAGGAACCAATTGATCTCTAATGTTCAAAATCTCTATTTCCATCTTTGCCGACTATTACTGAGCAGCTCTCGTTGTATTGTAACAGAACAGCAGTGCTAGAAGTAGCAAATCAGTATGGAGAGCACCAACCATTTCAGAGGGAGAGGGAAGTTTACAGTAAAAGAATTCCCTTCCCTCCCTCCCTCCCCACCCACCCGACCAAAACCATTCCAACATAAAAAAACCCTGAACTGGAGGTAAATTTACATTTAAGATTGCTACTGTGAAAATCCTCAGAGAAAACATGGCCCAAATACTATAAGAGAAAAACCAACACATGGAATTGGCAATTAGAAGTTAAGGTAGTAAATTATAGAACTAGTCTATTGTTCCTGAATATCATGCATTTAATTAGCTACAATAAGAAATATAATTCTGATCTACAAGACATAACTTTTCTCCTTACATATAGTACTTTTCACAGTCCAAAACAAACATATTTGTTTGTGTGTTGAAAGTCTGTAAATGAATTTTACCTAAAAGACACACCTCCAGTACAAGCAGCAAGGAATCCTGTGGCACTTAAAGACTAAAATTTATCTATCTCATTTCTTCAAAGCATCTGATGAAGTGGGGTTTTCTCCCACGAAAACACATGCAATAAATAAATTTGTTAGTCTTGTAAGTGCCACAGGACTCCTTGCTTTTTTTTGCTGAACTAGACTAACACGGCTGCCCCTTTGCAACCTCCAATACAGGACGTTATCTAGAGTAAAATTAAGATTACGCAGAGTCTGCACAGAATGGTTGCTGCTGATTCTCTTATCTACAAGGAAAAAACAAAACAAAACCCAAACCCTCTTTAAAATCACTAAGTCTAAGAATGCTGTATCTAGATCAAATAAACTCTGACCCTTGAATGGTAGAGCTGCGAGACCCACTTTAGAACTAAAGTCCCCAGTCCAAAGTTTAATCCACAATGCAATCTTAGACATCAAACTGCATGCTAAATTCCAGCATAGGAATGTAATACTATAACATATCATAGATATAGTTACCTCCTAAGACTACCAAATTTGTTCATTTCTTATCTTTTAGGATCCCCTATTGTAGGTCTCCTTAAAAAGTTCCTTCAGCTAATCCAATAACACTAACAGTGAATTTCATCGTTTCTATGATGTTTCCACGGAAACAGGCTCTGTGTGGAGTTAGAGTAATGATGAACATACTCCCTCTATCTTCCACTGCTTCATTGGTTTCCCTCACTATTCAATCCATGGCTAGGCCACCCACTTGGGAAGCAGAAGATGCTGAGTCCAACCCCACGTCTCCACTCACTCCCTCGATCCATGGAAGCACAGATGATCCTTTCCTGTTCTGCATCTAAGCACTCCCATTGCAGCCAACTATTCAGGATAAAAATAGAACTTTCCTTTACATCACGCAGGTATGTACTGAAACCTCTTGTACTGCTACTCCATCTCTCTAGTACCATGCCAATTTTTCCACGCCCAACAACTTCAACATACAGACCACAGCTCATCTGAACAAGAGACCCAAGATTATCCTATATCTGCATTTTAAATGGTATTATGTGTACAAAAATTTTCAGAATGGTTGACCATAGTAATGCAATTCATTTGTACAATAATATTTAAGTTTTTAAATGGTAATTAACATATTTCTAACAGGGAGGGACAATGTTAAAAGGAGTAAGGGTAAAGATGTAAAAGGAGGAGGATTAAAGACAGACATTGTTATGGCATTCACTGTATATGAATATTTCAGCAACTTCAGACACCTTAAATGCCAGAAAACACAGAAATAATTAAGTGACATGGATATTTTTTGCTTTTAAGAAACAAATATTGTAAGCTAATACTTAGCATTAACTATCCAAAAGTTTTCTAGCATGGGATACAGCATAAGAACAGATGCCACATAGTTCCTCCTGTCACTTTTCCTGCTTAAAACCAAGACAGCCAAAGGAGACTACACCTCAGATATCACTAATTAAATGTACTCTTGGTGCATGTCAGCAAGAATTGTCAATTAGTGAGCGTAATCCTTAGATGTTAAGGGTAGTGTGTTAGAACCATATGCTAGTTTACTGCGAGCATCATCTTAACTTTTAGTATTTTTAAGCATCTGTAATGATATGTCTTGTTTGAACTGCACGCCACCCTTAATTATGAGTTCGAGCCTGTGGAAGAATTAGAATTCAATCTGATCTGTTTTCAACATTTGAGAAAATAGCAAAGAAAATATCCCATTATCAGAGCCGAGCTAAACAAAACCAAGAAAAAGCATTGTACTCTTGATGCTGTGTAATTTTTAACAGATGTCACGTGACCTGTCTGGGTTGCTAATACAGCTTTTTTACCCTAAAGGACGCTCCCCTATAAACATTGAGCAACCCTGGCTCCTTCTATTAACCCTATTTCAAAGGTCCTGGGGATCTCTTCAAAACCCACTGATGGACTACGTCACTGATTTCTGGGTCGGAAAACCACTTTAACCAGACTGAACGTAATTTAAATGCAACAGTAGCTTTTTCAGCAACCTTTCTACTTCTTCCTCAAAGGAAAGCCTACTCTTACCAGAGCCCCGCAGTGCTTCCCTTCATGGTCACTTCAGCTCTCTGACCTGCTCTGCATCCTGCTCCCGTTCTCCAGGAGCCGACCAACGATCCCACAAATTCAAATTCCGCAAAGTTCCAAACAGGAAGTCTGGGTGAGGCGTCCATGAGTCCAAGCTTCTGTTCGCTTTGTGGCATAAGTTTTTTGGTTCTCAGCCTGCCCCATCATACAATAAGTTGAAATTGTTTGACATGAGATGTTAACACAGCCCAGGCATGGCCAAACTCCGGCTCAGGAGCCGCCTTGGCTCTTGAATGAAAAAATGCAGCTCATGGAAGAAAGCAGCCCCAGCCTAACGGTTTTAAATCTCCTGCCCTGAGCAAGCGCTCATGCCCCAGCCTCTGCTTAGCTGGCGGAGCGGCCAGGTAAGGGGGCTCGCAGCTCAGTAGTCCAATTGTTTTACACATGAGATAAATGAACTAAATTTAATTAGTCAAACACAAACATAAGATGTTTCTCTTCTGTTAATTAATAAAAAAATTCCTGGTTTTATTTGATATCTTATTGCTCGGTTTATTACTCTACAAAGCTGCCCAAACAGCTCTTAAATTCAAAGAAAATTAAATCTTTCAGTGGAGAGATTTCTGTAACATAATAAAAACCCTTAGCATACTTAAGTCTTTCAAGCTCCTTTCATTTGAGTATGATGAGCTACAGGCTTTCCATGGTTCTTTTTACAGGGATCATTGACTTTAAGCTTCTTTTAAAATACATGAAAAAAAATAAAAATGACAAAAGTCATCTTCTTGAAGTAAGATACAGTATCTATATTGTTTTGTTGCAGATGAGGAGGAGGGTACAGATAGCAATTAAGGAACAAGGGGGAGAGGTCAGCGGTGTCCACTAATTTTGGGTGCCCAATTTGACATCCTGAAGTCCTGATTTTTCCAGAGTATTCAGTATTTTGACAGAACTGTGTGTACATAATTAACCACTGAAACAATTTACTTAGAAATGTAGTAGTTTTCTAATACTGGAAGTCTTTAGATCCAGACTACTCCCTATGTATCTCTCTTAAAAGATACGCTACAGCTCTAACAAAGGTCCTTAGATTGATGCAGAATTTATCTGGTGAGGTTCTATGACCAGTGGTATACAGAAGACTGGATTAGCTTATAATAATTCCTTCCATCTTTTAAATCCATCAGTGAATGAATTTTCTGCATCTTAATTCTATCCAGTGAAATAAAATGGTACGATTCCATTTTAGTTATTCTTGATAAAACACAATAAGATTCAGTTTTTTCCAATTTACATGTTAACTGACAATTCATCATTGAAAACCTATAGTTTACAAAAGACGAAAAACATAACATTTTTAATTCTGTTTTAAGATTAGGTTTGCATCTAGAGACACTACTCAAGGATGTAAGTCATTAAATATATCTTTTACATAATTGGCAGAGATGGGGGAAGGAATGCACATTAATTACATGCTTTATGGTTTTTGGTTCTGAAGGTGTTTGCTCTGTAAAATATATACCATGAAAGTAGTCATATTAGACTAATAAACAGCGTATCATCATAAGGTTTTAAAATTACTGCTGGTACCATCTGCTGTTTTATTATGTGTACTGCATGCTAATAAAAGAAAAACCCTGTATTTTTAAAAAAAATTAATACCTTCATCTGATTATAAACACTCCACGATCCACTGAATAACAGATAATAATACCCTCTCCTCTACCACTGTAACTTAGCCAAGATTTCTCCAAAACCAGTTATTTTATTTAGCATGGAGTATCAGAACAGGAAGCAGGAAAAGTCAGACACCTGAAAGACATACTACTACTACTACCTGAAGCAGTTGAAATGCTACTCAAGTTAAGTAGTGTAGACATCAAATCAATGCAGAGATGAAGATGATGCATTTTGCCTCCTGAAATGAGTAAGTTAAAAATGTAAATAGGCCAGCACCTCAATTTCTAGAAATAATGATCTTCACAGAGTAAGAGTCTCTTTGAAGTATCTTAAATGCTTCACGAGTTGACTGTTTAATTCACAACAAGATAGATTTCCTCACATGGAAATATCATCTATAACCACCAGTTAACTTCCACGGATGGTAGCACTAGTAAGGGCTACCAAGTGGTGTTACAACTTCTCAATCTGAACACTGGCAGCTGGTCAATGGTAAAACTCTCATTGTTACAATGCATGGTAGAAATGGTAGGGAATCAAAAGGGAACAAAGGCCTACTGTCAAGCATGACCACAACAGTTTTCTGACAGAATGTTCCTAAGGCTTAATCAAGAAATAATGTTTATTTGCATATTTTAAAATCTCATTATATATTGAGATTAATATTCTACTTTTTGAAGATAAATTTAAAAATACAAAACCAAGCAATATTCTTTTAATTCATAAAATCCAATCATAAAAGTATTGAAAAGATGTCAGCTTAGTTCCTCCATTAGATTAATAACTTATTCAAGAAAAGATGGAGCCAGTGAGCAACTTATTACAATGCAACTGCAATTAGCAACAGCAATCTGAACTGATGTGCTGTATACCTAGAATTTTTTTATATTAACACATTACTAACTGAACATTAACAGTAAAGTACCTAATATTTCCAGTTTGTACTATCAGTTTTTTTTACTTTACTCAGATGATCAGTTTACAGTACACCTATTGGGTAATAATCAACCACTATTATGAATGAAAAGAAAATTACTTTAACAAAACAGCACATAACCTGGAAAGCATTTCTGGGCAATTAAAAAAAAAAAAATGCTCCAGAGCTGAAAAATCACTGAAAAAATGCTTTACTTTTTTGGAGAAATTCCTCCTCTATCCTTTTCACTCTCCTGTCTTTTTCAACAGAATGTGTTGGTACACAAGCTAGAGCTACCCTCATTTCTTAAAAACAAAACAAAACAGAAAAAAACCACATACATATGCCCATCTGCTATGCACACTGAATCCTTTACTACCTGGAGCTCAAACTGCAACTATTGTTAGCTAGCACATTTTATTGATAATCATTAAGACTATAATGAATCAGTTTTCAAAGAACATACGCCAGTGATGGCGATTTCATCAACTCCCTCATGCTTTCTAAGAAGTTACATGATACTCCAAAACTGGTATTTGAGGGGAAAAGCTTACTCAATTTCATTTATTGACTCAACTAAGTTCTATGTAAACAGAGAAGATCAAACTGATTCTCCAGTTGATTCTGGTAAAGGAAGTCCTGTACAAGAACATATGAGTAGGTTTTGTATCTATTTTAGAAAAAAACCCACAACCCTGATATTTTGTTTCATTCTTTCAGCCACAGGCCTCTAGAACTTGACAAAAATGCCTAAATGAGCATTCTTGCTGGACTCGAGAGATCCTTGAAGGAGAATGCCTGAAAAGTCTCAACTCCTACTTGGACGCCACCTATAATGGGCAGCAAAAGCCTGTTAGAAGAAATGTTTGAACAAGTTCATGCTAATATACAGTAGTTAAAATACGTTTTTCCTGGCCTGAGTAGACTAGTTTTACAAACATTTTTAAATTAGCTACTAGGCATGGTCTTAGACCAATGGTTCCCAGCCTGTGGTCTGGGGACCTCCAGGGGTCTCTCCCTACTGGAGCTGGAATCCAGCTACAGCCCCGATGCTCCCTGCCAGGGCTGCCTTTCCCCTCCCGTGGTTGATCCTGGCAGGTGGATAGGGCTGCAGCAGCTCCCTGGCAGGGGGCCATAGCTGCTGCAGCTTGCTTCCCCAGTGGTGTGGACCACGGTGGCAGCACTGCTGCTCGCCAGCTGTCCCAATGGCATTGCCAGAGTGATGTGGTGCCGAGTCTGCCCACGCGGCCAGATTACATAATCAACTAGGGGGTGGGGGGAGGGGGAGGGCTGCAAAAATTTTTTTCGTTGAGAAGGGGTCCCCAGCCTGAAAAAGGTTGGGAACCGCTGTCTTAGACTGTTAGGTGGGTCTTCAGGCAATGCCAACTCGTTTTAGTTATGCATGTCTTTGGGACCATACCGTTCAGAACAGTAAAGTGATTATTCTAGCTGAGATGCTAGGCAGACTCTAAACCATGTTTTGTAAAAAGATAGTGCCTGATCTCTACTGACTGGCTAAACCATGTTTAAGGTATGGTGAACTCAAATGTTTTGTAAAACCATTCTGTGTACACTCTTATCCCCAGTACTGAGAAGACTTTAAGGGTCACTGCTAGCTGTGTGAGTGGCCACATTAGCTCAGCAGAAGCTATTCTAGTCCAGATCACTACTTTAATCAGGCTCAGACTCTTCCCCTCTGCAATGTTCCTTCTCTCCAATGGTGGAGCACAGACAGATAATGTAGGGGGATAGACAGATAATGCATTATGCTTACCTTTAAAGTATATGATAGTTAATGCTGTGTATCTGTCCTTCAGTGTCATAAGTAAAATAATTCTGTAACCCTGTGTAATAGCCATTATAACCAATATCCAACAAGCCTCCATACTATCAATTTGGAGATCCGACATTGTACTCCATTTTGTATACTTGAAGAAACCTGGTTTAGGCATATGCTGTGTATGTTCATTTAAATGTGCGAACAAGGTGTGTGAATGAAGGGTGTGTGTGTGTGAGAGAGAGAGAGAAGAGGCCAGTCTCAACTGCCAGCTTGTCCTGATGAACCATAAGTACCATCTAACTGGCTGAACAATGCAGACATCTCTGATTAAAGCAAGGAGAAGGAGCCACCCCAGAAAGAAAAGAACAAAATACAATCAAATCTGCAAGTGACTGCTGACTAATGATCTCACAGGAACCCTCCGTGACACAGCAAATCCCATAGACTTACATGAAGGCCAGCAAGTATAAAAGATGGGTGAGAACATGAAAACTTTGGGGTCTCATTCTGCAACTGTCATCTTGGAGCATTGGATCACGCCCGACAGAGGCCTGGCTCCCTCCTTGTGCCCAGCCTAGTTGGCCACTAGGTTGGCTCAAGCAACACATGAAAGGACTGATAATTATATCATACCAGGTTGCAGAACTTTGTGTGTGTGTGCGTGCTTTTTGCTATCCTTACTTATTTACAATAAATGTGACATATTGCCTTGTCCCCCTGAATAAGATCCTGCTAGTCTTTGCTTTTTATTGGGGGGTGCTCTCTTGGGTGCTCTTTTTTGGTATAACACAAAGGACCATCATACTAGACTTATTTCAGAGTTTCCATGCTTTTGGCACCAGGCTCATGATAATCAGAGGGTGTGTGTCTAGTAGCTACTGAAGGAGAGTAGGGAACAGGACTTACATATTCTTCTTCCTGATTGCCACTGACTCACATTGGGCAAGTCACTAAGTACTACACCCCAGTTTATGTATTTGTCAAATAGATAAAACAATACTAATTTACTTCAAGCCTCATGAATCACTGTAAACAAGTTTGATTCTTGAAGGGTAAAGGTTATGTAAGTGAGAAATGTCATACACGACAATTTCAAACAAACTGATTTCACTCTGCCCCTGTGGTGGGGGGTTTTCAAGCTCCATTCATGCCAATGTGGCATCATTGTTTCCACCTCAAATTAAAAAAAAAAAAAGCATAGACTAAGACCTACAACAATATACAAAAAGAGAAACATGGATTAGCATACATATGTATTTTGTTTCACATTATTGCCTATATCTTGTTAAGCCCTGCATACCTTGACTGTGGCAGAACTACTTTGTTTCCCCACAACTAACAGGAACTAACTCTTCCTGAACAAGTCATATTACCTCCCCCCTTCTTAACATTTTCTTCTTTCAAATATCTTATAACTTTTACTCCACGCATACGTACTCATGACTCGTGTGCATGGAACACACTCCTATATCTCTGCAGTCATGGAAGTAGCTGGAGTTATTGTGCATCTACAACCACCAAACTTGCTTCCTGTTAACTAATTTTCAAAACTCTAATTCTGACATTCTACACACTCAACTGTTTTCCTTCAAACTCTTAAAAACAAACAAAAATGAAATGAAAATATGATTTCCAGAAGTGATTGAATTTATTTAATAAAAGTGAGCTGAAAAATGACTTCTACCCCCCAAATTTTGTTTTCCAAAATTTCTGGGAGGTGCGCTGTTGAACAAAACAAAACAAAACAAAAGGCTGGGTGGGGAGGCTAATCAGTTCCCCATGCCCTTTCCTTTTCCACTGGTATAATGGAAGAAAAGAAATCAAAACCATATTATGCAAAAAGGTGTTAATATAAAAATATTTCTTAAATTTCACTCCATCCTGGTAGGTTAGCTAGTGCAGACTAGCCTTTAGCCCCTCCTTCTCATAAGCCCTATATAATAAATGCCAGAACATATCAAAGGTGCTACTTCAAGACAAATTATTAGCTTCCTCTTAAACTTTAAATAGAGATTTGACTGCTAACTTTAAAGTTAATCAGAAAATACAAATACTTTAATGCTCAGATAAGAGTAATGGATTGATTATTGAAAACCTAACACAACCAATCATATTACAGTACTTCATAATGAAGAAAATCTAAAAGCTCCACATACCACCTGATAGAAAAAGTTTAATTCTCTTTGAGAGAGGGGACTCTGGCTAGTTCACAATATAAATAACTGAACACAAGGTAAAGATCTGTTCTATATAACCACAGACAATCTATCACAACTTATAAATTAATGCCTGCTAAATCCAAAGACACCATTTTTAACAGGACTGATATTTGCAAAACACTTTTTATACTAAAATTTATGCATGAATAAAATATTTTGTTCTTAAGAACTCATCAACAACAAATATCATATGGGTATTTAATCTGCAGAAAATCCCATTAGATGTTGACTGTAAAACATGGGAAACACTTATCCCCATCATCTTCGAAAGGCACATTAATGATCTCTGCTGCTCTTTACTTTTGGACCTTTGGGAAATATTCACAACATAACCCTTAATTTTAGCTTGTCTTCTAGGTCAGCAATTTGATTTTAAAGGGCATTAGTCTCTTTTGTATTAGGTCAAAATAATGTCATCACTCACATACTTTCACTTGGATATGGGTTTTAAACTCTATTTTCCTCAATTTTCTCCTCTACCTGTGAAGTTATAATTAAGTCAAATGTAACTCTTTGCTTACAGTACAATGTAACATTCAAATACAGGCTTGATTTCTGTCTGACAAACTGAAGGTTGCCAGATAACTACACAGATTTAGTCATATGTTTTAGCCACAAAACATACACGCCTTTCTAGTACATCTTCACATTTAGAAGCCAAGTTATTTAAAAAAGCAGAAGCAAAACCAATCCTTCCAAAACAAAGTACAACCAAAGCCACAATAACTAAGAAGTCACAACTGTGTACCTTTCTTACTTACCAAACACTATAACAAGTTTAAATAAGCAAAATGTCCACTATGTTTTTCATGGCTATACACCCAGGACTTTGAATGAAATGCCATTTTAGTTCTTTATCAGATAATTCATTCTTTCATAACATCTGCTTGAAGTCTAGCCAGGTGACTTTTGTGAAGGGCATCAAGTCTTAGACATCTGGAGGAAAGTCACATTTTTTGCCGTGTCCACTAGTGCTGGAAAAGTTCTCTCCTACCTATCCTGAAACTATTAATATCATGACAACTGCCATAAAGCAGCAATCAGGCTACTTTTAAATGGACAGCACAAATCAGAACATAATGACATTACTCACACAAGTCGGTTACTGAAATCAATGACAGCTGACAAAGCAACACTAGACTAGGGTCTCTACATTTGTTTTTAGCTTTACCATTTGTACACAATAATACTGGCACATAAACACACACAAAGGTAGGCCTTTTATAGAACAGAAGCACACAGTGGTCCTGAAAGTGATAATGGCTGCTTCAAACCCCTATTGTATGAGAGACAGAGTTAAATAAAGGCAATATGATACAATTTATTCAACTAAAACTAAAATGTTTAAATCAAACATGTCCAATCACTTCATCTTGTCAAGTAAAGGACATTTTTGTCTTGAAATCTCAATAATCCCATAACTTTGATCTGTAAAGAAAAAAGCTACTAGAACTTCAGTCTAGACAGGGGTGTGCACAACTCAATCAACAACCAACAGCACTTTCTTTTTAAAGTAAAATGGCTTGCACATCCTTCACTGAAAATCCCAACTGTGGATTTGTAGATGATGAACTAAGAAGGTTCACAGGGTCAGGGAACTGTCAGCTCTTGTATTTGTCAACATAACAGCTTTTAAAGTGAATAGTGCATAGGCAATGCTAGTGTGTTGTGCCCACACTGGCACACGGTCAGTAAAAGAATCCAAATTATCACCTATCTCCAGTCTTCCACCTATATAATATTGGGGGTAAGTTATACAGACATCTCCTCTAAATCAATTGAAACTGCAGATGAAGGTGCTTACATATTACTTTTCTAATGTAAATAATACCTTTAAAGAACCATTTTCTTGCTTCAAAACTTATAAAACTGAGAATCCTTAAGTAACTCCATAACGCTTCTTATAGTCACTTTTTAAAGTGCAGTACATAAGAATTGTGACTTAAACATCAATTTTTTTTAAAATTTAAAATCAAAATTTTAATTTACATTACTAGTTCTTTATTTCCTTCCCATTTATATCTTTTTATTACTGGAGTGGATGCTTTGCACTGGTTTCTTTCATTTCCTAATTGTTAGAATTTTGGATTTCTTATAAATATTTTTACACTGAGAAATGTCACACTTGCTTCTGTAGGCAGAAAAAGATAACACAAACTCAAAACAAAACTGAGAGCATGAACTGTTTTATTTGCAGCCAGTGCTACATTCTTGTTAAGAATGCTGAAATACTTCAAACAGCCTATACCTCTCCACCACTGTTTTAAAGTACATAGTTCTTGTGTTCCTAAATTAATTAGATGCTTTTGAAAAATCTCACTGTTACGTGCCTATACGTGAGGTTAGAAACCTAACTTTAGGCTCTTATTTGAAAAATTGGCCAGCACATATTTAAAAAACCCCTAACAACTTTGTTAATATATGAAAGTCTGAAAGAAACACACTGATGCAATTTTGTTTTGACATGACAGAGATTTAAGATATGGTGGCCATGTCTCGAGTACTTTTTTTTTTTTTTAAAGGAGTATTCTTGAGTTAGCTAACTCCAAGTAAAGTCTTAGTGAAGAGAAGGTAGTTAGTAGGTTTAACATCAGTTGTTAGATGGAGTTAAAGTATATGCTCCCTTTTGTAAAGACACAACCTAGCAGCGAAGTTATAAATATAAAAATACAGTTTTAGCAAATGCTTAGGAACAAGCTTAACTTTAATCATAGTCCACCTGAAGTCAATGTGACTATTTGTGCAAGAAAAATTTTGTACCTGCTTAAGTATTTGTGGGTTCATGGCCCTAATTTTCAGTATGTTGCTTATTGCCTATAAAGTTTGGAAAATGCAAAGATAATTCACCAGTAGTAGCTGCTTTAGATAAAAAAAGCATTTATAATTTAGTGTGTTATAAATTTTAATTTATCGTTCCAATCGCATATTTTCAGACTGGTTTTTATAAAGCTAGATTTATATGCTCTAACCTTCTTCTGAAGTGTAAAACTATATTTTAAGAAAGTAGCACTCGCTGAAACTACAAACCACGACTTCCTCATCTCCACGAGCAGCTGTTAACAGGAAACCAAAACCAAACAAAAACCAACATGCTATCTAGAGATTTTTCGCAGGGGAAATGAGGTGGTAGAGGGAGTTCAGTAATGCTAGTGTCTATATCAGAGGTCTCAAACTCAAATCACCAGGGAGGGCCGCATAAGGACTAGTACAGTAGCCTGAGGGCCACACGACTGAAAACTTTTCATACAACAACATTGCAAATATTAGTGATGATAGTGTTGTTGCAGGCCACAGGAAATAGCTTTAGGGGGCTTTATGTTTGAGACCCCTGCTCTATACGCTGCTTTCATGTTATCATAAAGGTGTGTGATTTGTATATGCCAGTGAAATAACTACACTGTCTAACGAACAGCTGTGTTTCTGCATGTGCAGTTCTGCTTATCGTTGGCACAAACTACATATGAACAGTTCTAAAATCTAGGCCTTGAATCAAGTCTAGTTGCAGCAGTCACCTGACAGGCGTGCAATGAGTTGGTAAGCTCAATTCAGTTCTTAACAGTCAAGTGTCCATATCACAAAACCATGGTAATCATTGATACTGTTGTCAAAACGGCAGACTACCAAACATGCCACAGGCAGTCAGCTACTGAAGCTAGCAGCTCCAGAACAAGGCTGATAGAGCTTGAATGGGTCATAGATGTATTGCACCAGTTCTGCACAACACCATCCAGAACTCACCCCTTTCACACGCATTACAGCCACCCGCCACCCCAGCAAAATAAGCAAGGAGTCCAGTGGTGCTTTTAAAGACTAACCAATTCATTTATCACATGAGCTTTCGTGGGAAGAAAATTCCACTTCGTCAGACGCTTTGTTTGCCAAAGTGGGATTTTCTCCCACAAAAGCTCATGCAATAAATACATTTCTTAGTCTTTAGAAGTGCCACAGGACTCCTTGCTCATTTTGCCGAACTGGACCAGCACAGCTCCCCCCTTGGCACTCGTCAAATCAAATCAAATCAAATCATAGGGCTGGAAGGGACCTTGTGAGATCATCGAGTCCAACCCCCTGGGAATTGAACCCAGGACCTTCTGCATGTTAAGCAGAGGTGCAAGCCACTACACTATTTGCATGGCCCACTTCCTCCATCCAAGCGCACCACTTTGCAAAAATCCCACCTCGCCCTGGGGGAGCACAGCTGAGCCCCAGAGCCCAAGACTGGATTCCTGCAAGGAGCCTGCCCAGGCCACCTGCAGATGCTAGAACAGCGGTTCCCAAACTTTCCTCTGCTGAGGCACACCTTGCTACCTTTAATTAATTTGAGGCACAGCACCATATAGTTTCCAAATGAACTCATGAATATTCATGAGCGAATGAGCCAATCCAGAGCTCTGAGTAGTTTTTCAGAAAAGTTTGTGGCCCACCTGCTGAGAGCTGGTGCCACACCTGTGGGCCCTGGCAGGCTGGGTGGGAAACACTGGGCAAGAACGTCTCCTCCCCACGGGGTCGCCCAGCCAGGCCCGCGCGGGCTCCTCGCGCCGCCAGAATGGACGAGCCCACGGCAGGGGGGGGGGGAGTGCTCCCCCGACAAGTGAAGCCGGCTCCCCCCCGCAATCCCCGGAGAGGCACGTGCCCGGCGGGACCTACCATCTCGATGATTTTGGTCTTCCTGCCCGTCTTCTTCTTCAGGGTGAAGATGTACTGGGCCAGGGCGACCCCCCCCACCAGGGCGCACAAGCTGGCGCTGGCCATCGCCCCCATTTTGGCCACTGCGATCCTGTCCATAGCAGCTCCGCCCCCCGCCGGCGGTGGGCTGGGGTAGAAGGGTGCGGGCCTAGTCCCCAGTGGCAACACACAACGCGCGGCTGAGCTAGGCTGGCCGATACCACCACGCGGAAGCGAAGAGGGGGAGGCAGACGTTGGGAAAGACCATTCAAGGACGGAGAGCACATCAGCCGCCGGGGCGGCTTGCGTCACAGTCCAGCCGCTTTCTTTTTCTCCAACACCTCCAATGCGAAACGCAACCGAAGCCGTTCCGGCTGGGCGCTCTCGGGAAGATGGAAGCCGCTCCCCCCTCCTGCGAGAAGTGGTACAATCTCCACCGGCCGCGCTCGCGGCTGCCAAACTACATCTCCCGGGATGCTCCGCGGCGGGTTCCGTTCCCGTTCCGCTGAGCGCGGGGCGGCGAGGCTGCTTGTTTCAGCGCTATGACAACAGGCGCCAAGATGGCGGCGGGGCGGCTGCTGGCCGCGTCCCCCTGAGCCGCCGGGAGAGCAGCTGCCCGCCCCGTCGTCGCGGCAGCGGGTCAGTTTCCAGCGCAGCGGCCCGTCGCGGGGTGCAGCGGCCCCTGGCTGGAGGCGTCTGGTGAGTAGCCGGCTTCTCCTTCAGCGCCAGGCTCTGGGCAGCGCCGTGCACACTCGGCTGTGGCTTGGACCTCTCAGACTAGGCTGGGCGAGGAGCAGGCTCGATGGAAACGGAGGAGGCCTGCCTAGTGCCACTGCCTGCAGTAGCTTCTGACAGGGGGTGAGACTTGTCTAGTTTCCCTCTTGTGCCCGCTGAGACATTCTTACAGGGCAGAGGCGATAAGCAAAAGATGCCACTCGGGGCAGCTCTTCCCGTTGACTCCTCATCTGCTGCTCTCTGACTGTGTTACAAACCCCACGAAGTGCCCTGCAATACTTTTATAGGAGTATTGATTTATCTAAAGGAGAAATTTCTGGCCCCTTGTTTGCACTTGGAAAGGAAGATGGTGTCTGTCTGCATCGGTGCGAGTGGTTTCATGAAGCGCCAGAGCGGCAGCCGTGTAGGTCTAGTAAAGCAAGGAGTCTTGTGGCGCTTAAAGACTAACAGACTTGTTTATCGTATGAGCTTTTGTGGGAGAACATCCTACTTTGTCAGATGTGTGATCCCATGTCTTACGCTCCTTTACGTTTATTTTCATCCCAATCTGTAAAGTCGCTCTCTTCGAAGTGTCTGACAAAGTGGGATTTTTCTCCCACAAAAGCTCATGCGATAAATAAATCTGTTAGTCTTTAAGTGCCACAAGACTCTTTACTTTTTTTGTTTCCTGAAGAAGCTGATGGATTTTTCACTTCATATGGCTAGATTCAGTTCCTCAGTCTGGAATATATATATTTTTTTCTTGTTAGTCATAGGAGCGCCCCTGGCCCAGAAAAAGACTCAGAGCTTGGGTGGTTGGATTTGGGGCTCACACGCCTTAAGTGCACCGCTGCCACTGAAGCAGACCCAGGGCTTGAGCCCAGTAAGCCTGGTGCCAGCGATGCCGCTGGTTAGTCATTAAGTAATTTATATGTTGGAGTATAGACTCAGCTTGGTAACTGGCCTTAATAGTGCTGTTTGTATTTTTCTAATTAATTAATATGATAAAGAGTAATGATGTGGCTTGGATATCATTGCAGTAGGGGTCACAGCAGGTTTTTTTTTAACCAAAAATTATGAAAATGTTAAAAAGTTGAGAAATTGTCATGCTTTTTACATAACTAAAACTAATTGTTGAAATTCAATGTTGCACTTAATGCTTTAAAAAGATAACGTGGATTTAAACAATGTCACTGTTATACATATTATCATACCTTCCACCTAAGGATTATCCTCTATCTGGTCTCTCTTTCTCATCACATCTCCTCCCTTGAGCAGGCAGATACTAGGAAAGCTGATTTGTGTCCTGTCAGAGTACATCACTCACATAATGAGGGTGTCTTCTTCAAGGTGACTGTTCAGTGGTGATCTTAATACTGATCTTTTTTATCTTGGTGTGCTCAGAGAATTAAGCTGATGTTTAGGAAAACTAGGCAAAAGCTGCTGGTGGTTCTGATCCCCTGAATCAGAGGAGAAATCTCATAAGGAAAGATCCCTGCCACCTCAAACTTAGGGTGTTAAACTAGTACTCTTTTAAAGGGACAGCTACTTTGCCTGAGCAGCTGAAGGGATAATTTTTTTCTCATAAAAGAATACTGCTAGAATAATGCAAGGCGTCAACTTAAGTTAATTTTCAAGAGTTCTTTTTGGAAAATGGTTCTTGTATTTAACTGATAAATGTCTTTGGTTAATAATGTCGAGGTCCTGAAACAGGTTCTGTGATATAGTCGGATTCAAGGAGCTCTGCAAAAGCAGTGAAATCCTTTGACCTGTTTTATAGTGTTGTTTTTAAGCAGTGTGATTGAAATCCCTAGAATGAATATAACAAAACTCTTATACCTACCAGTATTAAAAAAAAAAAAAAAAAAAAAAAATCATGCTTGCTGCATTTTGTGTGGACTTCCTATCCCACCTTATGTTTTTATTATATGCTAATTATTATTTAATCTTGTACAAACTAATATTGTTTCTGAAAAATATAATCCACATGTATGTCTGCTGAAAAGTGTCGTAAGAAAATAGGAATGGCTGTGTTGGGACCGATCAGTGGTCCCTCTAGCCCAGTAGACCTGTCTGCTGATAGTGGCCAATGTCAGGTGCTTTAAAGGGAATGAACAGGACAGGGCTATAATCAAGTGATCCATCCCCTGTCATCCAGTCCCAGCATCTAACTGTCTGACGCTTAAGGACGTGCAGAGTGTGGGGTTGCATCAGTGACTGTTTTGGTTAATCAGCATTGATAGACCTCTTCTCCATGAACTTACCTAATTCTTTTCTGAACTCGGTTGCAGTTTCGGCCTTCACAATATCTCCTGGCAGTGAATTGCACAGGAACATCGCCTCTCGCATGTTTAGAATTCCTGGTGAACATTTAGTTCATTTCTGTACTTATCTAATATGAAGATGTGGGATCAAAGCAAAAATATTTTAGGTTACTATGCTACCTAGAAAATGTAACATAACCCAGTATAACTTGGTATACAAAATATGTATTTTTATCACAGAGTTTGTTTCTTTTAGCATGAAGGAGAATGTCCTTGTTTAAAGCCCGAGATTGGTGGTCAACAACACTTGGAGAAAAAGAAGAATTTGACCAAGGGTGCTTATGTGTGGCTGATGTTGACAACAGTGGCAGTGGGCAAGGTAAACAGAAGCATTGCCATATGCTTGAAGGGGAAAAAGCACTTACCTGTTATGATTGCAAAATACAGTTTTTGGCATTGTTTGCTGGAAAATTCAAGAAAGCAAACGCTAGCTAAATGATGCTAGAGCTAGCTCAGTCATGAGAGATTAGGTTGTGTTTGAAATAATTAAGGTTGTGTTTGGGACCTGTTACCAAGAGTTTGTTTTTGATGGGAAGAGGAACAGACATGCAGTAATGTATGAATCTTGGAAACCAAAGAGAGAGAGGGGATGTTTACCCATAGGCTAGTTTTTGAGGAAAATGAAAAGAAAATGTTGGTTAAGTGATGCATCCTAAAATCAGGGTAAAGGAAAATGTCCTAAGAAATGAAGGTTTTTGTTTCCTGGCAGATCAATTATAGTGTTAAGTTTGCATTTTTATTATTGTTTTATGTATTCTCTTTATGTATGCTACTGCTTGTTTAGTTAAGTGTATATTTTTAGGCTTTAAAATATTTTCTTTTAGTTTCTAGATTACATGCATTCATTTCATGTTTATCTCAGCTACTTCCATTTAGTTAAAATGGAATAAGAACCTAAATTGATCAGCTATCTAACCTTGTTTTTTTACATGGAATTATGGCATGTCATTTCTAAAACAGGTGGATAACAGCATGTGTCACTTCTAAAACAGCTACACACTGAAATAGTGAATAGATTAAATCATATTTATAAAATGAGGAGAAGAAAAAGTTTGTTACATGTGGGTTTTGGCACAAAAAACCACTAAAGTCAATGGGCATTTTGCCTTATAAGCCCCGTGGCTGTAGAGCAGAGGTCTCAAACTCAAATCACCACGAGGGCCACACAAGAAGTAGTACGTTAGCCTGAGGGCTGCACCACTGAAATCTTCTCGTACAATGATATTGCAAATATCGATAATGATGGTGTCATTGCAGGACGCAGGAAATAACTTTAGAGGCCGCATGCGGCCTGTGGGCAATGAGTTTGAGACCACTGCTGTAGAGAGAAGTTCATGGTGCTAAAATAAAAGGTATGCTTAATATGATGCATTTGGTAAGTAGTGTCTCAGTAGTAACATATGTTTACTAGTGCTCGTTAATCTGTACATTGGTTTCACTGATAGAGATTTAAGGTGTTAGTTTTGACGTATAAATCCCTTGAATCAGCTTACTTGAGACTGCCTTCCCATGCTATTCTGCCTCAGTTAAGATCAGCAGAAGCCACTGAGCTTGATTTTTCTCCCTTCTCTGCATCTTGTTCTTATGAAAGAAAGGGGGCTGCTGGCAGAATGTTCTCCTTTCCTTTGAAATATGCTCCTCCCAAGGTCTGAAATAGTTGATATTTGCTATCCTCTGAAGTCATCTGTCTGAGCAGATATTAACTGAGGCAGTTGAAGGTGGAATTTCTAGTTGGTGGGAAAATGTTATTCTTGGGGGAGAGGGGCTTAAACCATAGCGGTTGGCAAGTTCCAAAGGGTTAGCTGTGTTAGTCTAGTTCAGCAAAACAAGCAAGGAGTCCTGTGGTGCTTTTAAAGACTAACACATTTATTTATAGCATGAGTTTTGATGGGAGAAAATCCTGCTTGGTCAGATGCTTTGAAGATGGGAATTTACAGAATGGAAGGAAAACACCGGTTGGATTACTGGAGATTCAGTAGAGTGTGGTAGGAAGAAGTACAGCTGCTGTGATCATTATTTTTACTTTGCAGTTCTTATGTTCATTTGTCCTTGACTATATGTTAAGGGTGTCTGGAGCACTTGATGTAGTGCCATTGGTATGGAGTTCAAGACCAAAAGTAAATAAAATAAGAGGTAAGCCTGACTGCCTGCACATCTGAATGAAGAGAAAAGATATTTTCATGACTGTCATAGTCATCTGTCACTGTGCTACACAGATAAATTATGACAGTAAGGGTGGAGGTAAAAATTAGAGTTTGGGGCAGAGATCCTGTTCTGAGTCCAGTGAATTGCAGCATGAACGTTGTTTGCTACAGCAGTTGATCAGCTGCCTGCTTCTCCACCTGTGTGCAATGGGGTCCTGTGAAACTGTTCCAGGAGATGAAGAGAATAGTAAACGTTGGCTGCCTCCACGCTGAAACAGTCACATCTTTTGTACTACCAGTATGTCCATGTGACTTATGAACTTGATTTATTGGGTACAACACAGATACAGATTGATGCCTGGAGAAGATAAATATCAGTATCTTCTCTGGGGCTGTGAGCAGAACTGATTACCTGAGGTACATTTCTATAATTATTTTTGTTTGTTTACTTCATAATTGTGTGGGTTTTTTCCCTTAAGAATCTCTGCTGATGATTATTAAATATTATTCATAATGAATATTATTATGATAGCAATCCTGGACCAAATCAATTGTGAAGTAAGTGGGAGTTTTGCCCTCTTATGTCAAGACTAAATTTGGTCCTTTCTGTTTTTTTGATCCATTTACTGGTACCTGAAAAAGTAGTAACCTGGCTTCAGTTTCTTATCTAGATAGCATCTGTAATGTTGTGGGTACAAGGTCTTTAAAAGCCAACATGATGCTCCTTGCTTGTTTGAGTTGAGTGTTTGTAAATTTAAGATGTGGAAGCTGAGCATTTGGAGGTACTTGGCTACACCCAAAGAGTGGATTTTGGAGAATGGACTGGAGTCTGAGAATTATTGCTTCCTTGTTCTCACTGTTGAAATATTTAAGTCAATTAATTATCTAGGCTGCAGACTGTCAACATTATTATTTGCAAGTATCCCCTCATTTACACTTTTAAGCATATATGCATCACATTTATTTCTCTATGTCCAATTTCCCTCTTTGTTGGGAATTTTTCTACAGATAAAATAACTGTGGGCAGTTACATGGGATATCTTCGAATCTTTAATCCACATCCTGTCAAACCTGGAGATGGAATGCAAGCTGAAGATTTGCTCCTGGAAGTGCAGTTACGAGAGCCAATACTCCAGGTGGAAGTAGGAAAATTTGTTTCGTAAGTAAACAGTCCATGTCGCTGATAATGATTACACTAATTAAGAGGCTTTAGACTAATTTGTCATAGAGCTAACCTGCCTCCCTAAAGACCATTGAGATCAGTTTTTTAGTGTCTGGGGTGTAGGCGTGAGCTACCTCATTTGAATGAAAATATTCTTCATGGCACTGCTGACTCTTACAGCCACTTAAAAATATTATGAACTCTGAATTTTGCATTTCATAAGTGTGTTGATTTATATGGTATAGAGCCTAAATAGAAACAATTGTTTAAGCTAGTTAAGCTAAAGTCTTTTTTTATATTAAAATCCCAAAATGTTCTCAAGCACCATTTGCTGTGCTTCTTAAAAACAACAACAACAAAAAACCCCCCCACTTATCTACTAATGTAAGCATCAGAAGTGTTGCTTTGCAAGCTATTTTCTTTATCATTAGCCAGTTTAAAAATAATGCAAGTCTCTGTTCTCAACATCCTTCTTTTTTTATTTGGGGGCTGTTGAAGATACAGCACAGAAAGAGCAATGTCTTATGGGAACTAATCAAAGGTGATGGCTGCTGCTGCTGTTATGATTTTTTTTAATGTTTGTTTATTGTGCAGAAGCTCTTTGCAGTAAATGAGATTATTTAGTTTATCAAGGATGGGCACAGAATACTAAATATTGTGTATCCTTATATAATGGGGTTTTAATCTTGTATTGCAGATTAACTGATCTATTATTTCTAAACTGTTTTTCATACAGATTATAATGTCTACATTTCTCAAATGATGTTCACCTAAAATGATAGTCACACATTTGCCCCTACTATTACTGGAAGTATTAGTGTTATCTTGTTAGATAGCAGGATCAAGCTGAATCAAAAAAGTTTGCTTGGGTCATGTGCTCATAGCTGCAAAATGTCTCTCAGCTATCTACTGAGAACTTGACAGCTATTAGCTGTCAAATATAAGTTCAAATGTTTGAATTTTGAAAGATAATTTAGTTGTACAATATTACGTTTTGCTGATACTTAACATCTGAGAATTTGGGGGCCTTATTCAAAGTCCCCTGGGACACTTTACTTTGGCTTCAGTGTGTCTTGGTTTAGGGCAGCCCTCAGTGCTGCAGTTTACTGGAAACTCACTTGCAACTTCTTTTTTTGTCCCCCCTCTCCTTATCAGTGGTACTGAACTCCTTCATCTGGCTGTACTGCACTGCAGAAAACTGTGTGTGTACGCTGTTTCAGGTAAAAAAGAAAGTGTCCAGAAAAGCTGTCTGTCTCTCTCTTTGGCTTTTTTTTTGTTTTGTTTTTGTTTTGTTTTTGTTTTGTTTTTGTTTTGTTTTTGTTTTGTAATGGATCAGTTTAGCTAACTGTCCTGACTAGGTAGGTGCATGTAGAAGTTTCTCTGGCATTGATCATGCAAAGTGACAATTACACTGTCATTTCATTCTGGACCAATGTTTCTTCTCTTATATAGTCTTAGTCCTTTCTCATACAGTAAAAAGTATATATAAAGCTAATAGACGGCAAGTGTGCTGAATTGCTCTGTGACAAGGCACTACTGAGTTTTAGCTATATAGGCTGCACTTTTCCAAGAGAAGCACAAGTGTTACCTCTGCAGTGTTCCAAGTTCCTTAGGTTGAATAAGGATTTTGCAGATTTACCTCGTGGAAGTTGTAGCTCTGCAGCTGAGCATTTGGCTGGATCTGAGCTTTGTTACAAAATTTACTGTTCAGGACTATTTTAGAGAACAGGAGGGAGATCTATGTTGGACTTAAGCATTGATGAGCAAAAGTAAGTAAGTAAAATAAATAAATAGATTGCATGAGAAAATCCCACAAAAGGTCATGTGATGAATAAATTTGTTAGTCTTTAAGTGCCACAGGACTCCTTGTTTGTTTTGCTGGACTAGATTAACATGGCTGCCCCTTTGGAACTTGGCAACAAAAGTAAACAGAGTCTGTCAATAGAAGCTTCTTACGTTATAACTTTTAATACAGAAGCTGATAATTGGAGCTCTAATGAACAGTTAGCAGGTAAAGATACCCTATAAATATAATTTTTTTACAAAGTGATTTTAGAGGTTTGCAGGGGTGTATGTGGCTCTGGGGGAGATGTAGTAAAGATGAGGAGGCCAGAAGAGCAAAGTGAAAGGGTAAACCTTCCTGGTTTTCCCTTTCTGTAGAAAGCAGATGGTCTGAATCTGACAGAACTGATACAGCTTGTATTGTTTCTCATACATAACCAAATGAGAAATTGAATTCCTGGATCTCCAAGACATCTAAAAAAAAAAAAAACTTCTGCTGGAGTTTTGTGTAAAATGGAACATGAGGTTAGTTCATTATTTTAACATTTCTTACACAGTTATGAAACATGACTTCAGTTTTAGAGGTTTTTTTTTAAATATTCCTCAGCTTGTGGGCAAAAGATCCTCCTTAATCCTGACCAGAGTATATCAATATCTCACAAATGCTTATAGAAAGCTAGGTTTACTGTTGCTGTCACTGATGGATCCATTGACAGGTCTGTAGCTGAACAAGTGGTAGTGTACAGATCTGTTTTGGATGAGAAACTGTGATCTCTTTGTTGATGTAGTAAGTTTGGGATCTGGGTCAGCTAGTAGTATCATGATAGAAGGAGTGGGACTTTTGGATCTGCAGGGCTCAAGGCAGAAAATCTCAAATCAACAATGGTTGGATTCAGCTTAGATGATACGGCATAGAATATATATGATTCAAATGATACAAATGTCCACTGTAGACTAGATAGTTCTTGCATTGTGGAGTGCTACATCAGCCACAGCTGTAAACTTACTATTTTAGTTCTCAGAAGATTTTCCAAATTTAAAAAGTATGAATTTTCAGATTTTATTGATTCCCCAAAGATAACACCAAGACCTTGCAAGATTCTCATAGGTTATATACATCTGAAACATCTCAAAGGTACCTGTCTGCAGGAGTACGTGTGGAACCCTCATTTGTAGTGTCCACTATACTGAGTTACTATTTGGGAAGTTATTTTTCTGTGAGCCATTAGAAACGTATGGCAAAAACTGAGTCATGAGTTGAAGTGGCCTATCTTAGACATTCTTTTAAGGAGGTTAAGGTGTTTTGATTGAAATCAGTTTTGGGACATACTTTGTTTATTGGATCCTAGAATTGCAGAATCTTTGCCTTATTTGGGTGAGTAAATTGATTTCAAATCAAATGGCTAAACCATTTACTGTGCTATTCCTGCTACTGTAATGGGAGTAGATAGCGCTACCTGTGGCTCATCAAACCCCCTGCCTTGTGTATTGCCTGGAAGGGCAAAAGGCTAAGGAAGCAATCCCTGACAGAAAAGCCCCACTGCCATATGGGTGAATTCAGGAGAATGTAAGGCTATGAAAGTAAACTGAGATGGAAAATTTGAAGTGGAGCCCCTAAGGCAGTAAATATTTTAGTATCTCTCCAGCAATTCCTGCAGTGGATCAGGTACTGGATGTAGTGGTTCTTTTTTTTTTCCTCTGGACTTTACTGGTGATGCTGAGAGGGAGGTCCTGATGCATGTGCCACTCAATACTTCCATATTGTTTGCTCAGGCTTGTACCCTGGAGAGCTGTCCTCTCAGGAGTGCATGTTCTATCTCCCCACCCCCTCCCAATGCATTCTGCCTCTCAGGGGCTCATGTCCATGGTCTCTTGAGACTAAAAGGTGCCAAAGAACATACTGTATAAAGGTGTGATATTCCTTTGCTTGAACACAGAATCTTCTGCAGGGCAGGCACTGTCTCCTCCTATGTTTGTTGGTGTTTACCATGATGGAACTCTGTTCCTAATTTTGGCCTTTGGATACTGCTGATGTACAAATAATAAATACATTTGATATATTTTTAGGAAAGTGACACCCATCCCAAAGGGTATAGATAATGTCTCATTTAGTGTTTGTGAATAATATAAAAAACACTCTTGTTTTTCCTTCATGCAAACCACAAGAGGAAGAAATTAGACACGTCATTCCTTGTTTTTTTCATAGGAACTTTGGGAAATGTGGAGCATGGGAACCAGTATCAAATCAAACTTATGTATGAACACAATCTTCAGCGAACAGCCTGCAACATGACTTATGGACCATTTGGTGGTGTGAAAGGTAAATTAATTCAAGTGAATTTTGGCCTGTGGATTGAAGATTATAAAAATGAGCGAGAAGAATATGGGCTTGTGGCATATACAAGCTTCCCCGTTTTCCCTGCTAAATGAAACATAGCCCCAGTTCCTGGGACTATAAAAATAGTTCATTTTGATGCTCACTGAAAGAAACATTCAATATTTGATCAAGTTATGCTTTTCTGCAGTTTGCTCTGATTGGACAACAAAAGTAGATAGTCATCCTAAATCTCTAAATGTGTGTGTGTATGTTTTGAGCGGAGGGTGGGAGTTCTCCCCCTTCTGTTCCACCTGCCCTATTAAATCTTTTTTTAAAGCAAAGCCTGTTTAGTGGCTTTAAACTAACCTTAGAAATGTAAAGCAGACTTGTTCAGTATGTTTGTACTCAGTCAACATACAGCCAAATTTTGAATACATTACTCCTGTTATCCTGCAGATACTTATGCACGTCCCTAATTTATCCACATATGTAAGTGTTTGCATGGTTGGGGTCTTACTGAACCATCATATGCACAAGTCAGTCTGACCAGTTGTGAAATTAATACTACTTGTGAGAAGGGGTATTGAAATCTGATTACATGTAAATACACTTGTGTTTAATCACTAGAGGGCCCCTATATTTTTCCCTTTATAAAATGTACTGTGATTTACAGGGTGAAAATAAACATAACTGAAACTAAACAGTTTCCTGACTTGAGGGGTTTGTATATAAACTTTTTTAGATGACCTTTCAGCATTTAGTCATTGATTCCATAAAATAAAAATGTGTAACACAAATGACAATACATTAATGGCTGACAGATATATTCGTCAGTACCAAAGGGGTAGTCGTGTTAGTCTAGTTCAGCAAAACAAACAAGGAGTCTTGTGGCATTTTTAAAGACTACCAATAAATCCGTTAGTCTTTAAAAGCGCCACAGGACTCTGTTTGTTTTGCATTGACCAGTACAAGTGAGTAAAATAAACCTCCTCAAACCTCTCCAGTCTACAAACAAGGAGTCCTGTGGCACTTTTAAAGACTAACAAATTTATTTATCGCATGAGCTTTCATGGGAGACAACCCCACTTTGTCAGATGCTTTGAAGATGGGGAACTTACAGAATAGGAGGAAAATTCAAACACATGAGAACAGCATATAGACCATTCACTTGTTAAAACTAGTTTCAGTGTTGCTAACTCTTGTGATTTTAGTCACAACTGTATGCTATTTGGCTTTATTTAGAGAGATGACAAACTGGATGACATACAGAACCTCCTTACAAGGGTTCGGGATTTTTCTTTAAACTCTAAGATTACTCAGTACCAGCACAAGTGAGTAAAATAAACCTCCTCAAACCTCTCCAGTCTACTCCTGTTGGAAGTCACCATCCCTTCTCCTTCAGCAGTAGCAGCAACAACCACAACAACAACAAAGTGCTTTCCTGTATGTCTGAAAAGCTGACAAATTTGAGCTCTGACCGAACAAATTGGAAAGTAAGTTCAAAAGTGGAAGACCTCTTCTGGAGGGTCTGCCAGTCAGTTTCCCACTAAAAAAAGAAACTCCAACTCAAGCCCCTCTACTTTTGGCAGTTGTGGCAATGTGATACAGAGAGAGGTAGTCTCAAACCATCTGTTGCTATTAATTTGAAGTCATTATCGTGTCTAAAATAATCTGCTTGGGCACATTTTGTTTTCATTCATTTCTAGGAAGAGAGATTCGATTAATGCAACCAATGTAGTTTGTGTCTCATACCCAGGTGTGTAGCCTAAAGCTGTAGGAATTCTGAGGACTCAAGAAGCCACCAGGGTTACCCCTGTACAAATATATGACTTATTTGCATGGAATAGTATTGTGCATTTGTATTTATCTTAAATAGTTACAGGCTAATAAAGTGTTTTTCAAACTTAGGGTTGGGACCCAGTACTGGGACGTAGACACCCAGGTACTGGGTTGCGGCACCCCTGCTGCTGCTGCCGCCAAAAGACTGTAATGTATTGCTCAAAGATGTAATTGATGGGTTGTGGACATAAATGTGTCGTGGTTTTGTGGTTTTTGTTTTTTTCCCTCTCTCAAATGGGTCCTGAGGAAAAAAGTTTAAAAACCACAGTTCTAATAGACAGGGTATGAGATGTTGCCCAATCACCACTAGATGGTTCTCTGGTTACAGTCATTGGTTTTTGCTACATTTATAACACAGCTTCCTATGATCTGGTTCTACAGGTGCATTTACTGTAAGACTTAATGAGGAGTGGAAAATACAAAAATACTTTTGCTGCAAACCTGCTCAGCAGAATATTCTTTATTGACTAAAATCAAATGTTTTTCATAGCTTACAGGGTTTTTGTAAAATAGGGGAGGAGGTTAATTTTGACTTTTGCTTACTATTGGAAAGGGAGAGCACTGTTGCAGATTTGGCTAGACTTCTTAACAAAATTACTGAAACTGAAAGGAAAAAAGTCTATTTAAAAAGAACAGTGTTTACAGAATGCTGGTACTGAGTAATCTTAGAGTTTAAAGAAAAATCCCGAACCCTTGTAAGGAGGTTCTGTATGTCATCCAGTTTGTCATCTCTCTAAATAAAGCCAAATAGCATACAGTTGTGACTAAAATCACAAGAGTTAGCAACACTGAAACTAGTTTTAACAAGTGAATGGTCTATATGCTGTTCTCATGTGTTTGAATTTTCCTCCTATTCTGTAAGTTCCCCATCTTCAAAGCATCTGACAAAGTGGGGTTGTCTCCCATGAAAGCTCATGCGATAAATAAATTTGTTAGTCTTTAAAAATGCCACAGGACTCCTTGTTTGTTCAGCCACAACATGTTACAGACTTTACTTAAGTACTGGTCAGATTATGTTTGATCTCATTTTTTATTTTAGTACCAAAAGCATCCAATACCTTCTTTCCAACCACCATTACATATCCAAATAGTCCCCAGAAAATAAGCTCTAATTTTACTCTCACTCTACCTTTCTAGCCTTTTTGATTGCAAGTATAATCTTCAGTATAAACTGCAGAGGTGATGTCTGCCTAATTCTGCCAGCATCTTTAAATAACATCTCTGAAAGTGGCTCCTAAATGAGGTGTTCATTCTGAATTCAAATCAGGATAATTTAAATATCAGTATTGTTGGGTGTTTCATTGGCAATCATTTTAGCAGAAAGATTAAACTGAAAGACCCCATTATGGTTTGTGCTGCCAGAAATTAGCGTGTGTATATGCTATAGTATGTTGCCATCAAATCTCTGCTTGGGTGCAGATTGAGGAAGTCCTCTATCTCCTCTAAGATTAAATTACTTCTCCCTGCCCGCAAAAGTGGAGTAAAGGATGAGATGCATCCTGCTCACCAAGAAACCAAAATGACTTGCTGCACTTCCCTGAGGCTTCTGGCACCCAAATGCCCCTATTATAGCTGGCAACTTCTACAGCATGGCTATATATTTGAGAAAAATACAGCATATTAAAAATCTAAAATAGAGTAAAATGAACTGAAATTTAATATTAAAATAAATTCAATATCAATTCTACTGCAGTGCTGGGTAATTTTGAATCCAATATAGCATATGGGACAGTGGGCCTGAATATTAGTACTTCTTTTGGCTAATTTAAACCCATTGTGGTTCTGATTACACAGCAGCAGAGAAATGGAATTCCCATTGTGGGCAGACATATGTGTGCTAGCTCAGTTTCAGTAACCACCTGTGAAATAGTTAAGGCATCAGCTGAGGCACCAGGGCTGCTTGGGCTTGCTTAAACTTTCATGGCCACATTGTTAGTTTTAGGCACAATCTCGCAGACCTAGTATATGTCTGTGTATCTGTGTTGGGAATTACCCCTTCCATCTCCTATCTGGGCATAGCTTGTATGCCATGCTTGAAAGCACAGGAGATACTCATGGCTTAAATGGTGGAAAGTACTTAACTGAACCTTTCAGCATGCCAGATTAGTGTTTGTTTCGGAATGCCAGAAAGTAGTGATGATTCCTGACATTAAACTTTGTGATGCTCTCATTAGATTTGCATGGAATGACCATGTACATTGTATGGATTGTAGGTGCTCAGAAACATATTTCAGAACTCTGAATGTTTATCTTGATGAATAAGTATGGTATCAAAGTATGCCTTGGTGTGTCAATATAGATATGCCTTGTGAATAGGTGGTAAATACATCATCCCAACATAAAAAAGTTTATCTGTAAGTAGGATGAGCTTGCATTTTAATGGAAAAGATGACTCATAGGGTGTTGACATCAAGTGAGACTTGTTCTTGATTCAGAATGTGATATGAGGACTTCAGATTTTGCAGGAATGCTCTTTTATAAGTATATATTTTGTTCAAAGATGTGGGCATCCCCACAAGGATTATATGCCTATATTTTGAACAGTCTGCATAGCCATACACAGGTAGATTATGCATGTTAGGCTCTTGAATAACCTGTGAGAATAGGAGAGAAAAGAAAGAGTTCCTGTTTGAAATGTGCTAGAGATATTAATCTTGCAAAGCCCAGGCCTTTGGCTGTCTGCAGACAAAGATGAGATGGACAGAATCCTCAGGCTTTGCCTTCTCATCTTTGTCCTGGAGTCGTCTTTCACCTTAACAATGCCCATTGATTCAATTTATGGCCATCCGATAAAAGTATGAAACCACTAATTTTCCTATCCATACCTAGTAGAATGCTGCTAGCTGCTCTTTTGCAACAGACTTCACATATGAGGAACTGCGAATCTCATTCTAACAGACAGTAGCTGGTTTCTCAGGCCAGCTGTAATTTGTAAACTGAGTATGTGGAAAGCTGAACCAGGGAGTCACTAATGGTGTCCCCATGCTGGAAGAGTTTGTACATTCTGGTTTTAACTAAAATGAGAAAAAAATCATACAGAAAACTGTGCCATTCAAATTAACTTGTAACAGTACTACTCCTGCCACAAATGGTTTTTTGTTGAAAGTTCTAAAAACCCTAAGAAAGTAGTATGAATTTTACCAATATATAGTCCACATTCTCTGCTTATTTTTAAAGCACCCTTGTATATATATATTTTTTTTATTGAATAAGCCTTGGATGCTGTCTTTTTATGAGATTTATTTTTAGTTCGAGAAGGCCTGTGTGAAGCAACTGGTCTCACACTGTTTTAAAAGTGGATAGTTATGGGGCATGCAGTTGACAGCCAAAGGTTCTCCACTGAAAATTTCCTGCTCCCAGAAATTTCGTTCTGAGGCCCTATAACTTTACTGTTGCTGTTATCACAGCTCCTCAGATGGAGTGCATAGCTGTAATGTTTCTGAGATAGCTAGTTCCTTATCCATCAAGGATTTTAAAAACACACCAGGATTTTGAAATCATCTTGAAAAATTCAGGTGATGATTGAGTGAACTGGTCACTTCTTAACATGCTGTCAGAGTTCTATGCCCGTATAAGGAGTTTAGGTCATGTGGTATTGTTTAATGTAGTAGAGTGACTATAATTGTCCCTTATGCCCTTCGCCCCCCACCCCCAATGAACTTTGAAAAGTAGTGAAATACACTTCACAAACGCTCTGGCATACAGATGTAAGATTAGCATGAAATTTGTGCAGATTTTTCTTCCTTGTCCTTCATAATTTCAGAATCCTATGCTGTCCTCCTCATCCCCATTTCTTGACATTCCATTTGCATTATTCCTTCTTTCCCTTCCCCTTTTAGTAGCTTTCTGTTTCTTGCCCCTCTGATTTTCCTCCTGTGTTAGGAACAGTTATCTTCTGTTTATCTGTCAGACACTCCTCTCTCTGTTCAAGTTCTTTAACTCTAATCTTTTCACAGTCTCTTGTGCCTCTTGTCAGTAATCTCCATAGCCTCCTGCTAACCCAGTGCTTAGATACCAATATGGTAAGTGTCTTATGAGAATAATACCTAAGTGGAAATAAATGTTGTTGTGTGTCCTGACTTGTCTTATTTAGGGCTAAATTGTGGTCTAGTTCTTAGTAAGGGACAGAGGGGTGTGTTGTGCTGCCTCTAGAGCTGTCTGGAAGGGAGACAATGACTTTAGAAATCACCATCTCCTAGTTGCTCCAGAAAGAGAGTAAAATGTCAGTTTTATGTTTGTCTCAGTACAGGCTTCTTGACATGTTGGGGAAAAGGGTGGAATCAAGGCTCATTTCCCCTCTTGTCCTTTCTCACAGACCTTAGGGGGAATATACAACAGCTCCATGGACTCTGCTTCCATTCGTATGTGGGAAGCGACAGTAGGATGCCTAGGGACCAAGAAGTATGACCCCTATACTGCCTTGTTCAGGACAGGCCACAGTCTGGCTATTTTTGGACAAGGGATGTGATAACTCTCAGTAAAGCCTGACATAATGCAAAAGTCTTTTATAGATATTTTTAGTAGTAACAGAAAGTGAGTTTAAAATATGGACGTTTCTAAGTAAGATGAACAGATTTAAAGTGGAGAAGCTTTTTTAAATCATGAAGTGACTGCCTGAAGTTTCTATAAACTTATGTATTGTGATCTAAATAAAAATTCACAAATTCCCTGAAATCAAAGATGCACCAGAGCAAATAGCAAGCAGCAAAATAGCCAATATATGTATAAACTAATAATGTAGGCAGAATGTAATAATGAAGAACTGGATACTGAAATCCTGTGCCTTTCAAACTGATTCCTAATTTCCTGACTCCTAGGTTTCCACCTAAAGTGCCTATGAAATGTGACAATGGCCATATGACATTCCCAAGTGACAGATGCAGTTTATGATTGCTACGACAGAAAAAATATGTTGAATTGCATGTATGAATATCCTCAATGCTTCTAAGTTTTTTTTTGTTTGTTTGTTTGTTTTTTTTAAACAGACTAATAAAAGTTTAATTCTGTCTTCCATTTAAGGACTGAGTAGACAGTGCACTGATAGCTCATGCCTCACTAGTGGGAATTGTTGATATACAAAATACTGAATCACTCTTAACTAGACAGACCTCTCATTTTCTCTGGTTACCTGTACATAAATATATGAAGTTGTATAGCGATGTATGTTATTCTGTCCTTATTTTTACTGGAAAAGGGTTTATATTAAGTTTTGGGTTTATATTTTCACTGAAAATGTTTATACTCAGCTTTTTGTTTAATTGCACAAAATCAAGGGTGATGTCATGCTAGGGTCTGATACAAATGTCCTAACCAGGAAGAAGAGGTGGCTGAGGCTTTTTTCAGAACAAATCCAAAGCACAAGACTTGGTGGTGATGGGAGACTTCATTTACCCAGACATCTGTGGTGTAGATAATATGGCAAGGCATAGAATATCTAACATAGTCTTGAAAAGTATTGGAGATTTTTTTTTTGTTTCAGAAGCTGCTAAACAGTGGCTGTTCTAGATTTGATTTTGACAAATAGGGAGGAATTGATTGAGAATTCAGAAGTGGAAGGCAGTGGAGGTGAAAATGATCATGAAATTGAAGAATTAATAATTTTAAGGGATGGTTGAAGGGAAAATAGCAGAATAAAGATAATGGATTTCAAGAAGGCAGACGTTAGCAAATGCAGGGATATGATAGGTAGGATAGCATGGGACTCATGTCTAAGAGGAAAAACAGTGCAAGAGAGTTGACAGTTGTTCAAAGAGACATTATGAAGGGCACAACCACAAACTATTCCATGGCATAGGAAAGATAAGAAATGTGGCAAGAGACTGTGCTGGCTTAACCAGATCTTCAGTGACTTGAAACTCAAGAGAGTCCAACAAAAAGTGGAGATTACAAAAGGTGACTATCACAAACAACACAAGTGTGTAGGGACAAATTAGAAAGCCAAGGCACAAAGTGAAATTAAATTAGTAAGTGACATAAAAGATAACAAGAACACATTCAATGAATACATTAGAATCACAAGAAGACCAAGGATGGGGTTGGTTCATTAGTCAGTGAAAAGGTGGAAAGTGCAAACAATAATAGAAAATGTGGAAATGGCAGAAACGTTAAATGACTCTTGTTTTCGGCTTTCACCATAAAGTGTAGTAGAGATTAGATGTCTTTGACCCCTGCCTTTTCCCAGCCCTGTAGAGCCCTGCAAATCCACGGATATCCGCCAATATCCGCCTTATATCCGCATCCGCGGATACAGCATGGATATCCGCGGACCATTTCTTGTGGATGCAGATTGGATATGGATCCACATATTTTTATCTGCACAGAGCTAGAGCCCCGCAAATATGCAGATATCTGCATTGTATCCGCATCCGCAGATACAACATGGATATCCGTGGATCATTCCTTTCAGATGCGGGTCGGATACGGATCCACTAATTTGTATCCATGCAGGGCTCTACAGCCCTGTACAGGCCAGGTGGTGGGCTGAGCAGGGAAGGAACTTTAACTCCAGCTCTCAGGGATGCTCATGGCAAACTTTGGGTGTTCCCACGGCACACCAGTGTGCTCCTGCACACTGGTTGGGAACCACTGCTCTATAGTTAACACTTGTATTTCTATTATCTAAAAGTTGTTCCAAAAGTTCTTTTGATAAGGATTTTCCTTTATCATTTTGCCTCAGGCCATTCTTTACTCATCAGTTAAAATAACAGTGGGATAACAGTTCTAGGCTACAGTGAGTGCTTTGGAGAATAGGATTAAAACAAAATGATCTGGACAAGCTGGATAAATGATCTGAAGTAAATAGGGTGAAATTCAATAAGGAGAAATGCAAAATACTCCACTTAGGAAGAAACAATCAGTTGCACACATGCAAAATGGAAAAGTGGAAAGAATACTGCAGAAAGGGATCTGGAGGTCTGACTGGATCACAGAATCTACTGGTGGTGTTTTTTTTTTTTTTTTTTTTGCAACTGTATTACACTGTTAACATTTTTCTGGGATTTATAGGCAGGCGTGTTGTGAGCAAGACATGAGAAAAAAATTCTGCTGTACTGTGCACCGATTAGGAGCACTCCATTTGAATATTGAATTCAGTTTTGAGATCACATCATTTCAGGAAAGATCTGGAGAAACTGGAGAAAGAGAAGAGCAACAGAATGATTAAAGGTCTAGGTAACGTGATCTTGGGGGGGAAAGGTTGAAAAAATGGTGTCTGTTTAGTCTGGAAGAGAAGACTGAGAAGGTACACAACAATTTTCAACTTCTAAAGGGTTGTTACAAGGAGAAGGGAGAAAAATTGTTCTCCTTAACCTCTGAGGATAGGACAAGAAGCAATGGATTAAAATTGCAGCAATGGCGGTTTAGGTTGGATGTGAGGAAAAACTTTCTAACTCAGGCTAGTTAAGCATTGAAATTAATTACCTGGGAAGCTGAGAACTCTCTGTCACTGGAGATTTTTAAGAGCAGATTAGACAAACCCTGCCATCCTAATGATCAAATACATGCTGATTTTGAAATTAGGTATCCCTGATCATAAAATGTTTCATAATTACACAGTTTTGTTGGAAGTTACTACACAGGTACTGCATAAATAAAAGGAGATATGAAAAACAACAACAAAAAGGGGTTTCAAAGAAAATAAATAATTCTAGCATGAAAAAGTTATGGGGGAAAAAAAGGCAAAAACCATTGAAAATCCACGCCTACCTCCCTGCCCCCTACCTTTCTTCAGGAAACTGTTTGAATTAATTTTACTTTTATTATAGTCTTAGCCTAGAGGCAAAGCATATTTGAGTGCTGCAACAAAGGGGGTGCTATAAAGAGTAATACTTTAAATAATAAAAGACAACATATGTGTAAGCCATGAAACCTTGTAACAGAAAACTTTATAAGAAGAGTGGACTGGCTTCACTTTCCCACAATTCTGCAAGAATGACTTTTATTAAGTGCTAGTCAGAAAAAAATTATTAGCTGACTTTTATGCTGCATAGTTAAATGTTTCTTAAGATAATGTAGAAATACATCAATGATCTATGTTTGGATATTGATTTAGCAACTAGTTTTCTTACGGAGCATGGTATTTAACTACCACCTTCCTGTTAAGTTGTTTCTGTATAAAGAAAGAGTATTCCAAAAGTTCATTCTTCTCTGGGTTTTGTTCTAAGGATATATCAACCACTTCCTGCTCCTGAATGCTTCCCTACACAGCATAACTTTGAAAGGCTATTAGTGATATGTTTTCTGTTTTGAATAATGATATATTAACTTCTCTGTGAGTTGAGCATGTGATGGAAAAAATAATTAAGAAAAATACCCATTGCATCTCTTTCCAGACTGTCCTGCCTCTCTACCTCTTTTCTTTTAAGTGATGGGTGAAATCTTAGCTCTATTGAAATCAATGGCAAAACTCAAATTGACTTCAGTGGACCAAGATTTTATCCCATCTGACTATATAGTTAGATTCATTGCTTGTTTCAACTGGTATTAATTAGAGTGCTAATAATGAAAACAGACTATTGTACATACTTATGTATAAGCCTAGAATTTTTTTCCCCTTGGAATCCCCTTTGAAAAAGGCACTCGGCTTATGCATGAGTCGATTTCGTACCTAAGAGTACCAGTAAGCTGGAGTGTGCCGAAATAGAAAAAATCTGGTGGAACACCGCAGCATGGAGCAGTCCCAGAGTTTTGAAATCTCCCATCTTGCGCATGCTCTGAGCATGCTTAGCGAGGGAGCTGCAGCGTGTGGCAGGGCTGCCGGAGCAGCCAGGTAAGGGGGCACTTGAATGGGGGGGTGGGGTTGGCCCAAATGAGCCAGCGGCAGGATGGGGACTGTTAGGGAGGGGGACAAGTTGGCCCTGATTTTGAACCTTGGCTTATACATGGATCATGAGGTTTTTTGGGTGTCTGGGGTTAATAGCCAGGGGTTGGCTTATACGCGGATTGGCTTATAGATGAGTATATACAGGTAAGTAGAAGCTTAAACAAAGAAATGTGTAAAATTGAGTCTAGGAATCCATGAACTCGAGAGATTTGTGTATATATACAGGTTTTATCTGAGACAGTATGATTTTGTGCTTATATGCTGAATATACACTTGAAAGTCATAGATTCTGACCTTGTATTAGGTTAAACTATCCAGGAGAGAAGTTAGATTGCCATGGCCGCTGCTCAGTGGGGCTGGGAAAGAGGATGGAAAACATTTCCTCACATAGTGTCCACAACTCTGCATTCTTAGGAATTCAGTGCTAGTAGAGTATTTTCTGCTGATGGTGAATCCCAAAGTCTGTCATAATTTATGTCCTCAGTGACTGATGAAAATCAATGTTCTCTGTTGTCTTTATCATAGACCTTTTTCTTATTTGGGCCCATTTATTTTTTTTCTCTATGAAAGTCAAATTATTTTTTCTCTTTAGTCTTATTTTCCAAATCTTTTATAAATTTAATATGTAACTATGCACTGCTTTTTAAAATTTGTCTTTAAAAATATTGTACCCAAATGTGAATTGTTGTTGTATATTATTAATATGCAGTTTTCCTATGGGTTTATAGCTTTTGGAGTACTCCATTCAAGGTCTCACACGTGCCAAGAAAAACAACAATTACTTCATTTGTTTTTAATAGGATATGTCTACTAATTTGACCCAATATAGCATCTGTCTCTTTGGTGACATTAGTGTAATGTTGACTCATATTTAATTCATCATTCTATTTTAATCTCCAGATTCTTCTCTGGGGTGCAATAGCCTAGTCAATCTTCCTCATTCTCTAGTTTCGTGTAAGACAATTGTGCAAGACCATAGCAGATGTCTTACTGAAGTTTACAGACGCTGTGCACTCTTATTTCTTTTATCCAGTATATTGTTATCCTGTCAAAGAAACAGTTACTTTGGCAAGATTAGGTTTTTGATTGCTTCATACCTTTTGTTTATCACCTTATTTTTTATAAATTTATTTCCTCATTATGTATGTTTTGCAATTTAGCAGGCATCAGTTACCTGCTTTGCACCAATTCCTTGCGTTGCCCCCTTTGTCCACATAGAAGAAAAGTAGTTTTTTTCTTTTCTAAATAGGTGAGATCTTATCCATTCTCAAAGGATCATCAAAAAATAGATTTGTAAAAAATGTAGTACATTTTCTTTAATTCTTTTAGCAACCATCAGTACTATCATTGTGGTCTATGGTCTTTTTTTAAAAATATGTCGCAGATATCTAGTTTTATTTATTTATTTATTTACCTGGTGGCTTACAAACCCTGATTTATTAAGGTACTTCTTTCACAGTACTCCAGCATCATCTTCTCCAAGCAGTGATAGTTTTGTTAGTTGTACTCACTTCTAGGATTATTTTGTGGTTTCAGAAGATGTTTTGGGCAGCTGATCTACCAAAAAAGTACATCATTTGGAGGAGGTAGTGGAGTGATTCGTTTTGGTCACTAAGTAGATGCCTTTTCTCTGACTTGTGTATGTTTTTCAGGAGGTGAACACAGAATTTTATTACTGATCAGTGTTTGTTTTCAAGTTTTATTTGTGGGTGAGTGTTAATAAGTGGTCTTAGCATACACTTAGAATGGGGCAAACTTTTTGTAAAACTGGGGCAAAATATTAAATTTTTAGGTTTTAAAGATTGTGGAGAAACTGGGGAAAGGAATGCTTGGAGTCCACAAATGAAAGCATGACTGAGCCACTTCCACTCAGAGCCTTGAGGAAAACTCTCAAAATACTGCATACATTCAGATGGCTGCTGACTGGTGTCTGTTTGAATGCATCTATATCTTATTACAAAACCGTGTTAAAAATAAGTCATGTCCTAAGGTACTGTGGGTGGCAACTGGGAACTTTGGACAGTCCTATTGTTACAGACTACTGGCCATAATGACACTTGCACCACCACGGGACTGCATGGGATTTGAGGGCCTCAGAAATTGCAAGGTGGGACATGGGGGTGTAAGAGAAACCTGTTTGTATTTTGACTTTTTTCAGTCTCATGCAATTTGTCCATTGATGAAGGTAGAGCAGCTGATACTAATGTAACACTGCCAATTTTAGTTGTCAAACTAATATTTTACTTTGGCATGAATATTTTAATAAAAATTAAATCTGGTAGACCAAAACCAAAGAATTTCCTTTGGCTGTAGTTCTTGACTCTTGCAAAAGCTTAGAGCAGGGGTCTCAAACTCAAGTCACCATAAGGGCCACATGAGGACTAGTACGTTAGCTGAAGGGCTAACCACTGAAACCTTTTCATATAATGATATTACAAATAGTGGTAATGATAGTGTCATTGCAGGCCATAGGGAATAACTTTAGGGGCTGCGTGTGACCCATGGGCCACATGTTTGAGACCCCTGGCTTAGAGTGAATGCCCACAGTTTGAAAATGCTGATCCCTGAGCATCTGCTCAGTTTTTACATAGGCCCTATGTGCAAGTTCCTCACATCCAGAGTATGTCTAAGCCTTGCAGATTCTTTCAGCATCACATTTCTAAAATACAGCCTTTCCTATCCATTCATACAGCTCTCATCTTCTTGTGTGTCTACTTCTGCATCCTTTTTTGTAGCCTTGACAAATGCAGTCTTGCTTCACTCCTATCCATTCAGAATGCTATTGCAAAGATAATTTTCTTAGACCATTGCTTAGACCAAATCACACACTCTTTGCATCCCTCCACTGGCTCACTCTTCTCTATTGTATCAAACCCATGTACTTGTATTTGCTTTCAAGTCCCGTGCAGTGAATCTTCAACTTATCTCATTCAATATCTTAAAGTCAGTTCCTGCCTCTGGTAGGTCCATAATGCCAGCCTCCAAGGCCCACTTGTTAAATTAACAAACAAGCACCTTTTGTGCTCTATCCCATGCTGTGCTGCACACTTGAGTGGAGCTTCCCATCCCCAGCTTCAAAACTAATTTGTTATCCTACTTCAGATATGTTCTCAGAACTCTTCTTGGCTGTGATGCCTATGAATGACATGACAATGGTTAGGTTGCTGGTGTGGTGAAACCACAGTATATGATGCTGACCTATGTTGTCTCATTGTATGTTCTTCTCTCTTGCCCTGTCTGTGTCCATCCATTGTCTCTTAGAGTGTAAGATCTTTGAGGCAGGGATTGTCTTTTTGATGTTTGTTAATACAATGCCTAGTACAACTGGGACTTACTTGATCCATGTCTGGGGCCACAATAATACAAATGATAAGAATACATTCATCTTTGAAAGAGAAATGTTTGAACTAATGCTGATGACACACCCTTATTCAGTTCCAGCACTAAAGTAGAATATTTGCATATTTAACCTCCAGCATTAATGAAAAGAAAATCAGAACATGAAGTTGTTTAAAATGCTTAAGTTAAAAAGCTATTCTTGAATGTGGATTTT
This sequence comes from Podocnemis expansa, assembly GCA_007922195.1. NCBI lineage: Eukaryota > Metazoa > Chordata > Testudines > Podocnemididae > Podocnemis > Podocnemis expansa. The sequence continues at coordinate 10,799,941 of ML682034.1, forward strand.
CAAATAAAGTGATAATTTCGTACATTGCTTTTAAATTCAGTAATGATGAAATAAACTATAGATTAAACAATGTTTAGGTAGAGTTACTATGTGATTTAATATGCCTAGCATGCAGAAATGTGGCAGCTAACCCTTGAAAAGAAGTTATGCTTTTAAACAACTTTATACTACTGTCAGTGTATGGATCTAAGTGCTAACTTAAGATTTTAAGAAGCTGAAATTCATCTATCTAGCTGTAAAAGGAAATGGTTTAGAAGAATACTTGACTTCAGATGGATGTCCCATTTATTTGAATAACACAATGCACGAAGCAAACCTGTGATGGATATACCATTCTGAAAATCTGGTGATGATTGTTTGCCTAAATGGTTGTAGCTGTGTTAAAATTTGATCAAGAACCTTAAAAAGTTGGTGAAAAACACTGATGTTGGATGATCTGTATAACAGAATTAGAGGTATAGATTACTGACTTTTGGTAATTTTGGGGGAGAAAACATTAAGTAGGTTGCAAGTACGTGAGCTTTGCCTTTCTCAGTTCTTGAAGCTGTGCGACACAGGTATAATGAATATTTTAAAATATTTAATCACTCTAGACTGAAGTCCTAAAAAGACTATTTGTAGATCAGTGTTGGCTACTAGTGCTTTTTTCTTCTAAATTATTCATTTAGTATTTCTGAAAGTGTCAGTGTACTGGATGTTGGAGTGTTCTGTTTGTTAGTAGGCAAAGAGTTACAATATTTCAAGTGATGATTACTTATTTTATATTACCCAAAAAGGGGACAGTGTACTCACTAGCTTGTACGATTCAACTCAGGATCAGGATCTTGTTTAATATCACATCACTGAGATACATTTATAGTTAAAACAACCATAAGCTTATCATCAAACAATTGAGTGATAATGAGTAAGGATAATGGAAACAAGTACGTATAAAACAAAATAACATGCTTTCTGGAGTAGACTTAATGGACTAACCTCCAGACTAAATATGTTTATATCACCCCGATATCTTCTGCAGGATTTCATCCAAGGCTGACTGAATTCCTGTTTTCATGAATGTAAACATATTGCCCATTTACTTTCTGGGTGCAGGATAAAGGGTGTCTTTTTGCCTTCTGGTTACATCTCCCAAAGTTTGTTGTCTGTTTCCTAAATCAATATAAACTCTCTGTGGCTTATTATTCATTGCGCTACTTTCCTGTAGATTTCACATCCTCCCTGTTGATTTTGTATGTAAATGACTCTCCATTGTGTGAAGTTGCAGTGCTTAATTTAAATACCAGAGACACAGGTGAATAAATATAATTTCACAAAAAACTCATGTCAACTCTGCCTTGGTACAAACTTCAAAACATATTTTCAGTAATATACATAGTTTCTTATATCGTATCTGTATGTACATTTCACAACAATACAGAATAATGACCAGCATTTCATTTAAGATCTCACATGAATCTTTGGTGAACCACAATATACATACAAGGGTCAGGATATTCTTGTCATCATCTTTTGAATATACCACGATCAGGATATTCTTGTTATCTTATGGTGACATTGAGGGTTTATGGGTCTCAAAAACAATGAGGTGAAATATTCATTTTTAATAGTTGTTCCTAAACAGCATTATTATAAAATGGCACAGGAATAATGGCTTTGCCACACTTTTTCCGCATGCTGGTAGAATGGAGATCTGCTTCTTGCTGAGGAAGAGGGACAGGAGATGATAAAGGGTCTTGCCTCTGATCAGGGCAGTTCTCTTGGTTGGAAGAAGGAAAGGAACTGCAGCTTAGAACTCCAAGTATATATGTCTTTTGGGTTTTAATAATGAAGAAGTTCCTTGTTTAAGACAATTGCTTTGTCATCTGAATGACACGTCCAGATGTTGACTGCAGAGCCTACTGATTATTTTTTAAGCCACTTTATGTGTAATATGTGATTAGAGCCAGATTCAGCTTTTGTTGAAGTCAGTAAAAAGACTACCTTTGACTTCGGTGAGAGTTGCATAACATTTAATGTGTATGGATAAAATTCTTGAGAACCTCCTGTGACAGTCTGCTCCCCAGATCTGGTCTGGTGTACTGTTGTGACACCCCAGTCTCCACTCCTGAACCCTAATTCATTCCACTTTGCCAGCTGACTACTCATTCTTGGGTCTGCCCACTCCAGCTTCTCGCATGTGATCAGTCTCAGGCAGTGAGTTTGCTTTCTCCAGTCACGTCCCCCAGTGAGCACCCCCAGCCCCAGTTACCGCACTGGGAGCCACCATCTTATATGGATTGGGACCCACTTCCAATCATCTGGCTCTTTAAGTCCATCCATTTAACAAAGAAATGGATTGTGTTCTGGTTTCCTCATTCACACCCTCTAAAGACCACACAGTTTTAGATAAAACAATCAAGGCAGAATCATAATATAAATGTCAGGAATGACCACAGGGAAATAAGAGGTAAAACATGCATGCTAAACTAGTATTGACACCTAAAGTAACTTCATAGTCCAAGTTTATGCTCAAGATGTTCGGCTGTCAGATGTTTGTACAGCCAGCCTCTGCCTGAGACCAGGTGGGGCCCAGTTCTTGCTTGAAGTTCTTTCAAGATGGGGTTTACCAGGCAAAAAGCTCCAAATCATTTTGTTTCCAACCTCCTTCAACCCCTTCTTTTCTGGGCAGAGGTGATCTGAGCTAGGGACCTCAATTAGCATAATCTTTGTTGCCTCCTCCAGGTACTTGCTTACAGCTTGACTGTTTACTTGCTGCTTGAAAAGAGTTCTGTGCACACAGATGATGCTACAGGAAACACGGTATCATAGTAATCAGGTAGAATATGATATGAACATTCATGAAGGCACTTTGCTTCATCTAACTGGCATAAAATCATAGAATCACAATGCATAAGTGAACAGAAAAATCATATAGATCATGACCCATGACACCTTCATTCAAAGTTTATTGGTGCTTTTTTGTTGAAGTTCTCAGAATAGGTCTGTCTGTGTTGATTTCATATTTTTTGTGAAGCTGATGTTATATTCAGACAGCTAATACAGTTGCAGATCAAGACCGCTTAACATGAATAAGTATGGAATTTAAAATTCCTTTTGTAACCTGTGCATGCATGTTCCCTCGATGGCCATGTGAGATATGCAACCCCAAACCTCACACAACACTTCCTCCTATATTTATATCAGAAGTGCTCCAAACTAGATTTTTATTTATCAAGACATCTGTGCTTCAAAAATAGTAATTGTTCCACCTCAGAAAGAGGGAGGACCTTGTACGAGTCATTTTCCGAGACACCTATGGCCAGGGAGGTTGTAGCTTCAGGCCCTCTGAATACAAATAAACATAACACTCCACCTTGATCATGTTTGTCCTTTTTATAGATCCCCTTCTGTTATGCTACCTACAGTGAATCTGGTTTGATTTGTAGTAATAATCAACTATATTTGATGTTCTTTTTTTCTTATAACCCTCCAACTTAAATGTTCTCAGACTGTATGCTTTGCCAGCCAGCGGTTGTTCTTTCTTGAATGTCTGTCTGAAAAAAATGCTTAGCCCATTGTGTTGGGTACCCTATACAAATAAATAGTAACTAGAACCTATTTAGATGAGAGGATGTTTCACCTCTCTCATAGCTGTAGATTATTCCAGCAGACCCCCTTACCATATAGCTAGAGACTTTGATTGCCTGTCTTGTATGTCAGGTACTTGGCACTCGTTGAATCTGACTGGTAACCTTTTCCTGTCAGTCCCTCCCCACTTTCAGGGTTCATATTAGTTTTAAAAAGAATGCTGCTGAAAGTTAGCAGGTTAATACTGACTCACTGTTCTGTTTCAGGGATCAGCAGGGGAAAGCAAAAATGGATCATGTGGCTCAAAGATTACTTTCTCCAAGAGGGATGACTGGGGAGAGCAGGTGTGAATTCGTTGATTTGGTTGATCACGTGGATGAAATACTGGTCCATTTAAACTTCTTTCTAAGGTTCATAGAATTCTGCAAGGTGTGTGCAAGACATTTGATCCTAAAAAGTAAGAGTTATAGAGGTACAAATGAACTCCTCTCCATAAGGCGATTCTTCTATTGAGCTGGATGGGCGATTCTTCTATTGAGCTGGATGGGTACTTCTTGGCAGAGGAAGCTTGCTAATGAATAGGCTAGCCTGTTGCAGAATCAACATCTCTCTCCTCTTGGGATTAGTGCAGATTCAGAGGCCTTGCTTCCTTGTACAGGTTCTTGTTCCAACACCATAATATCAGATAAGGACCAAAAAATTACTTAAGTTAGTTCAATAGATTAATTGCTTTAATATCTGTTTTTGCTGTGTTTTTTCTTAAATCCTACTCAGCTCCTCTTATTTTCATTCCCTTCCTGCTTCAGGGGCCCATGTTGTGGTAGCCCATGCACCCAGCATTAGTGAACTCAATCTAGCTCCTGTAGGAATCTATGTGCACTGCTTGTTGCATCATCAGGGGAGGAAGGGATTGCTGGCGAGTGATGTAAAGCATTTGTCCTTCCCTCTTCTCCTGTGCTCTGAGCACTGTCTTGGTAATGCTCTCAGCTTCTGTCTGCCTAGAATGAAGAAACCCAGCTGAAATCCTGAACTGTGATCCCTGTTGTGGCAGAACATTGTGCTGCTACTAGACCACCAAACTAGTCTGTTTTGTATTCTTTCTGAATGCTCATTGACATACATTTCCTGCTTTGGACTGGGGAAGTAACCTAAGACTTGTTTTTTACTAGGACTAAGTTGTTTTAAGAACTGTCCCAACACACATTCAAATGGTTTTTCCATTAGTCAGGAGCAGTTCCTGAAGTTCTTTACTCACAGTTGATCCACACTCATTTTGCATCAGGAACTAAACCCAGCTGTGAGTTGAGTCCCTCTAAAGCACTTCTGTATGGGAAGCATCTGAGGATTTCCCTTTTGGAGAGAAATGTAGGAGAACAGAAACTTGGTGTTAAAAGAAAATGAAAACCCATTTTTCCAGGCCAGGGCAGGTAACTGTCATCTTTTCCAATCAGGCTGTGGGGAAAGTAAGGCCACAGTTACTTTTTGTATTGGTTGATAGACTGTTGGTTTACCTCTTCCTGTGTAAATTAGGGCTTGTGATACTTTTGGAAAGTAATCTTTATACTCTTAGATTCGGTATTAACTGTGACCAAAATTAACTACTGTATTGATTTGTGAAAATGATATTTTCTCTTTTCTTTTATCTTAAATATGGCATATTTTGTCTCTTGTATGGAGCTTTAGACTGACACTTTTGATTACTATTCTTTAACGGGCTGTAGAGTCATTTGTGCTGCTCCTTGCCAAAAAGCTATACATTTAATAAATTTATTCCAATTTATAATTTATCCCATTTGATGCTGCAGATTTTATAACTGAGTATCACACAATGCTCAGTTCTTATGATTACATAATGTATTTATTTTTATGAAAATGTTTTGGTGTCTGGAGAAGGCTGAGAGCACAGGAAATCATTCACATGCAAGAACTCAAGCTCCAAAATAGCTTTAATTACAGGCTTATTTGAAAGAGCCACCACTTGCCTCTTATTTTGGCTATTCATTAAAAATAAATTACTTTAAAAAAACCATGGCACAAATATATTTATATCATGCTAAAATAACAAAAACTACAAAACAACAGTAGCTGGATTAATACTTAAAGTAACACCGAGGGATATGCCTCATGAGGCACAGGCTGCTGAAACTATGTAGAGTACACTAAGTGATTCCATCTGATCTGCAGAGTACACTATGGGTTACATTTTCACTTTATAAATATGTCACTGGCAAAGCCAACTGGCTGCAGTAAGCTTTTTGAAATGGACATTTCTGGCTCAGCTTTTGGAAGACTGCATTTTTTTTAAGTGAAATATAAAAACCCATTCACTGGTTACACATTAAAAACAAATGGCCAAAGGAAACTGAATGAACTATAAAAAGTTGAAATATAAAGAATATCTAATCTAATGAACTTTTCATTTTGTTTGACTTGTAGTAGTTTTCATAATTGGAATTTAAGCCATAAAAACAGACTAGTTAAAATGCAAATTTACGGTAAACTTGAAATGACTATTGGAGACAATGCAAGGTGGAGGACAAAGAACTTTAGTTCTTGCTTTAGGGCTTGATACTGCACCACTGAAGTCAATGGGAGTTTTGCCATTGGCTTGTTGCTGGATCAAGCTCTATGCATATTAAATATCTTTTAGTGCTTTTTTAACAAATAGAGTTTACCAACTATTCTGCATGCAATTAAAATCACTGAAGCTTCCAAACATGTTATCATAAATATTATTTGTTTTATAACATGTATTATTCTGGCACTAGCAGTTCATGTTTCAAAAATGGTATTTGTGTGTCAGGGTTCATTTGTGTACGGTAAGAATATCCCCGTCATCATTATATGTGTCTATTTACCTGTTACGAGTATGTTCTATAAATCCTATTTCCACTCTTAGTGATTTATTATTTTTATGATATAATGGATTATAGTAAACATAAATTTTATACTGCATCACTTGTTTGAGATCAAAACTTATTGCTACTTCTGACTTGCCCTGACAACCTGGATGAATAGCTGTGCTGACCTCTATTTTTAATGTATTCCAGTAAATGAATCAACCTCTTTTGAATATTATTGCGCCTGTAGTGTGGCTGTGCATGTTTTTAAAGTGATGTCACAGAAAATAAAAAAACCCCAAACTTTAGGTATTAGTGAGTTAATTAAAGGTGACAGCCCAAAATATCTTTTGCTGCTTGTGTAAAAAGCATTATTTGTTGGTTATGATATAATGGGTGCTCTTTCACAAGTGTGAGAACATAGGCAGAGATAGAAATGTGTTTCTTTTAAACAGTAGTGCAGTATGAAGGACAACACGTTGGAAAGGGTCCCATAGAGAGCCATTGTACCTGAGAAGGGGGATGGGCTAATATGATTTAGTATGTGTTTTTCTCTCATTTCTATGATCTTCAGGACAAATATTGTAGCATTTTAAACAATAGAATTGCACTATGTCAGTAGATTGGTACCAAATATATATATAATGACTATGTGAACATTTTCTTAATGTTTATTAGATCACAATATAAATTAGATCAATATCCCCAACCCGTCATGGGATACATATCTGGGTGCACCCTAGGTTATAGTCTATATGATTTTCTGTTCACTTATATGCTGGGATTGTATGGGTTTTTTTTGCCAATTACACCATACAAGGTTTCTTTATGGAGACTCATAACCTGTTCTGCATGACTACTATGGTATTGTGTTTTCTGCAGCATCATGCATGTGCACAGACATGTAACATGTTTTCCATAGCTCCAGGGGGGTGGGAGACAGACAGAACTCTCTCCCAGCAGCATGTAAACAACCAAGGCAGCAAGCACCTGGAGAAGGCACCAAAGATAAGCTAACCGAATTCCCTGGTTCAGACCAGACAAAGAGATCACCTCTTCCCAAAAAGGGAGGGGTCGAGGGGGTTTTGAAACAAGGAGAGACACTTGGAGAGATTTGGGGCTTTTTGCCTGGTAAACTCCAACTTGAAACAACTTCAAGCAGGATCTGGGCCCTGCCTGGTCTCAGGCAGAGACTGACTGTTCAGACATCTGAGACCCAAACACCTTGAGCATAAACTTGGACTATGAGGTCAGTTTAGGTAGCGAGATTAGATTAGTATGTGTGTTGTACCTTTTATTTCCTTGTGATCTCTCCTGACTCATTTATATTGTGTTTCTGCCTGGATTGGCCATATTCTTACTTAGAATTATAATCTGATCAATAAACTAGTAGCTGTTTTATCTAAAGCTGTGTGGTCTTCAGAGGGTGTGAATGAAGAAGGCTGGGCACAATCCATTTCATTGTTAAATGGACAGACTTGAGTGTATGGTGATTGGGAGTGGGTAAAAATCTTTGTAAACAGTGGCTCCTGGTATGGTAACTGGGGCCGGGGGTGTTTGCTGGAGGACTATCTCTTGAGTAGCTATAGGGCATACACCTACTGCTTAGGATCAATTACATGCAAGAGGCTGGAGTGAACTGACTCAGGAAGTGAGTGGTCACCTGGCAAAGCAGGATGAATTGGGGTTCAGGAGTAGGAAATGGGGAGTCATAGCAGCACATTGGACTGGATCTGGGGAACAGCCTTTCACACAACCCTTCTGCATGTTTTGTGTGGCTTTAAATACAAATGTCTGCTTTTTATCATTAATATGGTAAACACTCATGTCTCTGGATTCTAGTTGCTTGAAACCAGATTTACTTTTTCAGTTACCATAACCTCACTGGTATATGTCTAAAGCCTAAGGTAGTAGCTCAAATACTTACCTTTGTGACAATTTCTTTAAGAAATGGGCCAAATTCTGTTTTATATTACACCTACACAGCCTGCTTCTTTCAGTGAATGTTAATAGGAGTAACTGAGGGCAGAATTGATTCCAGCGAAACTGAAGTCCTCGAGTCTGAGTCCGAAACCTATGCTTTACTTGTGGGAGGTTGGGAATACAAATTCTTTCCCTCCCCACAGACAGAAGTATAGGAAGACCATGCAGTGAGTGAGTGAGTGAGTGAAATTCTATGCTCCTGATTAGGAATAAGCCAGGATGGGAGAATAGATCCCTGAATAAAAACATCGGTATTATCCTATAGTATTTCCTGAGAAATTCTTCTGTAATAAGTCAGTAGGGCAGGGGAAGAAAGGTTTCCACCCTTTCAGAGAGGGAGATAGTACAAGAGAGCTTAGTGAGTGGTTCTTATCTATGACGTTACAAGATTGCAGAGGTTTGAGAGAGATACTGAGTAAGCATACAATCTGTTCTGCAACTTAGTGTATTTTGGGTTTTTTTTTTCCTGTTTTTACAAGTCTATATAAATCACTGCTGCTTTTTTTAAAATTTGAAATACCTACTGCCCAAACCCTTGGGATTAATTGTATTTGAGCCAACCTGACTGTTCTCCCTGTATTTAATTCTAAAATAGAGAATTATTATTTTCTGTTCTGGGATGGCTATAGAATAGCTGCTGAGAAAAGTTCAAAAAGAAAGGAGAGGAAATAAATGTGCATATTGCAGTTGATGACCTACACGCAGTTGTTAAAATGTCATAGTTGGATTAAAAATCAAGGGTTGACTTGTCGCTGAGATTTGTGTGTGAAAGGGGTTCTCTGCATATTTTCTCCTGTATTCTAATTTTCACATGGAAATGGCCTCCATTGTTATGCTGGGGATCTTAGCGTTACATACACTAGCATCCCAAGAATCCTGCTTAAGTCCACACAGCTGAGGCCTGATTGCAGCAGATATGGGCTCTGCTTAAAGGTTCACACCATTCCTTTCTTTCCTGTAGGGCGCAGTTGGTGGGGAAGTCCCTTGTGGCTAAAGACCAATGACTGAAGGCACTGGAGCTGGTGTAGAAGCACCTGGTCTCCACTAGAGCTTAAATCCGAAACTTCTTCCATGAAAGGCGAAATCTTGTTCTTGGTGGTGATAAAATTCCTAGGAAACTCCATGGCAGCAGTTTCGGAGTTAGCATTGATACACGTTCCTTTGGGTCTTGTTACAGGGTGCCCCCTGGGGAGTGAACCGTGTAACTTTTCTGTTTTTGTTTGCAAAGTAATTGTGTGGTTCAGTTCAAAATATGCATGCAAGGGGTTCTTTTATGAATGCACATAACATGCTCTGCATTATTGTTATGGTGACATGTTTCCTGCTGCATCATGTATGTGCACGTATGTGAAACATGTTCCCATGTATTTCACATGGCTCAAGGGGGAGGCAGACACTCAGAGCTGTCTCCTACCACATAAATTGAAAGGATACATCATAAAGGCTATGAAAACTACAGGTTTTGCCAGGAGAGAAGATGATCACTGGCTCTTTCTGAGCACAATGAATGACCTCAGTTCAGGAAAGGGGGCTAGATGGGGTTTGGAAACAAGGATACACACTTTGAATGGTAAGAGCCTTTTTACCAGAGAATCTCCAACTTGAAGCACCTTTACTTACAAGCATGATGCTTAGGGAAAGGCAGAGACTGGCTGCTAAAACATTATTCAGCTACGCATTGTGAGTAAGTCTAGACAGTGAACTTTAGGTTAAAAAAATCTTATTTTAATTGGCTAGTGGTTAACTGCTAACTGCTTTATTAAATGATTTTGTATTGATTTGCTATATACTAATTTAAAATCATTCTAATCAATAAACTAGTGTTTGTTTTCTCTAAAGCTGTGTGGATTTTAGAGAGGGTGAATAAGCAACAACTGGGTTCATTGCAGTTTCTTTAATAAACTGGCAAGCCATAGTCTATGAGTCTACAGGTATCTGGGAAAGGTCCCAATCCCTGCAGCAAGGAAGTTCCTGGTGTGGTATCTCATGGCTAGGGGTGTTCACTGGGGGACTGTCCCCTGAGTGGCTGGAGAGTGCAGACCTGCTAACTGGGACCCAATTACAAGCAGGAGGCTGGTGTGGGCTGATCCATTGGTAGGTGGCCATCTGGCAAAGCGGGGTAAATCGGGGTCAAGGGAGCAATAGGTGAGGCACAGTGGTCCCCCAGACAGAATTCTGGGAGGGGAATATTGCAGGACTATTATAGATAAGGACTAAGGATGTAAAATGGACCTGAAATTTGATTGGTAGTCCAGCTAGAATGTTGAGGAGTTGTTCAATGTGCATTTGTCTGTTCACTTTATATGGCCGGTAGAGTAAAGAATGCTGAGTTACTGGTTATTTCTGAGTAGTTATTTGGCTCTTTTTGGGGAGAGTGGACATTGCAGTAATCCAGTCTTGAGATAACAAATGCTTGAACAACAGTACTCAGGTCAAATTCCAGCTTTTAAAGACTAACAGATTTCTTTATCACATGATCGTTTGTGAGAGGAAAATAGTATTCAGGTCAGTATTTAAAATATTAGGTCTTAGTTTTCAACTGTCCAAATGTAGGGGGAAAAATACTGCTCTAATTCTTGAGTAGATTTTGTTCCAGTTGGACTTAGCAGTTTTGTACCTTCTTGACCATCAGTATACAGATGTCTTGAAGGTGTTATCACAATTTAAGTTCCTCAAAGTTCATCCCCTGTCCAATTGACATAATTTCTTTTCTACCTGAACTGTTCCCAAACCAAGTGCTTTTTAACAGATTTTTGTTTCTTTTGGACATTGGATCAGCAGGGACATGACATTGTCAGTATTTGAGGTGGTATATAGAAGCTGGGCATCATCAGCACGTTGATGGAATGGCAGCCTGCCTTCCCTTATGGCTTCCAACAACTCTAAATAAGATAGACTAATGTGACATAATGCTCTGGGATTGCACAGTTTGGAGACGCAGGATTCCATTATAAACAAATAACAGTTACAAAGGTGAAAAATTAGAAAGGCCAAGGCACAAATTGAGATGAAACTAGCTGAAGGTATAAAGAGTAACCAAAAAACATTTTTTAAATGCATTAGAAATAAGAGAAAGACCAAAGGCAGTGTAAGTCCATTACTCAACAAAGAGGGAAAAACAATAACAGAAACTGTGGAAATGGCAGAGGAACTAAATGATTTCTTCATTTCAGTCTTCACTGAGAAGGTTGGTAGTGACTGGATGCCTGACTTAGGGGAAGGTGGTAAAACTGGGACAGGATCAGATGCTAAAATAGGGAAAGAATGATTTAAAAACTACCTAGACAAGTTAGTTGTCTTTGAGTCACCAGAGCCTGACGATTTGCACCCTAGAAGACTCAAGGAGCTGACTGAGGAGATATCTGAGCCATTGGCAATTATCTTTGAAAAATCATGGAAGACTGGAGAAGTCCTGGAGGACCAGAAAAGAGCAAATATAGTGCCCATCTATAAAAAGGGAAATAAGGCCTACCTAGGGAATTATAGGCCGCTCAGCTTAACCTCTGTGCCGGGGGGGGGGGGGAAAAAAAAAAAAAGAGGAGCAAATAATTAAGGAATCCATTAGCGAGCATCCAGAAGAGAATAAGGTGCTAAGAGAGAGCATAGATTTGTCAAGAACAAATCATGTCAAACCAATCTGATAGCCTTCTATGATGGGGGTAACAAGCCTTGTGGGTAGAGGGGCAGTGGTAGATGTGGTGTATATAGACTTTAGTAAGGTTTTTAATAGGTCTTGCATCACCTTCTCATTGACAAACTTGGGAAGTACAGCCTCAGTGGAGCTACTTACTATAAGATGGGTGAAAAATTGGTTGGATAACTGCTCCCAGAAAATAGTTATTAATGGTTTACAGTCATCCTGGAAGGGCACAATGAGTGAGATACCACAGGGATCAGTTCTGGGTCGGGTTCTGTTCAATGTTTTCATCAATGATTTAGATGATGGCATAGAGGGTACACTTATAAAGTTTGCTGATGATATGAAGCTGGGAGGGGTTGCAAGTGCTTTGGAGAATAGGATCGTAATTCAAAATGATTTGGACAAAGTGATGAAATGGTCTGAGGTAAACAGAATGAAAGTCAAAGATGAATGTAAAGTACTTCACTTAGGAGAGGACAATCTGTTGGACAGATACAAAATGGGCAATGGCTGCCTCAGAAGGGGTACTGTGGAAAGTGATCTGGGTGTCATAGTGGACCACAAGCTAAATATGGGTGAGCAGTGTAACACTATTGCAAAAAAAAAGCAAATACCATTCTGGGATGTATTAACAGGAGCATTGTAAGACACTAGAAGTAATTCTTCTGCTCTACTCTGCTCTGATTAGGACTCAATTGGAGTATTGGGTCCAGTTCTGGGCACCTCATTTGAGGAAAGTGGTAGACAAATTAGACAATGATTAGATGTCTGGAATACTTGACTTGTGAGGGAAGATTGAAAGAGCTGGGTTTGTTTAGTTTAGAAAGGGGGAGACTGAGAGGGGACATGATAACAGTTTTTAAGTATCTAAGAGTTTTTCATGAGGAGGAGGGAGAAAAACTGTTTTCCTTAACTGCCGATGACAGGTCAAAAAGCAATGGGTTTAAATTGGGGGTTTCAAACTCATTCAATGTGGGGGACCACATTGGAGGGCAGGATACATGTTGTGGGCCATGTGTCTGCACAGGCACTCCAACTCTTTCTCCTCCCTCATTCAGAGTGGTATGGGCTCTCCTTTCTCATCCCCTATGCTGCAGGATCTCCCACACCTTCCCTTTTCCCTACCCTGTGGGCGCCCCTTTGCCATGCTGGCTTCCTGACCCCCCTCCCCTTTTTCCTATTGTGCAGGTCCTGGACCCCCTTCTCCTGCTTAGACACTCTCAGACCTCCCTTCTCCTTCACTTTCCACTTCTCCTGCCGTTCTGGCAGCAGGCAAACAGTCTCAGTCACAGCCACAGGCAGGCTGGGATCCTGCCTCCCCCCCCCCACTCCCTGTCAGTCATTCAGCATGGTGGCCTTTGTTTGGCCAGCTGGCCTTTGACTGGCTTGTTCCCACATGGGTCCCAGGCACTTTTTCCTTTTCTAATTTGTGATTCGTGAAAAGTGCTGTCAATCAGATTAGCATGCCAACTAACAGTTGGTGTGGGGGATAGCGCAGTAGGTCTCTGGAAGCTGGCCCAGCCTGCTGTGACTGAGACTCTGATTGGCTGGCAGATCACAGCAGGGCTGAGCCAGGATTGACTGGAGTGCTTCATTTGTTCCCCTGTGTTCTGACTAACTCGCATGATCTGAGTCACAAGCATGCTTAACCCTGCTCTGCTGGTGGCAGCCTGTGTTTGTTTGCTGCTGCTGCAGAGAGCTCCCAGGTAGCAGCTCCATGGGCCAGATCAGTGCCCCTGGTGGGCCGGATCCAGCCCGCAGACCATAAATTTGACACCCCTGGCTTAAATTATAGCAAGGAAGGTTTACTTTGGACATTAGGAAAGAATTCCTAACCATCAGGGTGATTAACCACTGGAATAAGTTGCCTAGGCAGCAGAGCTGTAACTACAGTGGGATGAATGGGGTTTGCCTGGGGTGCACCAGAAGAGCTCAGTAGAGCCTCTCTTAAAAGGCCTGTTTCGCAGCACTGGCCCAAAGTGCCACCGTTTGCAAGGGACATGTTCCAATCAAAACATGCCCAGGCGCTCAAACAGAGTGTTGCGACTCTGCTAGGCAGGTTGTGGAATCTCTATCATTGCAAGAGTTTAAGAGCAGGTTAGACAAGCACCCGTCAGGGATATTTTAAGAGGGTACTTGGTCTAGTCATGAGTGCATGGGACTGGACTTGATGACCATTTATGGTCTTTTCCAGTTTCTGCAGTTCTAGGATTATAGCTGTTTGGGATATTTCAAAGAGAAGGGTGGAAGAAGCATTTTTAGCATGATTCTCTCTCCCCTTCCTGGTCTCCATTTGGGTTTTAGTAGCAAGAGAGTATCATGTTGTAATCTGATGGCAGATTAGTGTTGGAACGGATGTTCAGGGTTTGATTCTTGAGAAGACTGTAGGTCAGCCTGACTGAAAGAGTTTCCACATCATAGGAAAGTCTGAAATACGATTTGGAAGAGGTTGTAAATAATGAGTTGTTGCTGGACTTACCTCACTTTTCTAATTATGTTACCCATATAAGAGGTACTGGAGACTGGGAAACAGCTGGTGCAATTGTTAGCTTCAGGTGAAGAATTTTTGAGCATTGGCTCTTGGAATGAAGAATTGATGATCTCTATTAAATATGGACCAGGCACATCCTGATTTGTTTTTATTAATTATTTGCACATCAGTAAAAACTAGTAGCCCCTATTGGGGATATGGTCTCCCACAGTATTCTTACCAGCAAGTTGAAGAACTATTGCTTGGACGGATGGATTGACAGAAAGCTGGCTAGATCATTGAGGTTAGTGGGTAATGATAAACAGCTTGATGTCTACTTTGCAGCCAGTAATAAGCAGGGCACACCAGGGGTTGTGCTGGCCCCTGTTTTGTTCAACATCTTCATTGATGATCTGTAGGATGGGGTGGATTGCGCCTGCAGCAAGTTTGCAGATGGTACTTAGATGGAGGGAGTGTACATATTCTGTCGGGCAAAGATAGGGTACAGAGTTACCTAAACAAATTAGAGGATTGGGCCAAAAGAAATCTGGTGAGGTTCAGCTAGGACAAGTGCAGAATCCTGCACTTAGGTCAGAAGAATCCCCTGCACTGCTACAAACTGGGGATCAGCTGGCTAGGCAGAAGTTCTGCAGAAAATGACCTGGGATTTACAGTGGACAAGAAGCTGGAAATGAGTCAACAGTGTGCCATTATTGCCAAGAAGGCTAATGGCACATTGAGCTTCATCAGTAGGAGCATTGCCAGCAGATTGAGGGAAGTGAGTAGTCCCCTCTGTTTGGCACCAGTGAGACCACATTTGGAGTACTGTGTCTAGTTTCGGACCCTCCACTACAGAAGGGATATGGATAAATTAGAGTCCAGTGGAGGTCAACAAAAATTGTTAGGGTGCTGGAGCACATGACTTATGAGGAGAGGCTGAAAGAATAAGGCTTGTTTAGTCTGCAGTAGAGAAGAATGAGGGGGATTTGATATCTGCCTTTAAATGTCTGAAAAGGTTCCAGAAAGGATGGAAGTAGGCTGTTCTCATTGGTGGGAGATGACAGAATTAGGAGCAATGGTCTCAAGTTGCAGTGAGGGAGGTCTAATGTGAATATTAGACAAATCTTTTTCATTATGAGTGTAGTGAAGCACTGAAATGGGTTGCCTAGGGAGGTGGTGGAATCTCTATCCTTAGAGGTTTTTAAGGCCCAGCTTGACAAAGCCTTGTTGGCTGGACTGATTTAGTTAGTGTTGGTCCTGCTCTGAGAAGGAGGTTGGACTAGATGACTTCCTGAGATTTTCCTTAATGAGTTTAGATCTCTTTGCGAGAGAACTATCTAAATTCTGACACTATAAAAGGACAGAAACCTGACTATTTGGGTTTCAATAATAATATTTTAATCTTCTCATCTTCTCCTTCATTTGTATAAGAGAGAGAAAATATGCAAGGGGGCAACTAGGGATCATTGCATTCTTAGCTGTGGACAGGAGATGGCTTAATAACCTACCAATACACCTGTGTCATGTTCCACTGGCTAGATGTTTGTTTCAGACCATTCCCGAATGCCATATTTTATCTCCAAAGATGGACCACTGCAGTTTGTCCATCTCCAAGACCAGGTAAAATGGGACTGGGGTATAGGTATACTACTACTTACCTGCATAACCAGGATGTTGCACATCTTAATTCATTAAAGTTTGTAGAAGATTTTGAGGTCCATATATGGAAGGTCCTACTGGTGCAAAGTACTTTACCATGATTGAGATTGTCAGTTTGATCGATCAACCAATCAAAGGTTAGAATATTGAACATGAGGTCTGGCATTCTGTCTTCAGCTTACATTGTTGTGCATTTTCTCTTTCTTTCTTTGGACCAGCATTAGTTAAGAATAGTGTCAATGTTAAAATAAGAGTGTTAAATTAAAGATTAAGTGAGATCCTTAATATTAAATAGGTTTTAATTGAATTCATGTGCCTTGGTTCTGATTTTGTTGTTCAAACATTCTGTAACCTACTTATTAATATATAATTTCCACTGACTAATTTTGAATTGCATGTTGATGAAATCATCTGCTCTGATCTTGGCTACTGCTTCAGAGCTCCTCAGCCTTTAGGCAAAGAATTAAATGCTTATTTCAACTTTCAATAATTTGGTTCATTTAACCTTTTGCATACCACATACCTCATATTGCAAGTGACAAATTATTATGAATAAATCATAAAGTGCAATGTTTGATCCTTTGAGCCATATAACTGGCATTTAAGGAGTTAAATAACTGGAAAGATTTTTTAATAGTCGTTTCATACACAATTTCAAAAGAAAATAGTTGGCTGTCCACATATGGGGGTGTGTGTGTGCGTGTGCGCGCGTGCGCGCATACATAATGTGTGTATAATATAAAATATGTTTCTAATTTTATAAACAATAAAATCTAGATTTGAACAGAAGCCATAGACCCTACTCTATAATATAAAAAACATGTGTTCCAGAAAACCTAAGGAAAGTCATAACTCTAAAACAATTGTACCTTTTAGAAAATGCTTTCAGGATTTTACATGTTAAACCCATAATGCTGTTAAAATTATTGCATTTAGTAATAGGAAGCATTTGTTCATTGACTTCAAACTGTTAACAGAATGAAAGAATTCACATTTCCTTAAAAGGTGTATGACTCTTATCTACTAAAGCAACAGGAAAGATTAATGCAGTACTGCTATTTGGCAATATGAAACAAACTTCAATAAATTATAGATTAAATCTGATGGGACTAAATCATCAATGTGAAGTTGTCAATGAAGCTAGCAGCCAATGGCGTAAATGGTGTGATGTATTTTGTCTTTATTGCTTGCAGTTGTAAAGAAAACATAAAAGGCATTAGTTTGGCTTAGTTCAGTAGCTGGCAGAATGTTAGTCTGAGAGCTTTTGAACATTGCTCTAATGATTTCCATGTTATAGATGCTTTCGTACAAAATATAGGTTATCTGTACAGATCCCAGAATGATTTAATGTGAGAAGATTGGTTTTCATTGTTAGCTTAGCTAAGTTTCCTTTAGAAGCCACCATGGACTTCTTGATTAATGGGCTATTTTGCTCTGTTTCATGTTTAATAAAGGAAATGGGATTTTTCAGAGGAAATTCTCCTTTATATGTTGATTTATGATTTTGTTAAACAAGAGTGCTATTTCTGCTTTATTAAAACAGTTGGTAGTAGACAAATATGTTTTGCATCAACAATCAGTAAAGTCACCCCCCCAATACTGTGTGTTAATATAAGATTCATCTTAAATTTATCATTTTAAGAAAAGAGAGAACTTCTGTTGAATAAAATACATTTTTGTTTAGAAATTTGCATTTAGAGTAAATAGAACATAGTATTAGTTCAGATTTGATTGAAATCCTGTCATGATCCTCCCCCTAAAATTACATTTAATTAAAAAAAAGTTGTGCCCATCTATTTAGTAGCACCAAAGTACTTCCCTATGAAGGACTGAAATTTTGTTCCCTCTGAAAAGAACAGAACAGTATTTAATTCTATAATGTTCTTCTCGTGAAACATATACAATATTGTTAATGGAAATGGAATGAATTATGTACATATTGCTGCGGCAGGAAGAATGGGAGGACCATTTTGCGGATAGTATAGAATGTGAAATCAAAAGGGGAGGGGGAAGAGCCAAGCAGAGCCCTCTGTATATTGTCTACTGCACTTGCAGGTCCCCCCCTTACTTCTTGCCCTCAGAAATCTGAGTTTTTACCCTAATGATCTAAATCTTGAATACCAATTATTTGTTTTAGTCAAGACATCAAAGATCAGGTAATAAAGTATTAGTAATTTGGGTAAAATATTAATGCATTAATAAGTTAGTAGGCTCTGCTTCTTTTTAAGTAATGATTGATGTGCCGCTAATAATTACTCTGAAGAATCAGAATACAAGTAGATAACTTTTTTCATGTGTATTTTACCAATCAGTATGGCCATATATTGAACCTTAAGTAGTAATATTTGTCTAAGTGGGAAGTAGACATGATTTCCCCCCTATATCTGGAGCAGGATATTAGAGAAATTTTTCAGAGGAGAAGATCTGAGGGGAGGACATCTAGGAGGAAATAAAATTTTTTTCAGATCAATATTGTGTCTTAATCCTGCACTCATAGGCTGTAATCCCGCAGCTGCAAATGTAATTTGGCATGTGAATTGTCTTGTTTAAAAAATTACACTGTGTACATGTTTGCAGAATAGGGGCCTGAGCCAGTACCTACTTCCATTGGCTTTAATGTTTTCATTCGTTTCAATGGGTGTTTAACTGGGTTCATTTCTTGTGGGTTTCTTTGCATGAATGGGTGCTAAAAATCATGCACATGTTTGACTTAATGTTACCTTGTATGTAGTTCAAAATCCACAACCAGATTCTGATCTCAGTTGACTTCAAAGGTATTTCTCTGAATTTATTTCCATGTTATAGAAATTGTCATGTGACTACTAGGATCTTTCTGCTATATTAGTTTAATTATTAATTTCAATATTGACAAATATGTTTAACTCCTCCTTATAGATTTGATATTTTTATAGGGTGGGATAAAAGCTATGGAAAAAGGTCATTGTTATTAACATTATTTTCATGATAATTTCTATTTTTAGACCATTTTTTGAAAATTCGATCTTGGTGTTTTTTTCTTTTCTTTTAAAACTAACAAACAGTATGACTGTTTTCTAGTTGAAGTGTTTAAAAACCTAAGTAGATTTGTATTTGTCTTCTAGTATTCATGTAAATTCAAAATGACTTAATCAAACTGAAATTATAAAATGAATGTCTTTGTGTGTTGAAAAAGAGAATCAACTGCTTTTTTCTATTCTTATTTATATTTTTATAATTTCATTTCCTCTGTTAAATAAAAATATTAATTTAATTAAGTCAGAAAACTCAGTTTTTTGCTGTCTTCTGTTTTCTTTCAATGTTCTATTATTTACCCAAGACAGGAATCAGTTAACTGCTTCTAGGTTTAGGAGGTTATATTTTCATAGCTTTTGGAAGTTCTTTGTTCTATAGGATTATTTTTAAATGTAAATTAAAAATTATCTGTTTAAGTAATAGGTTCATGAGTCAGAGGCAAATTCCTGGAAATGTAAAGTACAGATGTCCTTCAAGTCACATCAATTTCCTTGTGGGATATATTACCTTATGGAAGGAATAGGATGAACAATCATCCTGGGAGTTATCAGGAATTTCCTTCTCCCACTCCCTGGCAAATTGTTGCAGTGTGGTGGGGTGTGAGACACTGGTGCAGCAGCTGAACATGGAGCAACCTCTTCAAGTCATTATTTGAAAATTGATGTGGATGCTGGGATTTCCCAGGGACCAGGCCCCAAATAGCTTCCCTTGGTGGTGTGGGCAGCACTCCATATGGTGGAGCTAGTTGGGAACCACGCCTTCTTTGTTTGTGTTTGTACAGAAATCAACATGATGGGTCTGTGACTTGATCTTCTGACACTAGTCCCACATAGATAATGGTAATAATGTAATGTCAGCTTCAACTTCTAACATTTTGGGTGGAATCCTAGCTCCACGGAAGTCAAAGAGAGCGCTACAGTAGACTTTGATAGGGCCAAAATTTGTGATAGGACCGGGATTTTACCTCCTGTTTGTTTAGTCCTGGTAAGCTACTGGGTTTTTTTTGTTTTGTGTTGTAAATTAATTGCATAATGAGTGAGGGTAACTTCATTATTAATTTCTGCAAATAACATGGGTTTTATTTTTCAATTACTCTAAGGTCATTAACTGTGTCAAGGGGCCTTTAAAGTGGGACTAAACTGCATTTATGCTTAAAGTCTCTTTATGCTGCCAGTATGATAAATTAGCATACATTCATATTGAGAGTAAATGAGAATTCTGGCTGTATATTTTCATTAAAACATAATATGTGATTAAAAGTGTTTTATTTCTTTTTCATTTAGGTCGAGATCTGATATGCATACAGTCTATGGATGGGATGCTTATGTTGTTTGAACAGGAAAGCTATGCTTTTGGCCGATTTCTACCTGGTTTTCTTCTGCCTGGTCCATTAACTTACAGCTCTCGAACAGATTCCTTCATTACTGTCTCTTCCTGTCAACAAGTTGAGAGCTACAAGTATGTGTAAATGTTAATTAAGTAATTGTGGTTTCTTTTAGGGCTTTGTAATATAACATGTAAATACACGAAAGAGAAAGTAGTCCTGTTTTTGTGAAAATATAAATAACTATATAATATTTTATTTGCTTATCTTATGTTTTACCCCACATCTACTTTTTAAAAGAGGAAAGAATAGGTACCTTTCTTGGTGCTGTCAGCTGACACTCAGGCTTGAATTGTTGTTGTTCAGCTATGCCAGAAGGCAGACAAGAGACAATGGATGTGGTTTAATTAGACTGCAATTTTATTCCTAAATGTCTGGGAGTACCCAGCAGGTTAAACTGGATAGTGCAGGTAATTTCATCATCATTTAAACATACCTGGGGGGCTGCTTGTAGCCTTCCCCCTTACCTATCCTAGCCAAGTTGCTGCTGGTACTTCAAATCACTCCCCTTGAACAAGAGTTAAGGGGGATATAAAAGAGATGGGTTGAGTCTCTGCTATACCAGTCATAGGAGTTGCCCCCCCACCTCCAACTGCAATTTCCATTCCTTTAAAGAATGCCTCCTTCTAATGAATTAATCTGATCACTGTGTCCATTCACTACAGAGTATCTGTGCTTGACATCTGCCCCAAGCTTCCATAATGAGTTGCAACCTCATAATCTATTCCTCCTTTAGTTCTTTGCTTCCTCAAGCCTCCAGCCAGCTGTGGAGGAAGGTGAAACAACCCATCTTGTCTTGGCCAATTTAGCAGTGAAGGAAAAATTCCTTCCTAGCCCCCTGAAAAAGGAGCAACTAGTGTAATGCATGATGAAAATCTGGTATTTTGATTACACTATGGGTGGTGCTGCTAGAGTGCTCTCTTTGCCCAGATGTGGGCATAAATAGTCTACCTCTCTCTTTTAGTCACTTGAGGGACAAAAAATGGAGTAACATCCACATGTAGACCTGAAATATGGTTGCCTCCATGTTGGAGGTAACTCACTGACTCTCTAGCTGCCTTTAAAAGGGCAGTACATCATCTCTGCCAAGCACAACAAAGGTCCCTTCTGCCTAATGCATGGTGAGGTCATTCAGCTTTCATGCATTAATCTAGTGAGTTCTGAGTATGTCCTCAATAGGAGCATTATACATTTTATCAGAATGTACTGAAGTATATATTGTTACTCTTAAAGCATGGAGAGAGACTTTTGGGAACAGCATGATTTTTGGGGTGAGTTTCTTTTTCAGTGGGAACTATAGCTATAGTTAAATGGAGGTGAAATTGATGAGTGAAGGTGGAAAGTAGGATTATTGTGGAAAAGAGGAAAAACAATACGTCATTGCTGTTTCACTTAGTATCATCAATACACTTGATGCTCTACATAATACAGAGGGAGTCATGGTCCCTGTTTCAGGGAGTTAACAGTAAGTTAAACAGAATGAGTTAAAGATATTCTTCTGGTAATCTGGTGTATTATATTGGATACCAGTGCAGCAAGATAGCTTTATTTTGGTGTTGGGTCACGTACAGAGGATGAACCCTGATTTGTTTTAGGCTGGGTTAAGGAGGCAATTGAAGGAAGACTGGGTCACTCTTTAGTAGGATAAGGGAGGGAGCTACAAATTCAAGGGCCATTATGTAAACAGAAGAGACCATTTACAAAAGTAAAGGTTAAGAAGGAGGTTTCTGTAGCAAAGGAGATGAGGATGAAATGAAAACAGAGAGTTGGTGTGTAAGCTTAAATGTGAGAGTCAAAAGAGAGAATTTCATTGGTTGTAGTTGTTAGTATTATGCATTCAAGTTTTCAAGCAGAATATCAGTGGTGTCAATAAAAGGAGTTTCTTACAGATGTGTTCGCCTCAACATTCTATTTAAGAATGAAATAGGCATCCATGAATCTATTTAGAAAGCAACAAGCAACTATTTTGAGAATCTCAAAGGTCCTTGTGCTTCAGCTCCTAGTATTTAGTTTTGAGTGGTAACAGGTTAGTATATGTTTATTTCCCATCCATAAGTGACAGTATACCTTCTGAATCATTTTAGACAACTACTAAAGAATCTATTCAAAAGACCTTCAGAATTTGACAATTGATCAGACACAGGCAGAAGTCAATTTAAATAGTATATCACCAAACCATGCTGTTTGTCCAAGCTCACAGTACAGTCTGCTCAGTGGAGATGACTGATTAGCAACACAGCTACTGCTAATTAATTTTAAAATGTATACATTTTGTTCAGATCTGCTAAAAAGTTAAGCAATGCTATGAAGCTGTGCGATTCAGCTTTCCAAAAGATTTCACACCTCAGCCAATAGTGCAGTTGCCTTGCTAATCAGCAACACCTTGCTGCAATGTGCTGATGCCATCTGGTAAACACCAGTGTCAGTCCATGCAAGCTGAAAGAGGGCTGACAGAAAATACTATGTTTCAGAAAGATATGGAGTTTTTATTTACTCATTCTTTTGCCAGTTATCTGGTGGTTGACGCAGTGCTCCATAGGAACAAATAACCTATGACTAAATCCATTCCTGCTGAACAACACAGCACATTCTTAGACCCATTCCTCAGCATCCTTGCAGTTCAGAGTTGCCAAATATCATGTCTTGTTGGCTAAATACGATCATGACAAAAATGAGAAAATCAATGGCCTTAAACAATACTTAGCCAAACAAAAGCAGTCACAGTTGAAATCCTTAGTGGATGTGAGACAGCTGATCACACAAACAGCTCTGCAGGCAGCTCTTGACATAGTGGATACAGCAGCTTCTACAGCAGGTACAGACATCTCCAATGTTCAGGTATTGTGAAAGATCTGCAAACAAATGTTGAAGACTTACCCTTTGAAGAGGGCAAGTTGTTTAAAAAATAATAAAAAAAAAAGATGGGCAAGACGCTACACTCATTGACAGGGCTGGCTTTACTTTGAGGCAATAGACAGACACAGCTCCAGGTGACAGTTCTTAGGGGCACCTAGCCCCCCTGAAGATCAGGCCAGCTCCTGCCTCTTCAACTCTTTCCTAGCAGCTCAGGCCCTGTTAGTCAACCCGCAGCTTAAGTCATCTAGGCAGTGTGCACCTTAAATCCCTGTGCAGGCAGACGCTGGAGATTTATGCACTTTGGAAAACCATTTTCAACCTCCATGAATGAGGTGTGTGTGTGTGTGGGGGGCAAATCAAAATTTGGCTTGGGGTGCCACAACCCCTTAAGCCGGCCCTGCTTGAAGAACTCCAGACTGACCCTCAGAACTTTGGGCATATACACACCATCATTCAAATGGAGAAAGTGCAAGCTCAGCTAATGAAGACACTTCTTCTCCAATCACCAGCAAAAGCCTTACAATACCTTTGGACAAAAACAAGGACCACAAAGGAGAAGGCAAGCGTCTAATCTGTTCTGAGTCATTACGAGAATTCTTTCTTGGGTGCTGTCTGATGAATCTTGCCCATGTGCTCAGGGTTTAATGACTGCCATATTGGCATCAAGAAGGTATTTTCCCTGAGGGCAGCTTGACAAAGGCTGTGGAGGTTTTTCACCTTCCTCTATAGCCCAAGGCATGACTCAGATACTGGTGGATTCTGTGTATCTTAAAGTCCTTAAATTGTGATTTGAGGACTTTAATAACTTGGTTAGAGGTTTATTGCCAGAAGATGTGGGTGAATTTCTGTGGCCTGCATTGTGCAGAAGGTCAAACTAGATGATCACATTGGTCCCTTCTCACTTTACAGTCTGAGTCTCTAATCAGGCTGCCTCCTCCCAGCTGACTCAACCCAAACAATCATTTTGAGGATTTGATGGAGGGTCTGAAACATGCCTCAAAGCAGGAACATCAGCCGATTTTGAATATTGAGTGTGCTGTTTTTTTCACCAAGTGGTCTGGGATCACTGTGGAGAGATGGGCCCTAGAAATCATTGACTCACACTACTGCCTCCCTTCGTAGCCATGCCACCTATCCACCTGTACCTCTTCAGAGACTCCTCCCATTAGCACCCAGTACAACAGGAAGTTATGCTCTTGTTGCAGCTATTTGGAGGGTTCCACCTCAATACAGAGGCAGGGCATTTTAGTCAAAATACTTCCTTATACAGAATTAAAAGGGTGAGTGGAGACTAATTTCAGATTGCACAACAAGTACATTGATGTTCAGAATGGTCATCCTAGCAATGATCATTCCTGCACTAAAATGAGGAAATTGGTTCTCAGCCCTTGACCTAAAGAGCACTTACTTACATATTACCATATACCCTTCTGGTTAATAATTCCTTCCGTTTACAGCTGGTACTGATCTTTACTAACATATGGTTATACCCTTCGGTCTACTTCTGATGTTACCATGATTAGGGTAGCCACCCGAAAATGCCAAGATCAGGGCAGGCTGCAAAAGGAGAGCAGTTTCTCCCATTACTGGTGGGTGAGCTGAAGTCAGACTTCCCCAACCAGCTGTAAACAATGCTTCTGATTTCCCCCCCTTCCCCCCCATGGATTTCAGACTCTGGCTGCAAATTAGCCCCTGGGTCTAGTAAAGTGGTAAGTTACTTAAAATTCCATGCTCTTTGACAAAAGGGGTCTCCTGACCCCCAAAGTATTGGCTACGTTACCAGATCAAATTTGGATTTTACCCAAAATACCATGCTGCCAGCCAATCCTTTTAATAACTAAAACTAAAGGTTTATTATACAAGGGGAAGAACAAACTATAAGACAACTGTTAAAGGATTAAAGCAATTAAATATATACAGGTAATTTAAAAGTCCATATACATTAAGTTTGCTTTAGAGTTTGGACTCTTGTGTGATTCCTCTGATATACATCCATACATGGCTCTCAGTCCTTTAACAGCTTCAGTTGTAGATAAATGGATCCAGAGTATGTGTTGACTGAAAGCCGTATAGAGTAAAAGATGACTGAAGACACAGTGGAGGTTTTGCAGCTGCCTTCTGTTGCCCTGGGCCTTTTCTATGCTTTATGTGTAAATTTACAGCAATAAGGTGGATTCCAGAATCACGTGAGCAAGTCGTGGTAACTCATCAGGTCTTTCCCTGTGCCTATTATACTTGAGAGCTTTCTTAATGGGCCATTAAGCGGGCTATGGCTGCTGCCACTCTGTCTGGGGTGTGGCCCAGAAACAGAGCGCAAGTTAAAATACAGATATATCAAATTCCAAAGGGGTAGCCGTGTTAAGTCTAGTTTAGCAAAACAAACAAGTAGTCCAATGGCACTTTGGGGGTATTTCTACACTTGCAAATTACTTTGAATTAAGGAGGCTTAATTCAAACTAATTTAGTATCTGTTTACAATAGGCTTTCATTAGTTTGAGCTAAGGAATTCCTTAATTCAAACTAATGGAAGTTTAGTTTGAATTAGTAAGGCCTGCTGGTTAGTTCGAACTAAGGATGATATAGACTAGGACCCTTAGTTCAAACTAAGGGCAGTTAGTTCAAATTAAGAAGGTGGACTAATTTGAACTAATGTTAGTTCGAACTGACTTTTCAGTGTAGACATAGCCGTAATGACTAACAGATTTATTTATCGCATGAGCTTTCGTGGGAGAAAATCCCACTTCAAAGCATCTGATGAAGTGGGACTTTTCCCCCACAAAACCTCATGCAATAAATAAATTTTAGTCCTTAAAAGTGCCACAGAACTCCTTGTTTGTTCATATATATCAAACATATTCACAACTTCAAATACAGATACAACACATACACACAAACAGTATAATCATTCTTAGCAAATTATATCCTTTCTTTCAATACCTGTCTTGCACAGATTATTGTAATTTTGAAATACTAATATTAAATATTATCATAAATGGTCTCCCTAATCTAGCTAGTGTCACAGAGGGTTTCCTGTAATGTCTTTGGCTAATCTTTTCCTCTCTCCCTGCTTGGCTTCACTGTTCATTTCAATGGTTGCTTTTGTCACAATTTCAGGATAAACTGCTTTGGTTTCATCCCCTCCACCATCTTTTTTGAGGCCATCCACTTAAGGTTTTAGATTTTCTAGCCATCACCTCTCTTGGGGTGGAGACTCGTGTGTCTCTCCTTTCAGACTAGGACTTGCTTGAAGTTCCTCTTCACCTCAGCTGTGATTTTTTTCCAGCAGATCTAACTGGACTCCAGTACATGTGGTTAATAATTTTCCGTGGGTCTATAACAGTGTACCAATCAGCCTTCACAAAACAAACTGCACACTTATTAGAGCAAAAGCATTACAGAGAAAATACATACAAACAATAAAAGTTTGTATATACATGGAAAAGCATACCAAAGGTTACCAGTCAGTCTTATGGAAGCCCTGAAAGGTTAAAGTGTTTCTAATCTTTCTGCGGGGGTTGGCTCCTTTTGACAGAAGGCCATGTCCATTTGCTGCATCGGAAAGAGCTCTGTCTATTTAAACATATACAACATATGTCAAAAGCCCTTTCTTTATCTGTTGGTCTCTGGAAAATCCAGTTTGGATCAGTGTACATGAACATCCATAGGAGTGGTACCTCTCTGAAGGTGTTTACAGTGTGAGCAATTCATCTTAATCAACATCCATTGTTTCAGTTCCTGGAAGACCTGTGGTAACCCTCTCCCATGGAGTAGAATATAATCATACATACAATCCCTGGCCTGCAGGGATACATGAACTTAATACAGTATGTTTCCACAAAGATACTATGTGCAGTTGCAAAACCTGTCATAGCTTTTTGTAAGTAGTGCTGTATAGATTGTGAAGTACTCTGAGATCCATCAGCATTTTGGTACACCTAATGTGTTGCAATACTTTTACCGAAAGAAATAATGTAATGCAATTATTGAAGTATAATGGTACATATCATGGTAATAATGTTCCAGTTTAGCTAAGAGGTGGATATTGCAACGGAGCTGTACATAAATTATACCTCAGATCTGTACATACAGTGGAGGCCTCAAAGGGGAAATTGGACTCAGATACAGAAAAGCAAAATAAATTTTGTTTTTAATGTTTTACAGTAAATATGTCTCTGATTTTTGGCAAACTCAATGTCCCACCATCTTGACAGGTATTTTTCTAACAGGGCAATATGGAACGATTTGTCCTGCTCAGAATTTCTCTGCCATCCTCTGATTTGAACAGTACCATGTCTTTACCTCAGCAAGCAAGGGCTATTAAATTAATTTTTATTTTCAAGCACTGAAATTAACACTCTCTCCGTATTTAAGTTATTGCACATATGATGTGACATGATAGTGCTAAATAACTTGTTAGGTGTGTTTGCTGGTCCCCTGTGGGTTCAGTGACTTTAAGATATTGTGAGTGTAGTATTGCAAGGGACTGCCATTCAGTTAGTCATTTCTTAGAGCAAGGCTACACTATTGGCGGCAGTGCTGATGGTACAGCATCAATTATGCACAAGTTTGAATGAGCATCTGTGATGACATGCTTAACTGAACTCAATACTAGCTAGAGGTCGATTGTCTAAGACCGACCTGGCAAGAAGCGTAGCGATGATTTGAGGGGAAGGCATTTCCTGTTGAATCAGTGCTGTGGGGACCCTGTGGTAAATAGGCAGTAGGCAATCAGAGGGAGGTACGCAAGGCATTTTAAGTACTTTGTGTATGTCCCTTCAATTGCCGCCAAAATGGTGTCACAATATAGACCAGGGCTTAGCCATCAGTGTGTCTTTGTGGTTTGTGGGAGACTGAGCTGAAAAATGTATCTTGCCAATTTCCAAAGGGGCAGCCGTGTTAGTCTAGTCCAGCAAAAAAATCCCAAAAACCACAAGGAGTCGTGTGGCACTTAAAGACTAACTGATTTATTTTTCACATGAGCTTTCGTGGGAGAAAATCCCACTTCGTCAGATGCTTTGAAGATTGGGGAACTTAAGTTCTCCCATCTTCGAAGCATCTGACGAAGTGGGATTTTCTCCCACGAAAGCTCATGTGAAAAATAAATCAGTTAGTCTTTAAGTGCCACATGACTCCTTGTTGTTTTTGCTGAAAAATGTAGATCACCTCAGTATTTTATTGTAAAATAATATTGTATTTGGTGCAGTGTTTCTGTTTCAGTACTTTAGACAAAAAAAAAATCAGGTTCCTAAGATCATGTCATTGAACACTGATTTGGTGAAGAGATTTTTTTTTTTTTTGCTATATCAGAATTTGCAACCTCTATTATAAATATTTTGGAGATTGAAAATGAAGTGTGTGTTTGCCTGTGTGGAAGGCAAAAATTGTAGAAACAGAATCATCTTACTCTAGCTGATCTACTCCATGTATGTTTAAGAGCAAGATATACAAGTATCTTTTTATTGTTTTTTATTCCTGGGAGTGTCTTTGTTTCAGTTTCTCATGTGTGAGGAACTGTTTACTAAATTATGCTAGTAGTGTAAATCCAAGAAGGAAATGGAGTTGCATGGATGTCACTGAGGGCATAATTTGAGCATGGTAGGGGTGGGTTGCAAAAGCATAACTGAGCACAGATATAAGTCTGCATAACTTCTATTACTATTGATAATGAATCATTGAGAAAAAAGTCAGCGCAACACAGTTTGTTTGAAGTGGATGTCACAAAATGAAACAAAAGACTTTTTTTTGTAAACTTGTAATCTGACAATTGTTTTATTAACCCCCCCCCCATGTGACCCATCCAGTGTCATTTCTACAGAGAGAGATTTCTGAGCAGAGGCGTTGCTGGCGCTGGGCACCCCGGGGCACGTGCTCCAAACCCCAGCGCTGGTGCCCCGGCCGCCGGTGGGCACGGTGGCCCTGTCCCCGGCCAGGGATCTAGGGCCTGGCAGCCTGCGGCAGTGGTGGCCCCGTCCCCATCTGGGGATCTGGGGCCTGGCTGCCCGTGGCTGCAGCGGGCAATCCGGGGCCTGGCCACGCGCACTGGTGGCAGCTCCATCCCCCGCCAGGGATGCAGGGCCCCACCAGCCGCGGTCACTTCTGTCCCCGTCCCTGTCCCCAGCCAGGGATGCGGGGCCTAGCTGCACGCGGTGGCATGGTGGCACCTGGCCCTCTCCCTGGCCGAGGGAGGGCTTGCAGGCTGGGGGGCAGGCCCTGTGGGCATGGGGTGGGGCCTGGACCTATGCTCCGGGTCCCTCCCCTGGCCAGTGATGCCCCTGTTTCAGAGTAGAATCATTTACCTCTCAAACGTGTCTGTAAAGTAGGCCCATGTTATCTGCACGAATTTTGGACTCTATTTAAACTTTGGTTTGTTTGTTTTTAAATTAAAGATTATTTGAAAAGAGACAAGTTTATATATTTTCTCACTGCCGTAAGGCCCTCTTTGCACATTCCTGTGTTGTCTCTTGCCTGAGTCTTGTTTGAAACATCCACTTCTAATATTTAATTTCTACAAATAAAAAAAACTGAAATTTTTTTGTGGAAAAATTAATAAAGTTAAAAATTAAAATCTTCCACTACTACCTGATAAGGATGTCTCCTGAAAGTAAAAAATCTGAATTTCACTGCATGTTTTAATACTATTTTTGAATCTATTGTCTGTAGATACTGTATACTTCAGTGCATATACTCTGTAAGAACTGTGATATGAACAGATTACATTGTATAGTTGGTTTTCTGACAGCATTTTTGTATTCTCCTTTTGCCATAACTTTTGTAGTTCATGATTTTTAAAAATGTGATATAAAACTGATAAAACACTAAGTTACTATCTCTACTTTTTATAACAGGTACCAAGTACTGGCCTTTGCAACAGATGCTGATGAAAGACAGGAGACAGAACAGCAAAAACTGAGTTCTGGAAAAAGGCTTGTTGTAAGACCTGTTTCTATATATATATATAACCTATACCATCCAGTGAATAGGAGGGAAGACTAGCTGACAAACTGAAATATTGCATTGTTACTGAGGGCCAGATCTAGCTTTCATTTAAGACAATGAAAAGACTTACGGAGATTTGTACTGTGATTTGGATTGAGGTCTAAATATTCGCTAAACTCTTTGTTTTAAGAAAGAAAATATTTAATGTAAAATAAAAGGTTAATTCCATCTATCAAGATAGAATGTGTTGAAATAAGTGTAAATGAAATTTTCCTTAAACTATCATTTAAAATCTTTTTATTGCTACTTTGTCTGTTTAAGACTTATAGAATTCACCCAGTTACAGCTAGGGGCTTGTTTGTTGTTAATAGAACACTATTTTTATAGGCAAGTTGTTAATAGAACACTATTTTTATAGGCGAAGGTATTTCCTCAAATAACCAGCACACTCACCCCTTGAATCCACCTTTACAGTGAAAAATCTGGAAAATTAACATCTCTTATCATGTAGGAGGCTAATATACTTAGGCTGTTTTGAACTAATGCCGGAAAGGAATTCCAGCCACAGTGGTGCTGTACTGACAACTGCTTGATTATTTAAGATGCTCTGGAAAATGTGATTTTTAAGTAGTTCAGATGTCCTCATCTTGCATTGCAGCACATGGGGAGGCAGGTGGTCTCTGAAAGAGTCAGAACTGAATTTTTTGTATACTGTAGAAATCCAAATCAACTTTGAATTACACATAGAAGCAAGTAAAGAACTGGTGGAGCTCTTGGGTATCAAGTCTCTATGTTCCCTTTGACTAACATTGCTAAGCAGCTGATGATTGTATTCTGTAATATATGTAGCATCGAAGAACAGTTTTCAAATGTAACCCCACTTAGTGTGCATTGAAGTCTGCTTTACCATAAACGATAACAGCTGATAATATGTATGAGTACCCACACGGGGAAAAAATGCATAGGTAATACAATTGATTCTGTGTAAGGAAAATGAAAGAATATTGTGTCCAGATTGTGACAGATGTCATCCAAGAGTGCAGAGAACAAGCAATACAAGATGTTTTGTCCAAGACAACAAAAAATAGGACAGAAAACAGATTATTCTGCATGTTTAAATCTTAAATTTCTGATGTGTGGGTGTCCAGAACTCTATCTAAATCCTGTTGAGAAAGCGGTAATATCTAACACAATTCCAAATTAGTCTATTCTAAGGGGTAAGCTCAGTTCAGCAATTGATGGCCAGCAATAGGTGGTGTTGCCCTCAACAAGGACATGACAGTTTTACACTCTTAAAATAAAAAACAAACAATGCTAAGCATCAACTAGTTCTATCAGTGCAAATCCCTGCATGGAATGTTCTTTTATAGGCTTTGGAGCTACACCTGTTGTTGAAAAGGGTGAGTGTAGACAAAATCCCTGAACTGGGTGTTCAAAAATTCTTCTGTAACCAACATCAACCTTCATGTTATGTGACTGAAAAAGGAGCATTGGTGCCCCAGCTTCCTGATAGTATTTGACAGAGCTTTCAGAAAGATTATGAATTATCTTTGGTCCCAAAGAATTTATGAATTTATCTTTGGTATCTTGAAGTTTTGTGTTGAATGAAGAGTGATACAAACACATTTTACCAATGAGGGACTGTAAACTAAACTAGACAGTAAGCCTATGAAAGGAACTCAAGGATATATAGGGAGGAATTTCTGATTATTCTACATTGCAGTCTTATTGGAAATCTGAACACAAGAACTAGCTGCACGGGGCAGAATGAATGAATAAATAAATAGAATTCAGACACATGGAATCTTTCTGTTACCTAGGCAATATGATGGATGCCAGAACAGGAAGAATTTGCTGAAAAGTGAA
Source organism: Podocnemis expansa (assembly GCA_007922195.1). Classification (NCBI taxonomy): domain Eukaryota; kingdom Metazoa; phylum Chordata; order Testudines; family Podocnemididae; genus Podocnemis; species Podocnemis expansa. The sequence continues at coordinate 10,832,154 of ML682034.1, forward strand.
TGATGACACATAATCCTGATATCTTTTATTCATTTTTAGCATTTTAAAATGGAAGATACAGGTTTTTACTTCAACTCAACTAATGTTTGTATAGGAGGTTATTTCTCAGGTCTTTTAAATCACAGCAGTACAAAATTGTGATTCAAACCACAGGACAGGCAAACTGAGAATTTTATCAGTTTTAGAAGTCTGGCTGTCCTGTCAAACCAATTTGGCATCTGCTGAATTGGTTTGTTTATAACTTTGCATAGGGGCTGACAAATAAGTTGGTGAAACATATTAGCACCTATGGGCAGACACAAGGGAGCTGGTAGATTTTAACTAGTTAGTAGACTCTGTGGAGGGGTTGTGTTATATACCCAGATTTCAAAATTTTTTAAATTTTAAACAATATGTATTTTTTTTATTTTTCAAGAATAAATATGATTACAGAGTGAATTGCATAGCATGTATTTATCGTTCATTTCACAAAATGATTGTGGCCTGGTTTCTTTCTTGGCACCCCCACCCCCATGGTTTTTTCCTTTTTTCCTTTTGGAATCAGGAACATCATAGCAACTCTGAAAATAATATGTTTCTAAAATAGCGAACATTTTGCCCCCCCAGCTGATTTTGTCTTTTCATTTGTGTTGCTGAAAATTCATTTGGTTTGATGTAGACTGAACCTTCTTCTTAAGCCTTTTATTATGCTGTTTGACTGATCTTTGGTTTTGTTTTCTCTTTTGAAGATGGATTGGGTTTTAAACATTGGAGAGCAAGCACTCGATCTATGTGTTGTGTCCTTTAACCAGACCTCCTCTGTTTTTGTGCTTGGTGTGAGAAATTTCTTTTGCCTTAAGGATAATGGACAAATTCGCTTCATGAAAAAACTTGATTTCAGTCCAAGTTGCTTCCTTCCTTATTGTTCAGGTTTGTAATAAATAAATATAATTCCTTGGAATCTTTGACATAGTTGCACTTAAAACTGAATTTTTTTCATTGGGAAGATGCATTCTTTTAAATGTATTTTAGATTAATATGAAAGTTTATGTGGGATTCAGATTGAAGTGGATAATTTTTCAGAGAACAAACAGAAAAATGAAGTATGCTAAAATATGGGTTTTGTTTGCTGCTAATTCTTTTAAGTTCACTTATGGATAAATATAAAGTGCAAAATCCTGCCTGGATTCAAGTATCAGGCATGTAAGGCAGGGGTAGAAGAGAGAGAAAGTTTATTAAGACATACTTGGCATGTAGCATGGTGTCTCAAGGCAGCTAAGAACAATTTTTCAGAGCTTCCAATGCAGCAAAAATGCAACAAGGTGAAGTACTGTAAGGATAAATCCTTGTGAGGTTCTTTGATTTGTGATTGATTGGTATAAAGCTTTCCTGAGAAATTGATAAAGACCAGAATGCAGAATCTACCATATTACAGAATCATAGAATATTAGGATTGGAAGGAACTTCAGGAAGTCAATCTGTAGTTTCATTTTAATACCAGAATAGCAAATACCACAGAATAATTTTTAACATCTTATATTAAATTAGTTTGCTTTCTGTAATTTCTTGTTTAAACATGGGGATAGAGTTTATTATTAGAATTACATAGCCAGTATGTATATATTGTGTCCCTTATCTGTCTCAGGGTACTCAGGGCCATGATCACAAATATATGGTATTTTACTTATGTCAAATTATTTGCCATGGGGCTAATAATCAGGTATGTGAGAGAGATTTAATGCAGGGCTCATTTTGTATTCTGGTGCTGTTCTGGGGCATTGTGTGTCATTTGGTACTAATATTTATGAATGATAGTTTTGGAAGTATCAAAAGTGGATCCAGCTCTTCTTTTTTAGAATTCACACACTGATATAACTCTAATTAGGGTTTGTGATTCATCTCATATATTTTTAGTTTCTGTTCACTTTCTTGATTTTGACTGCTTAATAGTCTATAAATAAAAGGGAAAAATACATTAAAAATATGCAATATTGGTTTCCAAAGAAGGATAATGTTGAACCTCAAAGGAAAACACTTGCTCATGAAAAAGTCTGTTATCTTAAAACTGTTTTTCTATCTTTAACAGTGTCTGAAGGAACAATAAATACTCTGGTTGGAAACCATAATAACATGTTGCATGTTTATCAGGATGTGACTTTGAAGTGGGCCACGCAGCTTCCTCACACTCCTGTAGCTGTCAAAGTGGGCAATTTACAGTAAGTAACTTTATAAAAGGATGATGGTTTTTTTGTATTTTGAGGTTTGCTTCAGCAAAGAAATATGTAAATTTCTACGGAAGCTAGTAAGGAATTCTGTGGTATTTAACAAAAAGATAGTTTTGGTCAGGAGCATCACTGCCCCAGGAAGGACCTGGGGCACCGGCCCAGGCCACACCCCCTGACTGGGAACAGGGCCAAGAGGGGCAGCTGTGGCCCCGGATCTCCGGCTGGGGCCGGGGCCAGAGCCGGGAGGGGCAGCTGCGGCCATGGGCGGCTGGGCCCCAGATCCCTGGCTGGGGCTGGGAGCGGCCTCCACAGCCGCGGGTGGCTGGGCCCGGATCTCCCGCCCGATCGGCTGGAGACCGGGAGAGGTGGCCGCCACCCCAGACCCAGGGCACTGGCGCTGGGATTTGGGGCACAGACCCCATGTGCCCAGTACCAGCGACATCCCTGGTTTTGGTATGGTATATTTACAGGACCACTTTATGCTGTTACTCATAAATTTGGAATAATTCCATCAACATTTTAGTATTGCTTTATATTTAGACTGGGGTAAGTAAAGGCAAAATTTGACTTCTATATCTCTGATAAAATAGATTCTTCTGTGAAAGAATGAAAGATTTCAAGAGAGCATTTCAAGTCTAATAAGATCTTCTCCGAGATAAGGAAGTAAGGAACCTCCACAGTAATTTGTTCATCATTATCAGTCTAATTGCATCCAAATTCCAGAAGCTCTTGTTGAAATGGATTATTATACTCTAAAGCTAGTTTTAAAAGTAATTTAGTAGTCTGCCTACATTCTTCAAATTTACATCCATAAACTGACGTTATTGACAAGTTGTAGGGAGGTAGTCAGTTTGATTTGTTTCAGCAAAACAAACAAGGAGTCATATGGAACTTTTAGGCTGTCTACATCTATCTTTTTAATTCGGACTTGCTCGTCCAAACTAAAAAAGTCTGAGGTTAGTCTGAACTAACCTTGGGCAAGTTCAGATTAACCACAGTTTTTTAGTTCAAACTAGCTGCATGTCCTAGTTCGAACTAACTTTTTAGTTTGAACTAGGATGCACAGTTAGTTCAAACTAATGGCTTACTTCGCACTTTTTTAGTTTGAACTGAGCCTTAGTTGATGTCTGTATTTGCCTAGTTCGAACTAAAGTTCAAACTAAGTGCTTACTCCGGGCTAACCAGGTAAATTTATTAGTTTGGACTAAGATTTGCCTAGTTCAAAATAAGGAATTTCTTAGTTTGAACTAGGCAAAGCCTAGTGTAGACATGGACTAGGACTAACTGGCTAGTGTAGACATAGCCTTAAAGACTACCAAATATGTGCATTTCATGAACTTCTGTGGGAGAAATCCCACTTGTCTGATATTTAAAATGGAAAACTTACAGTATGGGAGGGAAAAATATATCCAGCGATGTGAGTGACATTTTCAGGTCAGACTATCTCTGCAAATCAGGCGTGGTTTAGATTCAGACTGTGTGGAACAGCGTTTGAGAAGGTTGGGATCTTGGCGGTAGCTTGTATTCGAAACTTTTGAAGTCTGGGATAAAAATCTTAGTCTGATAAGAAATATAGGAAGCAATTAAACATTTTCAGGACTGAAAAGTAGGTTAACATTTTAAAAATGGTAGCATAGGCAGTTATTTGTGTGCATATACATTTAATCCATTGTTTTTGTTTTAATTGTGGTTAGAGGAAGTTAGTGCTTTTTTCAGTTTTTAAAATCTATTTCATGGATTTTGAACTCTCAAGATTTTGCTTTCACTGAATTTATAAGGGCCCAATAATTTCCCAGATTGTCTTGCTAAGCATACTTTATCTCAATATTTTATAATTTTGCAGTTTCATATATTCAAAATTTCCATGTCTGTCATCTTTCTTAGTATTGTTTTATGGAGAGAAGAGGAAGGTATACAGCAGCAGTCATTTGTGCCCACTTATGTCCATATTCTCAAATCTGTAAATAAGTTCAAGCAGGAATAGGAAAAATAGGGGGTATATGCATTTTGATTTCACCACCAGAAGCAGCAAAGGATCTGTACCAGATTTATTCATCCCAAGATCTTTATTGGGTAAAAGACTTAACTGAAATGTTGCAGTTTGCAAATAAATAGTGGCAGTATCTGTTGCCAGATCTTTTCCTTGAGTGGAAGCAGGAGGTGGTCCAAATAAGAATTGTCTTTGGTTGCTTGTGAGCTGTTCTTAGGCTGATGAGGCAATTGATGGACCCTTAGCAAGCCATAGATTGTTAATAATTCTGACTACTCAATAGGGACAACAGATTGATTGGGTGCCCTTTGAGGTAGAAGCAGTTGGCCAGGGTATCGGCTTTCTTGCTCACATTGCTGCACTTACACCATATTCCTAGTGCTACGTAACAAAATTATCTAGTAATTACTGTAGTAGTTTATTCTTGCATTTTTCACTTGGAACAAGGAAATGTGTGTGCTGCTTAGACTATTCAGTAGCCACACAGACCAGGCCTAATCTCATACATGTGATTATAACTTGGGCCTGACATGGCAAATGTTTAGGTACTTGCATAACTTTATGGAACTGCTCATTTGAGTAAAACTGTGCACATGCGTAAGGCACCAATTCAGCAAAGCACATACTTAAATTCTTTGTTGAACTGAGGTGTAGGCATCTGCCGGGTTGAGACCTGAGTTTGAAAGTGAATTGCAGCCTAGTAATTTGATGAGCACATTTTTATGGAAAGATTTAATAAAAAATACTGTAGTTCAAAACTGTGAAGTTTAACCATTAGTTAAAAAATCAAGTATGCTGAGTTTTATGGAGTTTCAGCTTCCAGTAATTTTTTAAAAGAAAATTAAAACGTGTGATTAATTTGAGTGAGAAAATGTAAATGTGGTTCAGATTCAAAGTTAGTTATGACTTGTTCTCTACTGCAAAAATATGGTAGACTGTGCGATTCAGTGAGTGCGTTGTGTGCAGCTGTGCATCTGCAAACACCAGAAAAGCAACAGGAACTGAAGTTAATGAGAAAAATATGAAGAAATATTATAGTTGAATGGAAATATAAAAGATGTAAAAATGCAATCAAATAATGGGTAGTAGTGGGTGGAGTTAAAAATAAAAGCACCACTTATTCAGTTTCTGTAACCATCCAGATGCTAGAAACTACTTTGTTCTTCATTCCAGCCCATCTGTTATTCTTTATTATAACTGACATCACCACAACTACCACGACTGCTAAAGCATCACCATATAAAACTGGCAAAACTTAACACTTATAATACAATTTTATGGAAAGAAACTGCAGGAATCAAAGTCTGTACTTTGCTGAAAGATTTTTTTTTTTTTTTTTTTTTTTTTTTTTTTGCATGGTGCTCTAACAGAAGTGATGCCAGTTATGACACACAGTATGAAATGAATGGCAGTATTTTTAATTTTAGTATGCTGTAAGAATAAATTGCTTGATCTAAAAAGTTAAACACAGGGATTTTTAGAAGCTGTCTGTACACTTAAGCTAATACCACTTTACAGAAGTGTTTGCTTGGAGAGAAGAAAGTGATTAAATTTGTATTTTTCATCATTAAATTACTACCATGCTGGCTGAACAAAATATTGCCATTTTTAAAGGCTGCTTTGAACAGATTGTTGTTTATGGTGCTACCAGATATATGACATGGTTTCTTGGCTTCAGTAGAGCTCTGAGCCTGCAGAAAATTATGTATGTCCTAACTTTACATATTGGGGGCTCTCTCTTCTGAGGACTTTCTAGAGAGCTAGAAGACTTGAGTGTGACTATTTGCAGTATGTAAAGAAAAGCATGTGCCAGTTTTGCCAGCTCTCCTGGTGAATTTGTTCTTGTGGTTAAGGAATTCTTTTGCTAAGCCTACACATGTTCCTTTCTTTTCTGCCATCCTCACCTCAAAAGGGTTAAACTAGAAACCCAGACCCCAAAGGCTAGGTTGAGCTCTGGGACAATCGTTAGAGGTGACTGGAGAAGCTTGTAAGGTTTCTGGTAATGGTTTAGGGCCTCCAGGTAGCAGTTCCACACAACCCAAAGAAGGGTATTAAATAAGAATCATGAACCTGGGACAGTGCCCTATACGCACAGAACTAGAAACAGGTCCTAGACTCTATTCAGACCCAGGTGACCTGGGTGCACATGGGACCCAGTGGTAAGAGTCCACTTTGAATGGACTGGGGACTGTACAGTGTGGTACTGAGCAAGTTGTTATAGGCAGTACTGTGAGTCTTTGCAAGAGCAGAGCCTAGGGTATAATTGCAAAGTAAGTGCACAAGTCATTGATTATGTCCTTATTCTGCAATATATAGTTACTTTTTAACATGCATCATGTCTCATGTAGAATATGACAAGATGAAAAGCACACAGCTGTTTTTCTGATATGTAATTGTTGTATAATGCTTCTGATAAATATCTATGGCTCATTAAGAATCTTTTTATGGTAAAATGTACTTAACTAATAGCATTTGCATCATGGTTGCTCTTTGTGAATCAGTATTTCTTTTGTTTTCATGGCCTGTTCATAGCTAATTTCACTCATGCTGTTGCTTAATATTTAAGAGCTATTTTGTTATCATTTCAATGAGGTTTTTATTATAATCCAAACTTCTCAAAGATTGTGCAGGTTTTGCAATCCAATATTTGACATCTCTTGTGATTTCCTAGCAGCAAAAATGCTAGAGGCATTTCAGTTGCACCCAGGGTGTAGAGATGGTAGTAGCGGAATTGTAGAAGGTGAGGGTGACTAGAAAGACAACAGATGGAGGATGTTATTTGGAGGAAGCTGATCATGACCCGAGGGGTTAATAGGAAAAAGACACACTGATGAAGCACTGCTTAGTGTGACTTGATCTGCTTTAGGATGCCTTATTACATGGTGCCAGTAGGGGACTCCTGTGGAAGCTGAAACATATCTGGCAGCCAGTAGGGGAATTCTGGTCCTACATCATGAATGGCAGCAACGAAAGAAGAGGCACAGATAGGGGAACGCTGGCTTCTGTGGGGGTAGCTTCGAAGGCAGACATAGGATTATTTGTACATGATCCTTGCTGCTACTGCTATTACTTTTCCAAGCCCAACAATTTGAGAAGTTGAGGCAGTGGAAGGTTTGCAACAGCTTCGAGCAGCTGCTCACATGCATTCAATTGTAAGTGTGTTCACACCATTGTGCATGGCCACAGAAACTTTTTGCCCTAGCTTGCCCTGTAGGATCAGCGGCAGTGCCCCCTAGAGCGGCGCACGTGGTGTCCCCCCATAATAACCGTCGCTGATCCGCTCTGCCCTCAGTTCCTTCTTTCCACCACTGATGACGGTCATGGAATGCCCTACAACTCTGATATCGTATTGTGTCTGTAAGTGGATTTGGCTTGTGTCTTTTAATTAGTTGATTAGGGTTTAAGTACCAGCAATTAAGGGAGCTGTTTTGCTCTTTGTTGTTTCCCCCGTGCTTGATTTGTTCCTTCACTGGAGCTACTCCTCGATCTCTGGGGTTTAAGCCACATGCCTCTTGTGGCAAGGCTTTTTCTGTAAGCGACCCCCATGACAACTGTCTTAAATGTCTGGGAGAAGCCCATTGCCTGGAGAAATGGAAAATTTGTGAGGCCTTTAAACTGAGAACCAAAAAGGTCAGAGACATTAGACTCAAAGCCTTTCTCATGGAAGCAGCCTTACGTCTGGCATCAGAGCCGGCTTGCTCTGCCTCACTCCCCAGCACTTCAGTTCAGAGCATTCGTTCAACCACGGCATGGAAGACGCTGGCCCAAGTGCAGGAGCCTGTCCCGGCATTGGCTGCACTGGCAGGGCTGATGGATGCCTCTATGGGTCAGAGGCAGCCCACTGATGACATTGGGCCCTCCTCAACTCCAGGCTGTGTGCAGGTGGTGCCATTACTAGCCCTGTTGACCTCTGAGGCTTATGAGGTGGCAAGAGCCCTCACAGCCTTAGCTTCACCTCCACCAGTAGCAGAAGTCCGCTTATGGCTGCCCTCTCGAGGCAAGCCTGCCATGTACTCCCTGCTTCGGGGTTGTTGCCGCTCCAGGGCACAGGTACTGAATGAGAGCCTGCTGCCACAGCTCCATCCTGAGGGGGACCATCAGCATCATCCTCAGAACTCCCCTTCATGAGGCTCTATTGGGCGCCACGGCAGATCACTGGTGCGGGGGACACTCCACCTTCTGAGCTGCAGCACCCTTCAAAGGAGAGATCAGTTAGGGATCAACATGATAAATCTAAGGTACTGAGGAGGTCAAGGAGGCTCTCAACATCTTCCTCATCATCATCCCCCTGCTCAGTGGCCCCACCCAATCAGCATGCCAAGCATCAGTTCCACTCTGACCCCTATAAGGGGCGCTCTAGTGTCATGAAACCTAAGTGCCACTGTGGGGAGCTCTCAACATCTCCCTCTTCTCTCTCCTCAGAAGCATCAAGCTCAGTCCTGCCGAAGAGGTTAAGGGCAGGTGACCCCCCACACCCTCTCGGGAATAGACAGTGTGCCACAGGTGTTCCAGCTGCCACGGGGGAGGCAGTCAGATTGGCCTTATTGGGGTCCCTGGGCTTGTCTGTCAGACATACCTCTCTGATTTGGCCCATCAGTCAGCTATGGCACACCCTTCTGAGTCGGTGGGGAATTCAAATCCGGATGATGATCTCTGGACTGTTCGTGATCAGCAGTCCCCCTTGCCAGATTGGTCTGTGCCTCAGGGCTCTACCTTTCCACTTGATGATTTTAAAGCCCACCAATATCTCCTAAAGAGGACGGCGTCCAGTCTCGATTTAGAGGTGGAGGAGCTGAAAGGCTCGCCAGACTCCCTCTTTAATGTTCTTTCAGCCTCAGCCCTCACTAGACTAGCCCTCCTGGTAGATAAGGAAGTATTAAAAATTGTCAAGTCAATTTTGCAGACTCCTTCATCGGTAGCCCCTACTTTGAGGGTGGCAGAAAAGAAATGTTATGTTCCAGCAGCCTCCTTCCAGTATCTGTATTCATGTGCTGCTCTATCCTCTTTCATTGTAAAGGTAGTGAATCAAAGAGAATGCCAGGGCCAGCCTGCTTCAGCCCCAAAGAACAAGGAGGCTAAGACCTTTGACTTTTTTGTGAGGAACATCTATTAAACTGCCACTATGCAGCTTAGGATAGCTAACCATCAAGCTCTCCTGGGGAGTTACAACTTCAACTTCTGGAGGTTGCTGAGCTGTTTTGCTGGCCTCCTTCTGCATGAACGCTGCTTTGATCTCAATATCATTCTGAGTGAAGGTCTCGCGGCGGCTAGAACAGCTCCCCAGGTATCCTGGGACGCCACTGATTCTGCAGGAAGAGCCATTGCCCCTGCAGTTTGCCTCTGTTGAGCAGCGTGGCTCCAAGTTTCAGGGCTTTCTCCATTGGTGCAACAGTCTATACAGGACTTACCTTTTAAGGGTTCCTCCCTCTTTTCAGATCAGACAGCAAGCTCCATGGGTTGAAGGATTCCAGGGCAACCCTCCACTCTCTGGGTCTTTCCTCTCATCAGTTGTTGCACCACCCTTATAGGCCACAGTTTTCTCAACCTTTCCCACAGCTCGTTCACAGTCATCAAGTCAGGCAAAGAGACAGAGATAGAGAGAGAGCAAGAACCCCTAGGGGCAAGTGCTCTAGTCCTATGACCAGGTCATCTCAGTCTAGCTACCACCGCTTGAGCAACCAGAGAAGGCACTTTCCATGGGATGCTCAAGGGCGACAAAACAGTTCCCCCTTCTCAGGATCCTTTCAGACTTGCTTTCCGAAACAGAATTTCCCCTTTCCTTCTGAAATGGGCCAGAATTACCACAGATTGCTGGGTCTTAGATACAGTCCATTTTGGCTACTCCCTCCAGTTCCAGTCTGTGCCTCCCAACCACCTGCCCACTTCCCAGTCCCTCTTCAGGAGCCCATCTCATGAACAGCTGCTAGACCAGGAAGTGCCCATGCTGTTATCTTTGGGGGAATAGAGAGAGTTCCTTGCGGTCAGAGGGGCATGGGATTCTACTCCTGTTATTTTTTTTATCCCAAGGGCAAGAGGGGGGTCTAAAACCGATTCTCAATCTGAGGGCCTTAAAAAACTTTCAAAGGAGGCTGAAATTTCAGATGGTCACCCTCAAGCGTGTCATCCCTTTGCTGGATCCTGGGGATTGGTTTGCTGCCCTCGATTTAAGAGATGGATATTTTCATGTAGCAATAAATCCAGAGCACAGGAGATTCCTAAAACCAGAGCAGAGGAGATTCCTACATTTCACAAGGGGGTGTTGCCACTACCAGTTTATGGTTCTCCTGTTTTGGCCTCTTGTTGGCTCTGAGAGTTTTTACTAAGTGAATGGCGGTAGTAGCAGCACACTTGTGGAGGAAAGGCGTACATATATTCCCCTATCTGGATGATTGGCTGATCAGAGGTTGATCGAAACAACACCTCCAGCTCAGTGTGCAGATGACACAAACACTATGCAGTCACCTTGGCCTGCTGATAAATGAGCAAAAATCCAAGCTCTAACCTATCCAAAGAATCGAGTTGGTAGAAGTGATACTGGGCTTCACCAGATCCAGAGTACTACTACCACAGGCAAGGTTTGATACCATGTCAGAGAGGATTCTCAACCTTCTGAAAAATCTGACCACCACAGCTGGGAACTGTCTGAAGTTGTTGGGTCATATGGCAGCATTCACATATGTTGTCAGACTCATGCGCCTCCATCTCAGACCCCTGCAGGCCTGGTTAAGGATGGTCTTTCATCCTGGCAAGCACTTGCTGAACAAGGTAGTTTCCATCCTTGGGAAAGGTTCTTGGGAAGCTCTGATGGTGGATCCAACCCTGCGTAGTGATGGAAGGCGTTCCATTTGGAATGTCATCTCCATCTCTTACACTGATCTTGGATGCCCCCAATTTGGGTTGAGGCTCCCACCTCAGCCTCAACATGAGTACTCAAGGGAGGTGGTGGATGAAGGAAAGATCACTTCACATCAGCCTCAAAGAGCTGAGAGCCATCAGGTTGGCCTGTCAAGTGTTTCTGCCACAGCTGTGAGAAAACACTATCCAGATCTTAACAGACAATACAGTGGCCATGTATTATATAAATTGCCAAGGGGGCGTTCGGTCTTCAGGCCTTTGCTGCAAAGCGATTCGCCTCTGGAATCTGGCAGTGAAGTTCAATTTCCACTTGACGGCTTCTCACCTTCCGGGAGTGAGAAACAGTTGGGTGGATTGTCTCAGCAGACATTTCAACTCCCAGCATGAGTGGTCTCTCCACCCAGGGGCAATAAGTTTGATCTTCCACAATTGGGGTCATCCCCAGTTGGATTTGTTTGCATTGCATGAGAACTGCAAATGCCCCAGTTTTTGTTCCCTGAGAGGTTCAGAGAGGGGCTCCCTCCAGAATGGATTCCTGATGTCTTGGTCTGGCCCATTGATGTACGCCTTCCCTCCATTCCCTCTCATTCACAGGGTATTCCTGAAGATAAAGAGGGACAAAGCCAAAGCAATCCTGATTGCCCCCACCTGACCGTGCCAGCAGTGGTTTCATTTGTTGATCGACCTCTCTGTAGCCCCTCTGTGGGAACTACCCAGCAAGTATGACCTGTTGATTTAGGACCAGGGCCACTTGCTACATCCAAACTTGCGGGTCCCTGTACCTGATAGCCTGGAGGCTGTGTGATTGACTTCAGAAGAACAGACCTGTTAAACCCAGGTGCAGCAGGTCCTGATAAGCAGCAGAAAGATGTCTAGTTGGGCCACATACAAGTCAAAATGGTCATGTTTTTCTCATTGGGCCCAATCTCGCAGTCTAGACCCATTTGTTGCTCTTCTTCAGGCTATTTTAGGTTACCTTCTGAATCTGAAAAATCAAAGTCTGTCAGTGGCATCTCTGAAGGTACACCTTTGAGCTATTTTTGCTTTTCACACCCCTTTTGGGGCGCACTCTGGCTTTTCACACCCAATGGCGTTGAGATTTGTAAGAGGCATGGAAAGGACATTTCTCCAAGTTAGGGCTGCTGCTCCACAGTGGGACCTGAATCTCGTGCTCTGTATGTTAACTGGCCTGCCCTTTGAGCCACTGGCCTCTTGCCCCCTGCTGACGCTCTCATGCAAAATGGCTTTCCTGGTGGCCATCACATCAGCCAGGCAGGTTTTGGAGCTGAAAGCTCTCTCCTCTGAACCGCATTATACCGTATTCTACAAAGACAAGGTCCAGTTATGACCCCATGCATCTTTCTTACCCAAAGTAGTGCCATCTTTTCATGTTAACCAGGATATCTTTTTACCTGTGTTTTACCCCAAACTACATACCACTGTGGAGGAGAGGAGATGGCATACCCTCAATCTGCGAAGGGCTCTCGCCTTCTACATTGAGAACACTAAACAGTTCAGAAAAATCTACTCAGCTTTTTGTGGCAATAGCTGATTGCGTGTAGGGTAACCTGGTGTCATCTCAGATGATTTCCTCCTGGATCACCACCTGTATGAGGGTATGCTACCAAAAAGCAAATATCCAGTTGCTGGGCACGATTAAAGCCCACTTGACTAGAGCCCAGGCATCCTCAGTAGCCTTTCTGGCTAAAGTTCTGGTCCAGGAAATTTGCAGAGCTGCTACGTGGTCTTCAGTCCACACGTTCACATCCCACTATGCCCTGGTACAACAGGCAAGGGATGATGTGGTTTTTGGCAGAGCAGTCCTATAAGTGAGTAAACTGAACTCCTCCCACCTTCCAAGATAAGGTTTGCAATTCACCTACAACAGAATGCATGTGAGCAGTTGCTCGCAGAAGAAAGTGGGGTTACTTACCAGTAACTTCTATTCTTCGAGATGCGCTGCTCACATCCATTCTGCACCTGCCTGCCGTCCCCACTTTTGGAGTTAGCGGAAAGAAAGGACTGAGGGTGGAGTGGATCAGCGATGGCTATTATTTGGGGGCACCATGCACACCACTTCAGGGGGGCACCGCCACTGATGCTACAGGGCAAGCTAGGTCAAAAAGTTTCCATGGCCATGCACAATGGTGCAAACACACCTAAAATGGAATGAACATGAGCAGCACATCTCAAAGAACATCAGTTACTGGTAAGTAACCTCCTTTTTAGGTATGTCACAGTTCTTCCTTGTTCTCTCCTCACTGGTATCTCCAACACTATCTGTGATGATTCCACAGTATAGTTTTGTTTTGTCCTGTTTCTTTAGAGGTTGGGCTAGGGGCTCTGCCCTTAACCTGTAGCCCTTTACTCATATTGACAACACATAACAGTTTAAAAAACAGTGTTGACTATGTATTTAAGTTCCCTATCTTTTTGTTACTTTCTCAGTTTTTGTCAAAATCTTGAAAATATACCTAATTTTTAATCTGAATATATGGTATCCTTTAATATATGAAATGGCATACTGTAAGTTTATCATTCTAAAAGTTTCAAGTAAGGGCTAGATTGTTAAGTACCAGGCTACTCAGAAAAATAAACAAGGAGTCCTGTGGCACTTAAAACACTAACAAATTGATTTATTGCATGAGCTTTCATGGGAGAAAATCCCACTTCATTAGACGCTTTGAAGATGGGAGAACTTACAGAATGGGAAGAAATAAATTCAGGGAAGTGTAAGTCATGGGAACAGGTGACACTCAAATAGCAAATCAAAGCAGTTGTTGAGATTTAAGCACTGGGGAACAGCAGATAGAGGAAGATGAGGTCAAATCACCTGTTGTAATAAGAAAAAAAATCTGAAGTCCCAATTAAGCCCCGGAGCAATCTAGTCAAATTTGCAAATAAATTTGAGCTCTCCAGCTTCTCTTTGAAGCCTTGATCCCATGAAAGCTCATGCAATAAATCAATCTGTTAGTCTGTAAGTGGCACAGGACTCCTTGTTTGTTTTACTGAACTAGACTAACATGGCTGCCTCTTTGGAAACAAGCTACTCAGAGTAATGGAGCGGCCCTGGAGGAGGACGGTCTTTCTGTCTCCTTGCTGCTCCTGAGCTAGAATAAAGTATACTAGATTTCTACATAGCACAGCATGTCTTCTCCATTGTGCAAGCACTGCTATGCACTGCCATCTGCCACCTTCTGAGTCTCCATAGTCCCTGTTACTTCCTGTGCCCTGTGGTGATGGTATGCCAGAGCGCTGATGGGTTATAGTTGCACCCTAGATTTATCCACCTGAAGGTCTAATCAACTGCATGTCTTTGTTGTAAGTAAACTAGAAGAATATTCTTTGTACTTTTTAACACATAAATGATAAACAATTGTCTTTCTGAAATAGAGGTTGGTAGACCAAGTTCGTTCTGGAAATAATGTATTTGGCTCAATTAAAATTCTGCATTTTCAGAAGAGATAAAAGACCTGATGTAAAATTAGCAACAGTGGCATAAGTAAAATTGTTATAATGCATTCTTTTTCTTTTATTTGATATGAGTCTTAAAGCACACTAAATTTAGATAATTTATTTCTTTTGTAAAAATATTTATTACATTTTTTTAGTTTACTGTTTAAACTTAATATGTTGCTAATGAAGAGAGTTATGTGGAAATTATCTTAAATTTGTGATGTAGACTTAACTTAATTTTTAATATAGGCTTAACTTGTGACCTAGTAGTATTTGTTGTACCATAACTTAAGAATCAATGGAAAATAATATTCAAAATTTATATATACTGTATTGCTAGAATTTCATTGCATATAGATGTCAAACTATTATGGTGATCATGTTTAAACAAACAAAAACAAAAAATTCTGTCTCTCATTTAATTTAAAACAGAAGGTATTTTATATTTACAGGTTGCTTTGTTTGACCATCTTCGGTTTCAGACAGCAGTGTAAAAGTATTTTGTAATACAGTATAATATTATGGTCACCAGCAGATGGCAGTTTAGCTCATTACCCAAACATGGCAGGATTTTTTTTTTTCAGTTGACAGGATAAAAGGATATCAATCCTCCTCATTTTTTTTTCTTCTGTCACTTGAAAAGTTTCTCATCTTTTTTTCATCTTTTCATTGAACAACCTTTGACCTTAATGAGTTATCTGCAAAGTTTTAAAGGTTCAGGGTGCCTGCAGGTGCTCTACCACAAAATATTTCATACCTGATTTGGCCCCTCAACATAGTATGTTCGTAGGCAAGGAGTTTTAATTCAACATTTTATCATTATTTAGAAACTATATAACATTGTTTCCAGCAACAAAAGGTGAAATATGGTACCTCAAAAAGTTACTGTTACCTCATGTGGTTGGTGTACCAGGTTCCATGTTCATATTGAAGAGTCATGCAGATGCTCTAGGTAGACACATTTTGGCCAAATTTTGATTCTGCCCCTCTGAAATCTCTCTCTTTTCTATTCTCTGGGCTTTCATATGTAAAAAGTGAGGGCAGAATTTGGCCAATTTACTTGGTCATAAACTTATATTCTTAACTTGACCTCTATCCATCCCATGCTAATGGTTGTTTTGAAATAAAAAACTGAATGTCCACACGGCATTTTCTTATTTCGAAATGACAGACTCTGTCATTTCGAAATAAGAACTGTCATTTCAAAACAGCTTAAACCCCATTCATTTCGAAATGGCTGTTGTTTTGAAATGATTATTTTGAAATAACGCCGTTTGGACATGTCGTTTCGAAACATGTCCAAATGGCTTTATTTCGAAATAACCATTTCAAAATAACAGCTGTTTTGAAAGCAGGCTTTCCCTTAATTCAAATTAACATTTTATTAATTTGAATTGACTCATTTCAAAATAATGATGTATGTGTGGAGATAGCCGAAGATTTTTATCCATCAGAGGAGTGAAGATCTTGGATGGCCTTCCAAGGGGAGCAGTGGGGCAAAAAAAATTAACCAGCTTCAAGACTGAGCTTGATAATTTAGGAAGGGGATAGTATGATGAGAATGCCTATAATGGTACGTAGCTGATCTGCGACTGCTAGCAGCAAACATCTCTAATAGCTTGTGATGACACTAGATGGAGAGAGAGCTCTAAGTTACTACTGTGAATTCTTTCCAAGATGTCTGGCTGGTGAGTCCTACCCACATGCTCAAAGCCCAACTGATCACTGTAGTTGGGATTAGGAAGGAATTTCATCCCAGGTCAGATTGTCAGAGACCTTGGGAGGTGTGGGCCCCCCCCCCCCCCCGGTAGCATTGTACACGAGTCACTTGCAGGTTTAACCTAGCGCAAATGATGGATTCTCTGTAATCTGAAGTCTTTAAATCATGATTCGAGGACTTCAGTAACTTAGCCACAGGTTAGGCATTTATTACAGGATTGAGTGTGTGGGGTTCTGTGGCCTACAGTGTGCAAGAGGTCAAACTAGATGATCATGATTGTCCCTTCTGACCTTAATGTCTGAGAGTTTATGAGAACCAAACAAAGTCCTTGAGCATTGCCTAGGAATTAATTTCTTAATTCTGTTCTTTATAAATGATAAAATTACAATAAAAAAGTGATGTCACAAAGCATATTTTTCATATGTTCTAATTTAGCAGTTTACAACTGCCATCACTTAAATTAACTATGAAAGAGTGATTTGATAATAAATGGTATTGACTATTAAACTCTAAATACTTTTTAAAAATGTAAAAATTGACTGTGGTAAAGTGATGCAGTAGCATTTTTGTTTGTTTTTAAAATAAGAATCAAAGTAGTTGAATCTGTAATACTATTTAGCCAGCTATTTGAATTACTGAATAGGTATTATATAACTGGAAGTATTCAAAGCATTTGAATTTGTTAAAAATTACATTGTGAACAATTTGTTTTGTAAGAGAAGACCTACAAAAACATATGCCATTATTATTACTTTAGAATCCAATAAAAGATAGATTTTCAAATGATTACCATATGTGTGTAGGAGTTGCTTTGTTCAATAATGTTATTGTAGATTCCAAAATAATTTGTTTCATATTTTAAGCTCTTCACTATTAAAGTGTCCCTTCAGATTCAGTTTTGCTTTGACTATTGTGTGATGTACAGAAAGAGAGTCTACAAAAAAGAAATTTAATAAGTAACTAAAATTATAGATTAAGTGTAAAATGTGCCAAATGCAGTAATGGTATTTGCAGGATTCTGTATGGGTGCAGTAGCTGTGGGTAAACTGCTATAAAACTATTGAATTCATTTATAAACAATGTTTTAAAAGCCTGAGACAATAAAGCAATCTGACTGGATGACTAACATTCTAACAGAAAAATCAATACATCATAATTCGCTTGCTGCATCCCTCTTATTGGGCATACCCACAAATGCACAGGGAAAAAAAAAAGAGAAAAATCCTTTAAAAAGATTTCATATAATTGTAGATGCTTCTTTTTAAAGAAACACCAGGTATTTTAGGATCCAGGAGGAAAGTAAAGCCTTTTAAAACGTCTAGCTGAAGCAAAGCAAAATATTATGTGTTATGCTACTTTCTTAAAACAACTGGTTTGTCTCTGAGCTGTAACAGCTTTAAAAGACTTAAGGCTTAAAAAGCAGTTTTATTTTTAAGGTTCAGTTGTTCAAAAAGTTCTTAAGTGAGCTTCTGAAATTGTGCCCACAATTTTCTGTGTGTAAACATGTGGGTGTACTAAAATAGGTGTTTGTGAGGGCAAACTGCATTTGCAAGGGCAAACAATCTGCTTAAATGTGTAAATGATGATTTGTGTGTGTGACTTTTGTCTGGGTTATAAATTAGATGGCAATATAATATTCGATGGCCAAACATAAATGTACTTGGGAGAACTGAAGTTTCAGGAACTGCTTTCAAACATATTATCCCAAGACCTCTGCTGGTTTATAGTCACATAACTTCACTGATAATAATGGAGTTGACTTAGACCACTTAATTCTAGTCGTTAGTATTTTACCCTTAAGTTTTTCCTTGGTTAAATCCTTTCCTCACCTACAACCTGTTTCCTCCCTGTCTCCCCACACCCACACCCTGCTCTGAAACAAAAACAAAAAACCAGGCAACCTCCCCCCGCCCCACAACCAAAAGTTAAAGAAAATATGTAAACTTGAACTTTGTAGCATGCATAAACACATAGTCTTCAGTTACAGACAGGCCCATTGATGATAGTTCTGGGTCTCAGGGAAGAACAGTTAATGGCCAGTCCTAGAAAATGGTGGCTGAGGTCTGAGTGAGCTTCCACCGAAAGTTTTCTTAATTATTTATCTGCCATGCAGGTTCCTGGGCGACTGAGGAAGTGGTGTGTGCTTCTCAGGTTTCAGTTCCCTTGGACTCTTCCGGGAGACTACTAATGAACCTGGGAAGCAGTGTAGCAGATACTACCTTCTCAAAAAAACCCAAGGAGTTGTGTGGTGCTTAAAGACTAACAGATTTATTCTTCCCATGAGCTTTCGTGGGAGAAAATCTTACTTTGTCAGATGCATCTGATGAAGTGGGATTTTCTCCCATGAAAGCTCATGGGAAAAATAAATCTGTTAGTCTTTAAGCGCCACATGACTCCTTGGTTTTTTTGCTGGACTAGACTAACACGGCTGCCCTTTGGGAAACTACGTTCTCAGCCACTGGGAACCTGCATAGTCCATAGTAAATAGGCTTGGCTCAGGGGAGGGGTGAAGAGCACAAATGGGAGGGACTATGAGGAGAGGAGTGTGTGTGGAGGAAAAGGGGGGTAAGCATTACTGGGCTCCTGAGTGATGGCTCCCCTTATCCTCTCCGTTGGTGGGCCTGATTCAGAAATACAATTATTTTCACGTTACTATTTTTTATAAACTCAGATTTTTTTAATGGGCAGTGTATTACAGTAGGTTCTGTGGCTGGCAAACACATAATTTACAGTATTTTGGTCATTTCTTAGAACTATTACAGCATGGACTTGGTAAAATGAAATCTTCTAGGCATGCCTAGGTAATAGAATGGGATTGTACATTAGCCTTGATCATCTAGGTGATGCTTCGAACCCAGGAACTAGCTATTGTTTTTGCAGTTTCATCGTAATCTCTACAGCAAAAAATCATCACAATATTTGACACCAATGGCAGTGTCTACTGTGGAGAGACCTAGGGCTGGAATGAGGACTGTGGTGACTTATCATGATTTTTAAAGATATTAAACCTGAAAGTTCTAGATGTGAAACCAATTTAAAAGTAGAATGTAACTGGTTTATTTTTGCCTTACACTAACAGGATCACTATACAGTTTATTTAGTAAATGTTGAGAAAGTCCTCTTACTATCTATAATAAATTTTAGGTGAAGCACAGTAGGTGGCAGCTTTCCTTTAGTTACCAGTGACTTCTTCAATAACTTCCAGAGATATTTTATAGTCATGATTTATGACTAGATGAAAGAAAATTTAGGCACAGCATTTGGCACACCCATTGCAGAAAGAATTTCAATCTGGTATTGCTGCTCTAGGAGCAGCAAGGGGATAAAATGGAACCTAGCCAGGGCCACCCTAATATCTTCTGGAGCATGAACAGCACAAGAGAGATCTCCTGAGAGGTACTAAGATCTTTCCACACAAACATTTGACATTTGGGAAAGAAACTGCAGATAGGATCTTGTCAGAGACAGGTGCAGGAGCTGCAGAAGTAGTCAAATCAGGGACCAGGGGACATTTGATGTCATCAAACTACTTCCTGCAGTTTTTACTCTGAACTGTCACTCCACGGATTGATTGTTTGCTTCAAACCATCTCACTCTCTCCTTTCATTGGTTTCTTCATTAGCTAATCCTCCTTCTGATCTAATTCCACTGAAAGGAGGATTTAAGTAGGAAAACTGAAATGAACATGATATTTGCAACCACCATATTGTTGCTCTTCTTGTTCTGGCCTTTTCTGCTATCTTTCATCTGTCTTGGATTGATTTTTAAGCTCTTTAGATCAGGGACTTAACCCTGTTATAGTCTATGTTTGCATATAGTGCCTAGAATGAGGAGGTCCATATTTAGTTGGTCGCTAGGGACTGTCTTAATAAACAAGATCACTAATAAAAATAGTGTGAATATGTTCATTTTTTTCTTTTCAAATAGTCCTGAAGAAAGATTAATTTAAAATGTCATTATAGCCAGTTTGTTAGAAATGATATTGGAGAATATCAATTAGAATTTTATAATTGTATGATTCCTCTGAAGTTCTTAATGAGCTTTTCTTTCTCTTTGTCCAGTGATTTGAAGGGTGTTATAGTTACTTTGAGTGACAATGGGCACCTGCAGTGTTCCTATCTTGGTACTGATCCTTCACTGTTCCAGGCTCCTAAGGTTGAATCTAGGGAAATAAACTATGAGGAACTTGACAGAGAAATGAAGGAGCTTCAAAAAATCATCAAGGAGGCCACAAAAACACAAGGTACACCCATTTGTTATGTAGTTGTACAGTACCGTCATCATCTAACTTCTTTATATAGCACTTTTCAATACTCATTGTCTTTGCTAGACTTTTACCATACTTAACAGTGTATTGGAAATATGATGTTAAATATGTACAGGTCAGAGCATTTCATTGTCTCTTAATTACAGATAATTAATTGCAAACAAAACCATCGACTGTGTGGCTCTTGGATACTTTGGGTATTTGTTTTCATCACACCTTTTGGAACCTGCAGGAGGCCTATGTCATCTCTTAGGGCATGCTTATTAATTCTGTGCTTCAAAGAAAAAAAATGACTGTCATTATAAGTCTCCTATACAAAAGCAAGAAAATTTCAGTAATTTCACAAATGTAGTCTAGTGTACTTCTTAGCCTTCAGAAAGAACAGAAGTGTTACCAGTCCTTTTATTGTGCATGCTTTCTAGAATTTCATGGGATTAACAAAGAGTGAGTTGTTTTAGAGTAACATTTGTTACCTCTTTAGAAGTCAATAATTCTTGAATATGGTAAACGAGTTATAAGATGTGTTGTACCAGACTAAAGAAATGATCATTTCAAACTGGGGAATCTACAGGCAACTTAAATACTTGACAAAATGTACTATAACCTATAGCACAGTACTTGGAAACAGTTCTGTCCAAGACTATATTTTTGATAGTTGAGTTTTTAAATTACTCAGTAATTTTGCTTGGAGGATCACGAGCATATTATTTTCCTGGGACTTGTGAGAAAAATGGTCTCAGCTAGACTTATGAAAGATGTTATTTGAAAAACCTTTCAGTGCCTTTCAGGGTCAGGTAAATGAATTCTTAAAAATACATAAAAGAGAGAGTTCCTTTTCTGGGGTTGTGGCGAAGGAAGAATCAATGGTAAACAAACAGCAAAATTAAAAAAATGCATAATCAGAAGCCAAGAAAAATAAGAAATTGCCAAGAAAATACCAAGCTTGCTCTCTGATATATGCACGTTACTGAATTCATGAGGTTGATTCTGTAAGTTACAGGTTAAAGAAACTGAATCTGTGAGAACCTTAGAAAATTGTATTTAGGTTTTGGCCATTATTGTGATAATTTGGTCATCATCAACTTGTTTTGCTTTTTTGAAAACTAATAAAGCTAGTAACCAATTGTTAAAGTTGTACATGCTTTCAAAATTAAAATGCTTGGCTTAAATGATACACCCTCAGAGGTATCTGAACCCTGGGAGATTTTCTTTTGTCAGGTTGCCAGTACTAAACCAAAGAAAGAAAGGAGAATAAGCAAAAAAAATAAAACAAAAACTTTGAGTTTCTTTCTAAGTGTACGGTTGATGGACAGATTTTTGTGTAATTTGCTTCAGTGCACATGGTTCCAAGAACATAAATAACCAAATCAAAAGAAGACGAAAGCGAAAATAAACCACACAGTTGTCCTTTTTTTCTTTTCCTAACATAAATGAATCAATGATTCAATATGTATGAAGCTTTGACAACTACATAAATTTGCTGTGAATATATGGTTTGTTTTTTAATAAACTAAACCTAAATTTGAAAGCCACTGTTTTTGCGTTTTCTCTGCATGTTTCTCTCATGTTCAGAATATGTCTCCTGAGTATACATTTCCTTCTGGTGAAATGCTTTAGTGAAGTTTTGATCTAATTTTAATTATATGTAAAACTTCTTTGAAAATCCTGGTTACCACAGAAGCCTTTCACTTAGGCGTATATAAAAGCTTTTTAGTTTTGGATATTGTGGGCTTCTCTCATTTAATTTTTTTCCTGACGTCTTTGAAAAAAATCATAAAATAAATGTTAATCGTGGCTGATTGAGTACCAAAGATTCTGGAAAGTAGCTTGTCATTCAGTTACTGTATACATAACCTTTTAAACTTAAGTGAACCATTAACTTTTCTGTCTTGTGGTTTCATATGTGAGAATGGTCTTGTGTTCATTATTCCTTTAACTGTTACTGTGTAGTATCCATCAGGATGATTCAGAAGACTGAGCTAGAGCCTTTCACATCTTGGCCACCATTCTAAATTCAGCCAAGCACCAGAATTTGGTGCCACCTGACAGCTGTTTGATGTTCTATGTGAGATGGATTTGTGGTCTGAGTTTAGTTCCTAATGCACAGATAGTTTCATGATCACAGTTGTCAGGAAAAAGAACGTTTTTAGAAATCTCAACAAAAAGAATTGAATTGGCATAGTGAAGAAACTGTCCTCTATATAAGTGATCACTTACTTTATTGTAGAAGTTGCTTTTAGGAACATAACTGCACACCATCTATTAAAATAAAGTTGGTTATCTTCTCTGTTCTTCTTGCAGATATTTTACCCAAATCTGAAAAAGATTATGATGATTTGAGACTATCAGCGGAAGTTTCATCTGACTTGGATGCAGTATCTGTATGTACTTTTACAAATAGGAAAGTCTTATAAAATAAGTTTTATAAAATCTGTTGCATCTAAGCAATAGCAATTTATTTTGGTGGGCTTATGTTATTGCAATATTGACTGAGAAAAGACTATGACCCATGGAATGATGAGTATGACTTTAACTCAGGTATTTGGGAATTGCCTTGTAATACAAATACAGACAAGGAAATGACCTTTGGCGTGGGCCTTACAAATAACTTGGGAACAGGACAGTAATAGTACTACTTTAGCTATTCAGAGCTCTGTACTAACTGATTAATCATCACAATCTAGCCTCTGAGGCAGGTGTTACTCCTGTTTTACAGATGGAGAAAATTAAAAAAGGAATGTGGTAATTGAAGTCGAGTAGGTTCAAATGCTTACTAATATTTGAAGAAACAAATGAAGTTGCAAATCATATAGAATGGCAATATTTAACCTATTTACAAGCCATGACAGAATGTTATAAAACCATGTATTTTGTCCTCTGTTATGAAAGTAAATGGATTGTAACCCAGATCATCTTCTGATCCAGTTGGTGTATTTACTTTGTGTTGTACAACGACCATCTGTAGTAATTTAATGCAGTTGCAGAGAAACACAGGGGAGCAGTGTCGCCTCTAATTTTGCCTTTCATGTGTATCACATGACCAGAATTAAACCACTAAAGCTAGGGACCACAGTGTTGCACTTTTAAATTTGCTTCTATTCTGACAAGTGACTACAAATTTTTTTTAAAAAAACTGTATTTAATAAATCTGAGTTCTGTATGAATTCAGTCATATTCTTTCCTTTATTAAAGAATGATCTTTAGTGAGCTCCATATTTACAGATAAAGGATAGCGAAATGGGAAGACTGTGAAGCTATGAAGATGTAACTTAAGGTGGCCTTGGATCCACAGAATCTTTCTTGCTGATGGTAATGCACTAGCAAGAGAGGATGCAAATTTGAGTCAGTTCTACTCAGTTTTAATTGTAAACTAAGCACGTTTGATCTGGGAATTATTGAGAGAATGAAAATGAAACCTCACAATGTCCTTAACATTAATGACCTACTTTTCACATGTATTTAATACCTGAATTTTCCATGGACTTCAGTGGTAGCCACATTTACTCAGTGCTACCCCTTCCCACCCTCCACCCCTCAAAAGAAAGGAAAAAAAGTCATCATGTGATGCAACTATGCTACTTTTCAAGGAAGAAACACTAGTCCTACCAAAATAACTCCGTTATCCATATTTACTTATTGGAGTTTTCTGACCAATGAGAAGCTTTATAAAACTCACAAGTTAATTAATGGGCTCCATTCAGATCACATAAAGGGACTTATTTTAGAAGTCAATGTGTGCAAGCAGTATTTGGATCTATTTGTATAACAGACCAATTCAGAGATAGAAGGTGTGGCAAGGGGGCTTGGAAATCCACATACATTCCAAAGTTACTTTAGTTATTATACGTCTGTCTTTTCAAATCCCAACACTAGAAGAGAAAGCAGGGGCCTTCTTAAGGGACTGTCTGTTCCCACAATGCTTCCAGTCAGGATCAGGTATCAGGAGTAGGTCTAGATGGGATTTATGTGTAATGCATCATTGGGGTGCATTCTGCTGCTCTTTTGGTTAATGAACAGTATATTACCCTGGATCAAAGCTTGGCAACCCAAAAGATAAGAGCCATTTTTTAAAATTCCTTCAGTAACCAAGTGGTTTGAGAGCAGCAAGGGGTGTTGCCTGCTAGTTAAGAAACTGAATAACAGAACAGAGATGCATATTGATTTTTAATAACAAAAATGTTGTTGATGTTTACTGATGCCAACAAACAATTTACACATACATTTTAATAATGTATGATGTGTTTTAATGACAGTTTGCTTTTTAAACCATACAGCTTTTAGATCTTTCTGAAAACTAATGGGCTGGTGAAACATTGCAGAATGAAGGCTTTGATGAAGTAAATCATCAGTTCAAAGTTACTTTTAGTTAACATTTAGCAATAAAAGTGAACTCTAATTCTTGGGAGGGAATAGGAGAGAAGAGAGGAAGAGCAACAGCCTTCAGTACTGGAAAAAATACAAAATGTCATGGCCCTACACAAAGTACTCATTTCATTTTCATTCTGTCAGTGTAATTCTTAATTTAATATTCAGTGTTATATGTACTGATTTTTTAAAAAAAATACTTGAAGGCCCCCCCAAACAAAAAGTAATTAAAACATATTACTTATTGATATAAAGAGGTCTGTAGGCACACAGAGAACTGAAACAAAGCATTTGGCAATCACTCCAGTGTCCTGTCTCTGCCTTGGCCCAGAACCAAGTGTACAAGAGAAAGATATCAGCAACACATCAGGACAGAGGTGGTGTAATCTCCTGAAACAACCTTCAATAGGTACAAATTGGATCAATCCTTGAAGCATGGAGGTTGAATATCCCCTCTTTAACAAATTCTTTTAGCATCAACTGTAACCCCTTTCTATATTCTTGTTACCCCTAAAAGTGTCCAATTTCATTAGAATCTTGCTCAAAAAATTCTATCATTAAATTGAAATATTTGAGTCATAAATTTCACTAAGTTACTCTTTCTCTGCACAGCTTCCCTCAGAACAGAACAGAACAGAACAAAACAAAACAAAACAATCTGTGTTCTGCCAACAATGCCTTGTGTTTTTCCCTGCTAGGTTACTTTCAATTTTCTCCACCATAATTCATCTTCCCTAACATAAGCTGAATATATCACCAGAGCCAAGAGGAGCCTTACAATGAATGAACACATGGCCCCAAGAATATTTTTAAGTTCAATAATTGTACAAAGATAATAGTAATGTAAGACAATGAATAAAGGTGAGCCTGAGAAGTAAAATTAATAATCTTCATTAAAAAGGATATTTATCCTTTTCCATAATGGTTCTATGATAGTTTTACACAAAATGTGTAGATTTCTTCAAGATAGAGCACTGCTTTCTGCACTTTCCAATTCTAAAGAATTAAAAATTTGGATTCCACAAAACTCTGGCAACCAGAATAGCATTTAAAAATCCTCCCAAAAACAACAAACAGGGCACTAATCTTTGCAACTAGTAAAGTGTGTGTTTGTTTGGTTGGTTTAGTTCTGTTTTGTTTTTAAATCTAAAGTTAATTTATGAGACTAAGTGGTACAAAGTCAGGGAAAATTAAACAAAGCAGTTTAACCTACTGCTTTTCTTCATTGTCAGACCCCCCCCCCCCGCCCTGCTGTTTTAGGGATTTCAGGGCTCCAGGCAAAAGTCAAGGATGGGGCCTTCCATCCTTGACTTTTGGTCCCTCCCCTTAGCCAATGAAGCTGCCCACCTGCCAAATGGCTGCTTTAGCCCTGCAGCAGGAAACTTGAAGGAACCCCTCACCTGAGCATGATCTATCCAGCCCCTCCCTACCCACCCTCACCCTCACCCTCCCCATTCCAGGGAGAGTGGCTCCCACTCTCTTACTTACCATACTGCGGTGCTGAGAGAATTCCCTGTCCCAGCCAGGCAAGTCAGGGAACTTGGAAGTCCTGGCTGCACTTAAGCTGGGGTGGGGGCCTATATGTGCAGCTTGTCGGCTGATGGGGGAGGTGGGCAGGGGAGGCCACAGCCCCCAGCCTTGCCTTCCCCGACTCTTTCAGGGCTGGAGGCAGCTTTTCAGCCTTAGCTCCTTCAGCAGGCCCCTGCAGATTTTTAAAATCTGACTGGACTCAACTTTAAGTTGGCCTAGCCAAAGGGTAGACCAATCCTGAGAAAGGGCACATTGAACATCTCTGGCTGTTGGAGGAAAGAGGCAGTTCTATGGAACTCTTGGTAGGTGGGAAAGTTGGAGAATCAGAAGGATGCTGGCCTGACACTCACCAGGGTCACACTGAGATGCCCACAGAGTGCTCACCACTCAGGCAGGTGACTGATCTGCAGGTCCGGGGGGGGGCTTAAGCCTAGGATCATTGCTGCTCTCTTATCTCTCTTCACAGCCAGGCAGCAGTGGGAATGCCACAAGCAGTACCAGGAGAGCTGAGCTAAGGCTGTGTGGGGGCTGCCCCTTCTCAACTTCTTCAGTGTTGTTGGAAGCTGGTTTCTCAGCCTCACTGCTTCTTTAGCCTCTGCAGCTGGAGTTGGGGACAGCAGCAGTCCCCACTCCAGAAGGTTATATGTATTCTAGCCCTTAGCCTGCACTCCCACAAATTCAGGAGTCTTCCTGGCCGGCTCCCTTCTCTCCACCTTCCCTTACTTACAACGGTGCAATTCTGAGAGAATGAGAATCCCTTTGAGACTTTTCCAGCCAGGTAGATTAGGGAGTTTAGAAGTCCTCACTGTAGCTGGGCTGGGAGGGGGGCGGGGATGCGGTTCCCTGTGTTCAGCTCTAAGGGGCAGAGGAGGGGATACAGCTCCCAGTCTTGCCCTCCTTTTCCCCTCCCTTCTTCAGGGCTGGAGGCAACTTTCAGCCTCATTGCAGTGGGAGGTTGGGGGCAGCACGCCCCTCCCACTTCTGGCAGCCCATTCCAGGGAATCCAGGACAGCCATTAGTCTGCACCCATGGCTGGCCCCAGGAATTTCTCACCTCCCTTACTTACCAGGTTGCTCCTGAGGGAATCCCTCCTCCCCTCTCCTGCTGCCTTGGAAGAGCGATAAACTCGGAGGAGGATATTTACAGACTCAGCTGTCCAGAGGAGAATATGTAGAGACACATCAGCAGCACCTTCATCACCCCTACACCCTGGGTCTGTACACCACTGGGCTGACCCTCTCAGCTCCCAGAGCTCCTTTCCTGTGCAGATGGTCTCCCAGCTTAGCTGGCTCCATGCAGCTGGCATCTTGACACCGCTCCCCCTCAGGCTCAAGCCCCATGCAGCTGGCTCCTGGCAGCCCACACTTACGTATGTACCCAAGCCCCTTCTCTGCTCCTCCAGCCCTCGCCCAGCTGCTGAGGCCCTTCCCGGCCCAACACAGCACTCCTCTGTGCTTAAGCAGGGGAGTCTCCAGCAGTGACTTGCCTCCTGCCCTGGCTGCTCCAAGAGCAAGGCAGGGCAGTATATTTAAATAGTCCCCCTGGACCCCAGCTCTCAGCGATGAAGTCGCAAAGCAGCAGCTAAATAGCTGCTTGCGCCACTGACAGCCAGGGTTGCCAAAGCTGGCCCTGGATGGAATATGTTGGAAGTGTCACTGTGAAAATTTGTCAGCTGGTCAGTCACCTTAGCTGGCTGACGATGTCCTCTTGGGACTCTGGATAGGTGCAATAGCTGTACACCACCTCTCTTGAATATTATGTACAGTAGGAAAATCATCATGCACTTGCACAGCTAGTAAACTACTGCTTTTCCCACTCCCCAGCAGAGTACAGAATGTGGCCCCTGACAGTGGCAGCCTTTAATTCTAATTTATAATATTGGGTTTGAAATCTATGACAAACTGCTACATCCAGCTACAGAATAGGAAATGGTGTCTCCAGCCATTTAAACATAATCCAAATAGGAAACCTATCCCAGACCACATTTGTAATATTGTGACAACTGAGGATATACAACAGGACTGCTGACATCTCAGTAATTTTTTGTTACTTTGTAGTTAGCAAAAATATGAAGCGGTTTTGCTATCAAGTTCTTTTCTGCCATTTCGTTTACATTAGGTTATTGTATTTCTGCCTTTGCAATCTTCTCATGAGAATTCATCAGTCCAGGTGCAAAATGTGTTTGCCTGCCATTTGCTGTGATGATGACATTACAAGAAACGTAAAGATATTCTTCTTGTTGTAAGTCTAAAAGGAAAAAAGAATGAATAAATACGATTTGCCCCAGACAAGAGGGCATCTACAGTTTTGAAAGCTTTCTTTGTATTATCAATTTGAATAGCATTTCAAGTTGCCTATAATCACTATACACTAGTTACTTTGGGTTGCATTCTTTTTGTAGATTTGCTTGAATTGATACTTTTTAAATGCCGAATTACAGATGGTAAGACTTATATGGATAGGCTTTGAGGAATGGTATTTATCTGAAGAAATGGAATATGTGTGTGTGTCAACAAGCCTTTTGGGCTGTAGAGGGATTGATTACACAGGGTTTGCTCTAATGTATATAGATCCTTATTGAATAAAATAGTATTAGTCATTTTATCTGTATTCCCACAGATATGAATGAGGCATTGAAGAATGTTGCCAGATATAACTATTCATTTCTTTTCTGTAGTTAAAAAAGAGCATGACAGAAAGAGAAAGGAAATCAGAACCATTTTTAAGTTTGGCAAGCATCCCAGTTTGTTTTGTACAATCTGTCTTATGTAGTATATGCTCCTCTAAGCTACAGTTAAAATCATCTCAGCTACATGACATACTACTGCTTGTTAGCTTGTGGAACTGACAGCAATCTTGTATTTGATGCAAAGATGTCAATCAATTGCCAAAATCTTTAATTAATTCTTTTAAT
This sequence comes from Podocnemis expansa, assembly GCA_007922195.1. Lineage (NCBI taxonomy): Eukaryota > Metazoa > Chordata > Testudines > Podocnemididae > Podocnemis > Podocnemis expansa. The sequence goes on from ML682034.1 coordinate 10,861,455, forward strand.
TAAAATAACTGTGTTTCTCTGTCTTTAGTCCTTAGAAATGGAATGAAACTGGGCAAAGGAAAATATTAATATGAATTTTGGAATAATTTCCTTGTGATGGGCTCTGTTCCAATGTGATGATAGTCCGAGGAGATCCTGGTAATAGTTTGAAGAGAAACAGAAGCAGCCCGATTACATGGATCATATGTAACTGGTGTTTCACTAAGCATTCAGAGGTGCTCTGTAGGGAGTGATCCTGCTTTGGAAGAGAGATTGGCAAGATGATCTCATGGGCCTTTGCCATTCTAACTTCTGTGATGCTGCAGTGCAGTTCAAAATATACTGAGGTTATAGTTTTGCAGTGTACCAGCCTACTGAAATCTTTTATGTCCAATTTTATTCTTCTTCCACTAGACATTTCATGTATAAACCACTCAGAACATGTACAGTGCTGTGGCGAAACAGCTGTTAACTAGTCATTTCTGGCTGTGCAGTTCTGCAAAACTATGTTTACTGGGATTACTTGCGCTTTGCAAAATAAAAATGCAAAAAATTGCATTTTTAAGTAGGAGTTTAACTGATATTCTTTATCAACAATGCTTTTATTAGATTATTAGTGTATGATAAGCAATCTTCATTCTGTTTCTTTATGCCTTAGCAGTTGTCCATAGGAAAAACTTACTAGTGCAAAAAAGAGGAACAAGTTTTGGTGTCCTGGTCTTGCCTAGCTGTGGTAATGACCTTGCAACTTTGAGATTCCTTGGGTCAATAGAAAACTGTCGTATTATTGCACTGATGCATTTACTCTTGTTGATGTAAACTGACTTGCTTTAACCATTTCCTGCAAAGAGAGCTGTGACATTGGGCATGGCCTTAAAAGCAACCGTATGTCTTGGTTTGATGTGAGGAAAAGGGTTTCATAGTGGATCTCACTGCAGTTATATAAATGTGAAAATGCAATAGGGAACTACATGGAAAGGAAAAAAGGAAACATCTTAAAGCCTTTTGGATGCTTGCATCCACTGGGAGCTCCAATGACTTTTCTGGAATTCTGCACATTCACTGAGGACGCTGCTACTGAATCCCAAATCTCAGGGTTGTGGGGGGTGGAGGAAGGATGTACATTAGCAAAAAGTGCATCTTGCTTTATACTGGCAAAAAGCATGGTTTTGTTTAATCTCTTACCGCATGAAAGTGTAATTTCCTTTTAGTATATAGTTGTATAATTGTCTTTCAGTATAGTCTAGTATTGTACAAAGTGGTGTGTGTGTGTGCGCACACGTGTTTTGCTGTTAACAGGGTTATTTACTGAAATAGAAATAAGAAACATCAATTAAAAAAGCTTGCAAGCACTTGCTCTCTCTCAAATTTAGGACATATACAATATGCTATTTTTTCAATTATAGGATTAGTGTGTGCTAATTATGCGTTATAGGTTGTAGTATAGGTATATATACTATATACAGGCAGATTGGAAGTCATAGAATCATAGAAACAGGAAGGGGCCGTGAGAGGTCATTGAGTCCAGTCCCCTGCACTCATGGTAGGAGGGTTAAAGTATAATTTGGTGGTCCCCAGTACTCTCCTAAATTTCTGGGCCCTCTTAATGCTTATCTGGGACCCCTACACCTACTCCATCAGACCACTCTTTTCCAATGTCTTCCTCAGCTCCAATCCCTATTCCCTAAGCTCCCTGCCCCCATATCCCCACTCCAGTCCTCCTAACCCCCCTACCCCCTGTCTTCACTTCACCCTCTTCAGCTCCCAACCCCCCCACACCTCCCCAGCCCACCACCCGAGCCCCTTCTTCCCCCCCCAGGCCCTCCTATGCTGAGCTGCTGGCTGTCTGACTGCCCCTAAACCATCCCCTCCAGGCCCCCCTTACCTGCTCTGTCGAGGTGGCTGAGGAGCCAGGCCAGGCTGAGCCCCGAGGGAGGGAGGCTGCAGCACTGGTTGACCAGCCAGCAAGAGGGGACATGGGTCTGAGATTGGGTCCAGGCTGCATATGCTGCCTGGGCCCGGCAGAAAAGGACAGGGCTGCTGCAGGCTCCAGGCAAAGGGAGGGAGGGGTAATCAGGCTTGTTCCAGGCTGCAGCCCCTTGGGCTGCTTTCTGGTTCATTCTTTTTTTAGGGGGCCCCCTGAGCTTAGTGTTCCAGTGCTTTTCTCTTTTTTTTAGGGGGCTCCAGAATGCTGTACACCTAAAAATAGGAGGCCCTGAAACACTGTTCTGGAACGATCTGGCTTTAACCCCTGCTAGTACCTTTTTAACCTATCCCTGACAGTCACCTCTCCTTACTGAATAACACAAAGTTTCCAAAATATGAATAAAGTTTCAATAGAAGGAACCTTGTCAGACAAAATCATTCCAGATATTCAAATGTATTTCATACTGTATTAGCTTTTTATATACAAAACATTCATAACTTTTGCTCTCCAGTTTGTGGGCATTTTTAAACAGGAATTATATCTTTTTCAAAGAAGGGGCCCAGAAATCTGTTTTGTGTATTTCAGTCTGTCATCAGAGTGATAAGTTCTTTACAGTTAATTCCCTATTTAGCTAGTTGTTGGTGGGAGGGTAATATTGCAGTAGTTGTGTTCATTCATTCATGTGTAATATTGCATTTGCTCCATCTTCATCTTTTTCTTCACAGCAAGCCATTGACAGTGAGGTGAGAGTGGAGGCGATTCCTTCAGTCACAGTAAAGGTATTGTGCTTAACTCATATGGTAACATCCAACAGTAGGAAAAAAAGTTTCAGCAGATCTGTCATATTTGTTATCCTTTTTACTTATGTCATGGAAATGAGAATAGAGCTTACAATGCCATATATATTTACAATTTTGTATCTTGTGGTGCACAAAATGGATTTTTTTCTATCATCCTTCCAAAATAGTAGTGTGATTAGGAATATTTATGTATCTTATGTGTTGATTTATTTTTAAGGAAAAGTCAGATAAAAGGCATGTAAAGACTCAGAGTGGAAAGAAATATTTTTTTGGAGTTTTTCATAGCAGGTGTCTGATAACATAGTGAAGGATCTAAAATTCTTTCTGCTGGCATGCTGTCTTTGTCTGCTCAGAATTTTTTAGAAATACTCACCTTCGCAAAGAGAAAGCATTTTAGGTCAAAAGGTGAATTTTTTTAGATATTTAGATAGTTTGAATAAAATTTCTTCTAGTGTATTTTCAGTTCTGAATAAGTGGAAACAAAATTCATCCTGGATGATGTTTGTAGGGTAAGGTACTATGAGTAAGGATTTTCAGACTCTGAGTCTACGTAAGGGAGATTTTAAACCTTTCGTTCAAAACAAAGACAGTAAAATTCTTAGCAAAACTGTCTTACTATCATGGAAGAAAAGAAAATCATAGGTGATGACAAAATCCACAGTTCCCACAAATGTTATGGTTTCAGTTGTTTCTCTTGAAATAACCTGAAACTTGTAAGCTTTCATGTAAACAAATTGTTTCTATTTTTTTTCTTCCTCCTCCACTTGGGGCTTTGCCAGTGACTCTTATGACCAGGATTTCACCCATAGTCATTGCAATGCAAACTGTTAAAAAACTGTCTCCAGCCAAGCCCCAGTATTAATGCTAGAGCTGTCCCCTCTCTACCTCTAGTCATGTATGGTGAAACGTGCACATCAAAGTCTAACTGCAATTATTTGAAGTCTCACATTATTAACCACATGCAATTCATGTATTTTTTTTTTTAAACAAGCAAATCTTCCCACCCACAAAGTTACGTGGAAAAATTTATTTTTGCAGTATTTGCCTCCACTATAAATAATAAGCAGTTCTTGCTGGCAACAGGTGAAGCTAATGTAGTGCTGAACAGTTTGGCTGCTGGGATAGACAAGAGCAAACTATGTTTACCATGAGTATAGAAGGAACTATTGCATACAGCTGCAGACAGTCATAGGGAATTTTTGTAAATTAGATAAGTTTTTTTACATAGCAAAATTGGAAAAAATAAAGAAGTACAGGAGACAAAATTCCAAAGTTAACACCTTACTCATGAGTAACGTTTTCTGTTCCTAGCAAAAACAATGGAAGTCCTGTGGCATCTTAAAGACTGACACATTTCTTTGAGCATTAGCTTTTGTGGGCTGCAACCCACTTTGTTAGATGCATCTGATGAAGTGAATTGCAGCCCATGAAAGCTTATGCCCAAAGAAATGTGTTAGTCTTTAAGGTGCTACAGGACTTCCGTCGTTTTTGCTAGATACAGACTAACACAGCTACCCCTCCGGAAGTTTTCTGTTCTTTGTTCCTCTGACCAAAAATATAACTTACTGGGATATTGTTTGTACTTTGTTGACAACATTAACTCTTGACAGCTCTGCATTTCTGATATTAACTGATGTAGTGTTAATGTTGAGTTAGCTTAGTTTTTAAAATTCAATTTATGCTTGGTTAATACCAATCACATTACAAAAAAAGATATAGATATGAGAGAGAGAGTGAGTGAGTGTGGGTGTGGGTGTGTGGTGACAGAGTCAAGCCTGTTGGCTACGGGAGAGTAGTGGAGGGCAGGTGTATCAGCCCCAGGCTGCCCTGTTTCCTGGGTGAGCAGGGTGGGGCTGTTCTAAGCTAATTAAGGAGTATGGAGTCAATTGGATTACCAACTTCAATCAGTGGGTAGAAGATAAAAAGCTTCTGATGCAGTTAGTCAGAAGAGGGAGTTTGTGTGGAGTTTGGAGGAGAAGGATCTAGGAGTGGAGAGTGTGGTTGTAGTAGAGCAGAACAGAGTGAAGGATTGCTGAGCTGGACAAAGCTGATTAGGAGCTGTTGCTACCAGCACCTAGGATATACAGGTAGCCAGGACAAGCTAGCCCAGAGGGGTCTTGGAGCTGAGGCCTAGCCCCAAGTCTGGAGGGACTGGGGAAACTATAACTTTGAGGGTTTGGGGGTGGGAGAGCTGGGCTCCAGCTGGCTGCCAGGGCCTGAAGCACAGGACCCACAGCGCCTGTGCTTCCACAGTTTATCATATGTTGCTGATTTAGGGCTTATTAACATTTCTCTCTGGCACAAAATATGAGACATGAGAACAGAATAATTCTATAAAATGAGGAATAGATGACAGTCCTTGATGAGACAAAAGATGTTTTTCCACCATCAGAGCCACAGGACTACAATGTTAGATACAAACAAGGAGTCCTGTGGCAAAATGGGATTAAGCCCACAGAAGCCAGTGTGATAAATAAATTTGTTAGTCTTTAAAAGTGCCCAAAGACTCCTTGTTGGTTTTACTTAAATAGATTAACACGGCTACCCCTTTAGAGCTTGTCAATATTAGAAACAGTAATTTAAGGTAGAAATTGCCTCAAACATTTTTTTCCTATTAGTAATCAATATGTTGTTTATTCAGGGGAAAAAGTGCTATGACCCAGGTCCTTTCCAAAGCTCTCTGAAGTCGGCAGAAAACTGCTTCTGACCTGAGTGTGCATCTGGACCTTAGTGAACATTTGAATGTTGTGATTAGCTTTAGAGAACCACCTCAGGATGCGTGATTTCCAACTGAGTTAATTTGCACTGGTACGTAAATTCATTCCTGTGATCCAGGCAGATTACTAATCTGGACAAATAGAGCCCTTTACGTGTACAAAATTTGTATCCACATCTGATCTATGATCTACAAAATGGATTTGAAGGGCTCTCCAGACAAAGGCGGCACAACATCGCAACTAGTCACCAGACTTTCTGGGGAAGGTTAGAAGGGTTGTTATGTTGTTGGGCATAAAATACCTTTTTTTGCTCTTCTTCCTCTAGTCAAAACCCATGCACATAATTTAACTTAATTTGTAAAAAACGAGGGCAAAAACCAAGAATACTGGAAATCAGTACAGATGTATAAATTTATTTACAGAATATACTTTGTGCAAAGATTTATAAATTTCATTTAAGCTTCTATTTTTTGCTGTAAATCAATGTAAATTATGCAAGATGTTGCAATAAAAGTTCCTGGTAGTAAGTTTAGATCATTTAGAATGCATCATATTTTCTTATAGGGCAATTAATAGTTATTACCAATCATATAAACACACTGCTGTCCCTGCATCCCACTTTACTGATTTTCAAAGAGAAGCTCTTTTAAAATCACTATGCATAGTTGATGGAAAAGCCCTTACTTAATGGAATTTCATATTTTTATGCTTTAGAGACTTATCAACCTTGGCTCTTATTGCTGTAAGAGAGCATAAAAACTATTCACACATTATATTTATACATTACAAACTTATCTGATTAATTCAAACAAGATGACTTCTTGATTGTTTGACCAGTTTAGACACAATTTTTCAAGAATAAACATCTTATTGGGTTCTGTAACAACTACCACCAATATGTGTAACTTTGAAAGCTTGCTGCAATGTGAATAAGTCTAATTGTTAATGGATTTTAATCCTTACAAGTGAGTTAAATTGTGAGAAATTTTGATTATGACTATGGCGCATGAAAATCTGTGCAGGAAACACGAATTATTTTCCCTCCTAAAGTTAAAGATTGTGGACGATTTTTTTTCTACTGGAATACTAAATAAAGGTTGTATTTAACTCCTTCAAAAGCCATTTGCTGAGCAGCGAATGATTATAAAATTAGGTGATTATAAAAATAGGTAATAGGTGAAATCCTACCCTCCTTCTGGGCCCCTTTTGCTAGCAAAAAGGTCAGAGGAGCATAAAGGAAGCCCTAAAAACTCCAGCTGAGAAAAGATTTGGAAGGTGCAGGCTGACAGACTGACAATATCCTGTAGTGTCTTCGACAAACCTTGTAGACTTAAGAAGAACTTCGCTGAATTAAGTTAAATCTTACTGAATTAGGGTTAATACTTTTGGGCTCTATTGTATTAAAAATGCAACTGTGTTTATGGTGGTGTGGAATTGTACATACCTTTTCTAAAAGGAGGGGGACACTAATGTATTTCTACTATTATCAGCCCTTTGAAGCCAGAGAGAGGGGGTGGGTGGGTGTGTGTGTGTGTGTGTGTGTGTTTTTTAAACCGTCTCCAGGCCTTCTTCCTTATCCAGCAAATGAACAGGACCCCTGGTGCACAGTGAGCCCCAATTTTTAGAATAGGGTTGGAAAAACTGGGTTTACTGATGCCCCATGAAACTGGGTGCTTGTTCTGAACTGAAGCTCCGAGGAACTTGCAGTCACAGAAATTCCCTTTAGTGGGGATTTGAAGAACTCAGAGATCAAGCCTGTAGTGAGCAGAGGTAACATTGCATGTTGTCAGGACCTTGCGAGTGTTACATGCTCTCTCTCTGTTGTGACTTCTGGCTGGGGCTACCATCTGAGCTGTGCAAAAAAAGATGTATTAAATCATAATTTGACAACTTAATAAGATTTTAACTCAGTCATAGGATAGAGGTTTATTGCAGGAGTGGGTGGGTGAGGTTCTGCAGCCTACATTGGACAGGAGATCACACTAGATGATAATATTGTTTCCTTCTGGCCTTAGAGTGTATGGGACTGCCCCTGCCAGAATCTACGTTAAGATTAAGATCATCTGTGGTGAGCTTATTAGCATGCAAGTAGCAGGAGTGTCGCTGGCACCTGGCACACAGGGCACATGCCTCAGTCTTGGTGCCAGTGACCCGAGTGTCCGGGCTGCTCCGTCCCTGACCGGGGACCCTAGCCGGGGCACCCTCTGCAGCACCTGCCTCTCCTGGCCCTGAAACTGGTCGGGGATCTGGGGCCAGGCTGGAGGCGGCAGGAGTCTGATGATTTATCGGGCCCAGACGCCAGAACGTGGCCAAGGGAGCTTGGCCTGGGCCTGGGCCTGTGCCCCGGTTCTTTTCCAGGGCCAGCGACGTTTCTGGCAAGTAGGCTCTTCTACTTTTTTTAATATGGTTCTTCTAGTACTTTTTTTTTACCTTAAAATTTAAATAGGTTTGTATAGAAAGAACTGTATTGTATTTATAACTGTTGACTATCACTCTGCAATCAGCTTTGAGGAGAAAGGAAGCAAGTGTGCTCAAACAGACTCCCTCTGTTGGGAATAAAGCCTTGGTGGTAGGGAACTGTGCAGGCTGTATGTACCATGGTCAGAAAGGAGTGAGATTTGGATCTTTACCCAAGAAAGTCAGTGGCTGAGAAACTAGAAGACTTAGAGTGGGTGCCCTTGCTGGACCATTGAGGGGAGTACATATGAAATTGCCCTGACCTGTGTCAAAAACACCTTTACATTGTGTGCTGGAGGGCTGGCTGGATTTGGGGTGGATGGGACATCTCAGATGCAGGGTCACAGCATATAGTGATTCTGGGATTCTTGTCAGAGTTGCAGCCCATTGGACAGCCCTGAGAGGTGGTTGTAATTTAGACAGTAGTCTAAATTTATGCCAGAGCCCCCTTCAGTACTCATAGCGCTCCAGGATCAGGACTGTGCAAAGGTTGCTTAAACTCCTAGTACCCTTCTCCTTGGGTTGTGAGTTTTGACTGCACCTTAGAGGGACAGTAGAGACTCTTCCTGAAATGTGAAGAAGAGCTCTGTGCAGCTTGAAAGCTTGACTCTCTCATCCAGAGAATTTGATCCAGTAAAAGATACTTCCTCACCCACCTTATCTCTGTAAAAATAAAATACTTGCAGAGACATTTTTGTTTTATAAGCATGACATTTGCATAACTTCTTACTGAATTTAAGTGGTGTTTTTTTCCTAACTTTCACATTGTAAATAGATGTTCTTAGGCTCAGAAAATTAATTAAACTAACACCAGCAAAAATGTTAACTCAGCGCTCTCCAACTTTGCTCATTTCATTGAGATTTTCACTTCAGAGCATGGAGCAAACTTTGCCTATGTATGAACATTGCAAATGTGAGGCCTTGTCTGTGCCCAAAGTTTGCACCTTTTTAACCAAGATAGTTTTAAAAATCATTTTAGCTAGACTGTTGCAAATCTCTGCATGGGGACTCTTCTGTCAGTTTATGACATGGTTATATCTGATCAACTTAGTTTGGCTTTAATTAAACTGGTGCAGTTTTTGTGTATTTAAGTGGAGTTGAGGCACATTTTAAAAACCTTGAACTAAACTCAAATCTAGGTCAACGACCAAAATGTTGTTTTGTGCTTACTTCCTGAACATAGCCCATTATTTTCATTTCTATCCTCTTCTGGCTAATTGCCTCCTTATCCAGGGCATTTAAAATAAGCTGAGACATTCAGACTATCAGCTGAGTCAGCTTCCATTCATGCTAGCTGATGTCCGTGTGTTCTTGGTGGCAATTCTTTCTTTCTGAAATTTACTTCCAGAACTACTCAGATGGAGCCTGAATCAGGAGTCTTTGAAGGCACTATGCAAAACTTGTTTGTTTTTTTGAAGAGCTTGTTTAAGGTGTGTGGTCTAGTTTTTTGGGAAACATCCTTATTTTTCAGGGAGAAAAAAGGTAAAAAATGTTTCTTTGTGCACAAGCTGACTGTGATAGGTGCATTTTATAAATCTGAAAATGAGGAGCAAAAATACACATTTTGTTTTTTATCAGTGCATTTTATGTGGGAACTTTAGGTTGAATGATGTTAGCATGGTTGCTTGAGATGTGTAGGGCACTTCTTCGAGTGCTTGCTAATGTTCATTTCACAATTAAGTGTGTGTGCACCACATTCAGATGGAATGTTTTTAATCTAGTGATACTGATAGGACCAGCTCCACTGCCCCCTGCAGTGGTGCACATATACTCTTGCATATAGGCCCTGCTGCCCTTCCCCACTATTTCCTTCTTACTGCCAGTGACAGTGCTGTCTCTCGCTCTCACAGGTCTTCTCAAGCCTAGTGGTTCTTTTTTCCTCTTTGCTTCTGTGTGCATAGTTAATTGTTACTGTTAGTAAGTTGTGGAATTGCTGTAGTTAAAGTCTCAGGGCCAGCCTGTGTCCTGTTCCCCGAGATCTAATGCCTCTGCTTTGTGCAAGAAGCCTAGCCACAGGGTGAGTCACCTCGAAGGTGCCTGAAGTGTCTTCAGGAAGCTTATATCCATGAGAGGTGCAAAATTTGCAAAAGTTTTCACACATGGGCTAAAAAGGATCATGATAGTTATCTTCAGGCTATTCTAGTGGAGTTGGCACTCAGACTGGTGTTGGAGCTTGGTATATGGAATTTGGTGCTGAGCACGGCAGCCTTGATATGCAGTGTTCGCTGATACCTTCTTCTTCATGGCACTGATCACCATCCCTGGTACTAAAGAAGAGGCCAAAGAAGACATGCGCCAAGTGAGGGCACTCTTCATTTTATCAGATGAAGAGGAGCATGGGTGACTAGGTGAGACCTGTGTGGGGCTCCTAATCCCTGCATTCCCTGAACGATCCCTCACCTTTGTGAGCCTCAATCCTCATACCGGGCTCTCCATTAATTCTGCATAGTGGTAAAGGGCCACATTGCCTGGTAGTGCCATTGACGCTGAAGGCCTTTCAGAAAATGAAGGACATACTGAGAACATCCATGTCAACAACACCAAGGAATGGCGGACCGCTGCACTATGCCTTGACACTGATGCTGGTGGGTACTTTCTTGGGAGACTGGTAACCAGACCTGCATAGCAGTCGCCATTTCCCAGGCACCGCTTTCTGATGTGCAGATGATCTACTGATGTAAGACCCCACTCTCCAGGGCAGTGGTTCTTGGCCTATGATGAATGGCAGAACAATCTTTTCACACAAAATGATGGGCCTGGAGAGACTTTTCCCATCAATGTGAAATTTGTCTTCTCAAAGAGATCTGAATCTAGTCCTTTCCAGACTCACTGGGCCTCCCTTTGACACTTAGTTTTGTGTTCCCACGCATGCAGCTATTCTGGAAGGTTTCATTTCTGGTGACTACTACATCAGCAGAGCAAGTTTCAGAGATTAGGGCATTGACCTCAGAATCTTCTTATACTATTTTGTGTAAGGATAAGATTCAACTACTCCTGCTCCCTGCCCATTTACTAAAGGTGGTTTCTTATTTTTACTTCACCTATGACATTTCTTCCAATCCTCTGTCCCAAGCCTCAGAGCTCCAGTGAGGAGAGGCACCTGTGTGCTTTGGTGTTAGATGGGCTCTGGTGTTCTATATAGATAGGACCAAGCCCTTTCATTGCTTTAAGCATTTCTTCATTGCAGTTGTGAACTGGATGAAGGTGTGTTGCAGGTGTTATCACATGTCCTCTCTGGAGCTATGCTGCCTGCCAGGGGCCTGTATCAGAGACATTATGAACAGATTGTTGAGAATCATCCGCCCCTCTGACTACTAGCCCTTGCTACTCATCCATGTGGGAACCAATCATACTGCAAGAAGTGATCCTCAGCAGATCAAAGGTGACTACTGGGCTCTAAAAGTGCAGGTGAAGGGGTTTGGTGCTCTGGCGGTGTTCTTCTTGATCCTTCTGGTCAAGAGCAGGAGCCTGCGCAGAGACAGATGCATCCTGGAGGTGAATGTTTGGCTGCAGAGATGGTGTTGTCAGGAGGGCTTTGGCTTTCTTCACTATGGGATGCTGTTCCAAGAGGATGGACTGCTAGGCAGAGATGGACTCCACCTATTGAGGAAGGAGAAGAGTGTATTAGGACATAGGCTGGCTAACCTAGTGAGGAGGGCTTTAAACTAGGTTTGAGGGGGACCAGTGACCTAAGCCCAAAAGTAAGTGAAAACCAGGGTGACCTGGGGGAAAGGTTGGAACTTGAGGAGGATGTGGATGTTAATGGCAGAGACAAAAGAATGACTAATCAGAACTTGGGGGTGGGGGGTGGGGAAGAAAAGGAGATCAGTATCTTAAATGTCTGTATACAAATGCAATGGGTATGGGGAATAAGTGGGAGGAACTTGAAATGCTTATAGCCAAACACAGCTATAACACAGTTGGTATCACAGAGACTTGGTGGGATAATACGCATGACTGGAATATTAATATAGCAGAACACAGCTAGCTTAGAAAGGACAGGAAGGGAAGAAAGGGAGGTAGAGCTGCCTTGTTTATCAAAAATATATGTACTTGTGCTGAGGTTGGAATGGAAATAGAAGGCAGACAGGTCCAGAGTCTCTGGTTAAAAATAAAAGGAGTAAAATACATGGGTTAGGGGTCTACTGTAGACCACCTGACCAGGAAGGAGAGGTTGATGAGGCCTTTTTCAGCAACTAACAACATCATCCAATGCATAGGACTTGGTGGTGATGAGGGACTTCAATTACCTAGACATCTGTTAGGAAAATAACATGGCAAGGCACAGATTATCCAATAAGTTCTTGGAATGCATTGAAGGCAATTTTTTATTTCAAAAAGTGGAGAAAGCAACTAGGGGAGAGGCTATTCTTGATTTGTTTTTGATAAACAGAGAGGTAATGGTCGAGAATTTGATAGTGGAAGGTAATTTAGGTGGAATGATCATGAAATGATAGAATTCATGATTCTTAGAAATCTTAGGAGAGAGAATACCAAAACAAAAGCAATAGATTTTAGGAAGGCAGGCTTCAGTACACTCAGGGAGTTGATGGGAAGAATACTATGGGAGAAAGAGATTATTATGAGCATGAGAGCTAACCATTCCACTGTGTAGGAAGGATAAGAAATTTGGCAAGCCACCTTGGCTTAACCAGGAGACTTCAACAATTTAAAAATAAAGCAAGAGTCCTACAAAAAGTGGAAGCTAGGTCAAAATGCAAAAGACGACTATAAATAAATAACACAGTTATGGAAAGGTGAAATCTGAAATGCCAAGGCACAAACAGGTCAAGTAGCTGAAGGCATAAGAAGTACAAAAAAAAAAAAAAAAAGACATTCTTCAAATACATCAGAAACAAGAGGAAAACCCAAGGACACTGTAAGACCCTTACTTAACAAAGAGGGTAAAACAATAAATGAAAATATGAAAATGGCAGAAGAACTAAATAATTTCTTTGTTTCGATCTTCACTGACAAGGTGGTGGAGAGTGGATGTCTGATGTAGAGGAAGGCAACAGGAATGAGACAGGGTCAGAAGCCAAAATAGGGAAAGAGAAGGTTAAAAATTACTTGGACAAGTTTGGACATCTTCAAGTTACTGGAGCCTGATGATATGCACCCTAGAGCAGTGGTTTTCAAACTTTTTTTGAGGACCCAGTTGAAAAAAAAATCGTTTATGCCCACAACACAGTAATTACATCTTTGAGCAATGCACCCCAGTCTTTTGGCACTGGCAGCGAAGCATGCCACAGCCCAGTGCTTGAGGGTCTGCAACCCAGTACTTCATCCCGATCCTAAGTTTGACAACCACTGCCCTAGAGTACTCAAGGAGCTGACTCAGGAGATATCTGAGCCATTAGCTGTTATCTTTGAAAAATCATGGAAGATGGGTTAGGTCCCGGAGGACTGGAAAAGGGTAAATATAGTGCCCATCTACAAAAAGGGAAATAGCAATCCAGGGAATTATAGAGCAGTCAGTTTAATCTTGGTACCAGGACAAATAATGGAACAGGTAATTAAGGAGTTGATTTGCAAACATCTAGAAGAGACTGAGGTGCTTAGGGCTAGTCAGCATGGATTTGTGAAAAACAAATGATGTCAAACCAACTTGATAGCTTTCTATGATGTGCTAATGGGCCTTGTGGACAGAGGATAAGCAGTAGATGTGGTCTATCTAGACTTCAGTAAGGCATCTGATACAGTCTCACATCACATTCTTATTAATAAACTGGGGAGGAACAAATTGGATGGAGTTACTATAAGATGGGTGAAAAACTGGTTGGATAATCACTCCCAGAGAGTAGTTATCAACGGTTCACATTCAATCTGGAAGTATATAATGAGTGGGGTGCCGCAGAGATCTGTCCTGTGTCTGGCTTTGTTCTACATTTTTTTATCAATGACTTGAGTGATGGCATAGAGAGCAAACATATAAAGTTTGCAGATGGCACCAAACTGGGAGGGGTTACAAGTGCTTTGAAGGATAGAATCACAATTCATAATGATTTGGACAAACTGGTGAAATGGTCTGAGATAAACAGAATGAAATGCAATAAAGATGAGGGCCAAATAACTCCACTTAGAGCTGAAAAACCCATTGCACAGATACAAAATGGTCAATGACTGCCTAGGAAGGGATCTGGGTGTTGTAGTAGACCACAAGCTAAATATGAGTCAGCAGTGTAATACTGTTGGAAAAAAAGCGAACACCATTCTGGCGTGTATTAACAGGAGTATGGTGAGTAAGATGCAAGAAGTGATTCTTCCACTCTACTCTGTACTGATTAGGCCTCAGCTTGAATACTGTGTCCAGTTTTGGGCACCTCATTTCAAAAAGGATGTGGAGAGACTGGAGAAAGTCCAGAGTAGGGCAAAAAACTGATTAGAGGTCTGGAACATTGGACCTATGAGGGAAGATTGAAAAAGTGGGGTTTGTATAGTCTAGAAAAAAGGAGACTAAGAGGGGATGTGATAACAGTTTTCAAATACCTAAAAGGTTGTGATGAGGAAGAAAGAGAAGAATTATTTTCTTTAGTTGCAGATGATACGATAAGAAGCAATGGGCTTAAATTACAGCAAGGGAGATTCAGCCTAGACATTAGGAAAAAAAATACTAACTATCAGGATGATTAAACACTGGAATAAGTTGCCTCAGTAGGTTGTGGAATCTCCTACATTGGAGGTTTTTAAGAGCAGGTTAGACAAACACCTGTCAGGGATGGTTTAATAAGGGTACTTGGTCCTGCCATGAGTACAGGGAACTGGACTTGATGATGTGTTATGATCCCTTCCAGTTCTTTAATTCTATGAATTTAAAAGTGGATCACAACTTATATCCAAGCTTATTACAAGCAGGTGGGAGTTGTGCCTCCAGCATCTTTAACAGACCATTGAACAAGGCCCAGGCATCATCAGTGGCCTTCCAGCTGAATGTTGCAATCCAGGATATCTGAAGAGCTGTTACCTAGTCATTGGTACATACCTTTGTGTTCCACTATGCCATGACGCAGCTAGCTTTGGGACGATGTTGGCTTCAGGAGAGCAGTGCTTAAATATCCCATCCATGACCTCTTGCCCTCCTCCAAGGACACTGCAGTTCAGTCACCTACCAGTAGTAAGGAATGGACATTAGCAAACACTTGAAGAAAAACAGTTACTTACCTTATAACTGTTGTTCTTCGAGATGTGTTGGTCATGTCCATTCCATACTCACCGTGCTTCCCCTCAGTTGGCGTTCTGGCAAGAAGGAATTGGGGGATGGGGGGAGAGTGCCTATATGTGGGTGCATATATGTGCTGCTGCAAGCAATGCTAGAACTGGCTCTATGGATGCCACTAGTGGAGAAAGATTCCTTCCATCGATGCATGTGGAGCATGTATACCTAATTGAAAATGGACATGAGCAACACATTTGGAAGAACAGCAGTTATGAGGTAAGTTCCAAAGGGGTAGCCATGTTACTCTACTTCAGCAAAACAAACAAGGAGTCTTACATCACTTTTAAAGACTAATAAATTTATTTATTGATTTTTAAATTTGTTAGTCTTTAAAAAAGTACCACAAGAATCCTTGTTAGTTATGAGTTAAGTAACCGTTCTGTGTCTCAGCCTGAATCTTTCCATTGTGTGTAATAAAGGTATGTTGTATGTGTTGTAGTAGTAGCCAGATACTCTGGAAAATAGTGTCTGCATTAGGAGTAGATTCTTTTGTTGCCATGCCATAAGAGAGAAGGATTCCATGATATGGTGCTCATTGAACATACCAGCTGCTGAACAGAGTCCTTCTGGTGAAAGGAAAGCATAGAATAATGCCTTATTTGACTACTTGCCTAAATTTTACTACTTATATTAACTGTTGCAATTATTTTATATTAAAAAACCCAAACAAACAAGATATTTGCAAAATAGAAAAGATATAATGTATTTCAGTTGGATAAGATAAATTAGCCTTGGCTTAATATTACCAAGGAATTTTGATGAGCCATCTGAGTTTTTTTTCTCACTAGTTGCCAAGGCATACCATTACATTTTCATGATGTTTTCTTAGCTGCTAGTTGTAGTGGACTTGTGCAAATGCAAATCACTACTGAATTTGATACACTTTAGAGTTATTGCTGAATTGTTCTGTATTGCTTTTTTCCTAGTGAACTTTGCTAATGATGCTGATTTTTAAATCATAAGAAGATTAATTTGGAGCTTGTGTGTGTAATAACTTTTTACTTTCAACTTGCCTCAGATCACACTACAGAGCAGAGTGGCTGTGCAGAAGACAAAATTATCAATATGTGTACAACCTCCTCTAGCACTGACCCATGAACAGTTCATGTTTGATGATATGGGTAAATTATTCTTTTACTTTTACAAAGTATTTTAATATATTGCTTTACCTGGTAGTGTTTGGGCCTTATTCTAAAATTGTCTCAGTGACCCTCTAAATTAGGGGTGGACAGAATTGGTTCATAGCTAGGCACCAACAAGTTTCCTTTTGGTCACCAGAGGGCACTCCTCCATTACATGTCTGAAGTGGAGCTAAGCAACAGGCTGCTAAATTTGGTTACCATGGTGACCAGAAACATAGATTTGTCAAGGCGTGCTCTAAGTAGACATGAACTAAGCTTAACTTTTTACATGTTGATGATAATTATATTCTATTTCAAAAAAAGAAACAACAGTATCAGTTCCAAAAACCCATCAGAATGTTAGGACATATACTAAACCAGAAAGATAGAAAATAATGTTGAAAATATACAATCAGACAATGTAATAGTACATCCTTCTACCTCAAAAAAGATGTGGTATTGTGGCTACTGTGTCTTTACGAAGAGCTTCTGTTGAGCAACAGGCAGAGCCAGGTTAACCAGCCTGGGAAGTCCAGGCTGCCTCACACTGTGGGGGTCCCTGCTTGTCCTCTGCACCCTGGTGCTTCCACCCCCCCCAGCACAGAATCTTGTCACTGGGGAGGGGATGGGGGACCATGGTCTCCAATGTAGGCCCCCCCCCCCACTGCTAGGGCCCTGGGCCCTGGAAGGCTGGTATAGTGGCAGAGGCCATGGCACGAGCCAGCCAGCCAAGGGTTAAAGTAAGCTGGAATGCCCTGGAACACAGTTCTGAGGCCCACGGATCTGAGGGGCTAGAGTTTGGGGGCCCAGATTCCAGAATCTAGAAGAATCTGGCCCACACATGCATGAAGGGGGCCCAGAGATTAGGAAGATTCCAGGGCCCCTCAAATTATCCTTTACCACTGCAGCCAGCACCTACTTGCGCCCCTTCCCTTGATGAAGCAAACAGCTGCTGGTTTGCCACACTCTGTCCCTGTGGGGGGACCAGCCAGCTCAGGGCAGGGTGGGAGCACAGAGCCTTGTCTCTGGCCTCAGCCCCCTCTCCTCCTGCACCAGTAGGGCAAGAGCACTCTCAGCGCTACAACCTTGCCAGCACAGAGTGGAGTGAGGAGGATTTTAGGGGCTGAAGCTTGGGCCTCTCCTTTTGATTGGGGCCTGGGCTCTAGCCCTTAAATCTCCCATGATAATTCCCTCACTCTGTTCAATTACCTGTGCCCAAACGGACGTAAGCTTCCTCTTCAGCATTGCCCCTTTCTGCTTTCTCTGGCTCCCTTACAGCCCCTTTAAAATTCAGGAAGCTTCAGGCTATATTGCCTTGAAAATTGCAGAGGGAGCTGCAGGCCACAAAAAATGTTGTAGGACATGGTTCTGGCTTGCAGACCATATATTTGATAGCCCTGCTCCAAAGCATCTAGTATTGGCCACTTCTGAGACAGGATAATTAGAAAAGATAGACATTTGGTCTCTTCCGGAATAACTATTCCAATGATCCTATAACATGTTCTCTAAGAGCAGAGGACTGATGGCCTGGCAGAATGCTGTGGCCTCGATATAAAATTGCATTTGTATTGAGTTTGTCTTATGTTTGCTTTACAGAGACATATCACTGATGTATTTTAAGTGTGTTTTGAATTGGAAGATCTTGTTTTGCTTTTAATAATATATATTACAGAAAAAAATTATGTACAGATTTCATGGAATTAATTGAGTAGAAGTGAATGCTATAACTTAATGTAAAACATTTCCTTAAGTATTGGAAAATGTTTGGTTTTCTTTCAATTGTCTTTATTTATTTAATGTACTTTGGTATTATTTGTAGAGCCATGTATATCTAAAACTGTAGTTCTGGCTGTCTTTCTGAAGGGGAATTGCCCACCAGCAGAGTTAGAGGGAAATGCTGTAGCTTCCTATAGCACACCCACAGGTGAGCAACTTGAGACTTCAGAGAGATTTTTTTTTTTAAGTCTTTGACTCCCTTATGGTTTGGTTTGGTTTTCTTTTCTTTTCATTAATATTTTACATAGCACCATTAACCTAGTTGAGCTATTTACAGAGCTAGCTATGTACATTTACAACTTGAGAAACAAATTTCCCATGCTGCCTAGCATTACGCTTCAATCCCGATCTGAGAGGGATCTTCTTTAGGGGTGAGAAGTTAATTAGCTCTTTATGATGATTCAGTCTTTGACCTCATTGCAGAGGCTGACAACAAAAGTGACAATTACTGTCTCTGCAGGAGGAAGAGGATTAAGTGGATCCTGGGACTGATTATTCTTTCACTCTGTTTCCATTTTAGTCTGTGGAAAAGCACTTAGGATTGCTTTATTTGTTTAGAATGAATAAGAACAAAACCCGAGTTATTGCTTTTTATAATGACCCCAGGCCATCCATAGTGACACAACAGCTCAGTTTGCCGTGGCATCTATTATCTTTGCGCATCTTACTGGCTATTCAGCACTCATCTAAGAACAAGGAGCTAAATTGAATGATCCACGTCATGTCATGTCACGACTGTGTCATGTTGAAACATTACTACACATACTGTTTGATTCTCAGTGAGAATGTATGTGTCTGGGAAGAAACAGGAAGACATTTCATACTACTGGTGAAAGTTTGGTTGGGAGCAGTGAGTAAGTGGAAATACATTGATTTATATCAGCTGAAAATGTGTCCCAATATCTGCTTTCTCGTTTCCTCCTTCCCACTAGTTGCAGGAACATAATGGAGGGTATTTCTCCTCCATGGGTTACTTGTTTCATGTGCTCTGTACTCCCCATACTATGTGTATGAGAAGCAGCATTCCTTTTAGGTGTTTTTGTGGTCTCAGGGGCTGTATCTCTACTAGCAAAAGTTAGTTCGAACTTGTTAGTTTGAACTAATAAGTTTGATGTTGGTTCAAACTAACCTTGAACTTATTAGTTTGAACTAACAACATGGACTAATTCAAAGTAACGTTAGTTCTAACTAGTCCACGTTGTTAGTTCAAACTAACTTCTTAAGTTCGAAGTAAGGGTTAGTTCGAGTCTACATCACGATTAGTTCGAGCTAACCATTGGTACTTACTGGTTAGAACTAAGCTTTCCTTAGTTTGAACTAAGGAATTTCTTAGTTCAAACTAAGGAAAGGTGAGTGTGGTCATGGGCTAATTCAGTTCAAATTGAGCCTCCCTAATTCAAACTAAATTGGCAGTGTAGACATAGCTGGGAAGCGTAAGGACCATTGGATTCTGCAAGAACCACAGCCCTCTTCAGAGGCTCTGAGAAATACATGCTGCACAATGGTAAAAACCATTGAGGATAATATTCTTTGTTTTCCTTTAAAACAAACAAACAAACATAAACATGGTATCATCCAAGGTACTCTTGCTGAAATGCCTGGAATGAATTCTGAAGGCTCTGAGTCTATAAAACATTTTTGCTAGTGAGCCTTTGGCTTTGAGATTCATTCTCTTTTGTGGGCCATACAACCTGAGTTAGCAGAGCATAATTTTTGGTTAAATATTTACTGGAGAAGATTTTCCTGTGTGTGGTTAGGACAGTTCCAGGAGACATGCTGTGTTTGTGCTACTTGTTTTGGGCATTTGAAATGCAATACTATCTGTAAATAAGACTATAAGAAAGGCTCATTGTAAAATAGTCCTGTCCTCTTCAGGCTAGATTATCTGGGTGTGCCGAGGGTAGAAGGTTAAGGATTTGTCTCATGCTCTATAACATCTGCACAAGCAGCAGCAAGTGCCAGTCCCTGTACTCTAGGGATGTCAGCGGTAGATGGCTTATGGTGACTGTGTATACAGTACCTTCCTCAGGGCTTTGTTTGTGACCATATTGCTTTGGACAGCCTCTAGCGCAGAGCTATATGTAAATACAGTCTGGTTCTGGATTTCTTTAATCATACTTACCTTGTGATTTTAATGATGTGCATTTTTCCTAGTTTTAGCTAGCCTTGCAGAGCCAGCGCAGTAAAGAGAGACTGAGCTGAATGCTTATTTCTATGCATTATCTAATTAATAATTTACTTTTGTAATACTTAATAACAATGAAAAAAATCCCATATTGAAATTCAGAGATTGAGTTTGCAGGCTTTGCAATTAGGGACTGAATACTTGTAACCTGAGGGTACTTTTTATCTGAAATCTTTGAAATGCAGTAATCATAGACCACTAAATCATCATTTCATACAGACTCACTTTAGAATAGGACTACACTTGAACATGTTGTGTTTAGTTGTGGAATTTGCTGAGATGTCACAGCACAAGGAGCATAAAAAAAATAAATTAAGTAAATGAAGTTCAGAAGTTGCATCATTAGCCTTGGCTAGTTCAATAACACTTTATACAAACACCCTATCCCTGTTGGTGTTTGCATAATCAAGTCCTCAGATAGCACCAGGTCCATGAAAACGTGTTCTTTTGTGGCTTCACTCTACCTGAATAGACACCTTTCATTGGAAAGGATTTTTGTTTGTTTAAATTATCCAGAATTGGGGGTCAGATTCATTCTGGGTGTAATTCTTTTGAATTCATTAGAGTTTAATTTTTTTTTAATGAGTTGGATGGATGAATCTTGCCTTTTCTGGTTATTTTTGGTTAGTGTTACACAGTATATTTAGACACCATAAACACTCGATTTTGCCTTTAAAAGTAATAGTGACTTTTGTTATAAACTATTAATTATTATATTTTTTCTTTGTTTCCTCTTTAAATAATATCTTACATATTCTTGCTTTTTTTCTCCCATCCTCCCGTTGCTGATTATGTGATAGAACTCAATCCTGAAGGTGAGTGAATGAAAAGATAGAAAAAGTGGACAGTCTCATAGCTGACTGCTGATTTTCAATGAAGCAGATTTGGAAGTGAATGGTGAATATACTTTTTAGGAGGTTACTCCTACAAACTTTTATATCTTTCTTGAACCAATGTGCTAGTTTGGCACTACTGTAAGGACCACCGCTGGTAACTGTGGAGAGACTGAGACATAAGGTCAGAGTTATCCACAGGAAAAGTAGACGTGCTCAATGATCATTTTTTGTTGACCTTTGATACACTGATGCCTAAATAACACGGGAATCTGCAATATTAGTGTTTTATTATACTTCGAGGACAGTAATAGCAAATATACTGTTATACCATCCTTTGTCTTCAGCCATCTTTCATCTTACAGTTCTATCTATAGATCATCATCTTCAACTTGAATTTAAATATTATTTAACCTTGTGAAAAAAAAATTTGAGCATTTGAACTGTAAGCATGCTCTGTGGACAGAATGAAACAGTAGCTCTGAGAGTGAAGGGAATTGCCACCCTTCATTCCAGTTCCACTTACAGCTGTCTCATTTAAGGCTGAAATTTTGATTTTTTTTTAGATGTTTAAAAATACTAGCATGAATGTTGTTAAAGCATATCCATGTTTATGAGTTATCATGGCTTCAGGTGGTGCAACTGTCAAAGTGACATTACACAGGAGAATTAAAGACGAATAGAAAGGTGGCCATCATCTAGTAGGTTGAAAGAAGACACTTCTTGTGTTTTGGAGTCTCACTGTTCTCTGGATACAATTTAAAGTCCCTGTTGGATTTAATATAAAAAATATATTGGTTACAAATTCCCTTTTCACTTGAAAAAGTAAGAGGAACCTCAGTTGGAGTTGGGGGTGTCAGCTGTAAGGAAGTCTCGAGCTGTTCAATTTTTCGTTGGTGATAGGGTTGCTTAAGGGGAGTATGTTTGCAGGTTTTTTCTTTCCCAGCCTTTCTCTCATTCCACATCCATTTTTGAGTGGTGTGGAAGTAGTAGAGCTAAAGCTGTTGCAACTGGTGAGTAGGTAAATGAGATTGCTAGTGGCTGCCTCCTTTCTCTCTCTGCTTCCCTCTCTCCCACTCATGCCCACTCCCACCTCCTGGTTTTGCTGAAGAAATAGATGCACTTCAAGAAATAGAGTGTCTCCAGGCTGGGGAACAGGAAGAGGTGCTCTACAACCACAATTCAGCCATTGCAACGCTCCCTGCAAACCAGGAAAAGTGGCTGCAAAGACAATACTGCTTATTTCCATCTGTACAGGACAGTGGTGCCAACTACATGGGACCCAGGATGGAGAGTAGAAGCAGAAGTATTTCAGATTATCACTGTTAGCGAGAACAGGTCTTCCTCACCTTTCAAAATATTTTATTTTGAATGCAATTTGGTAGGATTAGACTTCTCTTAGAAATGAAGATCCAAATCCTGCAACCTTTGATCACATGAGTAGTTCTTACTAAAACCAGTATTTCTGAGTTCAAGCATGAGTAAGATTTGTAGAATTGTGCCTGTGTGTGTGTTTGTGGTAGGATTTTAGTTGGGCTACTTCAATGAATACTGCAGTAATTAAATTTAGCTCAGTTAGTAACAGAAAAGTCATAAATTCTTTGAATATTTAAGATCCCAAACTCAGACTCAGACTTGACTATTTCTTTGACTACGCACAAGGTCTTTTTAAAATAAAGATATAATTAAGATTAATGCATTTGTGGTTTAAAAGCAAAGTCTTATCTACAGCTTATGAAAATATGTAAATATGTTGTTACTTATATCTTGCATGCATACAGTGTTTTATATTTCTGACTTACTTCTTGCATGGTTATCTGCTCTGGCTGCATTACCGATAAGCAATTTTGCTTTTACGTATGGGGAAAATTGTTATCCCATATGTTTTATTCTCCATTATTATTGCCTTAAAGTTGCATGACATGCAGAAAGCATAACACAGTAGTGGATGAAGATGATGGAAGGTCTATTGCCATACATAACAAGGAAGGATCAATGAGGTTCTTGGCTACAAGACTGCGGTGGTACTTTGGGTTTCCTTGCTACCATGTAAAATTACTTCAGCAGACCCAAAGAAATGTTCTGAAAGAATTCTCCATTATAAATTCTATACACTAGTTAAATGTTTTTCATCAGCTTTTGGCTCAGCTTCCTTTTGATTCAATGATTTTTGTACTCTGTCTGTATAAAACAGATTGAGATTTTGTTTCGGGAGTTAAAGTTTTGTCAGGTTTAGATTTTATTTGCATTTTTGTTGTACATATTGAAACAAATATTATTTATGATGAGGCAAACTGAGAACTATAGATCCAGGAGCAATCGGTATCACATTAGAAAAAGTACACTTGCTTTCAATATAAGAATATTTCAGAGTCTTTGTTGCAAATTCTATTTTTAAGTATTTCTTGTTGGAAACTCATATGTTCCAAGACTTACTATCCAGTCTTTTATATTATGTCATTATTGGGAGAAACAAAGATTTTTTTTCTCTCATTTTTCTAGTAGATCATGGAGAGATTTATAAGAAATTTATTGTTGCCTGATTTCTGGATGTGAAGTAATTTAAATAGGACTATAGGTTCCTCAGTGGCTCTGATCAGAAAATAATGATGTTCTTGTCCTGGAATCAGACTCCAGGGAATTTTTATAAGTCCTCCCTCCCCCAGGTGTGTGACACGAATAGTCACTGATAACTGAGTCTGTATAATTTTCTAAGTTTTTTTTTTTTTTAAATTAAAGATGGCATAAACTGATAAACAAATACATGGTTGAAAGAAAATGATCAGTCAAATGGGTAATGATTAGAATTAGTCTTTTTCAAAGCAAATATTTGAGATAGAGAGAGAGACCCCCCCCCGCCCCACATTCTTATACTGTATACTTTGGATTAAAATACACACACCCTTCTCTGATTGCCTGGTTGAGAGAGATGTCTGATTCCCTAACTCTTGGGTAGAGGACTTGGCTTTGCTAGAGAGCTAAGAGCTGTAATACTAAGGCCAAGTCCCTATAATATTTTAGCTAGCCAAAGATGGTAGCCAGTTCTGTTGATCTTTGCTTCCATATACCAATGGAAGTTTATTACATTACCAATGGAAGATAAATTTTAATATGTATTTGAATTATGACTCAGTATTGAAGCTGAATAAAAATTGACTTGCCAGTCTCTTTAACATCATCATTAATTGAATGAATGCTTATCAACTGTAGGTCAGTGTTAATTGAATGTCAGTTTCAATAACAATTTGATACCTTACATTGTTGTTTGCAGTGTTATTTTAGCCGTGTTAATCCCAGGATGTTTTAGAGGCATAGCAGTTAGGTAATATCTTTCAAGCTATACAGGCCAACAGATAGGACTGTAAGATCCCCTTCGTGGTTCCCAGCATGTGCAGCCAGAGTTCCTGGCACACAAATCAAATCTGTCCATGGCACTCTTACTGAAGGAATGTCAGGACTTGTAGAAACAGTCTTTAGGCCACTCACCACACAAAAGTCCAGCTTCTTCTAGAAAACTCAACATTAAAAATCTCCTTCAGAATGCTGTACTTGCCACCAAGAATGTCACTTACCTATACTCCGGTATCTGTTATAATGATCCATTTAATTCTTATCTATAACAATTTTACATTCAATAACAAACACTTATCCAAATCATGGGTACAATTATGGGTACGAGGATGACTCTCCAATATGCCAAACACTTTGTGGGTCACATTGGCGAAAAATTTCTGGATAAATGCACCACAAAACTAAGGATATGCCTGAGATACATTAATGATATTTTCATCCTCTAGACAGGTGATCTAAACTCCCACATAGATTTATACCACAACTTTGACAACCAGAATCCATCTGTCTTTCTCTTGAATACTCCTACACCAATATCAACATTCTGGACACCACAAGCAGTTTCAACAATGCAAACATATTGACAGGTATACACAAGAAACTCATAGTTCACCACGCCTATCTTCACAGATCCAGTAACCGCTCCAAACCCATCAAGAAATCTGTCGACAGCCATGCACTTAGGTATCACAGGACATTCTCTGAGCAGAAAGTCCTGGATGCACACCATAACACACTTAAAACCACCTTTGCCAAATAAGGACACTCTCCCACAGAAGTGAATTGCATTATGGAGTGGGCCACTCAAACACCCTGAGAGAAACTGCTTTGGGGGGGGGCAAACAAAGCCCAAATTATTGATTGTGTTCCACTAGCTGTCATCTATAATACCAGACTGGAACCTCATATACAGTATTATCAAACAGTTACAACCCATATTCAGTTGGAAGTACGTCCTGAAATAAACCTTTCCTGAATCCCCTCTTCTAGCCTTCCATGATCCCCACAACATCGGCAAGATCCCCACAGATCATGGCCCATCAACTCCGAGTGTCACCAGTCCCAGCCGTAACAGTAGGTACAAAACCTACAGATACATCTCAACAGCTATGATGATCAATACCCCCTATATCACACCTTCCAAGATCCATCAGTCCTACACTTGGCTATCACAGTCTGTGATGTATTTCCTCTAGATGCCCCAATAACACCTATGTGGGTAAAATCATTATGGTCTCAAACACAGTAAAATGATGAAAGAGAAAAACCCAGTATCATCCATGGATGATAACTTTTCGTAAAATGATCGCTCTGTATCTGACCTATCAATCCTTGTACACAAAGGAAACCTGCATAACACTTTCAAAAATCTGGGAGAGTATATTCATTACTTTGCTAGAAACTTAAGTCATGGGTATTTAATAGACACAATTGTAATAAACCATGAATCCCATCTGTAATCCACTAGCCACCTTTTTTTGGTCATATAACTGTTGAAGTGCTAACAGGCTACTTCACCTTCAAAGATCTTTTACAATATGTAATAACCACTTATGCTACCCAATGTGTTCCATCTTATGTTTAACTGTGACACGTATTGTACCTCTTACAGACCTAATAAATAGCTCTATGGAGCTTGAAAGCTTACCTGTTTCACTAGCAGAAGTTGGCCAAGTAAAAGATTACCTTACCAACCTTCTCTCTAATTTTCTTTAAGAATTTTATTTTCAAATCAACTGTATAACTCATTAATGGAAATGCAAAGTTCTAGGATGATGTTCTAAGGAAAGCAGATGTAGTAGTCTTTTAATCTGGTATAACCAAATATAGGATAGCAGGGTGTGGAGCAATAATAGATAATGTCTAATGTCTTTGTAATGTCTCCCTGTAGATGTAAGTGTAGCATATATACAGTTATTTAATTTTTAAAAAAACATAAATGTCTGGTTTTTTTAGAATACGTAAGTAACAAGGGAGCATCTATATCTATGTATCTATATCTATATCAATTCTTTTGGATTTTTGCTTGATCAAGGCAAGGTGTAATTTCCATAAAAAGTTAGACAAGTGTTAATATCTCCCAGACAGTATTTTATTAAGTCAAAACCCATTACCATTTGATGAAGGATAGATTTCGTTCAAGGGTGTGACAAATTTACAACCATATACATTCTGAAGAAGTGTATAGTTCTCATGTTAATTAAGAGGAATATATAGATACATTGCTTCTGTTTCCATCCACATAATTTTGTGCATCAGACACATGCCATGCTACTCAAAGTCATGTTAACCTGAATTATTTGGCTGAAGGTCTGTACAAACTTGTAATATTCTTCAGGGCTATATTATCAATATTAATATGGGTATGTACAACTTTAATAGAGTTGGTTAATACTATTTTCATTGAGTCTGAAATCAAAGCATTCAGTTTTAATTTCTCCTTTAAAAAAGTGTTTTAAAGCCACATTTAGATTGGAAAATTATCCATAATTCAAAAGTTTTCATGGCTTGACTATTTTGTTTTAATGAGTTCCTGATCTACACAAAAATGTTTATACTTTTTGATAAACAATAACATGAAATGTCTTGCCTTCAGAATACAGATATCATCACAGTAAATGTAAACTATTTCTCCTGTCATTTCAGGTGTACCAAGAGTTGCTCAGTGCAAATTTAGACTACCTTTGCGGTTAATTTGCTTTCCAACACAACCTTCGAAAACAGCAAACCACAAACTAACTATTGATACCAATAAACCTCCCGTCAGTCTGGTGAACCTTTTCCCAGGTAGGACTTTAGAAGATGATGTTTCTGTAACATAAGGAATGTTTAGAATTCAGATTGGCATCTTCCATTGGGAGGCTAGGGTAATTAAAAGATAAATACCAAATGAAAAATACAAAGCTGAATATTTTTTATTCGCTTCAGTGTAAAACATGTTAATATAGGACTTCTAATTTTTGTTAAAATATTATAATAATTACTATGGTTTAACTAAATATTATAAATCTTCATTTACAACTGTGATGTTGCATTGTGTTAAGTGTAAATATTTCCCCCTCTTTATGTGTAATATATTGTAGGTACTTATTTTTTTAAATGCATTTGTGTTTCAGGTAAGTAATCCTATAAAGATTACGTTTCTGGGTCTTTGTGTCTTCTGCATTTAGATTTCAGTATGTGCATTCAGAGGTTTCAGTTTTGTCTGAAAGGTCTGGAAATTTTTCCCTGTTATGTATTTGTTGTGTGTATTTTTTAATAGTGAATTTTATTTTATAATTTTGAGATTCACTTATCAATATTATTTTATTGATCAAATTGAAAAATGTAATAGGATAATTTTCAAAGAGAGAAATGTGTATGGAACAAAATCTACATTTTATCTAAAGTCCTCAGAACAATGTGTTCTGCTACAGAACATGATATGTAATTACAATGTTTGATTAAAACATATTGCAGACTTCTGACCAAGAGTGCATCAAATTTAAAATCCCTCCTATTTTTTTCAGTGACCACCTAAGGAAGAAAAGGAACCCTGTGGTGTTTTTTGTTTTGTTTGTTTGTTTGTTTCTTTGTTGTTGATGTTTTTCCCCCCAATGATCAGTGAAGAAACTTTGGTTTTGTGTGGATCCTTTAATGAATATTGACCTGACCCCTCTTTCTTTCTTTCTTTCTTTCTTTCTTTCTTTCTTTCTTTCTTTCT
>ML682034.1:10889529-11236803 GCA_007922195.1 Podocnemis expansa
TTCTTTCTTTCTTTCTTTCTTTCTTTCTTTCTTTCTTTCTTTCTTTCCCCCCTTCCAGCTCTGTTAAAGGCCAGGTGTGTATGACAGTGCACTGCATATAACAGTAACATTTCAAAGCTGCTAATTTAACAAGGTAGCTGCTGAAGAACGATTATGTATGTTCTGAAGAATAATACTGAACCCTTAGAATCTAAAAGTTTTTTTCTAATAGATTATACAGTTTTGAGGCTCATCTATTAAATTTCCACAAAATTTAAGAGTGGAGAACAGTGTGGAATTGCATCTTTCCAGGGGGAGCATTTTAGGAGTACAGTCTCTTCTGGGGCTGCACAGGAGTCACTCTGTACTGTCTTAGAGCATTGTGGAAATTGAAACCCATGATGCCCTGAGGAGGTTGAGGTTGGATATCAGGAAAAACTTTCTTACTAGGAGAGTGGTGAAGCAACCTAGGGAGGTGGTGGAATCTCCATCTTTAGAGATGTTTAACACTTGGTTAGACAAAACCCTGTCTGGGATAATTTAGTGGGAGTGGTCCTGCTTTTTTGGCAGGGGGTTGGACTAGATGATCGCATGAGGTCCCTTCCAATCCTATGATTCTGTATACTATGAACTGGTGCATTGGGTGGGAGAAAAGGCTAAGGCCATGCTTCATTTCTGTCGCATTCTGAATGATTTACTTCCTGATGGGAGATGAACCAAGCAATCGCTGCCCATGGGGACAGCTGCTGTTCTTTGCTTTTACATGGGTCCCTTCTTATGCAAATCTCTTTCATGTGTGTTACTTATGCAAGAACAATCTAGTCCTTAATGTGGATAAGTAGTTTGCTGCAGTCTTTTATTGAATTCTAGGAGGTTACTTATGTAGTTTGTTTTGAATTTTCTCTTGTAGACTTTTCTGATCAGTCTGATGAAGATCAGGTAAATGTTCTGGGATTCCAGTTCTTAACTGGTTCTAGAATCACTCTTCTTGCTTCAAAAACCTCACGTGAGTAATATTAGAAATAATTTATTTATGGATTAAGATAAGATTTTGGGCCATATGATCAGCCATTGTATATGGTCATTTTCAGCTAGCTGATGATCTGGCTGACATTTAACATAGTAGCTGCTGCACCAGGAATTTTATACAGAAGTTCTCTTAACGTGACTAGGAGGTCCCTTGAGCAAATTGCATATAGTTTCTAATAATATTTTAGAGAACCAAGGAAATGCAAAAACTAAACAAAATACTACTTAGCTCTTGTATAATAGTTTTCTGAAAACTGCTCGAAGGATGCTGGATAATTTATTTAGTTCTTTTAAGTTATTTCATGTAAGTTTTATAATGTAACGGTTCTTTATTAAAGACTGAAAAAAATCTCAGCAAGGAGGTGGGTTGCTGCCAACAAAAGCTTATGCCCAAAGAGATTTGTTAGTCTTTTAAGGTGCCATAGGAATCTTCTTCTTTTGGGTTTTAGACAGATTTCAAAGGTATTTAGGTGCTTAAAGAGCAGGTAGACAACTAATTGAATTCACAAAACACATAAGCAGGTTAGGTATCTAATTTCACTTAACTTTCAACGTCCTTGACTTTCACTGGGATTTAAAAAGCACCTAAAGACATCAGGCACTAGTCTTCAATTTTACATGCATAAATCCAAGTGGCTATGTCTACAGTTAACCTTTAAATCAAATTAATGGTGATTAATTAATTAATTAAGGCCTCCCTTAAATTCAAAATGATGGTTAAATCGAACTTATTAGTTCAGTTTAACCCAGTGTAGCCAAGCTAATTTGAACTAACCATTAGGATGCCTTCCTGTTTCTATATATTGGGTGGGGCATGGCCATTCTTGGGGGTCATCGTGCCCCTCTTCTAAATTGAACAAGCAAGTCCTGTCCATAGACATGCTAGTTCAATTTGGGTTTCTAGTGGAGCCATGTTAATTCAATTTAACTTAATTTGACTTAATGATTATTAGTCCAATTTAATTAGTTCAATTTAAGTTAATCTGATTTAAGAATCTAAGTGTAGACACAGCCAGTAAGTCCAAATTCCAAAACATTTCTTGACCACTACTGAGTTCAAACTGGAAGACATAGAATGGATGATATGTGAACACTATCTTGATGAAGTGACAGACAGTAAAGCTAGTTTATTGAGCTGCGTTATATTTGTCCAAACAAAAACAATCCAAATCACTAAGCAAATATGTTTTAAAAATCATTTGTTCAAGATGGGTTTTATAAATTGTGAAGGGCATCAAAGTAAGGCATTCTAAACTGAGAGGAAAGATTTAATACCTTTTTAGCATCTTCAAAGCCATTAAGGACTGGAAACATCTGGACAGTAGTTATTAAAGACCTTCACAATATACTTTATGTTTATGGGATTCATATTTGTTTGTATTAGGATATGTGTGCACTATTTGCATCCTATGTTTTATCGTTTGTTGACTTTTAATATTTCTTTAAGTTGACAGTAGAATTTAAACAACTTGAAGTAATTGGAACATTCAGTAATAGTTTATAGGAACCAAAGAATTTAAAGGATATGCAAATAGAGTTTTTTACTTATAAACTAAAGTTAGAATTGGTTATTTAGATTTCTATTTTATAGAATTGTTGTATTAAGTATTTCACATGTATGGGAGAGATCCATGTTGACTTACGTGAACTGAGGATCCGACATGACTGAATGTGTGTTAACCTTTAGTGAGGACGTAATTTTCAATCCTTCCACCTGACCCCCCAAGTTTTTCCTCTCCATTATGGTTTTGTTTATTCCCAAGTTAGGACTGATGCTTACAGTCTTGATATAAATTTTCCCACACTGTCTTATTTGTTTCTTAGAACTGACCTGTATGAATTATACTACACAGAAGATTTAAAATATTTATTTCCCCCTCAATCTGACCTGGCATCATTTTGGCTTTGAGTGCTTGCTCATGTCAGTTCCAGTTAAGTATGTGCACACCCTTGTGCACAATTGTCAGAGTTTTTTTTTTTACCTTAGTGGTGTTTCCAGGGCAAGCTCTGGCACCCTTTGGAGTCCCATGCTCACACAGTGGTATGTGAGGTGCTGCTGGCCCTATGCCCCCTTAATTCTGCCCCCATCCCCACCCCCCACAGTGGTTGCTGAAATACCTTTCTCTCTTCTGTTTGCAGATGCCTAGTGATTCTTTCATAGATAGTTGTTGACAGTTCTTGTAAACAGCTTGTTTAGTTGGTAAGTTAAAGATATTTGTCCCAATGACAGTCCATGCCCTGGTCCCCAGGCTTCAAATTGTATTCTGTTTGCCACAAGCCCTTCTCACTGAATAACCCTCATAACAGTTGTTTAAAGTGTTTAGGGGGAAACGCGTATGAGGGGTAAGTACAGGATATGAAAAGGCTTAAGGCTGCAGATTAAGAAAGACAGGGATATTTGCCTGAAAGCCCTGTTAATGGAGGTAGCACTTAGACTAGTCTCAGAACCATCCCACTTGGACTTGGTGCCGAGTACTACAGCATCAGTGTTTAGTGCCTTACTGGCACTGAGCCCTTCAAGGTCGCTGGCCTTCACTGGTGCTGAAGAAGGAGCAAAAGAAACAGCATGTTGATTGAGAGCATTCCCCAATGTCAAAGAGGAATAAGACAGGGGGCTTGGGCAAAGGACCCATGTCAGGCCAATCATCTGCTCCAGATCAGCTAGGTCAGCCTCTCCTCACTGGGCCAGCCTTTACTCCTGGAAGTAGAAGAGGGCCCCTCCCCCTAACACCCTCATTGCTGAAGGCCTTTCTAGTGGCTAGGAACTTGATGGCCCTCCCAGAATCCGCTCCACTTATTGTCAGCAACAGAGCTGGTAAAGGCATTGTTCTCCAGTGGTAAACCTGCTATGGGGCCACCACAATGGTCAGTTGACTGGCCCAGTTTCCTATTGCAGCACTGGTCCATGACACCTTGATCAAAATCTCCAGCATCACATTGGATGTTTTCACCACCTTGACTCTGGTCCCTGGCACCACACTCCCAGTCTCTGACCCAGGACTCACCGGCTACATATCACCAGTTTTGGTCTCTCCTCACTGCACTGATAGCATGGTGACTGTTGCTGGACCTCAGCACCCACCCCTGGCACCACATGGCCCAGCACCTTATCGCATGCTGCATCTTGGCAGCACTCCACTCTTATGTGGCAATGTTCAGAGGAATCCCATTGCCAGTTGCCATCTCATCGGCCTTGCTTCCTAATTCTACACTACAGCTGACAGGAGGAGGCCGCTGTTGGCTCCACCATGATCCCTGGGAGAAGAACTGTCCTTCTTGGATTTGGAGAGAAAGCCCTGTTACCAGCCTCAAAATCACAGGTGTGACCTTGTCTGGAGTAGGAGTTATCATTTATATTTTTATTGATATCAATCACTTACAAAATTTCAATGAATCTTACAAGATATGCTAGGTCTGGTGCTGTTGAAAAGGTTATAATTTGAAAAGTATGATAATATTGCTTCAAAGTGTCCAACAAGGTGGGATTTTCTCCCATGAAGGCTCGTGTGATAAATAAATTTAAGTCTTTAAGTGCCGCAGGACTTCTTGGGGGGGGGGTGTGTGTGTGGGGGGGGTAATTAAATAAAATACAGCTTCACCATCCCCATCTTTTTCATCATCTTTGTCTTCATTTGTGCTTCCTTCCTACCTCTGCACCAACTGTTCTACCCACAAAGCTGTAAAAAAAAAAAGAATGGAGACCCCTCCAGCTACTGGATGTAGTCCAGAGGAACTGTACAAAGCTGCAAATGTCATAATTCTGCTTAGAATCTGATCTTACATATATATATATGTAAGATCCAAACTTATGGTGATCTGGTAATGTGGCTGATCCTTTGGGGATCAGGAGAACATTTAAGTAAAGGGAATAGGGTTGTAAATAATGTATCTCTATATTGCACCTCTTTCAGAATACTGATTTGTCCTGCATACGCCAAGTTTTACCTGACTTAAAAGCTACTTGCTTACAAATAACATACAAAAATACATGTGTCAAAGCACACCATTACTCAAAAAGTGCTTACATTCTCATTTTTGCCATATAATTATAAAATAAATCAATTGGATTGTAAATATTGTCCTTGCATTTCAGTGTGATACTGGAGCCTGTTTTTCACTTGTGAGCCTTGTCTGCAGCCCAAGTGCTACTGCCAAGACCTGAAACTTGTAACTTAGCTTTATGGAGCCTCCTGTGGTGTGTGGGGTTCCAAATAATTGCCCTGCCTGCCTCCCTAAACCAGTCCTGTGACCACTCCCAGGGGACTACCACCCCCAAGCTGAGAAACACTGATGTAGATGAGTTGAGTACCCCCTGGGATACATGTACCCCTGCCTGATAAGTACTAATGTAGACTAAATGACGACAGTGCCCTGCTTTCCCTACAAATAAAGTTAGACTGTGTATGTTCTGAACATCCAAAATAAATAAATATATATATATATATTTTTTTTTTCCTGGTTTTCTCCCTGATTATAAACTATTGATGTATTAGTTATTTCAGTTTTAAATGGAGTGGCTGTTGATTAGGCCCAAAACTGCTAAGCTCATTTTATTTAAACAGATGAAAAAGCAAAATCCAGTGTTGTGTCCACCAGTCCGAGCCATTACACTGTGAGGTTTTTAAAAAATGGAAATTTGGTTGAATGTTATCTTTAACAGATGGTGTTTTTGTCTTTAATGGACATGTTTTTAAATAAAACTTGCTTCTTTCCTGTAACTTTGTAAACGGAATATGTCATTCTCCCTTCAGAGAAATGTGTATTCTGGGAATGATGCCAGTGTTACTGTCAAACAATCTTGGGTTACTGATCTTGAGAAAATGTTTAAGTGTAGTAATGTTCTAAAAACTTCTGCTTCATTTGATTTTTGCTGTGAACTTTGGTAACGGGCAAAAATAATTAGTTAAAAACAATTTCTATTCATCTGTATCCAAAGCCTCAATGACCTTTTTCGTCACAGCTGCACTTTTGGTTTTTCCCTCGGACAGTGCACTGATGAATAAATAATAAAAAGAAATATGGCAGTGTTGTTTGAAAATGCCTTACTGGATAGCCATTTTTTCAAAAACGTTCTCTCTATTTTATTTTACATTTAGTTAGTGTTGATTTACTGTGCAAGAAACTGGAGAGAAAAGAGTTGTGTATAAATATGATGTAGAATCAGAAGTATAGTTTCTTTCTTTCAGCCACATGGTTTGAACTTCTTAAAATATTTAAATGGCAGAATTTGGTGTTCAGATAACATGGATAATGCAAATAATTGACTTTTGTCTCAGTTTAATACTTTATTCTTATATTAACACCTTTCATTTAGCAGTTTAACATATCACATTACAAATTCTTTCTGTATATTGATATAATTTCATTGCCTAAATTAGCTACCTTTGAAGTATATGTGCAGCCATTCTTTGTTAACAAAGCATCACGGTGATTTTTAGGGGTTGAAGTGAAGAATAATTGTTCTCTCTAAACTATTGTGGGGAGTGGGCATGTTGATGTAATGTAAAGTGCAACTGTTCAAGAAAGAACAGCCATGATCACACACATTTTAAATGAAGACTGTCAGGACTTTAGATGTGATGGGTCCTGGTTATCACTGAGCCCGTTTCTTTACTTGTATGATGGTGCAGCTGCTAGGGCACCAAAAAAGCTCAAGCTTATCATAGCTTCTTTAATCATGATGAGGCTGGAGACAATGAATTCAAAATGAAGGCACTTCAGCTGGTAACATCTCTTTCCCAGCTGGTTTGTCAGAGTATAGAGGAGCCATGCTGATCACACTGCAAGCTGCACATGTTTTCTGTGGTTTTTCCTATGAATGCTGTAGGTATGTGGTTGTTCTGAGAAAGATTTAGTTATGAAGGGATTGCCAGGTACAGATAAGATGTCATTGTATAGTTTTGATAAAGACTGTGCATGAACCCAGAACACTGGACGAGTACATTTAAAAAATGACTGAATAAATAAATAAGTAAAAGATGCCACCTCTCTTATCACAGTGCTCCCTAATACAAATGAAGTCATAGGAGTTGGAAGATATGGCAAGGTTTACATCTGACCTTCTTATCTGTCATTTCTTCCCAAAGTTCACATTACTGGTGTATTATTAAATTTTTAGCTGCTTTTGAACAAGTGTTTACCAGTAATATCTAGACAGGTCTCTCTTTAATCTCAATCTGCCCAGAAGGTTGCAGTCATTTTTACACATAGACACTTTGCTCCCATAATCCATGCTTTTCTCAAAATTGAATTACTACAGTACATTCTGCTCGGGTATCTATACTTATTTCCTAGTGGTTTCTGGGTAGAGTTTAATGTGTTGGTTTTATCTAGATCTTTGGACGTAAAGGTACATGTCTGAGAGAGCCATCTGCTTGCTTCCCTGCATCTTGACCCATACTATAACTAGAGAATCCCAAAGAGTACTTAAAGTTTCATCAGTTAGAGAAGTTGTGTAGGGATCACTGTGCTGGCCTCTTGTTATTGGCTTACATTGTGTTTCACCTGTCATCCTAATCTGCCCAGGAAAGCTCTTTAAGCCTGCGTAGTTGTAGTGAAAAGCATAGGGGTAGTTATACTGGCTTTATACCATCACAACGCAAATTCTTCATTCATTAGGAACTGGCTGCTCTGTTAGGGTGGTTCTCCATTCCTTTTGTGCTGGCATTATCTAGCCCTTAGTTTTCAGTAAATAACCTTCAAGCAATAAAAATTCTCATACTTTGCTCTTGATACAACAAGGTCAAAATATATTAACTGTGTCCAACGGTTTTTCATACTTGCCAAAATCATGGCCAATGTGTTAACATTTTTGCCACATAACAAAAAAATGTTAACTATGTTTTTATACATTATAGAGGGGTAGAAAAATACACTATAATGTTTTGAATTATTTACTGATAGAATTAAGGAGAAATGTGACATATCTTTTCATTAAGTAGTGCCAGGAAATCAGGCATAAAATCAGTTAGACTACTCCTCAGCTCCGCCTCCAAATTTTTGTCCAATGTCTGCAACCTATATTTTTATTTCATCATTTTTACTGCAGAAAAAGTTGATTTAAAAAAAAATAGATGGTAGAAGTAAAGCACCAATTCGCCGCAGGTCAGTAGCCGTTTTGC
Organism: Podocnemis expansa; assembly: GCA_007922195.1. NCBI lineage: Eukaryota > Metazoa > Chordata > Testudines > Podocnemididae > Podocnemis > Podocnemis expansa. The sequence continues at coordinate 10,897,659 of ML682034.1, forward strand.
CACATGTGGCAACCGTGTTGGACACCATAAGACTATTCTGATATTGCTCATGTAGTATTGAGATATAACATATGAGTAAAAGAAATAGCTTTTAAATCAGGGGTCTCAAACATGTGGCCTCTAACGCTATTTCCTGTGGCCTGCAGCGACACTATTGTTACCAATATTTGCAATATCATTGTATGAAAAGGTTTCAGTGGTGCAGCCCTCGGGCTAATGTACTAGTCCCCATGCGACCCTTGTGGTGATTTGAGTTTGAGACCCCTGTTTTAAATTATGTATTTACTTTGATGAAAATACATTTTGAGGGCTGCATAAAACAAATAACACAGTTGAGATCTTAGAAACTTAGGAATCCTGCTGCAAAAATTATTGTTAAGTGTGGGAAAACATAAGTACAATCACAAGGACAGAAAACTTAGTACTATGTAGATAGCTAAAATATCAGTATACTTAAACAATTTTTGTTGTGTTGTTTATCTCTAGTGAAGAGTTTTATTAAAGATTTTGGGAAATATTTTACAATTTGGACTAATTCCTATGTATAATGACTTATCTATAGTTTGTGAATTATCATATATAGTTTCATCTTTCTTTACTCCTTTTTTGTTTTTTGTTTTTAAAGAGCGGTATAGAATCCAGAGTGAACGATTAGAAGACCTTTGGCTAATTACAAAAGAGCTCACTCTTCGTCTTGAAGAACATTTCAAGAAGCAAAATAGTAAAGACTTTACATGTACCTTTTCTGGTTCAGTTCCTTTACAAGAATATTTTGAACTAATTGATTGCCATTTTGAGGTATGTCTCATAATATTTAAACTGTTGATAGAAATGCAATTTCTAATAGTTGTGCTCACTCTTAGTTTTCCCCGATCCCTGCCACAGTTTTTCTGACTTTTTCAAGTGGTATCCCAAGCAACCCTTTAATATGTGAATGATGGACTTCTGATCTAGGCCCTTAGAGCCTGCGGAGCTGCTTTATAGAAGTTTTTGGTCTCCTAGTGGTCTGACCTCGGGAATGGGAATCAGGATGCCTTAACTCTGATACTGACTCCCTTTTTGATGTTGGGCAAGTCACTTCTCTTCGTGGTTCCCACATCTGGAAGATAGATATTTATTCTCCTTGCACACTGACAGCCTGGGCCACTGCACCTGTATTTCCTTTCCAGGGTCCACTCACTGTAGGCTCCTGGCTCATCAGCCATCATCTCTCTTGGGCAGAGACCTGTGTTTCTTTTCTGTCTGAGCAGAGTTTTGCCGGGCTTCATAGTTTCCTGTCTACTTTGTGGGGTACCCAGTAAACTAGGCTTTCTAGAACACTAACATCTTCATTTCACTTCCAACTTACACACAGCTCTTTTTAAGTTACAGTTTACCACACAGATCTTTTTAATTAAGTTTATGGATCCTTAGGTGAAAGCATCTGAGAGAAAACATATTAAAACCAATAAAAGACTCTACATGGGTGCTTAAAAAAAAAAAAAGGGAAAGAAAAAAAGAAAAAACTGACCAGCAGTCAGCATAACTCCAAACTTGGGCTCTGGTGGGTAGCAGTCCTTCAAAAACACAAAGCAGTTTTTCCCTGTGGTTACAAGTTCATAGCTGTCTCTAATTCAGAACTTGAACAACCATGGTTAGTTCAATTTTTCTGTTATAACGCTTGATCTTGGTCTCATGTAGCAGGTAATCAGCAGACAATGGCCCACTATGCCTCAGGGCATGGCTTCAAAAGACTGGGGTTTTGCACAATCAAAGGTGGTGCATTAACTTCCCCCATTCCCCAGGAAAACAACATAACACTTTTTGTTCCAGAAGTCCTTTCTTGTGTGGCACATTGTTTACTACAAGTCCTTTGAATTCCTAGACCTAACATATGTCATATCTCCTCCCCTCACCCTCCCAGAGAGAGGTTATATGCAATCCCATCCCATCCCATCCCACAATAATACAGAAATCATTCATTTAATACAGTGAATTCTAAAAAAGAATTAAACTTATTTCAGTGAGGTCTCCAAAGGATGTGTCAGGAAACTGCCATAGCTGGCATATCTGTTAAGATGGATTAATTTTTATAAAGATTTTTGAAGATCAAAGAGTCTGTATTAGTGATGAGCATTTGTTTATTATGGAAGTTAATTTCTTAATATACCATTAGTTGTCAGTGATGTTTAAATGTAATAAAGGCTAAAATTCTCTAGTGCTTGAAGATTAACTGGTGGCCACTACTGTCAAGAATGTAATATGTTGCAAATTTTTCTAAAAACCTTTATTCTGTGTTTAATTTCTGAAAGGTGGAGCATATGTTAGCCTTGAGCAGCCCTTGTGATTGAGAAGCACATGGTTACACTGGGCAAGTGGTACAAGTGGGAATCATACTGTGCCCTCTCCACACTGTATATCCGGATAGGAGCCAACCATAATCTGACTCAAAATTCCTCATTTGTTAACATCATTTTAATGATGAGAGTTGTTCTGGAATTTGTCACTTGCGGTGTGCCAGTTTACATTTGCTGTTGCTAATAACTTAATGCAGCAATAATGAAGTCATGAACAGTTGTTTTGACTGAATCATTTTTTAATTATACAGAAAACTCCTTTAGTTTGAAAAGCACTGACTTCTTTTGTAAAGACAGCGTTAAAAAGTCATCACACATGTTTGCTGGCTGAGGCACAAAGCCTGCTCATTTTCCTTCCTATCCTTGGTGGAAAAAAAATCCTAATATTTTAGTTAGCTTGTGTAAATAAATAAAAATAAACCAAACCAAATAGACTGCCTTCCCCACCCCAGGTAAGTTAGAATTTGGCAGGCTGTGTGAAGAAGAATAGCTCTTTGAATACTGTTTCTTTTCAATGATAAAATACGGTATGTGGGGTAAAGGCGGTGACATGTGTACGTAAAAAGTAAAGATAATTTTAAAAAGTTCTGTGATGCTGCCACATTACCCTGAGACATGGGCCTGTCATTGTAGAGGACACAGGATCTAGTCAGGATACTGTGACGTTTGAGGGCTCTAACCTAGCCTCTGAGTTCCCCAATTTGCAAAATGAGTTGCAAAAATATGCTCCTATTTTCACCCAAAAACGTTAGAAAAATTATATTGACTAAAATGACTCAAATAACAATCGAAACAGGACAAAGATATTTGTGCATTGAAATATCATTTTAACTTACTCGGATTTTGTTTGACACAGGCTTCCAAAAACAATTTAAATTCTTACTTATAACCCAATTTAATTTTGCATTTTAGTCACAATCTAATTCTTTTGTATATCATTATTTTCTTGAATGAATTATCAAAGATGCATTAAATCTGGTGTGAGCCTATATAGATTGACAAAAATGAGATATGGCTTATATGTAATAGCTTCTGCCCTGGAGTTTTTTCTTGACTGTAGTGTGCTGTCAATTGGGTACTGACGTGCTCTTGCATGAGAGAAGTCAACAGTCATGAAACACCCCAAAGATGCCAAAGCATTAGCTTTACTAATGTAGCATTTTTATTTCTTTAGTTTATTAAAGTTATAGTACATACATGGACTTCTGTGAGAGCTACTGAGTGAATTCTGGAAAGGCTGGAATTATTGTTATTAATTAGTTTATATTTTAGTAGTTGCTTCAAACTGGTGATACAAATTAAGGATCTGTTGTCTTGGTGCTGACTAGAGAAGAGAGTTCCTATGTCAGAGGCCATGCAGACATGTACTTTTCTCCCTATTTTAGGTATCTAGAGTCGATCCCTGTTTCATTTTTTTCCCCACAAGTGGTTGGGTTAGAACAGAGGCTCATGTTCCACAGCATTATGATTTTGACCTTCTATTACGTTTGTCCTAATGTCTAGTTACAATGTTTGTCTTTATGTTGACCAGCCCAATTGTGTTACCAGTGAAGCTAGCAAAACTCAAATATAATCAGAATAGGAACAGGCCTTGAGTGCTAAAAAGAGATAATGGAATGTTGTTAATCAGTTCCAAAGGGGATAGCTGGATTAATCTAGTTGAACAAAACAGAGGAGGAGTCTGGTGGCACTTTTAACGGCTAACAAATTTATTTATTGCATGAGCTTCAAATGTGGGATTTTCTCACACAAAAGCTCATGAGATAAATAAATTAGTGTTTAGAAGTGCCAGCAGACTCCTTGTTTGTTTTGTCATGAATCAGTTAATTTTGACCAATCCTAAATAAACTTTGAAGCCTAAATAAGCCTAAATAAATTTTGAAGTTTGAAAAACTGGTGTGTTTGTGAATATACTAGGTTAACCACCATTTAACATATTAGAACCTTTGTCCATTTTGATAGCCTTTGAGGGTGCAGCAATGTTTATTATTTGGTTAAAGTGTCTCCTCTCTATTGAACAGAGCAAAATTCTGTTCTTAGTCAACAAGATAATCATCACGTCCTTTCTTATTAATTTTGAACCACTCATTTTTTTGGGTGAGCTGGGAAAGATTGTCTGAGGTTCTTGTATTCCCTTTTTATTTCCTCCTGCTCTCAAGGTTGTTGCTTAGTTTTTCTCTAGCTTTCATGAGCTATCCTCCATGGATATCATGTTGACTACCCATGTACCAGGATTTATGTCTTTTGTTATGCCAGCCTGCTTTTTGCTACTCAAGAAAGCTTGAATCCTTTCATGATCATTTGAGAAACATTAGGGAAGTCTAATGTCATATTGCCTATGTCTTGGGAACAGCATGTCTTGCAATGCCATTTTAGTGTGGAAGAAATTACCTACTTGATACTCTATTTACTGCCAGCGACCCAGTTTTTAGAATCTCTTTTTATTACATGATTGTTGTTCTATAGGGACTTGTACTGGAAAATAAAATAGAAAGGTCATTATATAGATAGCTGTATGAATTCTTATTGCCTGGACACTTGGTTCATCATCTTGTCAAGTTTTTGTGGTTATTGCATGAAAACTGACTACAGCACTTGACCTATGGATATTTGGAGAGAGGATTTGAGGGGAAGGTTTCCCCCCCCAAAAAAATCTCATCTCAGCAAAGGCACCCATAATTCCTTCTCTTTCTATATAGTGATTATTTCATTTAATATATTATACATATATGCCACAGACACAGCCTACTAAACCAAGTAGAACCTCTCATGTGATAGTGGTGGTGAGTTAATTTCACTCCTATCATAAGCCCTCATGATGAGACTTTTGGGCATTATCACAGATTACCATGGCTGTCAACAATTATTTTCGCTTTCAGTAATCACTAGCATTGGCTTTACCCATTGGTAGATCTTATGATGAGTGTGAAATTGGAAGTTGCATATAGTTAGTGTGCCCAGAGGAAGCAGCTGTTTGAATTTATAAATACTCTTAAGTCTTCCAAAAACTTTATTACTGTTCTACAATTCCATTATAAATGTGTTTTGAAGTAAAAATGTGGATCAAATTCTTAATGAGCATTTTTGAAACTCCGTAATTGTAGCTTCGCTTGAATGCTGAAAAATTTAAAGAACTATTGTCTGAAAGAGCCATACAATTTAGAGCTATTGAACGACGGCTACTAACACGGTTCAAAGACAAAACCCCTGCTCCCCTCCAACATCTGGACACCTTGCTGGAAGGAACTTACAGACAGGTCAGTGCTGTTTGATTATGAACCTTTTTTTCTTTACATTGTTGCTAAAACTCACAGTTTCAAATACACGAACTGCATTTTCCTGGTGATGCTTACCAGCCAGGAGACCAGGAAGCAGTAATTTGTTTAACCTAATATTCTCTGCAAATTTCCAGATGATTTGCAATGACTTTATTTAATCTACAACCACAGAATTTCTACTCCAACTTGACATCATATCATTCTTTCCAAACTGTTGTTGATAGTGTAAATATTTTATAGTTCATGTGAAAATATTCGATAGTTCATAGGTTGTATAAATATTTTATGGTGCACTATAAACTGGTGGGAATGGTTTGGCTGGTGAAACAGTCGCAGCAAAATAAACTGAAGCTAACCATGTTCTTCCTTAAAGGTTATTTGTGAAGGTTTCAGAGCAGAAGAGCTGCAGAAAAAATAAAAAACAAAACCAAAATAAAAGCCCAGCAAAAATACCCAGGTCAGACTGGGCTTGCACTGTCAGAAAACACAACAGAAAACCCCAATATTGATTGTTACCGTAGTCCATATTCCTTGAGTTATCCTTGTCTCAAGACACGTTCCTCTTTTGTCTTCCAAGTTGTCACTTTCTCGGCATTTCATGCCATGCTGCTTAGAAAACTTATTTCATCATCTCCAGCCTGCCCCGTTGCTGTCTCTTGGTAGGTGTATGGCTCCAAGATGCTTCTAAATAACAGTATTGAATCCTAATTTTAAAAGAACTATCAAATTAAGTATCTGATTCAGCACATGGATAGGCTGCTGTAACTTTGTCAGCCCCATTGAAGTCAATGTGGCTTTCTGTCAGCAAAACAATCTGTCATGCGTGCTGTAAATTGAAGGTTCAACACCTAAGAATATTACTGGAATAAAAGATCCAAAGGCGTAGCTGTGTTAGTGTAGTTCACAAAACAAACAAGGAGTTTGGTGGTAATTCTAAAAAAAGACTAATACATTTATTTATCTCATGAGCTTTTGTGGGAGAAAATCCTACTTTGTCAGACACTAGAAGATTTGGCGTCTGATGAAGTGGGATTTTCTCCCATGAAAGCTCATGCAATAAATAACTTGGTTGGTCTTTTAGAAGTGCGGCCAGACTCCTTGTTTGTTTTGCAGAACAAAAGAGTGGATCTGACATTCTGGAGTTTCACCTGTGGTGATTATCAGTTCAGTATCATATTTCTGATTTAATTTCTTTTGTCTGTGTGAGCCTTTCAGCCTGCAATAGAGAAAAGGTGTATATTTAATTAGGAAAATAATGCACTAAAATCACAATAATTAGCATAGGGATTTGGGTCTGGGTGTGTTGTTTTTAAATGACTGCATTTATTTTGTAAAATATACTGTCATTGGACAGCAAAGGTTATAGCATTCTTATGAACAGAATTTGTCTTGAGTTAAAGTTATAACTAAATTTTGGTGATAGTTTTGATTCTTGTTATACATAGTGCAATGAAAGGATTTTGCTTCAGTTTGTTGTTTTGTGTTACTTTGTTAATGAAGCCAAACCCCAAGAACTGAGTATGAGTTTTAACCCTACGTAGGTTCGAGCAAAAGTCATGCCTCCTGCTCATGTCATTAACCTGTTCGGGTATTTTATCCCATACTTATCACCGTGCCTTACAAGAAAGTAAAATGTGGTTCACTGTCCACTTTTGCATTTATGGTTTTGTAACTTCAAATAGTCTATAGCTTTTCAAAACATCAAACACACTGTTCAATGCCAAAACAATTCTGATATTCTACCTAGTCTAAGTCACATTTCTTTAAATTAATGCAAGTGATGAGTCCTCACATTCTCTAAGGAGTTTTGCTATAATGGACGTGAAAGCAATTTATTTATTTTGTCGTTTTATTTGTTTTGCTGTAGGTTAGGAAAGGAAATAGTGGGTTGAAGTGTAATTGTTCGATGGTAGATTTTCTATGCTTGATAACACCTTGATTCTTTTATTTTCTTCAACTTCTGCTCAAATGGCTTTGTTTCTCTCTATTACTTGAGCAAATATATCCAAGTTATGAGAGCTTAAGGTACTGGGCAGAGGACATATTAGTAAAATGAAATAGTTCCAAAGAAGCAACCGTGTTAGTCTAGTAAAGCAAAAAAGCAAGAAGTCTTGTGACGCTTGGAACTAGGTGAATAGGAATAGCATCAACCTCATTCTGCAAGTCCCCTTATCATGATCATTGTGATATTGCAATGAATAGTATTTACGGTATTTTATAAAAATTGTCTTTCATTTCATTAGAAATTTTTAACTTAGGAGTTAATGTGTTTCAAGTTTTCTTTTGGGAAAATTACTTATTTGCTATTTGGTAACTTTCTTTAATGCAGAACATCTGCAATGAGACTGAAGATCAGTGGCCTGATTTAAAATCCATTGAAGTCAGTGGAAAAGTCTCCCACTGCCTTTAGGGAGTTTTGGATGAAACCCTGAATGAGTGAGGAAGAAAATACAAAAATCTTAAATCTCTTTGTATCAGAGTATATATTCTGGAAAAATGCCATTGATGAAGTCATGCAAATATTTACATAAAATAGGGTTTGTGAGTCTCATTGCCTGTTTTTTATTAATCATATCTATCCCTTATTTATATTAAAACCACTAGTGTAATATGGCAAATAAGATTTAAATGCATTTTAATTATTAGAGTGTCGTTGCAGCCATGGTGGTCCCACGATACTAGAGAGACAGGTGGGTGAGGTATCATCTTTCATTGAATCAACTTCTGTCGCAGAAAGACAGAAGCTTTCAAGAGACAATCTGCCACTCTTGTTGTTTTCAGGTGGGTAGCCATGTTAGTCTGTGTACAGCAAAAAGAACAAGAATACTGTGGCACCTTAAAGACTAACAGATTTTGTGGGGCATAAGCTTTTGTGGGCTCCAACCCACTTTGTCGGATGCATAAAGTGGAAACTACAATTGAGAGGTGTATATACACATGCCAAGTTGGAGGAGGACAAGTGTTAGCAAAGCCCGTTTCTTGCTTCTCTTTCCCACCTCCCCCCTCAGTGGGGACAGCAGAGGCTGCTCAGTGGGAGGGGAAGCATGGAGGAGGTAGATGTAATAGAACTGAAAATTGACTGGGAAAGTAAGGCAATCAGCCTGGTGTCTTAGGTGCCTGTACATGAATGCAAGGAGCCTGGGAAACAAGCAGGAAGAATTGGTAGTACTGGCGCAGACAAGGAACTATGATATAATTGGAATAACAGAGACATGGTGGGATAGCTTGCATGACTGGAGCTCTACCATGAATGGGTATAAGTTGTTCAGGAAGGAGAGGCAAGGAAGAAGAGAGGGAGGAGTAGCACTATATGTAAAAGAGCTCTATGACTGCTTAGAGCTCCATTATGGAAGTGGAACTGAGCCAGTTGAAAAATCTGTGGGTTACATTGAGAGGGGGAAGCAACAAGGGGGATGTTGTGGTGGGTGTCTGCTATAGACCTCCAGACCAGAAGGAGGAGGTGGATGAGGCATTCTATGGACAACTGGCAGAAGTTTCCAGATCACAGGCCCTGGTTCTCTTGGGGGACTTCAATTACCCTGATATCTACTGGGAGGCCAATACATCAGTGCACAGGCGATCCAGGAAGTTTTTGGAGAGTGTTGAGGACAACTTCCTGGTACAAATGCTGGAGGAACCAATTAGGGGCCTTGCACTTCTTGACCTGCTGCTCATAAACAGAGAAGAATTGACTGGGGACATAGAAGCTAATGGCAATCTGGGCAGCAGTGACCGTGAAATGATAGAGTTGAAGATGCTGATTAATGGAAAAAAAGGAAAGAAGCAAAACACAGACCCTGGACTTCAGAAAAAGAGATTTTGGCTCCCTTAGGGAACTGATGGGCAGGATCCTTGGGAGGCTGATCTGAAAGGGAAAGATGTCGAAGAAAGCCGGTTGCATTTTAAAGAAACCCTGCTAAGGACACAGGAGGATACCACTCCGATGAGCAGGAAGAACAGCAAATGTGGAAGGCACCCAGTGTGGCTTAACAGAGAACTCTGCATTGAGCTAAAGCATAAAAGGGAAGCTTACAGGAAGTGGAAGCTTGGACAGATGACTAAGGAGCCATATAAAGATATTGCTCGGGACTGCAGGGATAAAATCCAAAAAGCCAAAGGACAATTGCAGTTGCGGCTAGCAAGGGATGTGAAGGGTAACAGGAAGGGGTTCTACAAGTATGTCAATAACAAGACGAGGATCAGGGCTGGTGTAGGTCCCTTACTGAATAACGCAGGGATCCTCATGATGAAGGATGAGGAAAAGGCTGAAGTGCTCAATGCTTTTTTTACTTCAGTTTTCACAGGGAGGGCCAGCTCCCAGCCCACTACACTGGGCATGGCAGATTGGAGAGAAGAAGAGAGGCCCTTGGTGACAGAAGGTCAGGTTAGGGACTACCTAAAGAAGCTGGATGTCCACAAGTCCATGGGGCTGGACAACCTGCATCCAAGGGTGCTGAGGGAGTTGGCCGATGAGGTTGCAGTACCACTGGCCATTATCTTTGAAAACTTGTGGCGAACAGGAGAGGTGCCGGAAGACTGGAAAAAAGCAAATATAGTGCCTATCTTCAAGAAAGACAAAAAGGAGGATCCAGGGAATTACAGACCTGTCAGCCTCACCTCAATCCCTGGAAAAATCATGAAGCTGATTCTGAAAGAATCCATCCTGAAACACTTGGAGAAAAATGGAGTGATCAGGAACAGTCAGCATGAATTCACCAAGGGTAAATTGTGCCTGACCAACCTCATCGCCTTCTATGATGAGATGACTGGATTTGTGGATGCAGGAAAAGCCATTGATGTGATATACCTCGACTTTAGCAAGGCTTTTGATACAGTTTCCCACAGCATTCTCGTTGGCAAGTTAAGGAAGTATGGGTTGGATGTGTGGACTGTAAGGTGGATAGAGAACTGGCTAGATCAACGGTTTCAGCGTGTAGGAATCAATGGCTCCATGTCTAGTTGGCAACCAGTAACGAATAGTGTGCCCCAGGGCTCAGTCCTGGGGCCAGTTCTGTTCAACATTTTCATTAATGATCTGGATGATGGGATAGACTGCACACTCAATAAGTTTGCGGTTGACACCAAGCTGGGGGGAACAGTAGACACGTTGGAGGGCAGGGACAGGATTCAGGGAGACCTTGACAAATTAGAGCAGTGGGCCAATAGAAATCTCATGAGGTTCAACAAGGACAAGTACAAAGTCCTGCACTTGGGACAGAAAAACCCCATGCACTGCTACAGGCTGGAGAGCAATCAGCTAAGTAGCAGCACTGTAGAAAGGGACCTGGGGGTCATGGTGGATGGGAAGCTGGATATGAGTCAACAGTGTGCTCTTGCTGCCAAAAAGCCCAATGGCATACTGGTCTGCATCAGAAGTGTTGCCAGCAGAAGGAGGAATGTGATCATTCCCCTCTATTCAGCACTGGTGAGGCTGCATCTGGAGTACTGTGTCCAGTTTTGGGCTCCCCACTACAAAAAGGACATGGACAAATTAGAAAGAGTCTAGCAGAGGGCAACAAAAATGATCAAGGGGCTGGAGCACCAGACCTATGAAGAAAGACTGAAGGAACTAGGCTTATTTAGCCTGCAGAAGAGAAGACTGAGGGGGGGATTTGGTAGCAACCATCAACTACCTGAAGGGATGCTCCAAGGAGGACAGAGCTCAGCTGTTCTCAATAGTAACAGAGGACAGAACAAGGAGCAATGGTTTCAAGTTGCAGCTGGGGAGGTTGAGGCTAGATATTATGAAAAACTTTCTTACTTGGAGGGTGGTAAAGCATTGGAATGGGCTACCTAGGGAGGTGGTGGAATCTCCATCTTTGGAGATGTTTAAGGCCCAGCTGGATAAAACTCTAGCTGGAATAATTTAGTGGGAGTGGTCCTGCTTTTTTTGGCAGGTGGTTGTACTAGATGACCTCATGAGGTCCCTTTCAACCCTATGATTCTATGATGTAATGGACTCCATGACTCCTTCCTTGCAGCCACTGTGGGGGTGGAGGGGCCAGGGCCAGGACAGCATGCACACTGATGGGTAGACATAGGGCAACTTGGAGGAAGCGGTGCTGACCAGCGCCTGGGAGCATGACCTCCTCAGTACATGGGGTGGCTGGCACTGTGGAGTGGTGCAAACTAGTGGTGCTTGGGCCAGGGCTGGATTTTTGCAAGGGCTCCCCTGGGCTGTGGTCCCTAAAGCCCCTGCATTAATCTAGTCTTAAATGAAGCAAGAATAAAAGGAAAATGGGAAGAATACCATATCACTCGGATGGCTTCTAGGAGTATTGTGCAGCCCTGAGAAGGTGTAGCTGTGCACATGTTGCCCCTCCACTCTGACTTTCTGAGACGATTGCCTCTGGCACAGCGTAACACTGCACTGTCTCCGACTGAACACTGTCTCTGAATGCTACACTCTAACCCTTGACTTTTCCTATTACCCTTTTACTATATTGATTTTGGAGGGAGGAGATGACTGTAAAGACAACCCAACATTTTCTCTAACCCTGGCAATTTGAAGTTCCTCAGAATAGCTTATTTGGTATTATCTGCTACACACTTTTTCATTCATTCTCTAAGACAGAGCTATTTAGACTCGTACTTAGACCTGGTCTGCTTATAGTTTTCATACTGCTGTATAACTAGTTTGATTAGGGATTGGATTTTTTTACCAAAATAGTTATTATGGTAGAACCCATAGTGTAGATACAATTGTACAAGTATTTCTTACAATAATATAGCATATTCCCCATTCCTGGATGAGATTTGCTATGTGGACATATATATTAATGCATCAGAACTGGTGTGTGCTTGTGTTTTAGTTTAGTAAAAGTGATACAGTCTTTGCCTATAATTGTAGGCCTAATGATGATTAGTACCCAACTGGTATAATTTGTTCCCTAAATATATTGATATCCATTTTCAATGAATTCTGTGTAATCTTTTATATTTGCAGTCCTTTTATGTCTCTCTGTATATATTTAGAATGAATTTCTGAATTATGACTTCCATAATGCATGTGGAATTTAAATGTTAATTTTCAGGTTTACAAATTAATTAGGTACAAATTTACTTATATGAATGAAAATGTAATTGACTAAGCCAGAGAGAACGAATCAAACCACACTCGTTTCCTTTGTAAAAATACATTTTTGTGATCTAATCTCTTTTTTTATTAGTCCTTTGAGATGTAGAACTTGATACATCCTGCCTCAGTGTATAATAAAACTATTAATGGGTCCATTATAAGGAAATGGCAATCTTACCTCATTATCTGTATGATGGGAGAAAAACATATAAATAGACTTCAACTGTCTGTAATTGTGAGAGGTTTTCTTTAGGCTGCATTTTCTGTCTTTCTGGTTAATGTTGTCTAGTATAATTATTCTTTTGTTTTTGCGTTCTACAAATGTTCTGAATAGGTTTGACTGAATACTGGCAATTGTAGCAGCTACATATCTCTTTCTGAGATGGAAAAAAATAAGAGCTATTATACTGAAAAGTATAAAATAGTTGTGAACAACAAAAGAGAAGATATCATTCTCTCAGAAGGTGGTTACCATGCAAATAATGTGTAACAACTAATGGATTTGTGTTTCTGTGAACTGTAGTGCCCTGAGTGTGGTGGTTGAAAGGACAGAGGCAGCAGGATATAATATAAGCTATCATTTTAAGAAGAGACTATCTCTGACAAATATATGGAAAACTGACCTTGTGTGAGTTTTGTCACCTTAAAACAAGCCTATGAATATAGAAGAAGACTGAAACATTCTATATTGTAAATTGTGTGTGTTTCTCACTGATTGGTTTTGTGTTGTTTAGTAGAAAGGATAATGTAACACACTGTGATCTTTATAATATATTTTCTGTCATCCAAGCTGCAAGCTTCTTTTGTAACTTGATAATAATCTAAGTCCTAATTCCCAGACAAGGAACCAGATCTTTGGGTGAATTGTTAGGATTTTCATGTATTAGCTGCGGTCACTAAGGCTATGTCTTACACTGATAGTGGCAACATCGCTGCTGTCAGCCCGACGTTCTGGGCATGATTCAGCAGCCAGTATGAACTCGCTGCTGCGCTCTGGAAGTCCTGCCCCCTAAAAGACGTAGCTGAAAGGTGTATGCAAGCCATTTACACTAAAACAGTGAGCTTGCCTCAGTCTTAACTATAATCATGCTCCCAATCCACTATAAAAAGTGAATACTACCTAATGTAATGGTTCTCTACATTTTTTCTGACGAGTAGGATACTTTAACTCACAAATTATAAGTCATTGTTTCTAAGTTTAAAAGTCCCCACTTCCCATTAGTTGGGAAACTTAACATGTTTTTTTGAACATTGTTGTTAGAACCTAGGTTGAATGATTGTTGGAACAAACTCATTTCCTTTTCTCTGAACTTCAGCTGTTCTCTCATGTTGTTCTTACTTCACTGTTGGAAAAACTAATCTCTCAGGCATCGTTGCAAATGACAATGGTAACACAGTTTCAGTGTTAGAATTTGTCCAGTTCCATTCACTCTACATTTTTAGCATATGTTTATCTACGCTAGTTGTTTTTGCTCCTTGAGGCACTCTGTGCATGCATCAGTTTGAACAGATTCACATGTACGTGAGGTTCTCATCTAATAAAACTCTGTTACTTGTAGTGACAGATGGAGAACCCAAACTGCTCATTGGAATTGCAGAGGAGGTCACAGATTACTGTTCTCAGTCCAGTTGTCTGCTTTAGAAGCTAATGGGATCATACCCAAGTTCCAGACTTCCTGCACCTAAATGTCATCTTCAGAAAGCTATCTTTGTATGAAGTCTACCCGTGTTTCCATCTTGTATTGAGTCTATTCATATAACCAGCAGTACTGGCACCAAAAATCATCTCTTAGAAGGTCAATGAACATAAGTTCTTTGTGAAATACTGTAAGTTGCTCTCTTGGTTTGAGTACTGGATATCAACAGAAATCCCAGGTACTACGTTCCCAAACTTCAACCCACTTTACCAGTTTTACCTTAGAGCACCAGTCCTGTGTCCAACAGAGCACTTGACCTTAATTATAGTAAGATAAAGGAACATTTATTTTGAGAAAGAATAGAGATTCAAATAGAAGCAAGTGTGAGTAATGGAAGCAAATGGTTACATACAAAACAAAATAATAAAACACAAGCAAGGGCCTGAGCTTTTTAATAGTTACTTTTCCTGAGTAGTAAAATGGATTCTCACTTGAAAGTTGCACCTTTTGCAGCATTTGCTGACCCAAGGAGTCAAGACCCAATTATTTATGGTGCACCCCTACTCATTCAAGATACTGCATGAATGCAGAGCGTCTTTCTGCACACTGTGCTCTACTGATTTAGTCTTTTGTCTATTCACAGACAGGGGTGTTCACTCACTCTCGTATAGTTCCTTTTCACTTCTGAGCAGTGTCAGTGATTACAGTTTCTTTGATGGTTTTCCATTGACTTTGCTGTATCAGTGCAGTGATGCACAATGAGGAATCTATGATGTAAATGACTGGGAAGGAAGAGGTGACAACATCCTACCAATTGAAGGCTGTCACTGAGACATACTATTTCCTGGTGACTTACTCCAAGAACGTATTGGTATAATTTTCAGTATAGTTACATTATTCCTTAAAAATTACCTGTACATGCATATTGCAGTGATTATTAGTATTGGCAAGTGACACACTTTCAGTAAAGATCTCTCAGATACCATTGAGAGGGAAATTCCATGAAAGCCATGTATGAGGTGCTGTGAGTTTGTGACGTGTGGGACATGAGTTGCTTGTAAAGAACCTTTGCCAGCTGGTACCATTGATCCTGTGTCACATGTATAGTCATTTGTTAAGCTTCTGAAAATATTTGCAACAGTTGTCTAATCTGATAATTCCTTGCAAAAGGATTTAGCTTTCGACATTGTCTTAATTCATGGTCAGTATTTAAAATAATTTGAATCTTACCTATCTTTATCCACTGATTAACCCTGTAACGATGCAGATCTTCTGGCAGCTTTTAGTTTCTCTGTTGTGGACTGATGCTGATTGATTGTATCATTAAGCAATGGAACTTTAGAGCAGGCATTCATTGTATGTTTCAGTGAATTCAATTTTACACTTAAATACTCTTTTGCACAAATAGGCTGTGTTAATTAAAACCTATGTTCTTTTAATTATGCATAAATAAAACAGCAAATCACCAATCCTGCTAAACATCTGTCTTTAAAGTAGAATATCATCTGATTTGCTGCCAAAATAAGTGATGCAAAGAGAGTCAAAGACCATAGATACCTTCAAACCAAACAAATAAAACCAAAACCAGTGATCTTTGTGTCGTTGTGCAACCATAAGTTCCTCATTGTTGCCAGTAGTATCAACATGTGAAAGAAAGAGAAGGGAATAAGGAGTCTTTCAGCGGGCAGAATACCTCTCCATCCTGACTAGATACATCTGGCCATTTCTTATCTTCACTGAGAATTTCATGTGATGAAATGGCTGGTGTTTCAGGGTAGGGGTGTAAAAGTGTGACTGTTTAAATGGTAAGCAGTTTTTTAAACATCTGATTCCTTTTTTAAACTGGGAGGGGGGAGTGGCAGCTGGGCTCAGCTTGGTGCGATGTGGACAGCTGTCCAACGGCTCTTCCTCATGGGAAACCAGCCTGGCTGCAGTAACCTCCCCCACCCAGGTGCAGATGTACCCACTTCGCAGCTGGGCTCAGTTCCCCATGGGGGAGGGAAGGTGTATCTGGTCTAGGCACCCTGTGAGGTGGAAGTAAGTAGCCTGGCAGGAGTAGCCATAGCTGTGAGTGAAGGAAAAGCCGGTTCCCTACAAGGGTCAACAGGTTGGCAGCCCTTCCTGGTGGGGAAGTGTGGAGGCCAGCATGGGAGGTAATCGACTACCCCTGTGCTGGGCTTCGTGTTTCCCCACTAGCAAGAGCTGCCTAGTTGTGATCCTCTCTGCCCCCCCACCCCAGTGTTTTACTGTTTTAAACAAACTTTTACATCCTTATCCCAGGGTAGTCTTGACTTGCTGCTTTGCCTTAGGCTTATATAGGGGAAAGAACAGTTATTCATCAAGCAGTGTTCTTGACTGCTCCACCGTAGGTCTTGGTGCGGCACCGCACCCCAGCCTGGAGATTTTTCAAGAGCAGTGGCTCCCTCAGCGGGGAGAGATGGAGATGGCAGAGATAAGCTGGAGCGCTTCCTGCCTTGCTGACGTCATCTGTGCTCTCTCCCCGCTGCCCTCCTCAGTTCCCTCATACCTCCTCCAACTCCAGATGGAGTCCACGGTGGCTCCAGTCACTACCTGTAACAAAAAAAAACAGAGAAGAGAGACAAATCAAACAATGACAGAACAAACGTTGCTTCAGGCAGCCAAGCTTCAAACAAGCGATTCTTGTATTGAAGCGATGCCTGCGTCCGACGGGCATCTAGCTTGTATTAAGTGCCTGGGAGAAGGCCATCTCTCCCAGAGATGCCAGCATTGTAAAAATTTAACAACCAGGGCTCGTAAGGATAGGGAGTGGAGACTCAAGCTCCTACTACTGGAAGGGGCTCTCTGCCCCGCATCAGACCTGGGCGCCTCTCCTCAGTCTCCTGAGGGAGCGCAGAAACACCCGTCAACAACGTCCTTCCCGGTCCCCTCTAAGTGAGGGAGAACCTCTCATTCCTCAGCCAAGGAGCTGTTGAAGGGTCCTCCGCAAGGCATGGTAACCCTCACAGACTCCCAGCCAGCGACTTCAAAACCTGCTCAAACTGTGAAAATGAACCGCGCGTGCTCTGTCAAAGCCGCGCTGGTTCCAATGGCGCCGACAGCCTCTCCGGCGCGGACCCTGGCTCCGCAAGTGGCGGCATCACTTTTACAACTGCCAAGCTTGCCGACCACCCTCACAGCACCGGGCACGGCACCGTCAAACACGCCGCACCCGGCTCCTCATTTTCTCCCGGCACCGGCTCTCTTTCCCGCGTCGCTGCCACTGCTGACAGCACAGTCAGATGCTGCAGCCAATATTGGCAGTCAGCCGCAGCCTGGCCAACAAGTACATTCCAAGCACAAAAGTAAAACAAAACATATTGAGACCAGGGAGGTCCTAAGTATTCACTCTGCCCCTGGCTCTCCTTTATTTCGGTCGGACACTTCTCAATCTAGTCCACCCTCAACTCCGGGCTCCTCCTGTCACTCGCTATCTTCTGCCTGTTCTAGCCCTAGGTCACCAGAGCTGGCGGATCCAAAGATTCAACAGCCTCCGGTCCACAACCCTGCACCAGTTCTCACATGGGCATATCCATATTATTTCTATCCTTCTGTACCGGGGATGCCTCTTAATAGCTGGCCAAACAGCAATATCCCAACGCCGGCAATGTATCCCTATCTCCTACCACAAACTACTCCAACCCTGCAACAACATCAACCACAACCTGTGGGGTCCACAGCCCCTTCATCCTCATCAGAGTACCCCGAGGATCCAGATGCCCTTACTCCTGACAACAAAACTGACGACTTGAGACAGTTCCGCGAGCTTTTCAAATGAGGCGCAGAAGTTATGGACGTTTCACTAGACTTCCATTCTGAGAGTCAACACAAGTTATATAAAATTCTGCAAACATCGGGACCTTGTAAACTGGCCCTCCCAATGGACATTGGTATCATGGAGCCTGCAACTATGCTCTGGCAAACGCCAGCATCCAACCCCCCTTCTAAGAAGAGGGCAGACAAAAAGTACTTTATCTCCTCTGCGACCAACAAATTTCTCTTTTCGCACCCCTCGCCAAACTCTTTAGTGGTGGAGGCTGCCAACCAGCAAGCCAAACAATCCTATTCTAGATCTGCCCCTACGAGCAGGGACGACAAGAAACTTGACATGCTTGGTAAGAAGGCCTATACCTCCGCGGCCCTACAACTTCGAATAGCCAATTATACGGCGCTACTTTCCGACTATGACTATCACCTATATGATAAACTTAAGGACTTCACAGATGACATCCCACATGACAAACGCGATCAGTTTCATTCATTAATTTTAGAAGGTTACCTGGTCACAAGGACAGCCCTGCAAGCTTCCTTAGATGCAGCAGACGCCGCCGCCAGATCACTCGGTACAGCAGTCGTCATGCGACGGGCCTCCTGGCTTCACTCGGCTGAGTTACCCAGGCAGCTGCAACACACAATTGAAGATCTTCCTTTTGAAAAAGACAATTTATTTGCCAAAAAAACATGATAATGCACGAATTAAAGGACTCCCACGCCACATTGCACACATTGGGTATTTACACCCATTCCCTTCCAAACAAACGCTTTCACAAAGCCCAAACATACAACTCCAGGCCCCCACAATACCAACCTAACCGTCGGTCCGAGACCTATAGATCGAAATCTCATCAACCTCGCAGAAAACCAAACAACCAACCCATGCACACATCTCAATCCCCAAAGTCAACTCAACACTTTTGACGTTCCCATCGAGAGAGCCGCCTACCATGTTGTAACAGACCAACTCCAGTCACCACTTCGTCATCTTATCTTTACGTGCAGATCACAACCCTTCGCCCAGCAATGGTGCAGAATAACATCGGACAAATGGGTGTTAGAAATTGTTCAACGGGGCTATTCCATACCGTACACTGCATGCCCCAAATCCCAATACCCCTACCCGTCCCTTTTCAGGGACCCCACCCACGTACAACCTCTTCAAGAAGAGGTCAGACACCTTCTCTACATCGGAGCAATCGAAGAAGTTCCCAATCATCAGCGGGGACAGGGTTGTTACTCCCCATATTTTTTCACAAAGAAGAAAATGGGAGGGTGGAGACCAATCCTGGACCTTTGGTGCCTCAACCATTATATCCAAGTAAAAAAATTCAATATGGTGACTCTAAACACTATCCTCCCGGCCCTACACCAGGGGGACTGGTTGGCCTCTCTCAATCTCAAGGACGCGTATTTTCACGTCCCCATCATTCAGGGTCATCGACGTTTCCTACGCTTTACCCTTCTTTCCAAGCATTACCAATACAATGTCCTTCCCTTTGGCCTCTGCACGGCACCCAGAGTCTTCTCCAAGTTCATGGCACCCGTGGCTGCATTCCTCCGGAAACATCATATCAACATCTTTCCATACCTCGACGATTTTCTCCTAGTGAGCCCCTCACTCTCTCATGTGCAGCGAGCAGTTTGTCGTACTCAGGACTTGTTCCTCGCTCTAGGCCTAACCATAAACTATGCAAAGTCTATGCTGAAACCCACACAAATCCTTCAGTTCATAGGGGCAAGCATACACTCCCCTCTAGGGAGGGCATTTCTTCCTCCTGACAGGTTCCACAAAATAACTCAATTAATTCATGTAATTCAAAACTCCAACTTCATTTCTGCTCGCACTTGCATGGCGCTACTAGGGCACATGTCAGCAACCACCTACCTGGTCAAGTACGCGTGTCTTCGTATGCATCCATTTCAGCTCTGGTTTCTGTCCCGGTGTCGCACATTCAACCGGTCTGCCAGCAAAATCCTAACCATACCTCTACCCGTCAAACATACTCTGAACTGGTGGAAGGATCCAAACAACCTTTTGCAGGGCGTCCCCTTTCTGCTGTCGCAACCATCTCTCACCATCACTACTGATGCCTCCCTCATGGGATGGGGAGCTTTTCTGCAACAGCACATGGTCCAGGGCTGCTCGTTGCCCGCGGAAACCCATCTTCACATAAACATTCTCGAACTCAGCAGTCTTACACGCATGCCGGCACTTTCTTCCCACCATCAGAAACATACATGTCAGAATCCGCACAGACAACAGGACGTCCATGTGCTATATCAACCGTCAGGGCGGAACCAGGTCTACCCGCCTTTGCCTGGAAGCGCTGACACTTTGGGACTGGTGCATACAGCACAACATTCATCTCTCTGCAGAATACCTACCTGGCAAGGACAACGTGCTAGCTGATTCCCTGAGCGGCTCATTCCCATCTCACCACGAATGGGAGATCCGCACCAACATCTTACATAACATTTTCCGACGATGGGGATTTCCCAACATGGACCTCTTTGCCTCCGAAAGCAACAGGAAATGCAAACATTGTTGCTCCCGCGACGGCATCGGTCAAGGATCCAGCGGTGATGCCTTCCTTCTACATTGGGGAAAGAATTTACTCTACGCCTTCCCACCGATTCCAATGATCCCCAGGGCCCTCCGGAAAATCCAGGAGGACAAAGCAAGAGTACTAGTCATAGCACCAGCATGGCTTCGCCAAACCTGGTTCACTCTCGTACAAACCATGTCTACAGTACCACCGATCTCCTTACCTCTCCTTTCGGACCGGTTATCACAGAACGACGGAACACTCCTCCACACCGATCTGGACAGGCTCCACCTGACAGCTTGGAACCTAGATGGTTCACGGGCATAGAATTACACTGTTCACAGGACGTCCAACACATCCTACTAAATAGCAGAAAACCCACAACCAGAACCGCTTACCTGCACAAATGGCGTCGGTTTTCCTCTTGGTGCGCGCAGCATTCCCTGGATCCCTTCACAGCTCTGGTGCCTCGAATTCTTGAATACCTCGCTAACCTGAAACAAAACAATTTGTCAGTAAATTCCATACGGGTCCACCTTGCAGCAGTCTCCACCTTCCACAAACCAGTTCATAAAAGTTCCACTTTCGCTCACCTGACAGTCAAATGTTTCATGCAGGGTTTGCAGAACCTTTTTCCATACGTTCGTCCTCCAGCTACCCCATGGGACCTCACAAGAGTATTAAAGGCCCTGACAAGACCCCCCTTCAAACCAATTGCTTCTTCAACTCTCTTACATTTGTCACTCAAAGTAGCATTTCTAGTGGCAATCACATCGGCCCATCGTGTAGGGGAAATTGCGGCGCTTATGGCCCACCCACCTTACACCATCTTTTATAAGGATAAGGTTTCTTTACGACTCCACCCCAAATTTATCCCTAAAATCTCTTCCGCCTTTCACCTTAACCAAACGATCCACCTTCCGGTCTTCTGCCCGAAACCCCACGCCACACCACAGGACCGTTTACTACATACCCTCGATGTCCGTCGAGCTTTAACCTTTTACTTAGAACGAACCAAAATGTTCCGGAAAACACCTCAGCTCTTCGTGTCAATCGCTGAACGCTCAAAGGGCCAAGCCATTTCTAAACAACGAATCTCTCGTTGGATCGCTACATGTATACAGACCTCATACACAGCTTCACAGTTAGTTCCTCCACATAACATTCGATCTCACTCCACCAGATCCATGTCATCTTCCATCGCTTTCCTTACCCGAGTACCTCTTCACGAGATATGTCAAGCCGCTACCTGGGCCTCATCCGAAACTTTCGCGAAACACTATGCACTAGACCGTCTCTCGGCAATGGATATGGCACTGGGACAAGCAGTTCTAAATGCCGCACAGGACTTATAGATCGAAGTACCCACCTCCAAGCACAACAACTGCTATACATTCACCTACGGTGGAGCAGTCAAGAACACTGCTCGATGAAGAAATGGAGGTTACTCACTTTTCGTGCAGTAGCCGAAGTTCTTTGAGATGCATGTTCTTGACGTGCTCCACGACCCGCCCTCCTCCCCTCTACTTCGGAACAGACCATACCAGGTCTCTGCAGTACGAGGGAACTGAGGAGGGCAGCGGGGAGAGAGCACAGATGACATCAGCAAGGTGGGAAATGCTCCAGCCTATCTCTGCCGTCTCCGTCTCTCCCCGCTGAGGGAGTTACTGCTCTTGAAAAATCTCCGGGCTGGGGTGCGGTGCCGCACAAAGACCTACGGTGGAGCATGTCAAGAACACGCGTCTCGAAGAACTTCGGCTACTGCACGAAAGGTGAGTAACCTCCATTTCTTTTCTTTGTGTGTATGTGCAGTATTCACAGAACTTGAATCTCACAGCATTCTCAAGTTATGGTGGTGGCATGATGTTTGAGAACCACAGAGCTACCAAAATACTTCTATGGCTATGTGGGGAAGAGGGAAAAGGCAGTTTCTTTATATTATCTGCTGATTGCTATGTGACCTTGCAGGTTATTTTTTCGTAATATAATAAGTGTCCCAGCTGCCTGCCACCCACTGTAATATACATGGACTAAAATTGAATCTCTCTCCCTAGAAATCTTGCCTTTGAACTTCTTGACACTTACAAGATTTAAATACAATTCTTACTCATTATGGGGTGCCAATTAATATCAGGGAGAATTATATTTAGATAAGGACTGAGTGATTGTGGGGCTCTAGAATTTTGCATACTTTTACTTTTTAAAACAGCGAAAAAACCTGCAAGAACATTAAACAGATATGGTATTTTGGGGTTCCAATGTAAGCTGTGTTTCCAGTCTTACCTATAACAACTCATCCTCAAAAGAACATTTTTCTCTCTGGAGTTTAAATTTATACTCAGCTTGGGGTAAAAATTAAATTACAAATAAACAAAAGTGAATCATGTATAAGTACGTTCTGGCAAGAATACGTAAAAATCACTAAGCCTGATGAGGACCTGTGCAGAATACACCAAGGGCCAGATTCTGGTACTTTCACTCATGTTGAGTATTGCCTTACTCCATGAATAATCAGTAGGCCCATTGGCTTAAGTGAGACTATTCTGCAAACTAACAAATTCTCACCTGTTGTAAATCAGTGTAGTTCTATTGACTTCCCTGGAACAGTGCCAGTTTGAACCACTGGAGGATCTATCCTAGAAACTGAGCAAATTTGTGAGACAAAAAGGATGCCTGGAAAAAATGTACGTAAACCTGGATATTTGTCAATTGTTAATTGAATATTGGTTTCTGTTAAAGATGCCAGATCTTCAGAGATGTCTGATTCAGCTTCAGACTCAACATGTTATTTGACATCTTGATAGGGAGTTGCATCTGAAAGTAATTTTGTCTGATTATATATCAAGTTTAGTCATAAAATGAACAAGAATTGGCACATAGTGTTTTAAATATGAAAATGCTTGTTTGACAAGGTTTCAACAATCTTGCTTGTTCTCAAACCTTTTTGTTAGTCATGATAATGAAAAACAAGGTGCAATCTGCATGATCAGGAAGACTAGAGGAAAACTCCCTGCAGTCGTTCTTGTTAAATGAAATGAGTTCAAAGAGATCCTAGCGTTCTTTGTGTGTTCTGTCCAAAAGTCAGATTAATTTCACACTCTGCTCAAATCTCAAGAAACATAACAAACATTTAGTGTGCTTCTCGTGGCACCTCTAAAATTAACTTATGCAAATTGATTCTGAAGCCCTTCCCCCCCACTATAGAGCCAACTTTGAAAGTTTACATTATTGCAGTTTCCCCTTTCTGGAGACTTTTTTCTAAAAAATAATTTATTTTATATTTTAACATGAAGTGGGTGCTGTTCTGGGGAGCATAATTAATTAACTTGATTAGAGTTGTGAACTAGATTGTAGTTGCTTTGTATGAGGTGTTTCCTTTAAAAGTGAAACACAATTAACCTGCCAGGGCAATTCTTGTGGATGTGCAGGGAAGCATTGATGTGATATATCTTGACTTTAGTAAGACTTTGGATAGTATCTCATGGAACCTCGTAAACAAATGAGACATATATAGCCTGGAGGAATGTATTTTAAGATGCGTGCATAACTTGTTGGAGTAGCATTCTTGAAGAGCAGTTATCACTTATTCACAATCAAGATGGAAGGGCATATTGAGTAGGTTTCTGTGGGGATCTGTCCTGAGTCTGATTCCATTTAATGTCTTCAAAAATGATTTTGACAATGGCATAGAAAGTGAGTACACTTACCAAGTTTGCAGATAATATAAAGCTGAGAGGGGTCTCAAACATTTTGGAGGATAAGATCAGCATTCAAAATGATCTTGACAGATAGGAGAAATGGTCTGAAGTCAGTAGGATGGAATTCAGTAAGGAGAAATGCAAAGTAATTTATACATTTAGCAAGGAATAATCAAACACAAATAGAACAAATGCAGAATGACTGCCTAGGAAGGGGTACAGCATAAAAGGACCTGCAGTTTATAGTGGATCACAAAATAAATATGAGTTAACAGTGCAATGCTATTGCAAAAAAAGTGAACATTATTCTGGGATATATTAGCAGGAATAGCAAGACACAAGAAGCAATTCTTCCACTTGCTCAACACTGATAAAGGCCTCAAGAGGAATATTGTATCCAGTTCTGGGCACCCCACATGAGAAATGATGTGGACAGAATGGTCTTCAAGTGTTTAAAAAGTTTTTATAAAGAGGAGGGTGATAAATTGTTCTCCTTAACCACTGAGGACACGGCAAGAAATAATTGAATTAAATTATAGCAAGGGAGATGCAAGTTAGACATTAGGAAAAAGTTCCTTGCTATGAGGATAGTTAAGCACTGGAGCAAATTATCTAGAGACTGTGGAATCTCTATCATTGGAGATGTTTAAGAACAGCTTAGACAAACACCCATCAGGGATGATCTAGATCAGTGGTTTTCAAACTTAGAGTTGGGACACAGTACTGGGTTGTGGACCCTCAGGTACTGGGTCATGGTGCCCTCTGCTGCCACCACCAAAAGACTGGAATGCATTGCTCAAAGATGTAAGTGTTGGGTCATGGGCATAAATGATTTTTTTGAAATGGGTCATGAGAAAACAAAATTTGAAGACCGCTGATCTAGGTAATACTAGTCCTGCCTCAGTTCAGGGGACTGGTCTAGATGACCTGTTGAGATCTCACCCAATCCTGTGGTTCTGTGGTAATGTAACATTTTACACATTAGGATAGAACATGTGATGTGGAATGGTTCCCTTTGTGCCACACTGGCAGTAAACTGGCTCAAGGAGGATCATTCCATGGCAAGGGAGATCAATCTATTGATGTATAGAGCCAGCATTGAGTAGGACTTGACAAACCCCCAGGTGCCAGGTTACTCAGGCATCTGGGGACTCCTGTGGCACTTAGCTGTGCTACAGTGTACTTAAGGGGCAGAACACCCCCTCGCAAGCCAAACAAATAAAATAAAAAAGCCACTGGCACCTTCAGCAGCATGCAACTTTCTTTGTTTGGCAGTGAGGTGTTTCTTCACCCTGCTTGGCCACCAAATGTGTTGTTGGTGGCTAGGGGGCTTCTTCACCCCACCTAGCCACCTTTTTTGGTGACGGGGTGCTTCTTTGGTGGTGGCTTTTTGGTGATGGTGGGGGTGTTTGCCCCACACTGTGGTTGAAAGTGGTAGCAGTGGCTTTTTGGTGGTGGGAGCCCTTTAAAGTGTTACACACACAGGCACCTCAGTGTTTGGGCTGGCACCTATCTATGCAGTATGTTTGTTGAGGCCTGGGATAGAGGCTCTGAAGTTCCTGACACCTATTATTGACATAGGTATTATGGCCTATTCCTTGTCTATTGAGTTGGACCCATGGGACTTTGAGCTACTGGCATAAATAAGAACAGCCCTCAGGCTGCTGTATCTTGTGTCTGGTACTAGTACCGTACGCAAAACATGTTATTCCCCCTACTACCATGATTGGGTTTAGCCAATCCACATGTGCTAAATCTCAAAAAGTACTGAAAAATCTTAGAACCAATGAAATGCATCCAAGTGCTCACTACTAATTGAAATAGCCAGTGCCTCGATCTAAGAAGCACGTCTACCAAACTCCTTGAAAAATGCAGTAGTTTACCCAATCTTCAAGAAGCCCTCATGTGACTCCAAAGACCTCTCTGGCTACTGTCTTGGGCAAATAACTGAGACACTTCTTGCAGGGGTAATGCAGATCACAGAACTCAGAGCAAAGCATGTAAGAGCTGGTGAGAAAACATTCTTTGTCAGTTGTATCTTCCTATGGAATAAATTCCAGAGGAGATGAGAAAAATCCAGAGTCTTAAGGAAATGTAGAATTTTCCTCTTCAGGAAGGCATTTCTACTTGCAATAGTGATACCTTATTCTCCCCAAACAAGTGCAATAAATAAATAAATAAACTCTTAACCAAATCAACCTTTAAAAAAATTAGTAAAATCAAAATAAAAATTCCTACCTCAGATGGAGATTTAACCCTGAAAAGAGAAACACGCCAGAGATGCTATGAAGTTCAATAGGATTTCACTATTGTTACTGATTTTACATTCAAGGCATAACAGTACTACAGTGATGAGGGTAGACAGCAGCTTCCAGAATGGGGGGGAGGGGGTGTTGGGTTTGAAAGTCTAGCTTTAAGCCAGATTTGCACACAGTCCCATCTCTCAATTTATGCTGCGGCCTTATGTGATCTAGGATATTAATAGAAGTGAATAGAGAGAGGAAAAATAGTAATAATAATAATAATAATAATAATAAAAGGTCATTCATCCCCAGCCACAACATTATTTTTCTGTTTAATTTTCTTGACATCTGACTTCCAGAATGAGATTTCCTAATACAGCTTAGGCATGCAAACTGTTGTTTCTTTGACAAATTACTGAGAAGCAGATACAAGAATCATAAACATTCATGGAATTTTCTTTTTTCCTTTTATTACATTTGATGATCTCCCTTGGTGAACACTTATTTACTAGACTTGTATGATGTGCTTTTTGTTGCTGAGGCTGGACAGAGTTTAGATATTGTCTCTATGTCTCTAAGTGCAGGCTCTGTGTCTGATACTCTTTCTTAGCAGTGGAGACTCTATGGTTCAATTGGTTTGGTTCTGAACTTGGTATCAGCTCTTCCAAACATCCTAGTATGTGTTGCATGTTCCCAGAGTTCTGCTAAAGCTAGGAATCTACTGGTTTATTGTCCCCACCTCTTCTCTCTCAACTTTATTCTGAGACAGCGTTAGAGGTATACAGATCCATGGAAGAAAACAAAACCTGAGGTGGCTGGAAAGAGTGTCTCCTTTTTATTAAGTTCCAGTTCCACCCTGTCAGTGACTTCAAGTTTTATTTTTGGTTACAAGGTGATTTATTTGATCTGGTTGCTCAGTGTAGGGGAAGCAAAACAAACAAGGAGTCCTGTGGCACTTTTAAAGACTAATAAATGTATTTATGGCATGAGCTTTCATGGGAGAAATCCTACTTCATCAGATGTTTGAAGTGTAGGGACAGTTAACTTACTGTTTAAGGTTGATTGCGTTTGAATGTGAGACACTTTAGAGTAATGGCTCTTGATTGCTCTATGAGGTTACTAGTTTTCTTCCAGGTGCAACAGTTTCTCCAGACACCTACCTGGAGGTTTCAGTACAAGATGGAGGTTAAAAGGCAAAAGTGTAGTCACAGCACAGTCTTTCAGTAAAATGGCACTAGGAAAATAAAATGGAGTTTGCAATTTGTTACACATGGACCGTTTGGTTTTGGTTGTTTCTCGGGCTATGGCTACACCTGGAAGTTTACAGCAGTACAGTTGCACTGATGCAGCTACACCACTATATGCTCTCTAATGTAGTCGCTGTAAGCTGACAAACGACCAACAGGAGATAGCTTTCCTGTTGGCTTAACAACTCCAGTTCCTGCTAGTGGGTACGTCTACACTATGTGTTTAAGTTGACTTAAGGGCCCTTATGTCGACTTAAACAGAGCCCTGTCTACACTGCAGGGCGATAAAGTCGACTTTAGGGTCCAGTAAAGTTGACTTTATAAGGTCCACTTATAAAGTTGACTTTACCGTTAAGTTGACTTAAGACAATGTGGACTCACTAAGTCGACTTAGTGCGGTGGGGCCATTAAATCAACTTTATAAAGTCGAATTAAGCCGGGACGCCCATTTAAAGTCGACTTCATAAAGTCAACTTAAGGTAGTGTGGACTCACTAAGTCGACTTAATAAGGTCTACTTAAAGTCAACTTTAAGTAGACTTTATTAAGTCGAGTTAATAAAGTCGACTTAGCTTTTACAATGTAGACATAGCCAGTGGCAGTAGCTATGTCAGTGGGAGAAATTCTGTCGAAACCAGTACTTATGTCAGTGTAACTTATGTTGCTCAGGGGGGTGATTTATTCTCACTCCTGAGCAATATAAACGGCAGTGTAGATATAACCTCGGTCTGTGTTTCCAAGTATCCCTTACTCAGCATCAGTTATTCAGAGATTACTACTTTGAAATCTGGTGCTAACTCAACTCCATAATCAGCTGGCATAAAAGGTGTTACAAGCATGAATCAGCAGCTTCTTTCCCTTAATGATCACTCTTCTCACCTTGCTTACTTCACTATCCCTTAATTTAAGGCTTTAGGATCCTTATTTGACTCTTTCTAAATTTTAGTCTCTTACATAGGCAATAAACGGTAGTGCTGGCATGAAAGCAGGTATGTGTCACATTCAGCATTTTAAACTGATGTAGTTAATCCATCAGTTTTTAAATAACTTTTAAACACTTTTTATTATCCAGCTTCTGAAATACTTTAAAAATAGTAATTACTGGGAGAGTATAGAATAAAATTGACTTCAGCAATATATGTTCTGTATGTTATTTTGTAGACCTGCAATGCACAGGATACTGAACAAAAGTTATGGGAGTGATTAGAGAAGTCATTACATTTTTTTATTCATTAAAATAAATTTAGAATGGCATTAAGGAGCAATTAGATCTTTGCCCAAGCTACTTAATTCCTTTATTTGCCTATTAATTGAATGATAAAGACCTCTGAACCAGTCATTAATTATCAAGTAGTCTCTCTAGATTCATACTTTTGACACTCACAGCCTCAGAAACATGCCATTGTGGGAATGATTCATAGTTTGATTAATATGGTCTTTCACCTCAAAGAAAAAGCAGCCAAGTTCACCATGCATGACTCAAAAGCTATATATCACACTCATTGGTGTAACAGTAATTTTCCCCTGATAATATCAGTGAGACCTACGCCCAATACATAAATTAGCTATCTCAGACATAACTAAATATTTAGGGCTTTTTAGGAGTTATATTTGGCTTTTCTTGTTTTATTGCTTTTCCTGCTATAGTATTTTAATAGCCACTAGAAGTGGCTCAAAAGTTATTAAAAATAAAGTACTATGTTTTTAGAATAGGACTATATTTCTGTTTGCTTAGGGTTCTATTTAGCATTAAGTGTGGCCTTGTTAGGATGTCATCAGAGTTCCACACCTCATCCCAGTTTCATACTGTGTCAGATCACCATAAATTAAAACAATGTCTGTATTCTAAACCTGGCCCTGTGTCCCTGCTGGAATGGACTTAGTGAGATAATATTTGTATGGACAGAGTGCTCCAAGTGCTCCTAAAGGCTTGGAAGGAGTATTTCCAAAGGGATAGCCATGTTAGTCTAGTCCAGCAAAAAACAAACAAAAAAAACCCACACCAAGGAGTCGTGTGGCACTTAAAGATTAACAGATTTATTTTTCGCATGAGCTTTCATGGGAGAAAATCCCATTTCATCAGATGCTTCAAAGATGGGTGAACTTACAGAATGGAATGAAAATAAATGCAAGGGAGTGTAAAACATAGGATCAGGTCATACAGTAACAGCAAATCAGAGCAGTTGTTAGGTTCAAACCCTGGGAGGCCTGAAGTCAAATTACCTTTTGTAATGGTAATGTAAATCCTTGTTGTTTTTTTTGTTGGAAGGAGTAGTCTGAGAATGTGGATTTTCAGATGGAAAATGTCCATAACCTGGCAAAATTTAATTTACATGTTTCCCTCCCCATGTTGCTTGAAGCAGTTCAAGACCTTTTATACCGGTCTGGTGATGGTATATGTTTTCTTGCTGTATCTTCAAAATCCCTTTTTTCCCCCCTCTCTTTTACTAGTGAAGATGCACTATTTTTATATGATTTCAGTTCAAGTCAGTTAATGAAATATCAGGTGGATCAATTAATGAAGTATCTTTGGAACCACAGTATTCTTGTGCCATTTGTGGTGTTTTAGTGGATGTTATCCCTGGCAGAAGAAACAGCATCTTTACAGAATGAAAGACTTATTGCCTCTGTGTTTTTACTAAGTGGTGCTGTGGAATCCTCTTTCTAGAGCCAACTTCAGAATTCCTTGGTAATCTGTCAATTACTCATGTAAAATGTTTTCTTCCTTCTTATTCTGGAGGGTGCTTCTTGATTTCACCAGAGATGAAAAGTCTCTGTGCTTGTCTAAAGCAAATTCTTCCAGTTTACATATTTCAAGACCAACGCACTGCCCAGCCTTGCCCCAAAAATTTCTGGCTTTGTATTGCTTTTCTCTGTTATTAACAAGACTAATTTTTCTAGGATATGTTATAATTTATTGTGCCAGATACAAGACCATGATAACAGCCTGAGGAGTTTTATTATCATGTGCCTCAAGGAATTCTTGACATCTGTTTTCAATAAGTTAGTAATAACTCTAAATGGTGGTGCAGTGAGAGAATTATTTTTTCAATGTCGCAATTTGATGTGTATACTGTTAAAGAAAACGTTGGAGAAGACTTTTAGTATAGTAAATACATAAGTTAGGTTCTGACTCTTCCAGTCAGAGTCACTAATGTTTGTTTTATTTCCAACTCTTTAGATATGACTATGTTTAATTTGTAATTCAGGAACCCCATTTTATGACACCATGAAATTTTCATTGTCCTCTTATCTTTGTACTACTGTTAGTAACCTGAAACGAGGATAATTGTATTTCCCTTGGTAATTTTCAGGAATTATGAAGGTTTATGATTTTATTCATCTACTTTTGTGGAATATAGTGACATTTAAAAATCTTCATTCTTAGGGTTTCTTTAGTTTAAACAATTGTTCATGCAGTATTATGTATGAATATTTTCCCTTTCTCTTACATGTTTCCTTTATTCCGTTGGTTCAATGCCCCCCCCCCCTTTTTTTTGGTAATTCGTGTGTTTTGAAAATATTCAGAATCTCAGAAAATGAATTGAACTTATACTGGAGACATTAACTATAGCTATATTTGATATAGGAAGACAGATTTTACTCTTTTATGCAAGAGTAAGTCTGGAGTGACTGTACGGCATTTACTCTAGATGTATGCCGGAGAAAATGAGAAAATAATTTGGCCTGGAAAATATATATCAATATATTCAGAATAAATCTCAATAATTTTCAGCTAATCATCTTTTAGGAGAACTCCTCTGAGAAAAATCTTTCAGGTGTTTTGACCTGATAGATGGTGGTAGCTATCTTCATACTAATACTGGGGTTTTATTTGTGTGTTTTATGTGCTCATTTGTAATTATAACAGTATGTGTTCTATCATTATAGCAACTGTATGCTTCAGTTGCAAAAACTGTTAACATAAGTTACTAGTGCTACTTGAAGAGGCATGAGTACAAAGACTAAAACTGCAGCTCTTGTAAATGTGATCAGTAAGTAGTGGTAGGCCTTTCTGATACAAAATGCAAAACATCCCTGTAGAAACAGGACAAAGCAGGCAAAGTTACACATACAGTAATAAAAATAAAATAAACCAAAAAGCTGTCTAAAATGTTCAACCAAATGTTGAACAAAATAAATGGGTATTTACTCATTGATGAAGCTCACTGAATCTGGGTGCTGCTGGACGCTGAAGAAAGGAAATTATGAAAACAGATGCTTCACTGAACAACCAAGTCTACAAGAGTGTCCTCGCCACTATTAACTGTTTTGATGAGCTATAATGTCAGAGATGGTCTCTCAAGTAACTGGGTTCTATAGCACTGAGGGCTTTACAAGTTAGCATCAGATGCTTGGCGTTTTCATCCTTAGCAAGCATCAAAATTATGGTATTGAAAAGCTCATAATAAAATTTGCAGAGTTCATGATCTTTATTCTTCTACCTAGCTTTGAGAATTATTCAGATTTTTCCTAATGTTTATGTTAGTGGAGATATCTACTTCTTTTGAAGAGAGTGGATTCAGAAAATTGTTGCTATACAGTGTCCAAGCCCTTCAGAATGGCCATGAAAGTCTCAAAGACAGTCTGCTTGAAGGTAGTTCTTTCTAAGCTACCATGCCCAGGGATTTTGATGGGATAGAAATGCCCTTGTTATATAGTAGCAAAGAAAAGCATTGAAACTCTTCAGTTACAACTTTCTGTTTTGTATTCTGCTTAATAGTAGGTGGCAAGTGAAAAGGAAACTAATTGTATCAGAATAGAAATTGTATACTCTGGCATCTTGCCAAAGCTGAGTAGGTCTGAGGTGAGGGAGTCCAAATTTATTCCCAATATCTGTATTATATCTGAGCTTGTGTTAAGAATCTGAAACAAATCTCCTTGTTTTGATATTTATTTTTGCATGACTGCATGCAATTGGGAGAACACCATGAGACTTGGCAGGTTTGTATGGCACTGTAAGATCTGCTGCTTTCTATTCTAAGGAGGCAACAGCATGGTTTGCTAAAAAGCAGAGTGGATGGAAAATGTAGATGGGTCCCTAAAAGTCCCCCCAGATTCCTGAGATATTACAAATGTTTTTAACTTGCATTCACTGCGCTAGAAAAGCTGATTCTGTAGTGAGGAGGAGCTAGGCATTACAGATAAACTTTTTGCTAATGAGGTTAGTATTATCATCAACATTTTACAGAATCGGAAACTGAGGCACAGAGCAGTAACATGACTTGCCGAAGGTCACCCAGCAGGCCATTGACAGAGCAGGGAGTAAAACCCAATTCTCCTGATTGTCGGTCCAGTACTCTAGCCACTGGGCCACATGGCGTATAAAATTATCCTTATGATACTATGTGTATATACCCTAATAGCCTTTCTTTCTATCTAATTGTGAACAATGTCTCTTTCTTGATGCCATTCATCAGATGCAACATAATCCAGGACTATGGTTGCT
Organism: Podocnemis expansa; assembly: GCA_007922195.1. Taxonomy (NCBI): domain Eukaryota; kingdom Metazoa; phylum Chordata; order Testudines; family Podocnemididae; genus Podocnemis; species Podocnemis expansa. The sequence continues at coordinate 10,930,965 of ML682034.1, forward strand.
TGAAGGAAAACATCTTAACAGAATTTTCCTAAGAGATAAATAATCCAGCATTTCACTATTGTGAACTACAAGAAAAATAATTTTAAATAGCAGATTTGCTCTACATTTATAAAAGATTTCCTCTTCCTCTGGTTCTGCATTTCTTAAAGTCAGCATAATCTCAGCTGAAACTCCTGGTTTCACCACTACCTCTCTGAGGAAGAATTTAACTTGTGTGGTCATTTTCCCAATATAGATCTTTTAATAAAAAGAGAAGTTTATGTTGGAGCTAAAATGTGAGTCAAATCTGTAAACCGACGGGGGTGGGGGTGGGGGGGCTTATTCTCCATTTATTTTTGCCAGTTGGCCTGGTCTCCCACACCTAACTCATTTTAGTTTTGCTTAACTAGTAACTTTCACGTTGTTAGTAATTCCACATTGGGATGTATTTAATTAATTATCTCACTATGGACAATTTTAGACAGCATTTAAAAAAATGGTTACCACTTGAACTCTGAATGTGAAGTACCTGATGTTGGGGGCTCAGGAATAAAAAAAACAAACTGAACAATAATGTCTTGTTACATTCATATAATTGCCATGTTAAAGTTTTTGTGGAATAAAGTATTTTTATTTTATTTTTTCTATTTTTTTTTAATAAAAATAAAAAAGAAGCATAATTGCAATTAGACATTCTGAAGGTGATAATGCAATTTCTTGATGCACTTGCAGGAATAATACTCTTCAAGATGCAATAATGCATAACTCACTATAGATAATGTGCTTTATCATACATTTATTTTGTGGTTTAGTACAAAATAATTCTTACAACCCTTTAATTACATTTAATGACTTAGATGAGTTATAAGTCATCAATAAATGATTAAATGGCTGTATCAGCCTTTGGATGCATTCTGTTTTCTCAGCATACAATAAATTCCCATGTTAACATGCCCTCTTTGTGCCCATGATTCCTCAATGTTGTTTAGTTTACTGCGGGTGCAATTTTAAAACAAATGAAACTGACTTAAGTAAAGTACATAAGTGCCCTGGGGTCAATGGGCTTTGAATGTGTTGTGGAGGCAGCCTCTAAAATGAAGAAAAGTTCCAAAGGGGCATCCGTGTTAGTCTGGTAAAGCAAAAAAGGCAAGGAGTCTTGTGGCACTTAAAGACTAACAGATTTATTTATCGCATGAGCTTTCATGGGAGAATAGAAAGCTCATGCGAGAAATAAAGCTGTTAGTCTTTAAGTGCCACAAGACTCCTTGCTTAAAATGAAGAAAGTATTTCATGTGCTTTGCAGAAAGCCTTATATTCAGTCTAAAAGATGATTCATACAGACTCTGAATGGAGTCCTCTCCAGTCTAAGTTGCTGTAGCATGTGGTTTGCTAGAATGAGGGAATGATGAAGAGACAAGTCATGAAAACTAGCAGAAGGGGGGAAATCTTTTGTGAACCACCTCTTTACAAAAGTTTGAAGGTAATTCAATCTGAACAATGAATTTTTGTCTTATTCAGCTACACTTTTTGCACACCTTTTTTTTAAAGCTTCTTTGAGTTCAGTCTTTCATGTTAAAAATGTGTCTATTTACAGCTGTCAGCAGGCCTATAATGTATTTAGCTTGAAGCAGTTAACAAGCATATTTGTAACTTTTATTTTCTGTTCTGTGACACTTAGCAAAATCCCATTATACATTTTAGTATTATAATGTTAAAATGTTAATTTGTTCTGCATTCCATTAAAATTGCATGTTTCCCTGTCCATTGGCCCATATATTTTGAATAAAACCTATAATTTAAACACCTCACCATAGAAATGCCCTAAATAAGTAACCTTTTGCCCCTGCTACCTTAATTACCCATCATTATTTAGTCTTTAAAGAGCATGGGTTAAATATTTGCTAGGTAATTAGAATATTTGTCATTTTAAAGAAGACAGGAGCCCTTGCCTCAGTTCTAATTCAAATTGGATTTTGGAACTTAGAGAAATGCCATACTCTGTTATGAGGAAAATTAAGCTTCTTGCATATACTCTTCTATTCTTGGTTTACACTTTAACGAATACACTATGTTCTCATAAATGTATAAATTATTCTGTAAGTACAACTGAGAACACTAATTTAAGAAATACTTTAAAATGTCTGCCTAGCTTTAGTATGTACTGGTTTCTTACTACAGTAATTCTTCTCATCTTTACAGATTATGTGAAGCTCCATGACTTGTCTCTACTATCTGTATTTTAGAAACAAATAGGAAGCAGACTACTTTTAGGCTGCTAATAAGTCCCTTTTAGCTTGTTACTCATCCTTGTGAAGTCTGGGTATTTCTTTGGTTGTAGTCATTAGGGATGTATATTAAAACATTGGTGAAAAGCTAGTTTATCTTTTTTTTTTTTTTTTTTTAATGCAAAGCCTACTGTTTTGTGTGTTTCTTCTAAATTTACTTCTATTTTAGTTTGCCGTGTAGCAGTATATGCAGTGATTATAAACCACAATGTTCAGATTGGTTACATTACCCAGTGTATACTGCAGAGTATTATTTTTTGCATTCTTTTTTGCTTTATCTAGCACTTTCTTTTAGCGAACATGATGAATGTATTAGCTGATTGTAGTGATGTGGATCACAGTTTTGAGAGATTTTTTCCTCAAGAGACCTGATTTTTATCAAGAATTTCACAATGTAGACAAAGGGTTCCCAACGCCTGGCTGGGAGCTGGGCCTCAGCTCCTGGCATGCAACTGGGAGCCCATTTCCTCTCCAGTCCCATATTAGGGCTGGGGGTGTGGTCAGGGTCTCCGGGGTGTTCTGGATAGGTCATGGGCTGCTGCAGCATGACTATGGGGAGCTGAAGGGAGGGCTGGGGTAAGGGCCAGAGTGTGGGCTGCACTACTGCTGGGTCCCACATGCCTGCCCACAAGCTGGTCCTGTTCATGGGCATCCAGGCCCCACCCCTCCACCTTTTTTTTTTTTTTTTTTTTTTTTAAAGAAAACCTCTTAATTTTTTTTAAAGGGCCACAAATATCATTTTCATAACTGAGGGGCCCCCTGTCTATTTAATTTTTAATTTGAATTTATTTCATTAAACTTCTATTTAATAAATTAAATAGACTGGTAGCCAGGAGTGTTGCTGCCACTGGGTCTGATGGGCTGCAGCCCCCCCCCCCCCACATCTCTGGCCCAGCCCTGGCAGCAGCAGGAGCCAGATGCAGGGAGGAGCCAGAACCACCTGCTGGTGGCTGGCAGTGACTGGGGCTGAATCTGGGCTGCGGCTACCTGCCGCCAGCTGGCAGCGGCTGGGGTCGGATCAGGACCAGGCCACATGCTGCCAGCTGGCAGCAACTGGACCGGATTGGGCCTGTGCCACTTGCTGCTGACCAGCAGTGGCTGGGGCAACATCTGGGCTGGGGCCACTTGCCACTGGTGAGCAGGAGCTGGATCTGGAAGGCTGTTTGCTGCCAGTAGCTGGGGCTGGATCAGGCCTGGGCTGTCTGCCACCAGTTGGCAGTAACTGGGGCCAGATTGGAGAAGGGCCAGCTGCCACAGGCCAGCATCAGCTGGAGCTGGATCGGGTCTGGGCTGTCTGCTGTTGGTTGGCAGTGGGAGAGGCAGGGGCTGAGTCTGGCACACCACCTGCTGCTGGCCAGCAGTGGAGGAGCATCATCTGGGCCAGGGCCGCCTGTCACTAGCCGGTAGCGGAAGGGCTGCATCTGGATCAGGGCCATCTGCTGCTGGGTTGGTAGGCGCCCAATCCAGTTCCTGGATCGGGCCCCAGGGCAAGGCTGCATGGCAGAGGGAGGGAACCAGAGCTGGTCCCAGTCCCCGACCCTTTTTTCTGGGCAGTGATACCCTTTCTTATGGCCCTTCAGAATTGTAAAAGATTATTTTTGTGGCCCTCAAGCCAAAAAGGTTAGGAACCATTGGTGTAGATGTACCCAAGAATACAAAAGGTGTACATTGACACTTATTGCTCACCACTCTTCAGAGCGCTTGACGAAGCGAGATTTTCTCCCACGGAAGCTCATGCAATAAATAAATCTGTTAGTCTTTTGAGTGCCACAAGACTTATTGCTGCTTTTTTTTTTTGCTGAATTAGACTAACAGGGCTGCCACTCTTCTGAGGTGTCACTATGGGTTCGTAGTGTTGGAATCTCATGTCCGCTGCAAATCTTCATTATCTCCATATAATAAGATATGCCTTGCAAGGAACGTACATGTTATGCTAAAATCCACTTAGCATGTCTGTGTCACAATCATGAATGGATAGATCTTAAGGGAGCAGCCAAATAACGCCTATTTTGGAGGTTCATTCAGGTGTTAGGAGAGGTGAAGCCACCACTTACTGGAATGCAGCAATTCTGTGGTTCCTCATACAGGGTCATCTTCTCTTTCCAGGTTCAGTCTCCTTTGTGTCACTTTGATTCATTCCTCTGTTTCTTTCCCTGCCTAATCTTTCCAGCTGCTTATCTATAGCTTCCAGCCTATTGCTGTTGATGCCTCCCGTCCTCTTCCTTTACCATGATCTCCCTTGAGTTAGATTTGCAATCTAGTCATGCTGCCCACAAGTATTCCAGTTAAGTAGCCAATCCTTGCTATTTCTAACCATTCCTCCAGTTGTTGGTTGAACTTCCAGTTTGGCTTTAGAGACTCAAAATCTTCTACTGCCCTTCCATCCTCTGTCAATTTTACGTATTGGGTGGGTCTTTGCCATATTTGGTGGGACTATCTACTTACGTTTTCAGTGCAGGCAGAAGTTCCTAATGGGGAGAGGAATGAAACATGCTGAGAGAGACTCCAGTACATCTTATTTGCATTCTGATCTCCTCTTCCACCTCTTAGTCATTCATGGACTAGAGGAGCCTTTTGCCTTTAGTCTTTGCGTATGTTTTTCAGAGCAAGTCTTAATTGTTTGCATTAACTCACATATATTTTTAAAATTTTTTTAATAAAACAGAACAAGTTTTAAACGCCCAGCAGTTCAATTACAGAAAACCTTTTTGTCGCCCTCCCCTCTCCTGCCTAGTTTTAGGCCAGTAGTTCAACTTTTGAAGCCAGTAGCTTTGCCATGTTTGCAGTGGCTCTGTTTTCAGATTTGTTAGCTCTAATCACTGAGACTGTTTCTTCAAGTCTGTATATGTTTTTTTGTGGTTCGTTGTCCATTGCCCTGTATTGGGTCTGCTTTTTTAGTTCAGCAAGGAAATCTGTGAAGAGGCAAAAACTGCCTGAGAGGCCCCTGTGATTCTTTGCAAGAGAAATGTTCCATGGAAAACTTTCTTAGGAGGCTTTTTAGGAGATTTATGTGGATAGAGTATAAAGAAGAGGGTCATTCCATGCTTTTCTTTCCAAGCAAAGGAGCCAAGACATAATTTTAGGAGCTATTAGTAAAAATTGAGAAGTATGTTGTGTGTCCTGGGACCAGGGCCAGTGTGAAGCTCCATGACAGGACTCTGGGTGAAAGATTTTCCTCATTGTGCTCGGAAGACTGCTGGAATAAGCTTGCCACGTTTCTTTTCCATTGCATCTGTGTAAGTTATTTCCCTGTTTCTCAGGAAGCCTTGGCCCAGCAAAAATAGATTTACTCTTCACCAGAAGATATCCACTCCTTGTTTGGATGCAGATGCATATTTGTGGGTGGGAACATCAGAAAAAAGTTTTGTTTTAGTTTGACACATGGCATGTTTGGGTCACTTCAGGGCAGATACTCTGCTGGAGAAAATTGTGATAGAGCTCCATTATAGTCAAAGGAGCATGACAATTTAACCAGGCTGAGGGTCTGCACCTCTACCAGTTCTAAGCAAGCCTCATCAGTTTTTATTCTGTAATGTAGCATGTTGAACTAAAAATTAGTGCTTGCATAATATGACCAGTAACATTTTAGTAATTTTTAAAAAGAAGATTAAAACCTGGCCTTAACTTATATAAATGTTAAGACTAGTTATACTATTTTGTGAGGATTCACTATTATGTTTTGGAGTAGAATGAGGAGAATTTTTGTATGTGTGTATTACTTTTTTTTAACCAGGCACATTTATCAGACAAACAGTATTTAGAATTAAATATATAAGGCTGAAGTTTTCCAATCTGAGTGCTTAAAGTTAATTTCCAAAGGGGCAGCTGTGTTAGTCTAGTTCAGCAAGTAAAAACAAGGAGTCGTGTGGCATTTAAAGACTAACAGATTTATTTTTCACATGAGCTTTCGTAGGAGAAAAGCCCACTTCATCAGATGCTTTGCAGATGGGTGGGAGCTTACAAAATGGAATGAAAATAAATGCAACGGAGTGTAAAACATGGGATCAGGTCATACACTAACAGCAAAGCAGAGCAGTTGTTGACTTCAGCGTTCCCAGGATTCGAACCTAAACAACTTCTCTGATTTGCTGTTACTGAATCACCTGATCCTATGTTTTACACTCCCTTGTATTTATTTTCATTCCTTTCTGTAAGTTGCCCCATCTTCGAAGCATCTGATGAAGTGGGATTTTCTCCCTCAAAAGCTCATGTGAAAAATAAATCTGTTAGTCTTCAAGTGCCACATGACTCCTTGGTTTGTTTGTTTGTTTATTTATTTATTTATTTTTGCTTAAAGTTAGACACCATAATTAAAGGATCAAAATGTGCAATTTAATGATTTTATTTTCAGAAGCGTTCAGCCCTTTCAAATCCCATTCAAGCTGATGACAGCTGCAGATGCCTCAGTACTTCTGAAAACTGAACCACTCTTATCTGAATAAACAAATAAGGATTTGGAAGCTTAATTTTAGGCACCCTTGTTTGTAAAATGCTAATAGTTTAATTTTTCTTGTGAAATGAAACTATGTACTAGTTTTTCTTTGTTCAATTTTACATTGTTTATTAAAACATTGTGTATTGAGCATTACCATATTCACACAGAAAAGGCATTGTTCCAGCAGAGTGCAGCAGAAGACAATTATTGCAAAATATATCCTTGCGTTCCTTCCAGGTGCTTGGATATTGTGAACAGAAAGAATATGGGTAAAGGAAGTTCATGATTTATAAAATATTAAAACAGAGATCCTCTGTCAGAAGACTGAGTTTAAATAGATTTTCTCTATTGTATAGCTTTTTGCTGAAACTCACATAGTGTTTTTATGTAGATTTTGCTGAAGAAACAAACAGAAAAACCTCATTTAAAGAGTTATTAATTTCTAATACTTAGCATGTTAAATCTTCAGTGATCTGTTCAAGTAGTGACAAACACCAATACGACATATATGTTATGGATTGATAGACATTATTATTCCTGTATTATATACATATTAGGTACTTTATCATGAAGTATACAGCAAATTAATGGCAGATTTGGGAGTAAAATTCAGGAATTTTTGCCGCCTTATCTTATGTACAATTTACTAGATGATAACATTGCTTGTCTTCCATAACTATGGGCTACTTCTTTCTTTCATTTTAGCTGCTTTGATGCCACTGAATAGAATTGATGATGCTTTGTGCTTTGTTTCACAGTAGCATGTAAATAAGTCCTTTACCAGGGCACCCAGTGGAGTGAAAACTGACCATTAATGTCTTTGAAGTGGTAGGTCCCACCTTCTTTAATTTTAATATTAAGGAGTAGGGAAACTGACCGTCTCTCCCAAAATACTAGGCATTAATTTAGTCCAATACAGGGTTAAATGGCCTCATACCACCCAGCCAAAGGGATGAGAGCTGGGACTTCTAGGCTTAATTGGTAATTCTGCCCATCGCTGTATCCCACCACCCTTTGCCTGCGATGAAGAATGAGGGTAAAAATGAGGTGCAGCTCAATCTGTGACAGTGGTCAACAACCTTTGCTGACCCCTGTGCCAGTCCTTCCTACCCAACCCTCTGCTGGTGCCGGCAGTGCCCTCTGCTGAAAAATGTGGCAGCTGCCTGAAAGTTCAGCAGTGGTCACGGCTGGAGTGGGAGCACAGCGCAGGCATGCCACAGAAAGAAGTTGCCCAGAGTGACTCATCTCAGAGGTGTGCCTGCAGACAGGGCTCCCCAGTCATGACATGAAAAGAAGTGGCTCCCTTCAGGGGTTCCCAGGCATGTTGCAGAAGGAAGCTGCCCAGAGTGGCTCCTTTGGGGAGCATCACACTACAGAGAGGAGCCAATCCAGGCAGCTTTTTTCTGTCACATGGTGGCACAGTCATGGGGGGGGAATCCCCTTTGCCCCAGATGCATCTGAAGGAAGGCACCCACTGTGGCTTTCGGTGGCAGGAGTGGCAATTTCTGCGGTACTGCAGAGGGTGCTGTGTGCTGCTGTGAATGGGCTCGGGTGGCACTGTCAGCACATGTGCCTGGGGTTGCCTTCCCCTGGTCTATGAGGATTAAAGATTTCCTCTTTCCCCAAAGTCTAACAGGGCCCACTTGTCCTTCTGGGATCCTGTACTTGAATTTACCACAAAAGCTGGTATTTAAAATCTCTTATCCACACTGGGGATAGGCACAGTTTGGAGCAATATTTATTGATGATTATTACTTGTACTGTTTCTTACCCTTATTATCTCACTTACCAGATTTTGGGGAATGCTGTGAAGAACGAAAAGAAACCTATTAACCCAGGAGTGTCAAACTCATTCAGTGTGGGAGGTCACATTGGAAGGCAGGACAGCTGTCATGGACCATGTGGTTCACAGGTTCCACAACCCTTTCCCACTCCATGTTCAGAGCAAAAAAGTGTCATGTTGCAGTCCATTTTCTGGTCTTACCCCCCAAAAAATTGGGGCCATGAGTTTGACACCCTTGTTTAATTAAACCCAGGGCTTTTTTTTGTGATGGAACTTAGGGGTGCTGAGTAATGGCACTTCTTTTTTTAACAAAAAAAGCACTGATTAAACCACTTTGCCAGGCTTGTGCATAAGGTAAGTTTTTTCCTGGCTCAAAAAAGAAATCTGGCCAGACCTAAAACAAACCTGGAAACCCAGCTATAATTACTATACACCAATAGTTCAGGGTAGGTTGGGCATCTTTAAGCAGTAAGAGTGGCTGCTGTGTGCTTAAAAATGCTTAAATGCCAGTCAGCTTCCTTTCCTCTCTGACCAGGTTAGAGGTGATTAAGGAAGGTAAAGTTTCCATCTGTTCATCTCAGCCTCAGCTCCCACTTATGCATGATGTGTGATGCATTCTAGCCATAAAGAGGAAGGAGAGTCCCTGTGCCACAGGAGATGCCCTTCCTCTTACTAGGACATCAAGGCATTGCTATCCTGCTGCCAGTCTAACCAAACAAAAAATAATGGTAGCCCTTTTCCAAAGTAACTTACAGTGTGTAGTGTGAGAATAATAGATTGTAGGCTAAAATGCATAGTTTTGTTCTGAACTGCTAGTTCAGGCAGTATTTCTTTTAACAAAAATAATTTATGTGAAATTACTCCCTATCTGGTCTTAAGGTACTGAAGTTGCACGTGCATAACTCTCCTTGGGGTTAGGAATTATATACCTGAATGGAGAAGATATCCCACAGAAATACAGTCTTCTTAATTTTATTAAAGCTAGCAATGGCTTTCAGAACTTTTTCAAAAAAGAAATTGGGTTTTAAAAGGCCCTTTAAGTGTTGGAGGCACTTGGTCAGCTGGTGGAATATTACATATATATTTTTATCCAAAATGGAAAATTAAAATGTGACTGCACTGGGACATTTCTTGTGCAAAAAATCTCAAAGGAATGTCCAGCTACAACTCTACTCTTCATTAATCTGTCCATTAAGAGACTTTATATGATTTGAACCTAGCCAAATGTTCATAATTAATATTACCTATATTATCACAGCTCCTAGAGACTCTCATTAGGGTCATTGTGTTTGGTTCTGTACAAACACAGAATAAATCACTATCTCTTTTGTGAAGAATTTATGGTCTAAATTTAGTGCAATACACATCCTGGGTTTAGCAAACAATAGGGTGAGAAGGAAGGAGGATGAAGGTTAGAGTGATAAGAACATGCAGCTATTTAGGGTGGTTATTGCACAACATGATGATTTCGGAGTCAACTCCTGAAGTTGCTGAGGTGCTGCTTATCTAAGTTATTGGATTTGTCCCAGTCCCGAGTCTGAAGTGAATGAGTTATTGACCTTTCCCAGACCAATAAAACCTAACAGAGCTAAAAGAAGAGCGCTAAGCTCATCATGTCTTATTCCCACCTCAGCTTTACCCTGATTTCAGATTTAGAGGAGAAAGGAGCAAACATTTAAGAATCTTTCATGTGGAAGGCAATTGCTGTCTAAGTTTTACAGAACACATTGTACATCCCATTGAGAACAGAATCTGGAAAACTACAATGGGGCCCTGGAAAAAAATAAATATTTTAACTTATGCGTTTAAGTAGACCAGTTAGGCTTGGTTAACGAGCGTAATGCCAGCATACATTTTGCACATTTTCTCTAGTGGGGGCACTGCATGCAGAATGGATGGAGTGCTTTGTGATATTCTTTTTCCATTTAATTTTAGCTCCTTGATGCTGTTCTACAGGGTACTTTTATTATAGAATCTAGGAGCTCTAGTCATGGCACAGGACCTCATTATATTAAGTGCTGTATGAACAAAGATGAAAGGGACCATCCCTGTCTCCAGTGATCTGTTGTGGTCTTTGCTACCAGCTGTGCACAAATACTCACTTTGAGTTTGAACAAACCCCCATGTTCAAAGCACAACTTGCTTGAAACCACCTAATTTCACTTGCATTCCTTCTTTCTTTCTTCATCAAAACCTTGAATTTTATTTGCATGAGATAGGAAATAAATATTTGGCCTGCACTCACTTCTTAGATTTTAACCTTTAAGTCTTTTTGTAAACCTGATATTAGCTTCAACTTAGCAATAAAACCAGTCAGGTCAGCCTGCTTTATTTTGTATTTTGTTGACGGGAGTTATGCAAAATGTTAATCATTAGTATCCCGTATACCCCCCCTCTACAAAATTACAAGTGATTGCTACTTTTAGCAATTCACTAGCTTTAATTCTGCTCAGGTGTTGCAGCTAATTGGATACAAGGAGATAGATAAAAATGAAACTCCTCAACCTGAAGACATCTTATAAAGTTTGTTTTGAACTATTTCATATGTCTAAGTAAGTCATTTATTACTTACATAATGCAGTGAAGAGTATGCTTATAAAATTAGCAGATGATATGAAGCTGGGAGGGATTGCACAAACTTTGGAGGACGTACTTAGATTTCAAAACAGGCTCGACAAATTAGAGAATTGGTCTGAATTCAACAAGATAAAATTAAATAAAGACGAGTACAAATTACTTCATTTAGGAAGGAAAAATCACCTGTACAACTACAAAACGGAATAACTGGCTATGAGGTAGAACTGTTGAAAAGAATCTGGGGGTTACTGTACATCACAAATTGAATATGAGTCAACAATGAGATGTAGCTATCAAACAGGCTAATATTCAGAGGTTTGTTAACTGAAGTGTCATATATAAGACATGAGAGGTAATTGTCCTGCTCTGTTTGGCACCAGTGCCTTGTACTGGAGTACTGGGCCTAATTCCGGGCACCACACTTCACGAAAGAGTCAGACAAGTTAGTGAGAGTCTAGAGGAGAATGACGAAAATGATACAAAATTTAGAATGCCTGCCTATGAGGAACAGTTAAAAATACTGGGCATGTTTAGTCTTAAGAAAAGAAGACTGGGGAGGATGGGACCTAATAAGAATCTTCAACTATGTTAGGAGCTGTTATAAAGAGTACAATGATCAATTGTCCTCCATGTCCACAGGAGGTAAAATAAGAAATAATTGGCTTAATCTTCATCAAGAAAGGTTTAGGTTAGATATTAGGAAAAACTGTTGAATTATAAAGGTAGTTAAGTGGTGGAATAGGTTTCCAAAGGAGCTTGTAGAATTTCTGTCACTGAAGTTGTTTAAGAACAAGTTGGATAAACACCTGTTAGGGGAAGATGTAGGTTTGCATGGTCCTGCATATTGCATGGAATTGTACTTGATTTTTTTTTGAGGCTACTTCCAGCCCTACATTTCAGTGATTCTGTAATAAGGTTATTTTGAGACACATCTGGCAAAATGAGTTTTTCTTCCACACAAGCTCATGAAATAAATAAATTTATTAGTTTTTAAGTGCCGCAGGGCTCCTTGTTTCTTTTACTGAACTAGACTAAAATGACTGCCCCTTTGGAATCCTGAGACATGCAGGGCCATATGCTCAGCTACTGTAAATCAAAGTAGCTCCATTGAAATAATTGAGATTATGTTGGTTTACACCACCAGAGCATCTGATCCCCACTCTAAGTGGGTGGTGCTCTAAATTTTTGAAGTTATGAAAAACATCTCTTTTTTCATACAGTTTTTTTATTATCAGCAGTTATTATTCTATGCTGATTATGTCTATAAAGACAGCTCACTAGGATTTTAGCCTTAAGGAGCTGTTTACCTGCAAAAAGGAGTCTTTGAAAAAACTATGTATCTGTGGTCACCCAGGCCTCCCTTAGAGAGTTTAATTACTCAATAATATAGGTCCTAGGTTGAAACAGAACTGACAGTTATGTGACCAAATCAGGTCTACACATCCCTTGAGGCATATTATATCAATCAGCTAACCACTTATCCTACAGGTCAAAAGCTGTGAATCATTTCCTCGCATGATCTGGGAAATGTACAAATGCCAAAGACCAGTGGTATACAACCTTTCCAGCTTTGGAACCACCCATGTTATTTCAAAAAGATCAAGGGTCCGAAAGCAATCTCTTTTGGGGCATGGTTAAGGGGAGTGACTACACTATGCTTTATTGAGGACCGTAGCCCTCAGTGGAACCTTGGGGAGCCTACCCAGTACAGGCATAAATTAGACCAGCTCAAGTTAGACTCTGCTATATCCTTTATTAGGACTTAGATTGGGGCAGTGCACAGGCCGCAGACGGCAGAGGAAGAAAAAGCAGAGCAGAGGGCACAAGCTTTCATAGCAGCACAGGAGCAGACTGTAAAACTGTTTGTTGCTATTATTTTATTTTATTTTATTATAGACAGCACAGGTAGCAATTCCTATAATTAAGGCATCTCAACACTTCCCATTACTTTAGCATTTATTTTGCAGTTGTGCCTTATAGTCACAACAAGATTGTCCCCAAATAACTTACAATCTAAAAACCATAATGTAAGAAGAGGATGACGTGAACAAGCAGATGGTGTGATCTGAAAGGAACCAAAGGAGGTTGGAGTCACAAAATCCCAGGCTAGAGGTGACAAGGTTTTGAGAAGATGCTTATGGCTGACATTGTCAAAGGCAGCCAACATCAAGGAAGGTGAAGAGGGAGTACTAGCTCTGAAATTTCACCAGAGGTCATTAGAGGTTTCAGTGAGAGTAATTTCAGTGGAACATAGGGCTGGAAGACAGATTTGTGGTGTATGAGGGGCTTGTTGAATCTAATTAGGAGGCCAGAATTCAAGACAGCAGTTTTAGACAGCACACCCACCAAGTCTGGAAATGAAGGTAGGGAAGGGATGGTGATAAGACTGAGGGTGTGAGGTCAAGTTCATTTTAGTGGGTTTTTTTTAATGGTGGGAGAGGCCACGTGTTCCTTCTAACTTTCAGCTCCTGGAGTCATATTAGTTCATGGGCCACAAGTAGTAGGGGCAGTAGGCACAGAGCAGGGACTACAGTCTTCTATTGGACTATTTAGAGGACAGGCTCCTTGCAGCTTTTGTTCTTGGTTCTCCAGGCTGTGTAACTGATAGGAGGCATTTATGAGTTGAACTGAGTAGTTTTGAGATTGGTGAGAATGGATGTCGGGTAGGAAGGAAAGGAGTTCTGAGCCTGGGATTTTCTGAGTCTCTTGAAGTTGTGGGTGTTGGTTATTCTGAGCCTGGGGGGAGAATTTGGAATTGGCTTTGTGGTTCTTATTTGTGAAGATGTTAAGTAGAAAAAGGAAAGGTGCTCAGCCCGTGTTTCTGATCTGCTGGGTAAGAGGGAAATGAGGAGTCATAGGAATTTCTGAATCTGTAGGGGAATGGATTGAGTATGTAGGATTAAATGTAGTAAGGAACAGAGCCAGGTGAGAATGAGAGAAACAAGAAGGGAAGGGAGAACCAGAGCTAATGTGGAAGGGAAGAGGTTGGAAGTAGGAGAGAACAGCAAACTTAGGTCACCAAGGGATAAATACTGGTCCCCCAAACTCCCTTTACTGTCAAATTTCCCATTTTTTTCAGTCTGACATAGGGAGAGGATGCTCCCTTTCCCTCCTTTGTCAAGCAGCGCGCACATAAAACACATTCCTGTGGGACCACTCCTCCATCAAAGAGTGTTCCTCTTTTAGACTTGGAGAGTTTGTCTAAGCTGCAAGGGGTGTTAGAAGGTAAGATGCAGTTTACTACCTGCAGCTCCCACAGTAAAGCCTGGCACCAGCTGCCATTGTATTTGAAAGATTATTTTCAGAACCAGAATTACTAGAATCAATTCTTGAAAAGAACAGAAATTCAGTTTCTGCAAATAACAGGTAGGAATAAAATGTAGAAAAGTCAGAAACTTACCCAAGCTTCAAAGTAGTAATAAATATTACCCTCGGTGATTTGTAGACAAACTATTTGAAAGGATAAAGCAATACTTGTATTGTTTTACATTCTTTTGTCAGCATTGCAACAGTTCCTTCTTGTATTCAATTAGTAGAAATAATAAATGAATTAACGTATAATATTTGTGTTCAGAACTTCTTCCTGTATTTTCGTGAAGCATATTTTCCATCAGTCCATTACACAGTAACATTGATTGGTGCTTGTAATGTATTATTCATGCTGTTGTAGTTTCATGCCATTAGCAATGCCAATATTATGCTGCGTTTAGCAAAGGTAATCTTCTGTGAAGAGCTTTGTAGAGCAACTTACACTGTGGTTCAAAATCCATTTCACATTTAGTGACAAGACAGAGAGAGCAACAGCACCTTTTTGATAGTTCCCAGACATTTCCCCCCTTAAATGCAGTGAGAATCAGTAATGTGGTGTGGTGTCATAAATCAAATAGTGAAAGGCAGACTATGCCTCCGATCTGGGTTTATTTTAGGACATTGTTCTGTATTTCTGTCTTCCGAATAGCTCTCAATATCAGAACAGATAAGTAACTCAAGCTTTACTTTACAAAAATAAGAAAGCAGACTTGAAAGCATCATTCTGGTAAAAGCAGCCTGACATTTTCGTTCATCTGTATGATCCTTAGGGTGTAATTTATGATCATTTAAATTATATAGGTCTCTGGAGCAAATGCATGATTTAAATATGCAGTAAAGCCATGCACGCAGAGTGGTTACAACAGTGCTGTAGGTCTGCTTAATGCTGAAATGAAGAAATTAGAAGTTTTTCAATTTGAATAAACATTTGATTTCATTAGGTATCTTCCCTTCCAATCACATGGCTGTAAGATAAAAATTAGTACTGTACCCTTCTTTTAATGTACAATGGACCTAATCCAATGCCCACTGAAGTCAGTGGTAATCTTTCCATTGACTTCAGTGTGCTTTGAATTTGGCTCAGGAGGGAGTGCTAAGGAGTGCTAAGCATCCTCATCTTTGAAAATCCAACCCACAATCAGTAAAATCCCTTGTTAACAGCACCAGTCGGGGGGGAGGGGGGGTTATCTTCTTAACACAAAAGGAATGGAGTTGTAAGTAGATAGCTTAAGAAATTTGTTTGAAAGTTTAAAAAAATTACAAAATTTGTTGCTCTTTTCCAAACAGCTGTGTAAACAGTAAGACTATCTTTTTCTGGCATGTATACTAAAAATCTCTACCAAGTTTTAAGACGCACAGGTCATGGAAGGACAAATGATTGGCAGCCATGAGACCATGCTTCCTGGGATCTCATCTCTGGATGCAGGAGTAGGCTGATTGGGATCTGGAGAGCTGCCTGGGAGAGAAGTAGGGATGCTATGGCCGAAAAGGTTTCACTCTGGATAACTTGGGCCAAAATATGGGGCTCTGGCATCCACACTACAATATGCAGACCTGAGTCTGAACAACTTATCCCATGCTTTCTAGCACCCTCCTAAAATGTGGGCACTCTTTATCAATATGGAGGAGACAGTTTGAACTTCTCTTGCTTGCTTGCTTCACTTCTGATTTTTGGGAATAGCTAGAGATTCTGTGAGGTGCTGGTGGACATTTCTGTGTTGTTTTCTGACCTGCCAAAGGCCCCTGACAGAGCTAATAATGGAGCTGGTGGAGGGTAGGATCCAGAGCGGGCAGGCTCAAACCCTAGATGCTGCTGCTTATGACACACACTATAGCTGCTGATGCCCTGTTTGTAGACTGGCACTTCTGGAGAAGGACCAGAAGCACAGATTGGTGATATCGTATCATCTTGCAGACAACCAGCAGTGAGTCCACAGCTTTTGCAAGAAAAAAGCAACATTTCTGGATCTCTTTGAGCAGTTTGCCCTGGCCCTCCAGCATTAAGACACATACATGATGGCAACTTTGCTGGTCTAGAAGTGGGTTGCTATAACCATCTGGAAGCTGACAGCCCCAGATTGCTTTAGGTCTTTGCAGCTTGTCTGTGGGTAAAGTGTTGGCAGTTTCTGTAGCAGTCAAGCGCATGGTGTACCCCAAGGTGGCAGGCACAAAAGATAGTCCCAAAGTTATTGCTGGGTTTGAGACAATGGAGTTCCCAAATTGCACCAGAGCCACTCATGCCACTCATGTTCCCATAGTTTGCTCTCTTCAAAGACCAGGTGAGTACATGCATTGCAAAGGGTATTACTCCATTATTATACAGGTCCTTATGGACCTCAGAGTCTGATATATGAATGTCAACATAGACTGAAATGGAAATTTCATGATGCCAGGGTTTTTCACCAGTGGGGGTGGGGGGGTGTCTATGTTCATAGACAGATTGGGAAGCTATTCGCAACAAATGACATCATCAATGGAGATATTCTTCCCACCGTTACTCTGGGGACTCCATTTATTCTTTTGAGCCTTAGCTTATGAAAGTGCACCCTGATATCAAAGGCCCTGGTTTAATTACACTCTGAGCAGATGTAGAATGGTTGTTAAACTTGTATTTGGCAGACTGAAATCCTGTTGGTGAAGTCTACAGGTGCATTAGGAGTCCATTGTTGTCAATGCTCTGTGCGTTACTGTACCTCGAAGTGCTCCTATCAATTTATGTGTAGCCATAGTGAGCTATTTCCCTCTGCATGGAACTATGACAGTAATGGACTACTGAACTAGTAAATATACCATAGCACAGGATACTGTGGAGTGGATTCAGGTGCAGCAGGAGAAGTAGGAGGTTAGGGAGCATGTGGTCCTGCAGAATACAGTCACAGGCCAGATGGAAGTGGTTCACAGGCTAAATACCTCTGATCTAGGTCATGAACTAACCCCTGGTTGTGCTAAGACTTTTGGCTCTTATTTAGCTAAGTTTTGTTTGTGGACTTTGTAGGCTCATTATGTTACTCCCTGAACTTCTGCCTACCCCTTTCCTAGCAAATACTTTTGCCTATACTGTAGCAAACAATTTAGAGTCTGGCTAATATCCCATAGTAGCTTGTAGGATATGCCATAACAAAGCAGGTTCTGGCAACCTCCTCCCAAACCTCTCCAACTGCCTTTGC
Organism: Podocnemis expansa; assembly: GCA_007922195.1. Taxonomy (NCBI): domain Eukaryota; kingdom Metazoa; phylum Chordata; order Testudines; family Podocnemididae; genus Podocnemis; species Podocnemis expansa. The sequence continues at coordinate 10,948,500 of ML682034.1, forward strand.
TCAGCAGGAGTAGAAATGTTTGCTCCTGTCTGGTTGATTTAAACCAACAGGAAGCAGTAGCCAGCAATACTGAGAATGAATAAGAGGAGGTAACAAAATAAAAATAAAGTGAAAAATAATAAAGTTAAAAATAAGGTTAAAAATTGAATAGTCCACTGGAATCAAAACCTGAGGGAGTTGTATGCAATAATTAAGGGGAGCCCAACTGTGGAAAGCAGGGGAAACTCTTGGTAGAACCTAAAGATCCACCTTTAACATTTCATTCTGAGAGTAATCCTGCTTATACATTCAAGGAAGTGTTCTAATCCTTTTGCCACAGCACAGTTTAGGGAGCTCGTGTTGGGATTGCTTGTCCTCTGTGACCCATAAATCCTTTTCAGAGTCACTGCATTCCAGGACACTCTTCTCTGGTCTGTATGTATGACTAGCATTTCTTGTTCCTAGATATGTGACTTTACATTTGTTTGTATGAAAACAAATTTTGTTTGAATGGTTTTAGGCAACCAAAAGATACAGATTGCTCTGTAGGGTTGTCTGGTCCTCAGAATTAATTATTTGGTAGTCAGCACAGTCTTCGTGTCAGCCACAAACGTTGTCAACAGCCCTATCATGGAAACGTTGAATAGCATTGAGCCTAGCACTGATTCCTGCCAAATCACATTAGAAGCAGCCCCCATTCAATGATGACGCCCAATTGACAACAACTCCAATTTGAGTTCTGTCAACCAGTTCTTACCCCATTTATTCTATGATTTATCAATCTATAGTGATAATTTTTTATCAGGACAACCTGCAGTCATAGGCAAAAGTCTAACAAAAGTAAGTATATTACATCCAAGCAGTTTACTTTAAAACTAAACTCATAATCTCATCAAAGAATTTAATCAGGTTTATTGTTTTCCTCCTGATCACCCATTAACAGCAATCTTGTATTACTGGAACTTGTGAGTGGTATTATAGCTTTTATGCATTCACGGAGAGTAATGCAAAGGAGAAGAGTTTTAATGAATTTTACCTCTTCAGAGATGTGAATAAGCAATAGAATTAGAAAACTTCTATAAAGTGATATGGGATTCAGAGTAGGAAGAAGACTGTACTATATAAGGCGTTTGTTAGCAGTGTTTAGCTCCCAGTGAAAATGTTCAGTGACATCACTCAATTTACTTAATAACTGTATTATCCTTCATTAGTCTGTTTTATTATGGATTGCCTGAGGGAGAAATTATCAAAAGTATGCAGAGGGTGTTTGATGAATGACTTCTAGGAGGCAGTGCAGTGCAATGATTAGACTGCAACAAGGAGTTAGGAGATCTTGTTTTGGTTTCAGCTTGGCTAGTGGCTCACTGTGTGGTCTTGGACAAGTAATTTTACCCTCCTGTGCTCCAGTTTCCTCTGTAAACTGCTTTCAGATCTGTGAGTGAAAAGTGCTATCTAAGAGCTCAGTATTAGTATGTATAAATTATAATGAATGGGAGAACCAGATCTTTTTAAATAAGATGTCCCTCAGTTTTCACCCTTCCTCTGAACTTGAGCTGACCTTAATTTTTTTCTTTCTAGAGCTATGGGAAATCTTCCCCTTTACACCCCCTCTGCCTTTCTTCACAATATTCACTTTTTTCATTTTCTTTTTACCTCCTCTTCAATACACTGTCTCGTTCCACTTCTCTTTCTCCAGCTTTAATTTCTGGTAAACGTCTCCTCTGTTTTACAATTTCTGTTTCAATAGTTAATGTTTAGAAAGTGCTTTGAAGGTGGAAAAATGTCTATCTTTAGGAATGCTTCCAGGTGTCATTATTCAGTTTCCTGGGCACAAGTCCCTGATCACCTTATTGTTAGGTTCTGCCTTAATCTCCAAGTTCCAATATGTTTATAAATTTGAAATCAGCTTCTGACTACCTCCATCAGATTCTGATGCTGAGCCACCAGAACACAGATATCAGTAGAAAGCAGTGGTTACTGCTTTGGTGTGAAATTGTGCCTTTTGATCCCCAGCTCCTGCAGCATTATAGCAATCCTTGTGCTTCAGAAGGGCATTGTAATTACAAATGTGTTGGTTTTGTTTTTACCTTGTATTGCATTGTCCCAGAGTTTTTTGAAGCAGAGGGAGAGGGAGCCTTAGGCAACTGGAGTTCTGAGGCAAAGGCCCATTGTGGCCCCCCCTCCAAAGGGCCCACTATACGGCCCCACTGCCACCCTCCCTGTTGCCTCAGTCCCCCCTGCAGCCCAAACCCCCCCTCCCCCAGGCCTCCTTGTTTGTTTTACTGAACCAGACTAACATGACTATCCCTCTGGAACTCATAAATTATTTTTGGTATGATATTTCTAAAGATCTTTCCATCATGAAGCTTGTAAGTTGATCATCTTTCACTTAACACAAATGAGCTAATGCTGAATTAAAATGAACATTTAATTTTTTAAAAAAATATGTGCATTAATTAATAGATAAAAAGTGGTAAAATTAGTGATGACTCAGAAATAACCAAAATACCACATTTAAAATTTCGGCAGTCAAATCTTAAGAATTTTTCATATAGACTTGAATTTATGTGCACTACACATTTAATACAAGTAATTATAAGAAATAAACATAAGTAAAAAGAAGGTTTCTAGTGTGTAGCTGTAAATGAAAAACATCAAATTTCAATGAAATTCTCTGAAATACTCAAGTTTGTAAGACTCCAGTCACACTCAAAAATATTAAATAGTAAGTACAAAAGAAGCTAAAAAATTACTTACCAAAAGAAAGACATAAAGCACAGACATCACACACAGCTGTAATGATTGCTTGAGGGCAGCACTGTATTTATATGTAGCAGCCTGTATGGACCTACCTGGTAACCTGAGCTAATCAAAGCCAAAGAAAAAATTGTCACAAAGGCAAAGGAAAAGGCAAAAGAAGAATGGGTAAAAAAGAAAAGGAAAAGGCAATATTTTACAAAATTAAAAAATGGCAGAATAAGTGGTCACACTGAGGAACTAAAAGATGAGACTGTTGGAAAGTTCCTGTTATTGTTCTGTCCATTGCTTGCTCCTGCTTTTTTTAGCATGTCAGTGTGAAGTTAATGGGCAGCTAATGGTGAAATCTGCAATTCAGACGAAGCATAGATCCTAATGATAGTTTGCCTTGATGAACCAAAACTGAGAAGTGCTTAGGCTTCCAGCCCTACTCGTTCTATTAGATGTTAACAATTTCTATATTTTCATTTCTGTCCACCAAACTGAGGATGGGGCCCCATATTCCTTGGGGCCCTAGGCAGCTGTCTGCTTCACCTACTGCAAAAGCCACCACTGAGCAAGGGTTTAGAGTTGAGGATTGTATTAGTTAAAAAAGTAGGTCAGTGGATACATGTATCCTCTGACTATGGAAAACTTGACTGGATTCCCTGGTATTTTATTTTCATCTTATTCAAAGAAGACTTCACCTGTATCTTTTAACATTCCTTCTACTGTGTTTGCAGTTGTGTGTGTGACTCCTTGTTCCCTCACCATACAACTAATATAGACAGTGATCCAGCAATGAAGTCCTAACTGCAAATTCATAATGTAGTAGAAATGACTGTCACATCACAAAATTGCTCTTAATAGCATCACTAGAGGCTCAAGTAGGAACAGAAGAGGGACTGAGCAGGAGTGAAATCTCTTTAAATAGGCATCTCAGTTTTCCAGTGTGACAATAGATAGTCCACTCAAAAATGAAAAAAAAAAAAAGTCTTGAGAGATGAGGATTTAATAAATGATGAGGATACAGTGCTGGGGTAGTAAGGTTATTTTATTCTGAAAAACAGTTGTGCATACTTTCAGGTGGCCATATAGGACAAGAGATGGTCACCTAGAAAAGGTAACAAATGCACATAGTTGTTCACATATTCAGGGATGAAATAACTTTTTAAAATGTTTATAATAAAATATTTTCCCTTTTTTATACCATTTTATCTATTTAACTTTAGTGTGTCTTCTGTTTTCCACATTCATGTCAGACATATGGAAGTCTCCTCTTTCTGTCCCTGTCTTGTTAAATCTCTTCTACTGGAGACAGCACTACTTCTTTTTCCCTGTCTCATTTTTATTTTCTACTCTCTTTTCCTCAGGATTGGCTTCAGTATTCTTCATTCCCTGTATATGTAGCTTTGTTCTATATCTTAAGGTCCCTGCTGTTTGCTCTCCCTGTCAGAGTAGGTCAAGAATTTTTTGCTGGAAAATGCTGGTTCATTGAAACCAGAACGGTTCATGGGAAAGATTCAGTTCTAATGAATTTCACATTTTGGAAAAAAAAAAAAAAATCAAAATATTTTCAAACTGAAAAAGTTCCCTTTATAAAATGAAAATCAAAACAAAACATTTCAGAAATATTTTGGTTACTTTTTTTCCCCCTCTGCTTCACTTTACTGTTTAACAAAATTTTTGAGTTTTGACTTTTTGACCAGATTTGAGATGGGGAACATTTTTTGAAGTCTTTGAAAAATCTTTTTGAATAGGAAAAATATCTCTCAATGAAAGTCTTATCCCCTTGCCATCAATAGGCTACCATGTGGTCATACTCCTTCCCCAGTTCACCAACCAGAAAAGCAGTATGAACTTGTAGTGTCTGTGTTTGACTCCAGGTGGGGAAAAGAATGTAGAGGCTCACAGAAAAAAAGCTTTTTATACCTGTTTAATTGGTGAGGGTTTTATTTTCTTTAGCATGCTCCTCCTCCTCACAATATATTAGAGAACCAGCCACAGATTTCTCCATTGAGGAAGATTTAGAACCCAAACAGGGGTTGGACTTGATGATCTCATGAGGTCCCTTCCAACCCTATGATTCTATTCTATTCTATATTCTATTCAAACGTGTTAGTTGGCTTGTTTATAAATAATGTGAACTACTGATGTTTTGTTCTGTCTGATAATCTTTTGAAGCCTTTGTTTACAAAGGAACAATTCCAGGTGTCATTCTACTCTCTTAATCACTGACCTTACTCCACTTTATAGTTCAAGGTACTTTGATGTTTAGTTCTTTTCACTCCTTTCAAAGTGTATTCTTCATATCCTCTGGTCAGTTGGCTGATCAATCACAGATATTTTCCTGAATGACTACAAGAATATTCTTTTGAGCAATTTCAAGTCTGTCAGTTTGACATTTTGAATCTGTGACATCTCAGTCCTAAAGCACTCAGTTCTAATTACTATATTATGCTTGTCAAGAAAAGGGGCTGGATTAAGATCAAAACTACTTGTTTCCATAGTTCATCATAATATGCAGTATATGAAAAGAAGACTGTGGTTTGTGGTGTCTAAACTATTTGCAGTGTATGAGTGTTTGAACTTTTCGTAACTAAATTTCTCAAGAGACCATTCACAAATTTGTGTTTGACAGACTTTGGAAACATTTCCCTAAATAATTAAAGTTTCAAAAAGAACAGCACTCGTAACGCAAGCAGAGAAATTTTGTTTGGATTCAAGAATCAAGATCAAGCTGGATAATGAACAATATAATAATTCCACTGATGTCTGCCAAATTTATTACTTAAAATAGGATTAAAATAACAATACTTTGTATTCATATCTCCTTTCATCCATGGATCTCAAAACACATTACAAACATACATAAATTAATAGAGCTGTTGAAAAATTTTCAGATGAAACTTGTTCCTGTGGGAAAACGCTGTTTTGTCAAAACTGAAACTTTCCATAGGAACTTATTGATTTCAACTAAACTGTGTTTCAGGAAAAAAAAAATCAAAAAGAAGAATTTAATAATGTCAAAATGGTGATTTTGACACTTTTTGGGTACAAAATGTTGATTTTTCATTTTGATATAGTTTTTGTTTTTACTGTATTTAATATAAATATACATTTTTTAAAAAGTCAGAATTGACAATAAATATTGTGATGAACTGAAAATGATTTTTTCTAAATGTAGTTTTGTGGAACATTTTGAAATTATTTTCATATTTTAAATTGCAGAATTTCCTATGAAATGGAAATTCAAGTTCCTGTGCACCACTATAAGTTAAATCTTTCAAAACTTGTGTTAAAAAGATATTTTTTATACTCACTATGCAGTTAGGGAAACCGAGGAATAGCCAGCAATCCACATGACAAGGCAGTGGTTGAGATAAAAGTAGAGCTTAGTGCTTGATCTCAGTCCTGCTCTCAGTTCTCAATAACACTCCTTCTTCCATTTGACTCTGAAAGTTCAGGTGTTTAAACTGTTTAATATTTATAACTCATTACAGCCGTATTAGAGCTGGAGAGACCATAGGTTGCTGTATTGTTCTTGAAGTTCATTAACAAACCTGTGAATGAGAGAGGAATAAAATTTTAATAAAATGAACTGGAGCACATATCTGACAAACTACTGCACAGACACACCTGGGATGTGTTCACCCATCTCCAAATTCCTGGGATCTTAACTGACTCTTGGGAGGGAGTATTTCTAAATTATAATCTACAAATATATCTTTACAATAAGTTATCTGTGCATTTTCTAACTTCACATTGCATTCATTTTGAAGTTTACATAATTGTATTCATTGTGGTGCTTGTGGTCAAACTATCTGAATTAGTTGGTGATGGTGGTGGGGATTTTCTTCTATAAGCAATGCTTTATAAACAGTGAGGCTTCAGTGAAGTCTCATGAAGCTTGATGCTTTGAGTATTGACCAAGGGATTACAGAAGAAGCTTTGTAGACTGTGCTGTTTAAATACTGCTGTCTTTAACAGTTTTGTATTTATTTGCACTTGCATTAACATTTGGCACATCTAAAAAGTGCATGAAGTTTGAGATGCCAGTTGTGGCTCCCTGGTTAAGGTTGAGTTGAATTTGCACTTAAAACAAGGATTTTATTTGATTAGAAGTGAAAAATACGTAGTCAGTCACCATCTTTTTTTAACATCAGTCTGGGAACAATGGGAGATGGTGTGTAGATTTTGACAGAGAATAATTGTTTGTGAGTTTCTTTGAGGGAGAAGATTTCACACAGTAGCCTCTGTTTCAAACTTTCAGTATTGAAAGTTAATGGAAAAGTGAGTTCTACACCTAAGTATTTCTTTTGAGAAGATGCCTATTGGGCTATATCTCCTGAACAGGAAGGTGAATGTAGTGAATGTTCGGTGTTGGTATATGTTAGCGCATGGGGATTTGAAAGGTTAGAAGGGAGTGGGGAACCTTTGTGTTTGTACATGTACACATTTGTGCAGGGGAATGTAGGTAGTGGAGGAAGGAGAGAAAAATGAGTACAGTAAGTGTAAGGGAATGTGAAGATTTTGGGGAATGGGGAATTTGGAGATGTGTGTGAAGGGAAATTTAAGAAGTTGCAAGCAGCATTGGGAATTTGGAGGACAGGCTCAAGGAATAAAGTGGGGTATACTCTTCAGCTACCTAAAGGAAACAAAGCCACTGTAAGCCAGTTTAATTGATCAGAATTCGTTGGCAGCTTTGTGCTGTGTCAAAGCAAAAAAACTTGATATACGAAAATATGAAATATCTCATGAGAACAGTCTCTTTGTGTTCATGTATGAAAATTTTGATATAAAAATAAAATTATATAAATTAAGATGTAGTTGAGATTGAAAACACATATCAGTAATTGAGGGTAAAGTTAATTACAGCAATGTTGTAATTATCCCCAAAACAAGCAGAAAATTCAGACTTAAGTTTAGTTTGAAAAGAAATCTAATCATGTTAAAGTATGGAAATATACAATTAAAGCATTCAAACAACTTTGACTGTGCTCTGTAGTGACTTCATGAGAGGAAAAAGATATCTAATGTGTTTTTAAAAATCTATTGTGTCAGATTAAATTATCTAACACTGAAAAGCCTTAATCATAATCATATTGCATGGTGTAACTAAAATGCATACATAACATGCTCCCTTTATTGATTGTTCTGAATTTATTCCAATTGGTAGGGCTATATATTTAAATATACCAGTAGTTTGTGTTATATACGGAATTTAATATATGAAATAGCAAAAATTAGCAATAAGGGTGTAGGGATTACTGCAAGAAGGGAGGCATGTTGTGTGTGCCTGGCACTTTAGAGACATGTAAGAACAACAAAGTCCTTATCCTGTGGAGCTGACTGTCCAAGGGGCCTTTTTTTTTTTTTCAGTGTTTTTTTACATCTCTACTCACATAGTCCCTTTACAGTCTGGCTCCTGCATTTCTCTGTGTTGGTATCCCTGGTGTAAATCTCAGCTGTTCGTTTCAAATCCTGGTGCTTGTGGGATAATTACACAAGACAGACTGGGAAATCACCAACTGGATAGTCAGATGTAACTTGCAAAATGAAAATGACCACTGACCATTACTGGTTCTTTAACTGACTGGTAATGTCTTGTGTAAATAAACTTTTTCTGCTTCTCATTATATTTAGAAGGATGTCCATTCAGTAGTCATCCACTCAGGAAGACCCTCCACTCCATCACTGTACATCTAAGAATCTCAAAAAAGGAAATAAGTAGTCCCCCCCCCCCGCTCTTCCTTTCAGCTCAGTAGGCAAAATGGCTTAATTAGCAAAATAGAAATTTTCTTTTGAGTATTTAACACCATAGGTGGTTGTTTTGTGTACATGACTGACTAGCTGTAGGAAAACCAAGTTGAAGAGTTGAATTTTGCATTTTGTTATTCAAAAGTGATAAATTCCATGGTCATTCTCATCTTATGAGGCAATGAGCTCTATAGTCCAAGGCTGGCTCTTGAGAATCAGCAGTGTAATCATTCCAGGGAACATAGCCATATACAAGCTTATGATTATAGTAGGAGACTCCATCTTTAAGGTAGCTAGAGTTAATCCTATGGTGGGCTTTGAGTGGCAGGCCTGAGATCTTAAATGATTTTGTATTCAGTTGGGAAGCAGTGCAAGAGCAGAGTGTTTGGGGTGATATGATCACAGAAATCTTTTCTTCTGAGCAGATATATTGGTGCATTTTGTATTAACAGCAGCCTGCTTTCTTAATTAGTGTTCTGACTAAAAACAATGAGAAATGTTTGTCAGAAGAGAAAACTTATTAAATAATTCAGTCTTGGGGTTTCTTGTCATGTTCCTGACAGATGGGCCATCTTGCATCCAAAGCACCAAAGAAAGATTTGTAATTATTAGCAGGAAGTTGATCAATTTATAAATTAAGCTCATTGACTTGTACTGTAATTAGAAATACAATGAAGCCTTTAAGAAAGGGCCAGTCACTGTGTAAAGCTGTTTTGTGGCTACTAAACTTTCTCATTATATTGAATTCAGATATAAACACCCTTTTTATAACTTGCATATCACTCTAATACACAGATGTTTTGGCTCTGAAAACACATTTATGAAGTGAGTGCAGTGCTGGAATTAAGCCAGAGCTGAGTGAGACTTAGTAGTTCAAGGAGGAGTCCCAATACTTCTCAGGATTGCAGGTCAGCTAAATGCTAGTGGGCCTCCCTAGTTCTGGCAGCAGAATTCCAGCCCTGCAAGTGTGTGTTAGATACATTAAATTAATTTTTGAAAAGCCTGTTTAGTACTGTAATACCACTTTGTGTGCCTACTGAAACTAGGTACTTGGATTTATTGTAGGCTTTGTCATTTATTCCAATTATTAAGATTTTTCACAAAATTCTCTTAATTTTTATAGGCTTTATCAATCCGCCAAAATACACACGTGTGTGCACACACACGAACATAGATAACCAATCGGTATATAAATTTTCTGCTGTTTATTTAAAGGAAAATGCCTCTTTCAAAGAACAGGTTAAACACACACACATTATAATATACAATATATTAACAAACAAAATTGACAAAAAGATGACACTGCAGGGGATCACTGCTGTAGTGTACAATTTGATCCACATAGCACCTTTTTTATTCAGGATATTTTCAGGTACTTTACAAATGTGCGACTTAAGTGCTGCTGACATGCTCAGTGAAACAAATGAAATAGCCAGCATCTTCAGTAGCTCACATAGGCTATGTCTACATTGAGGGGGCCCCTGGAAGTTGACTTAACAAGGTTGACTTTAAGTTAACTTTGTTAAATCGACTTTAGGGTGGGTCTGCACTGGGCACAATGCAGACATACTGAGGCCACCCCACTCCCATTCCTGACTGGGCTCCTGGAGCCTGATCTGGCTCCGGAGGCTGCTGGCTAGCGACTGGGAGGAAAATCTAGTTCCCAACCCCTTGCTGCATGCTGTGCGGCCAGGGGCTGGCTCCTGCCACCCATGGCAAAGGGCTGGGAGCTCAGTCAAGCTCCCAGTTCCTTGCAGCAGGTGGCAAGGGCTTGGAGCTGGCTCCTGCCACCTGTGAAGAGGAGCTGAGAACCCCATTGGGCTCCCAGCCCCTCTCCGCAGGCAGCAGCGGCTGGCGGAGAGGGGCTGGGAACCCAATGGGGTTCCCAGCCTCTATCTGCCTGTTGAGGGGCTGGCAGCCAGTTCCTACCACCTGCAGAGAGGGTCTGGGAGCGTAAAGGGTTCCCACCCCCTCTGTGCCAGTGGCAGGGTCTGCAGCTGGTTCCCACAGCCTGCAGAGTCAGGCTGGGAACCCGATCTGGCTCCCAGGCTGTTGCCGCCACAGGCAGGCAGCTCCGAGCCTGGTCAGTTTCACATGCTCCAAGCTGCCTGCCTGTGGTGGCAAGGGGCTTAGAGCCGGATCGGACTCTGTGACTTTTGTTGTGGGGAGCAGGAGCCAGCTCCTGGGCATTGCAGTCTGCCACCGGGGGCTGGGAGCCAGGTCTGTCTCTCAGCCACTTGCCAGCTGTGGGTGGGACCAGATCGGGCCTCAGTGCCAGATCCAGGTCTGGAAACCCAATCAGGACCAGAAGCGGAGCAGGGGGCAGGTCCCAGGGCTTCCTGCCCTGTGAAGTCGATTTAAAAGCTTAAGTTGACTTACAGAGCAGGAGTTATTAGGTCAACCTAGGCAAGTGCTTAAGTTGACTTAATATATTCTACATATAGCCCCGGCTTTGCTTAAGTAGATGTAATCCTGCTTAAGTCAACTTAAGTCTCTACTGTAGACATAGGCATACAGCCTTGGAGAGCAGAACCTCTTTTGCTGAGGGACAAAAGGACATTGTGGGGTTTACCAGAAATATTATGAAATATGATTTATTTTTCTATAATTCAGTTTGTAATTTTGTCTGTTACATCAGATTGAGGTAGGAATTGTAAATGTTATTACCCCATTTATTTTGCAGATGGGAAGACTGAGGCATAGAGATTAAGTGCCAAAGGCCACCCTTTGAGTCAGTGTCCAAACCTGAAGTAGAGTACAGGAATTCCTGACTTCTGCCCCTGAGCTTGTTTCAGGGTAATTTCAGTAACGACGCTTAATAAGTTGTGATTCTAATATTAATGGTATAAACATATATCTGTGTTTCAGCACTGCATACTTTGGGTCAGATCTTTGGCCCTCAGTGGTTGCTTTGCACTGCTCCAGCAGTGCAAAGATGATGAATAGTTGATAGATCTGGACTTCTGAGTTGCCCCCCCCCCCCCCCATCCAAATTTTTCCTGGAGTAATGTAGAATCTTCCTCTCTCTTGGCCCCCATTAGGGGTGTGTGACCAGAGAACCTTTATGCACTTACGACAGTGGGATCCCTGAATAGCACCTGAGGGCTGTTGGTAGCCTGCATTTTTACTGAAATTTGAGCTAGCTCCAAAATCTGTGAATCTGAAATGTATCTTAAAACAGGGGTTCTCAACCTTCTCAGGGTCATGACATGACTCGGAGTGTTCCCAGCCATCGGTGACACACCAAAGCTCTCCTCTTTCCCCCCCTGGAAGCCTCCCATCTCTTTTCCATCCCCCCAGTAACCTCCTGTCTCTTTCTCTGTTCCCCTAGTAACACTCCCAGCAGCCTGCACTCCTGAGTTTGTTCCCTCACAGCACCAACTCTTGCCACAGCCCTGGCTCTGGCTCCAGCTCTTCCTGTAATCCCAGCTCTGGCCCCGCTGCTCTGTTCCTGCAGCCCTTCCTTTCTGGCCTTGCTGCTTCTGTGGTTCCCTCACTGCCCCAAGGCCCCAGACTAACTTTCATAACAAAGGACCCACAGCTGCTAGAGAAAACTGCTTGCCCACCCTGGGCTTGGCACACAGGGTAGGAAGTTTAAAAATGCCCTGCCCACAGCTCCTAGCATGCTGGATGAGTCAGCAGCCTGCCTGAGTCACAGATAAACTGCCAGTGTTAATGCAGCTAGCAGCTTCCTGCTGTCCTGCTCACCAGCCACATGGAGGGGCTTAGTCTGCTGCAACACGCAGCTGTGCCATGACACACTCTCATGCTGCGACACAGCAGTTGAGAACCACTGTTTTAAAATACCATTTGTTCCCAGCCTCTAATCCTATTCCAGTGCAGCTCAGCCAAATTAAAGGATCTCATTCATTGTTTCTTCTGCTGTATTGCAAAGCACGTGTCTGTTCTCAAAATTCTATAGTGCAATAAAATGATTCTTCAGATTTCGTATAGTCAGCATTGTTTGTAGGTATTGTACATTTTAAAAATAGAGTGTTTTTGGCTGAGGAGCTAGTGATTGGTGGTTTGTTGGTTGGCTCATGTTTTGTTGTAGCAGAAAAATACATTTAAAGTTTACTAATTATTACAGCTCAGCATGCTAATACTGCTATATTTAAAACAATATATGAAACTAACGATTCAAGAGATGTGTGGTATATTTTATATCTAAAGATAACCAAATGATTAGGCCTCAGGCTGTAGGAATAGCTCACAGTCAAGCTAAGAAAAATCATGAATGCAAGACTCAAGGATGAATGTAATACCAATGTATCAATTCTTGTATAATCACGGATACTGTGACTTAGTTTGAAATGTCAGAAAAGATATAGAGGGGAGTGGCTTGGAAGTTATTTTTGTTGGTTACTACTTTTACTACTTGGTCATCTTAAAATGTGACTTCTGCTTTCAGATGGAATTGATTATGCTTTACATTTCTATGACTTTAATTTTTATAGAAATTGTTGAGGGGTAAATTCATGTTATAATGAAAATATTTCACTAGCAAGATGAAAAAAGAACCTAAAAAATTATTTTAATATGTGATCACTGCATCTGGGTAGTGGGTGAAGGGGAGAAACCTGTAAAAGACAGGGGTACCATTCACTCAAAGAATAAATATGATGATGACCATTTATTGGGTCTTCCTCAAATACAAGCAACATTTTGAAAATATAATTCTCTTTCTCTGAGGCATTCCTATAGTCATTTCCATTGGTTTAAAAATATAATAATCATTGAATAAGTGGAGCTTTTTCTTTGTGCTAGTTTACAAAGCAGAAGTTACATGTGAAGGGTTTTTATGACATAAGTACTTGGAAGGCTACAGTGTGAAGCAGGTTCACAGTGATTCTTGGGTGGTATTGGCTCCAAGCTACAAGGAAGAAACATATAACTCAAATGCTTGATGCCATGTTTGAATTCATGTGTTTCAACTAATTGAACTGGCCCAGCAGAGAAATGGCTAGATTTTTGCTGTACTAATCAGTCTGAATTTTTTTAAAAGCAATTATTGACAAACCTCTGTGTGTTAGAGGGTTAGTAGATTCTGTAGCTCGCAATTTATTGAGGTTGAAAGTAGGGTTAGGTGAACTGTTTCAGATGAAATAAGAACCTAGGCTTGAACTTTGACCTTTTATTTAGAACTGAACCCAACTCAAACATTTTCTTTTCTATTCTGAGATTCTGAAAAATCTAATATATGTTTTCACTTTGGCCTTCTATTGGGCACCTAGAATCACTGAGGACGTCCATTCTCATGCTCTTCACAGTTGGGAGCAGAAACAATGGTGTCAAAAATATCACAAGACTTGGCTTTTAGATATGCAAAGCCCAATTTTGGAGATGCAAGAAGGTTAGGGTAGTGTGAATAATTGGAAGATAAGCTTCAGATAAATAACTGAAATATTTGAATGTTCGTCGGAATTTGCCAGTCTTTCTGAACCCTTTGAAGTTTGCCTATCTCTAGTTTAGAAGAGAGATGATTAATCTACTAAAATGGACGTGGCCAGGCAGTATCAGTTATTTATCACATTAATAGGAATAGCTCACAATCAAGCTGTAGAAGTTAAATATTTAATGAACCCAAGAAAAATCATGAATGCAAGATTCAAGGATAAATGTAATATCAATTTATCTTTATCAGTTCATAGGCTGTTTCCCTAAATTGGGTGAATGTGATTGAACTGAGCTACAGAAAAAATGATTATCACAATATTTTATCTGATATATTTTTAAAAATTATTTCTTACCATTGGTAAGATATATTTTTTGGAAAAGACTGGAAACACTAGTGCAGCCAGTAGGTACAGTCCCCTGATACTCTTTCGATGTCAAAACATACTCAAATGTCTCTGATTTACATCAGTGGAGAAAGGGATGTGATATGGAATGTGACCCCCTCTAACTTAAACTTACTTTTTATGCAATTGTATAAATTATGTTAATAGAGAAATTTCATGTTATATAGTGTCATTGACAACACATGCATTACAGAGGAAATATAAGTACAGTTAGACAAAATTTTTCAGAAAAATAGTTTGTTTGCCAAAACATGCAGTTTTGATTGACTCAAAACTATTTCAGTTCAATAACAAATTCTGAATATTTTTAGAAACAAATATTTTCTTTGGGTTTTTTTTTTTCAGTTTGGTGGCTAAAACAAAAAATAAATAAAATAATTTGCCTAACTTCTAAACATAAGACAAACATTTCTTTAATGTGAGTACTTTTGGGAAATATTGTTTTTAAATCTTGTTAAAGATTATGTATATGCTTTTGAGAAGCGATTTTATACTGATCTCCTCCTAATACTTTTGGTGATTTATTCCAAAGGGGTAGCTGTGTTAGTCTAGTTTAGCAAAACAAATAAGAAATCTGGTGGCAGTTTTAAAGGCTAACAAATTTGTTTTTCACATGAGCTTTCATGGGAGAGAATCCCACTTCATCTGATGAAGTGGAATTCTCTCCCACGAAAGCTCATGCGATGGCAGGGGCGTCACTGGGGCCTGGCACATGGGGCTTGTGTCCCGAATCCCAGCGCCAGTGTCCCAAGTCCTGCCGCAGCCCCTGCCTCTCCCAGTCTCCAGCTGGAGATCTGGGGCCCAGCTGCCTGTGGTAGTGGCAGCCACTTCTGGCCCAGTCCTAGGCCAGGCCGCCCGCAGCTGCGGCTGCTGCTCCCAGCCCTGTCTCTGCCTGGGGATCCGGGGCCAGGCTGCTGGCAGCAGGCGCCTGAGGCTGGGTTGGGCCCCAGTGCAGAATCAGGGCTGGAGGTGGGGCCCATGGCCAGGGAGCGTGGCCTGGGCTCGTGCCCCAAGTCCTTCCCTGGGGCAGTGATGCTCCTGTGTGATAGATAAAATTTGTTAGTCTTTAAAACTGCCACCAGACATCTTGTCTGGTGATCTATTGTATCAGATGTTTTTGTGAGCAATGACCTCACAATAGCTTTTGTTTTATTTATTTATTTTCCTTTCCCCCAATTTAAAGTTAGAGAATATCTTAATAACTTATGTTGACAGGTATGTGACGAAGGATTGAAAGCTAGCTGTCAGATGCCGATTGAAGAATCACTACATAAATATAAGATCAACAGTATCTGACAATAATTGAATTTACTCAAAATACTTCTTGTCAATCTTTGGTGCTTGCTGAGTTCTACATGTCACAAGACTTGTGGGGAGGGGAGAAAAGGTTGATGGTACTTCGTATTTATCAACTCTCCTCTCTAAATTCAGGGGTTGACCGTGGACCATCTGGGCTCTTGGTAAATTAGTGCAGCACCGGGATTGTTTTAATAAGCATTTGGCAGCATTGGCCCCAATGTGGACATTGGTTTTGTTAGGATTACCAGAGTGCGGCTATATCAAGGTTATAACACCAGTGTTTGAGGTGGAGAGTCAGAGAGTGTGGCATAGAGTTGACTAAACTGGTCCTATAGTTTTCATTCTGGAAAAACAGTTAATTTGCTATTTAAATTGACTTTGTAGTTGCTATGTGCCAGCAGAGCTCAAGTAGCTGCATGGCATCCTGGATCTGGCCCCACATGTCTAAAATTATGTATCAGAATATTATATCAGTAGTTGTTTTTATTTTTTAGTTCAGTAGCTGAATTTGGACATTGTGAGCAAAGAGGAAATTCTTGAGAGATAATCAAAGAGAAATATGTTTTATGTAAATTTAGCATATACTATAAAAACTTAATTTTATTAAAAATACTAAAATTTTCAAATTTTGTTGACCAAGTGTAGATGTAATACCTGTGAAATCAGATTATATATATTTTAGAAGTCCATATATGGATTTTGCAGCCTCACTTTAGAAACCCAGCTTTGAAAACGTGGGCTACAAAAGTAATCCAGTGTTACAGTACTAGTCACAGCTCTTTTGAGTTCTTAAAAAGTAATTTTAAGGCCTTTTCTGTGAGTGAGTCAACAAAAGTTATTGAAAACAAGTTTTGATGGAAAAATGGTTTTAAACTGCATGTCTGGACTGGAAGAAAATGTTATTGATGATGCAATCTGCTTTTCATTTTTTGATGCATCATTCTTAAAATAAAGTGTTTTCTCCCTCATGTGCTGACATATTTATTTATTCTTTTGATATTTAAGAACAGATTTAGGGACTCTATTAATGTGTATAATATCATCGATGTATAAAATAGATTTGCTTTATATGGGTTAATAACTTGCAGGATTCATTTGCAGTTTTAAGGGTGTATTTGTGTTAACTAAATTTGTGGCATCATTTTTCTGTGTGGAAAATGTGACTTCTCTCTCTCTCTCTCTCTCTCTCTCTCTCTCTTTTCAGACACTGTTTTAAGCACCTTAGATAAGTAGTGAGAAACTAAAGGTTGCAGTTAATTGCTCAGAACATGGGATTGGAATGCCAGTCCTGGTATAACCCAAATGAGTTACACTGAATTTGGTACAGACCATAAAAGAAGTAGAAGTCACTTTTAATGATGTCTCCATTTGTAAACAGGTGTTTGCCCAAGGGGATATTCACCAGCATTTGTTTTCAAGTGTTATGGAAGAGTGATTTGTGGGTATATGTGAACATTTCTAAACCACACACCCCAAATATATTTTTATCCTTTTAACAATCCTTTAGTACTCAGTGGTCAATGAGGAATTGCTTGCAGCAGTGGAAGAGATTGCATTCCAGAAACATGGCACCCTTTTTATCTGTTAGCCTATTTGATGAATAGCGTTTCTAAATTTGATTGGCAGCTTCTTTTTCCATCTTAATTAAATTGGTCCTTTACTTAATGTCTTTAAAGGACAGAGCCTTTGTTAAAGATGTCAAGTTAGTCTTTTATTGTTTGTTTCCATGGCAAGTAGTTCTTGTTGACAACGGTTGAAATAAAGGTGTGGAATCAAGAATATGCTCATTAAAATACTCATTAAATCTGTCTTAATACCAACAATCAGGACAAATGGGAAAATGTGCCTAATGACATTACCACCTTCTTCACCCTGAGAAGCTAAGAGCTCATAACATTTCAATTAAATTAAATTCTTTATCCTAGATAAGGATTAAAAAGCAGGCAGTAAAGTTGGTTCTGAAAGCATAAAGATAGCTAAGAGCAAAGAGCAAACAACTCAGTTAAAAACTATTGTCTTTCTTTTTCTTTGGTGCTAGGGGCTCAATCTTCACTTTATTTCCTTTGAAGGGGAAAGAATGTGCAAACTTTATAGAACAACATCAAATTTGTTCAAGGGCGAGCTTAGTTTATCTGCTAATTCAGCAAAGGTGGCAGTTTGTCTATATAAGTACTTTAACAAGAAGAGGAGATTTGAAGCAAAAAAAAAATTAATTTCACTGTTAATAAGTCAGCACCAAGATCAACTGCAGTTTACACTTAGGAACAGTTTCATTTGCTCCCCAAATCTCTAGCAACTGGGCTTCTTGCTGCAGTATAATGTGTTTATTTGCATCTACATCCTACATAAACGTATCTGAATATACACATATATTTGGCTTTGGATGAAGCTGAGTAGCTCCTTACTATCCTAAGGGTGTGTTTTCACTGATGGTGGCAAAATCGCCGCTGTCAGCCCGACGTCCCAGGTGTGATTAGCAGCAAGTATCTACCCACTGCTGTGCTCCTGGAAGTTGGCATCAGAAATCCTGGCTCCTAGATGGTGTAGGGGAAAGCTGACTACAAGCTAGTTGCAGTTGGCTTCCCTGTGTGTCCTGGTGGCTTAGAAAGTTGCTGGCAGTTATGCAAGGCAATTTACATTCCTTGCGTAAATGCCGGTCGACTGCCACCGAAAAGCCCTGTAAGCGTAGACTAGGGCTAAGTCCCTGTGCTTAACTCCTGATGACATCAGTAGGTTCTAAATGTAAGCGTTCCCCTAATGGTGAAAACAAGGCTGCAGTGGCAAGTTTGTTGGAAAGAGGAGAATGAGATACCTAGAAAGAATTTGTCCTAAATTAAAGAAAATAGAGGAACCAAAGTATGAGTAATTAGAACCAAATTGTGACGATCCAAAGGGGTAGCTGTGTTAGCCTTGTTCAGTAAAACAAACAAGGAGTCCTGTGGCACTTAAAGAGTCACTTGCCATTTACGGTGATCTTCAGCAGGAGTAATAGATCTCCATTTCAGGTGAAATATGGACTTTATATCTTAAAAAGAAACAAATCTGCTAAGGGTTTATAGAAATTATGTCTTACTTCCTTGAAATATTATCCATATCACCAATACATTCTAGAAAATCCTGTAACAACTCTGCTTTACTAAAATCTGTAGCCATATTGCTTAGCCTACTTCATACCTTGGACATACTTTACATTTACATTTAAAGCCAATCAATTCTTTGTTTGCAATCATGTTTTAACTAAGGTCATGTGCAACATCTTTGATAAGGAAAATGATGCCACTTTAGGAGATGAAGTCATATAATTGCCTTCAAAGCTTGGCACCAAGGTAAGTACTACTTCAGTGAGTTTAACACTTTCTTCTCCCTGAACAGTAAACTGTTTCTAAGCATATTTCTTTTATTATTCAAGCAAACATACCCATTATTTACAAAACCTTATAAACTGACAGTGAAACTAATCAACATTTAGTTAAATTGGGCCTAATCTAAATCACAAACTATAAACTATATTAGGATGAGAACTAATCATGCTTGTGACTGAGACCTGCCTAGTCTATACTTGCCACACTTTTTGGCTACAGTCGACAGGAGATATGCAAGCCTTCTGGTCTGTTCACTGCAACTCCAGTTCTGGGGCTAGAGTTGCTATGGCAATTTCTGGATTAATTGAGCACATCTACACAGATTGCTCAGTTGAATCCAGAAGATCGTGCTAATGGCGGTGTTTTTGCCACTGTCAGTATAGACTTACCCTCGGTCTACATGTGGTATAAATTGAATTGATAGTGGATTACTGCCCTTGAATTAATCTTTCTTTGTTGGTTTAGAGTCTAAGGCAATATAAACTTGATAGCAGGGTATTATGAAAAACAGTTTAAAATAATTAACATTTGTTTTTAAAATCAGAGGTTTTACTTCAAAAGAAATTGATGAGACCCAAAAGAATATATGGTTGGATAAAAAAGAGGAAAGGTGCAGCTAAAACACATGCTTTTCCTTCTGTACAAGTGTTAGATGGCATAACAGGCTGATGCACTAACATTTTATTTATGGGGACCACATTCAGATCATATGTGAAAAGTATTTGTTTTGAAATTCTTATTAGTGTCTGTGGCCAATATCTGTGTAGTTACATCAGTAAAAATAGTCGCAACAGGATTTAAAACAGAGCTTCCTTCTTATTAGCAACCCTCTTGTGCTTTATGAAGCTGATCAAAAACCTGGCCAAACAAATGAGTGTTACACTTTGCCATGAGAAATACCCAAATAGAACTCTAACAGATCTCTAGAAAGAATAGGTTTCAAGTGTGTTGATGTGCCACTGAAAATATCCTTCTGTAAGCTGTGAAAAATTCAGCTCCAGGAAAAAACAGTGAGACCAACCAGCAGATCCAAATTCTGATGGCAGAGCAAGTGAGTTGTGTCCCAGGTAATTTATGGGTTTATAGACCATAGCCAACACTCTGAACTATGCTGAAAGGCAAACAGGTAGCCAGTGACACTCACAGAGCAGTGTCATTGGCTCATAACTGCTTGCTTGTTCCTGTGGTGAAATACTGTTTTCTGGTTTCACCGAAGTTTCCAGATAACCATCAGGAGTTGAAACACTATTAATTTGGATGCAAAAGCTTAGCATCTTTCTGTGTGGGTCCTTGTGCTGAAAGTGTCTGAAATAATCTTCCATTTTAGCAAGAAGGCAGCCAACAGCGTTACAATCATTAATGCCAACTACACTTTCAAATACATTTCGTGCTTTATATACAATAAGATAGGTTTTCACCCTCTGAAGCATACTCTGTAGATGTGTGCACGTGCATGTGCATGCATCTTTATTAAATTAAACATTAAGCTTTAAAAATCAAATTTGCTACATTACCAGTATCACTGTTTATTGGTTCAGAAAACCCCAAGAATGATTGATTAATGAGAGGACAACATGGAAAATAAAAGCAAATATGCCGGTTCTTGACACTGATCAAAGTTGTATCATTCCATCATTCATGGTTTAGCAAAATAAATGAGGTAGAGGAGGGGTATCTCAGTTGTCATAATTACATTTTAGGAAACACATTAAGGGGAGTGCTTTAAGAGTAAAGGTGTTGATTGTCTTTCATAAATGGCTTTCTGTGGAATGTCTTGCATTATTTCCCTATATAGCCAGTTTACTGGTATTGTCGTATCTGACAAGATGTGCTTAAACAGAGGGATTTAAAAATAGTGTACTTTTTACTGCTTAAGAGTATTGAAGAAAAGAGATGATCGTAGAGTCTAATGACAAAGAGGGTATATGTTTGAGTTTGCTCAGTCGAATAAGCTTATATTGAGCAACAGTGTCATCCTTCCTTTGTTATTTCCTCACCTACGATATTCAGTACCATTAGCAGCATCTTCTGAACCCCTACTGCTTCCCTCTTTAGTGAAAATATAAACTTTATTGTTTATGAAACTCCCCATATGACAAATATTGTCAACAGTATCAGTTACCATAAGAAAATAACTGTTTTTCCACTTCCTTGAAAATGTGAAGAATTGATTCATATCAGACCTATTCTTAGAGGGGACTGGATATTTCTTTTTTTTTTTTTTTTTTTTTTTTTTAAATCTAAATTCAAACTCTGTTAAAATGCTTGTCAGATTTAGTGCAGTTACGAAGGCAGTTGGGGCTGCTCTATACATTATTTCTATTCCATAACTGCTTGTTATTTTAAATCAGTTTCCTATTGCTTGTGATGAAATTTTATTTTCCTAAAATCCTTGTGCCTTCATCACAGTCTACTGTTAATCAGTAGGTTTTTTTATATCAGGTGTATATATAGAGTATCTTATGGTCTGAGAAGTAAAATAAAAATAATTCTGTGGGGTTATTTGTACAGTCTTTGGTAATATATCTTTTAGATGTAGTGGAATGTTGTGTTCCACAAATGTTCAACAAAAAGCCAAGGAATGGTCCTCATATTGTTGATGACCTCTTGTAGAATATGATTTAAACCCAAGTAATCCTAGCTATTTGTTTGCTTTGGGCAACGTTTGATTTTGTTACAAAAATGTGTGGTACGTAAAGTTAGACAGCCTGGCTTGAATGAAAAAGGAAATATTTCTGTTCAAGAGTTGCAGAGGGAAATGTTTAATTTGCTTCTGACCAGAATTATTTAACTTTAGAGATCCATGGATTGTGAATCTAAAACCAAATATACTAAAAATTATTTCCTTCAAGGAATAAAAATGCATGTGGTTACTTTGGACTGAACCACTTTCTTGGCTGCTTTGACAGTTTTAAATAGTCTGTTATTTCCAATAGGGGAAGTTACTGGGTACTTGGACATTTAGTACGTAATTTAGTGACACTATATTAAATTTTGTTATGCTGTTCACTGTTAGCATTGTAAAGTCATTAAAAAGACCTTGTAAACCATGACCAGATAGATGCCACAGAAATCTCCCACACTGAAATCTCCCAGGCTAATTATAAGGGAAAACTGTAGGAAAGATGTGTGTGGAAGATATCACAATATAGTAACCGTTAATAATTTTTTTTTGAAGTAATAACTATGCATGGTTATTCTGTTATTCCTTAACTCATTTTCCCTCTGTGGCTATCCAAAACACTGCACCTTTTTTTCTGTTGGATAAAGACTCAACTATGATGATTCTTTGCACCTGCCCGCTTTTCCATCCAGAAGCTAAAACTGCTATTTCCTATTAAATGAGATGGACTGTCAGGTACATATAATGGCAGCGTTTTGCCTTCTCTCAGCTCGTTGTCTTAGGTTGTGCCTCCAGTTGAAGTCTTTAAGTGTTTGCAAATATGTGATGACAAGATTATGTATTTTAAGAAATAACCTAAGAAAGGGACACATTGAGAAAAGCACGATACCTTTTCTCAGGACACCTTGTTTGCACCATGGCATGTGTGGGTGTTTGGAGAGGAGAGAAGCTGATTGCTACAACATTTTTCAGATACAGTTTACTACTACACAGTCAACTAGTTTTGCTTGCTAGCACATGCCGGGGCAAAGGGATAGGTGTTGTCATCTTCTTACCCACTTTCTTTATATACGCATGCTGGAGATCACATCTAGCACACAGACTCTGTGCTCCTCCCAGCACCCAGAGCTATGACATAGCTGACGAAATAATAAAGGATTACAATTATTACTTCCTTTGATTTCCATGTATGGATGTGCTAGGACTATTCCACAAGTGAGTCCTAAATGATGTGGAGCCTGACTGCTTCTGTAACTATTTTTTGCTTTTCATCTCAGAATGATAACTGCTTTCAAGACACTGCTTGTTCAGGGATTTTTGATTGGCAGACACATAGCAGAAGAGGGCCAGAGATAGAGTTTTCTTGGAAGATGGCTGTAGTCAGGAGCATAAGGTTCTGCGAATGATCCTGCTGAGCTAGAGTCTGGCCACCTTTAGGGCTTTGGAGCAAGCCTGACCTATTTCTGCATCCTCCAAATGAAAAGACAGGATTCATTTATCTGCACTTGAACAGTAGAAGAACTCAATAACAGTAGTTCTCAGCCTTTTGCAGGCTGTGATACAGCTGGCAGCATATCACCACCCTATAGGATACACCAAGCCACCATCCCCAGGCCAAATCCAGCCAACTCCCCGGCTCTTTGTGACACACCATTGTGTGGTGACATAATAATGTGTCCCAACGGTGGTTGAGAATTCTTGCCCTATAATAAGTCTGTCTATGGGAGAAGCTGGCAGTGTGCTGCCTGAGGAGACCTACTGGTAGCAATTAAATGTACAAGACAGCGCACGGAAACTACAGCACAATAAATTAGACGTAGAGTCAGATTTTCAAAGAAGAAAGGATCCAAAGTAATTAGGCATCTAAATTTGTTAGACATTCTATCACTAAATCGTTAGGGGGTAAAATCCTTCCCAGTGAAACTTCATGGGAGTTTCACCATTAACTTCACTAATGCCACGATTTCATCCTTTGGTTCTTTGACAGTCCTGGACCCATAGTCTCTTGTTCTTATCTTGGTTTTAATATTCGTTTTGCATTTAATTTTTGTAAAATGGTTAAGGAGTCTAGAAATCAAAAAGGTTCTACAAAGAAGGGGTTCACCTGAAAGGTTCTAAAAGAAAGCTAAACAAATAATAGAAAAATACCTTGGTGGCTGTGTCACAAATGCATATAATACTAATTGATTTTAAGTATAATCCTCAACAAGCAATTTAGCAAATGTCATTAACACCGTTACATGCTGCTTTAATGTCATATCAAAAGGTTGTCCTGGTTCTGCGTAAAGAGAGATCTGCCAGTGAGTTTAAAAAAAAAACAAACTATTAAATTGATCTTTGACTAGACCTTGTGAAATATGCACAAACTACAGACATGACATTTCACATAGTATGTAGTATGCAAGATCTTTACTGTAGAGTGCTGTAAGATGGTTGTTACTGTATGTAGACAAAATAATACCCACATTAATTCCTCAAAGAAATTACTTCAAGAAATACTAATTTTACATTAAAAGATTAATATAGTGTCTGATGAAGTGGGATTTTCTCCCACACAAGCTTATGCAATAAATTAATTTGTTAGTCTTTAAGTGCCACAGGACTCCTTGTTTGTTATATTGTAAATAGTTTCTAAGTTGGTCTTTTCTTGTTTATGTGAAAATATGATGTCTAAATGACTGAAAATACTTTCCCTATGACCTCACAGATATTACTCTTGCTTAACTTCTGTGATGTGATGGAAGCTGAACCCCAACTCTTTTCTCAAATTTGGAAGAATTAGGGTAATATTTTCAAAAGTGCCTAACTATCACTTTCAGTAACACTAGGGCCCAGATTTTTAAAGGCTCTTTTGCTTTGCTGTGCTAGCACTGCAATGCATGCCTGATTTAGGAGTCAAAACTTCATTTTCAGAAGGCATTTGGGCATGTAGGAGCCAAAATCCTATTGACAGTTTGTGGGATTTAGGTTCTGAAGTGCCTAAATCCCTTCTGATAATGAGATTTAGGCTCCTCAGTCAGTTAGACATTGGAATACTGAGCACAACAGCTAAATGCATTTACAAATTTGGGTTTACGGCTCATTGATTTTTCAGTGGGACTTAGGTTCTCAAGTAATTTTGTCTACACCTGGCTGGCAATATAAACCCACAGCACCAAGTCTCAGGTCAGCTGAGTTGGGCTTGCAAGGCTTTGTTTGCCAGGGTAAAAATAGCAGTGTAGATGTTTAGGCTTGGGCTGAAAATTGGGCTTAGAAATCCTTCCCCCTTGCTAGACCTCAGAGTGGAGGTTTCTGCGGAAGCCTAAATATATACACAGCTGTGGCTTGAGACCTGTGAGCCTGAGTGAGCTGACCTAAGCCAGCCATGACCATGCTGTGGGTCTTTTATTCCATTGTAGACATACCTGTAGGCACTTATTTTATCTTTAAAATTCATATAGACCACTGGTTCCCAAACTTTTGGGCTCAAGGGCCAGAGATATCATCCCCCTGTCCCCTGGCTGCAGCAGGGAAACCACATGTATCCTGCAGCTCTGAGCACTCCACCTGGGTCCCGTGGCAGTGGCTCCCTTCCACAGTCAAAAAGACAGAAGATCAGTGCTGTGCTTCCCTCCCCTCCCTTTGGCTGCAGCAAGGACCTGGCATCTATGGACCTAGGCAAAGCAATTTCCAGTGCTCCCAGTCCCCTGCTACAACCAGGGGACTGTGAGTGCTAATTTGCTATCCAGAAGGGGGTCTATATAGGTTTTTTAGCCCTGCAGAAATGTACTTAGGCAGTGACTCCGTTA
This sequence comes from Podocnemis expansa, assembly GCA_007922195.1. NCBI lineage: Eukaryota > Metazoa > Chordata > Testudines > Podocnemididae > Podocnemis > Podocnemis expansa. The sequence continues at coordinate 10,973,848 of ML682034.1, forward strand.
TGCAGCCAGCAGGAGGGGAGCTGAGGGCCACTTTGAAAGCTCTCAAGGGTCACTGTTGCTCCCCAGAATACAGGTTGGGAACCACTGATGTAGACACTTACATGATGCTATCATTTTAGTGTCATCAGTAATGTCATCTAAGCAAATAACAAGCAGTCCTGACAGAATATGTTCTTTTCTTTCTTTAGTGATATGAAGTGGTTGTTTGCAGGAGAAAGGAAGCTCAGTATCTATGCAGGCTGTCTGAACTGTGCTAATTCTCGCAAACCTCAGAGTATGCTTTTAACTACCCTAGTCTCAGCAGGATGTTCTGCATGGGAAAGGACTTTAACTCATAGGGTTTCCACATAGGAAGTAATGGAAATACCTCAAAACTTGGTAATTAAAGACTGAAAGCATACTGTTCTTAGAAGAAAAAGGATTACCAATATGTATGTTCCTAAAATAAGTACTTTGTCTTGCTAATTTGTTCAACATGTGTTTTGGTCCTTTTTAAAAAAAAAAAAAAACTTAATAACACAATGTGGTATTGAGTTACTATTTTTAAAAAGCTGTTTTGGATTTTGGGATTTTAATTTTAATGGAAGTTTGAAAGATTCTCCTAATTACATGAGTTTGCTGTAAATTAAGTATATGCATCAGGCATTCCAGTTCTGTGTTCAGTAGGTTTTGCTTTTGTCCTGAAGAACACTCCTAAATAGTAGAGAAAAGACTCTCGTCCCTTTGCAAGCACGTATGTTATTTATCATGGCTATTTCATCAAGCTCAGTAAAGTGCTATGTTCCTTGAAAACCACTAGGCTCTCTCATTAGTGTTTGTGTGATGGCCACAAGTTATGTAAACAAATGCTGGATAGATTAAAAGTATCATATTATTTTTGCTTTTGCAAAGCTTTAAGTGGCCACTTTTGAAGAAGGAGGAAAGGTGCAACAGGAATGGAAAAGGAGCAAATCTGGAAATGTTCTAGTGTGAAATACAATATGTATGACTTCTTAAAAACAGAGACATGTTCATAACACCTCCACACTGGAATATTTTACCATATGTCAGCATCTTATTTAGAAGTCTGTTACTTAGCTGTATACTGCATTTATCTCTTGACAATGTATTTTGAGTCTAATGAGATTTCATTGTCCTTTGAAAGAGTTTCACATGGATGCATGCCACAGCATTAAGTTCAACTTCCTTTACGTGGATCTTATAGATACCTGGGGAGTTTTAGGGTTTAGAGGTTTTTTAAAAATATATATTGTTCTGTGTTTGAGTGCCAGCATTTCTAAAATGATTACATGAAGGAAAAAGGCTGATGTCTGAAATGTTTGTAACAGGGGTGTTGTATATATTAGGTAGGGCTCTGCTGAACTTGTAGTAATTGTATTTCAGTGACCCTGGTTGCAATATGTGATGTGCCAGATAGTTTGTATCCCTATGTGAATATACATGGTAGTGTCTTTCAGAATCAGAAAGGGCAATGCCATTCCCTCTGTGCTGGATCTACTGCTTTGATCGAAAGTGATACTTTGGATGTTGCTTTTCGATCTATCTAAATAGAGGGCCAAGTATTTAAAATTTAAAAACAGCTCCTCCCCCTGGAATACTTGCTGGACCCACCACATTCTCCTCAGTGTGTCTGCCTAAATAAGGGCAAATACTTTTTTTTCTTCTGTAGATAGAGCCTGTTGAAAGGCTTCACCCTACTCCCACCTCTGAGACATTAGTTTACCTTTATATTTTTCCTTTGAAATTTTGCATTTGAAAAGGGCCATGGCCTTTGGTTCAGTTTCCTTAGCACAATAGGTTTTTCCTAAGGACTTAATCCCCATATGTGTTCCTCAGTAATTCACCACTGGGTCTTCCAGTTAACAAGTAAGATTTCTCCCGCTTTGCTGTGCAACAAATTGGGCTCAGGAAAGCAGGAGTATCACCTGATACCAGGCTTGCAGGTCACCATTCTTCCTCCACTGTGAGACAGCCCCTCATTTTGTGGCAAAGGACTTAGGATCTCGACAGAGCATTTTTTGACCCAGTAATTGCAATCTGCTTCCTACCAGCACCAAAATTAAATCACAAATTCTCTGCATTTAAAGTACTATCACCATTTCTGTACAGTGACAGGTGACAGCAAAAGAATGACAAGCCCTTTCCACTTACATTGACAATGAACTATGGAGATAGTATGTTATTTGCAAAGGGGAAAAATTTCTTTTACCCTGTCAACCACAGCAAAATAATAATAATAGAGGAAGGCTCAAGGAAAAATATGAAGGGTCAGAGACCTTTTGAACTCCTAACAAATTTCCTTCCCTAGTCTCTCCTCATTTTATTCCTTTTTTTAATCATGCTGCCTCTTCAGAAGATCAACAGAATCTCTCAGGTCTTGTTGATCTCAAGAGATGCTATAGAAAGACCAGTTACTACTCTTCAGGCCCTAAGTGTATCACCTGGGCCACGTTTCTGAGCTCCACTTACCTGGAATAAAATCTAACTTTTGAATTCACTCCTGAACTTAGGCCAAGTTATTTAATCACCTCACTGGGCAATAAATTTGTCTGGATTTTTTTGTAGTGTAAAGCAGTGGCTATAATACTTACTGTCCAGATATGTGTTGGGAACTTTGATATAGTGCAATATAAAGAACATAAATGCATTCTTGAATACATCTTATTATGTAATGGGTGAAACAAAGGTTAAAACTATTAGATTTGACTGAACAAGTGCCTGAACTTAAAAGCATTATATCAGGGTAACCAGAAAAACATGTTCAAATTATATCTACTTGGATGGGGGAGGGAGACGGGATTTAAAAGGTATTTTAGCCAAAATTATTAAAATGATTAAGAGCATTTGTTACCACTTTAGTGGTTACTGGGGGGTGGGAGGGTGTCTGATGAAGTGGGATTTTCTCCCCTGAAAGCTCACACAATAAATTAATTTGTTTTAAGGACTCCTTGTTTGTTTTATTAAAACTTTGGACATGATCTTTACATTAAGGGAACTGCAAAACAAGTGTGAACAATAAGAAAATCTCTCTGTGTTACCTACATGGATCTTAAAAAGGCTTTTGATCTGGTCAGCAGAAGGCGCCTTTTCCAGTGGATAGAGAGAACTGATTACTCCCCATTTCTCCTCAGTCTGATTTGATCCTTTCACAATGGCATGATGGCTATAGACCAGTACAATGGTGACCAATCGGATAGTTTTGAAATCCTCAGTGATGTCAAACAAGGTTGTATTTTGACACCAGAACTTTTGAGTATATTCTTCTCTCTGCTGCTTTCTCAAGCTTTCTTGTTTAGCACCAATGATGTACACCTCTGTACAAATAGAAAATTCTTCAACACCACTTTCCTGCAGTGATGTATCAATAGAAGAGGTTTTTAGAACAAATAGCTAAATCAAATACTAATAAGTTTCTGGGACCAGATGGTATTCATCCAAGAATTCTGAAGGAATTCCAATGTGAAGTTGCAGAACCACTAACAGTAGTACGTAACCTATTGCTGAAACAAACTACACTAGCAGGTGGCTGGAAGGCAGCTAACATGATGCCAAGTTTTAAAAGGGCTCCAGAGGCATTCCTGGCAGTTACTGTCTGTGGTAAGCTTGACTCCTGTACTGGATAGAAACTATAGTAAAGAACAGAATTACCAGGTACATAGATAATCACGATTTGTTGGGGAAGAAGCAACATAGCTTTTGTAAAGGGAAGTCATGCATCACCAGTCTATTAGAATTCTTTGAGGGTGTCAACAAACATGTGGATAGCAGTAAATCAGTTAGTATAGGGCATTTGGATTTTCAAAATGTCCTTCACAAGGTCTCTTATCAAAGGCTCTTAAGAAAACTAAGTAGTTGTGAAATAAAAGGGAAGGTCCTGTCATGGACCAGTAACTGGTTACAAGATAAGAAACAAGGGATGGGAATAAATGGGCATTTGTCACAATGGAGAGGATGGGGTATCGGTACTTGGACCTGTCTGTGTAGCATATTCAGTAATGATTGGCTAAAGGGAATGAACAGTGAAGTGGCAATATTTGCAGGTGATGAAAGATTAATCAAGCCTATTAAGTCCAAAGCTGACTGCAAAGATTTACAAGAAGATTTCACAAAACTGGGTGACTTGGTAACATGGAATTTAGCATTGATAAGTGCAAAACAATATGCATTGGAAAGGGCAATCTTAACTACACATATATAATGATGGGTTCTAAATTAGCTGTTACCACTCAAGAAGGAGCTCATGGGTTCTTTGTGGATAGTGCCGTGAAAACTTCAGATCAGATTCAGCAGCAGTTAGAATGTTAGAAACTATTAAGAAAGAGATAGAAAATAAGACAGAAGATATTGTAATGCCACTATATTTTATGTATTGTGAATCCACACCTTGACTATTGTGTCCATTTCTGGTCTCCCCACTCCAGAAAGGGTATAATGGAACTGGCAAAAGGCAACAAGGATGATCACTGTTATAGAATCTTTTCTGTATGAGGAGAAACTAAGATGACTAGGCTTGTTCAGCTTAGAAGACAGACAATTGAAGGGGGAATATGATAGAGGTCTAGAGAACTGTGAATGGTGGAGGAAAAGTGAATAGAGAAGGGTTATTTTCTTTCTCCCACAGCTCAAAACCAAGGTCACCTGATTCAGTTAATAGACAGCACCCTCAATGCAAACAAGTGGAGAACTTTCTGTTTTTTCACACAATGAAACTGATGTTTGGAAATCATTGCCATGAGATGTAGTGATGGTCAAAAGCATAACTGAGTTTAGAAAAGGGTTAGATAAGTTTGTGGAGGGTAGGCTCATCAATGGCTATTAGCCAATATGGTCACCATGCTCTGGGTAACCCAAAATCTTTGACTGCCTGAAGCCAAAAGGGGAAGACTGCAGTGTCTCTCTCCAGAATTGCCTAGTTTTAAATATTAAAAGGGATAGCCGTGTTAGTCTAGTCCAGTAAAAAAACAACAAGGAGTTGTGTGGCACTTTAAGACTAACAGATTTATTTTTTGCACGAAAGCTCATGCAAAAAATAAATCTGTTAGTCTTAAAGTGCCACACAACTCCTTGTTGTTTTTTTACTAGTTTTAAATATGCTGCCTGAAGCTCTGGTTCTGTGTGCAACTTGATTTTGGACTAGATGGACCATTGTTTCGACCCACTATAAAGTTCTTGTGTTCTGATATTGCATATCTAAGACAAACAAGATAAGTCAAACATCATCTTAGTCCTGACAACTTAATAATTGTTGCACACACTGAAGTTGCTCCAGCAACTTTGCAGTAGTCTTGCTCTAGCTTGTGGTTAATTTGGACTAATGGTCAGTCTGAAAAAACAGTGATTACAACATGAGGTATTTTGACTGCACCAGAAGATTTAATAGCTACCACCAGGGCTAGAAGTTGTTCACAAATTCTGTCTAACATCAGTATTATATCTGTAGGTGGCAAGCTTAATCCTTCCATTGGAAAAGCAGCTACCAAATTTGGCCAACTAACCAAGCATGTGTGGAATAAAAGGAACAACAGTTCCCTCTTCCTTTCCCTTAGGATTAGAGTAGAGGGTTGGAGTGGGGTCTGGCAACTTTTGGGGGGTTTCATAAGGAATATTTCTCTCATTGTAGACTGGCATGGGCCATGTGTTTTTTTGGCATTTTGGTTTTGCTTTCTTATCAAATGTTCAAGGACTTGTTGGTTAGGCTATATGAATTTTACCAGAACTGCAAGTATCCAGTAGAGGTAATTGTCCATTAAGGATTCCAGTTCCCCGATAAATGGGATTTGGAAGCAGTATTATGGGAAGGCATTTACTAAAGAATAGGATATAGAGCTGCTGAGGGGCCAACTATCCTCAATTGGTGTATGAGTTTTTGTTTAATGTCTTTTAGCTTTTGAGAAATCCTAAATACATCATTAAATACTATTGTATGAAATTCATTTTAAGAATGCGGAAAACCTTAAATGTATTATAAGTAGGACAGTGGAAATATAGGGAAGTATGGAGGTAGCAACTAAGGCCCTGATCCTATAAACCATTTAGTATGTGCTTAATGTTATCATTTAGCTTATTATAGAACAGTATACACTTTTTTTTTTGGTGAGAAGTAGTATTCTTTCAAAATGATCATGTGGTCTTACCACAATAAGATTAATGCTTAGCCTTTTGCATGCTTCACTGTAGCCCCTGGGCAAATGTGTTTCTTTGAGTATGGTTTGAAATCCAAACTCAGATTCAGCTGATCAAACACCCTGCATGTTGAGCTTGTTGTGCAGCCAGAGCAGGTGTGATGTGAAGTGAGCTGCATCTGATCCTGTTGGCTTTGTTCTTGTGAACCATTAGGGATTTGAAATGAGAATTTTCTTACTCTGCCAGCTTACACAAACAGCACTGCTAGAAAGAAGGAAGGCACACTTCCAGCTGGATGAGTGATCTCATGTCATGTGCATGATTGTATCAGGAGAGCAAGAGACCCACTGTCCTGAGTCTATGTTTTCTTTTGATCATCAGCTGAAGAGCTGTTAAGATTGTTGCAGCTGTTGTTTCAGACAATCTCTCCTCCCCTTTCCTTTTCTGTGGGGTTTATTTTAGAGTGGCTGGATGGTTTAGGTCAGGGAATTGATAATGAGGTATATACATCGTCACCTCTAGACTGTTGGTTTGAATCCAAATCAAGTACTCTGAAAGATACTACCCTCGGATAGATTTATGGGGGTTTATGAGTCAATGGTCCCAGTTCAAATCCAGTGGCCTTGTGTCAACATCACAAAAGTGAATACCAGCACAGATGGCACCAGTTGGCAGCAATGTTCCCTCTAAGACCCACTGGCAGCTGAGCAACTCCTGGTACTCGCTGCATGGGGCCCCCCACCCCCTGTGTGGGCCCGATCCTGCCCCCCCGTGGGCCCGATCCTGCCCCCCCCCGCGGGCCCGATCCTGGCGCCCCCGCCGCTTACCTTGCATGGCCCTGCCACAGCTCCTGGGCCAGAGAAGCACTAACGGAGCATGCTCAGATACTCTGGGCATGCTCTGTTAGAGCTTCTGTGGGCGGGAGTTTTAATAACTCCCTGCCCCACAGGAGCTGTGAGCAGGGCCTCTGGCTGCTGGCCCTGTGCAGCCAGCAGCCTTCCCTGCGCGGGGGGGCTTGGCGGGCCATGCGGCCGCGCAGCTTAAAGGGAACAGTGGTTGGCAGTCTTATTGGCAGACAGGGCAAGTATTGTGTGGCACAGTGGACGAATGGTTTTCCCATTCCTAGAAGTTCCTCATGTCATTGGTTGGGCATTACTAGGGAGTCTGAAGTGGTGTAAACAGTGCTGTAGCTGATCTGTGGATGGATAAAAGACTTCAGGCTGACTGTAGCTGTCATTTTGGCATCTTGCATTAGCATCAAATTTACACTTTTATTTAAGGGAATATTTTGAGACCATTTTTAATTTATTAATACAGCTTAATCTAAACTCAGTGCTGTGTTCTCTCAGAGTTGTACACAGGAGCTGGTTTTTGTGTTAGTCTTATTTAAAATCTCCATTTGAGCACAGCATTCTTTGCACGAAAATGTTTATGAATGCTGCAGGAAAAAACAAACAAAAAATTTCAAGTGAGCAGAAGACAAGTTCTTGAGTCGTTGTGTGTTGACATGAGAAAACTACTATTTCCAAATATTGTGGCACATTTTTTTTCAGGTTCTACTGACAATACTGGTGGAACTGATGCCTTGAAAAACAACTAAAAATAGGAAAGAACATTGTATCATTAAGAAAATACTGTTATATTTAGCAGAAAATTTGAGCTTCTAATTAACCTTCTGCTCTCCTTTAATAGCTAGTTTTAGAAAATGCTTCCAATATACTCTTTTAATTCAACAGTGGATGACCCTTGATCATTCCTCCAGATGCTATGTTAATAACCACAGTATTTTTAGTTCACTTGAAACTATATGGTGTTCAGCCGGCTTTGGAAGTCTGGGGGAACTTCTCAGGTTATGTACCATTAGGCAGAAATGAGAAAATTTCGTATGGTGTTGGCTAGGTGGCTATAACAGCAATTGGAATTTGGCCCATGGACTTCAGCATTAACAGAAATGAGCTGGGTTTGCTTGATCTAGCTGTGCAGCATCTGTGCATTAACATATTTATCATTTCATTAGGTGGAATAAAAGTAAGGTTTGTTTTTTCATGTGTGTAAATGAAACTATATTTATATTATGTTACTGCATGAAATCTTTTAAAGGAGTTGCTGGGCTACATTTATCATATATTTATATAATGTGAGCATGCAGAAGGTCTGCTTTAGGAGATAATATGGTGTCCTAATCATCTCTTCAGAGACACAGATAATCTGTTTATTTAGTATTGATATTTATGCTGCACTAGTACCTAGATCCTGATATCTAACGCCTTGGTCCTCTGAACACTCATGTGGTGTACTTTATGCACAGGAATAGCTCCACTGAAGTGAATTGTGTTGGTTATTGGGTGATATCTTGATCTCACTGGGTGCATCTGCACTGGGATGAAAGACCTGCAGGTGGCCCCAGTCAGTGGTCTTGGGCTTGTAGTGCTAAGAGTGGAGAACTATAAAATTGCAGTGTAGACATTTGGACTCAGGCTAGAGTCCAGACTCTCAGATCCTGGGAGGTGGGATCATGGGGTACTCTGCTGAGCTGAGATCTGAGACTTAATGCCATGGTTTTTTTTTTTTATTGCAGACTAGACATACTCACTGAAGTCAGTGGCAAAACTTACATTGACTCCAGTGAAGTCTGGCTTTCATCATAGTTCTTCAAACATGCACATGCTTAATTTTGGGGATCAGGGCCCAAGTATTGCCAATAATCCATGAAATGCTGAGCACCCTCAACTAAGCAGGGTTCATGGGAGTTGAAAGCATTCAGAACTTTTCAGGATTGGATCCTTAATACACAGTGAGAGAACGGTAGGTTACTCACCAGTAACCATCCTTCTTCGAGATGGATCCATTCGGTAATAGGTCTCTCCATGCTGGAGCGCCGGATTGGTCGGAAAAAACTTGCCCTAGCCTGTCAGAAGAGGGGAGGCGGCCACCGCCCCTCGCGCCACCCACGGCTATATATACGCCCCCCCCCCTTCCTTAGAGTCACCAACTCCAGAAGCGGGGACAGAGGGGAGGGACCTGAATGGATGCAAGCAGCCCATCTCAAAGAAGGATGGTTACTGGTGAGTGACCCACCGTTCTTCTTTGAGCGCTGCTCGGATGCATTCAGTAATAGGTGACTACTAGCCATGCTGATGGATGGCGGGTGGAGTTGGTTCTTCCGCCTTCAGCATAGCAACAAGCCCCATAAGGTAGAGGCCCTGCAGCAAGATGCTCGCTGGAGTCAAGAGGCGAGCAGGCCTTGACGGGCCAGAAGAATCAAGAGCTGAGGGCCAACCCAGGACAGGGGCAGGACCGAACCCACCAAGGCATAACGCATAAGCAGGTCAGACAAGGTCACCATAACTGGAGTAGAGAACACAACCTAAATGTAACAAGTTGCGTACATGTTCCGCATAGGTGGAAAACATGGAGTATAACCGGCAGACTACAGTGTCTGGCATAGATCTTGTCACGTGGACTCGAAGGAGAACACTAAATGCTAACAAGTGAGGCTAGCCACATTGGGCGTGACTCGCATGAAAATGAAGAAAGGGTAGGGATTGATCACCCGAAGGCTTAGCAGGAGCCAAGCGGTTATGGACTGATCTGGCGACTACTGGGTACACAAGAAGTGGTAAGGGAATGACTATACCCCTTATCTAGGATACGACCAAGCATAGCTGTCTGGTTAAAACGAGAGAGAATGAGGATACAAGGTTGTAAGACGGGCTTGAGGACGACTGAGAGGACCATGAGACACTAAACAGCAGCATACAGAGAGTCAAGCCAAGCAGGACGAAGGCCTACGGCATGCTAGCTAAAAACCTGGTAACACGGAAGCGCATGTTTTCGGCCGAGCAGGCACCAAGACCAGGTTCTCACAGGAGAGAGGTTCTGGTGAGGTCACCAACAGCAAGATGGCCTGAGGGAGTGCTGATGAGTTGGTCCTACTAGGGCCCACAGGGCCCTGGAATTCAGAGGAGGACCCCGCTGGGCCTAAGCTTGCAGGGTTTGCATCGCGGAGCTCTCACTAAAGTGGGGGAGGGGGAGGGTGGGAGAGAACTCCTACTATTGTCCAGTCACCCCCTCGACGACCGAAAGATTCGAAGGAGAGCCATGTAATGCCACGGTCTCAGTACCTACAGTACTTGCTGGAGGGATAACACTATCACTCTGCCATGCCAGGGCTGCCAAGGAGAAACTCTTCAATACATGGATATTCGAAGAACTCCACTGCCAAAGGAAGTTCCTTCCTAAGCTAGGGAGTGAAACCGATACAGGGTGGCAGCTGCTGCATCTCAAGGGGTATGTCCACACTAAAAGTCCCTATGTCCACACGACGTTTTATTGTTTCTAAAGGAGGGAGCTCCTTGTTTCGAAACGAGCCCTCCTTTTGAAACAGCTTAAAACACTTTGCTTTTGAAAGGAGGGTTATTTCAAAACCAGTTGTTTCAAAATAAACCATTTAGACATGTTATTTTGAAACAAGGATTATAGCACCCCCTGGGGGAAAGGTCCCATCCCCCCCAGCACCCTGGCCAGGGTGCTGAGTGGAGTGCAGGGGGGGGTCTGAGGGTGCCCTAGCTGGCTTCCCCTCCCCCCGCTTCCCCTTGCTGGGAGCAGGGGGGGACAGGTGCCTCAGCCCCCTTTGCCACCCCTACCCCCAGCAAGGGGAGTGGGGGGAAGCCAGCTGGGGCACCCCCAGGGCTCTGCCCCCCACTCGGGCTGCGGGGTAGCTGCCGGCCCCGCAGCCCGGTCAGGGGGACTGAAGAAGCGGCGGGGGGGGGGGGCCGGGGAAACCCGGGGGGCGGAGCGTCCCCGGCCCAGCACAGGCCTCCCTGCCCCTCCCCTCCTGTCCCCTCCCCTGTTTCGAAATAGCACATCACAGTGGACATGCTATTTCGATTACCTCTTTTTTCCTTATTTCAAAATAGCTTTTTATTATTTTGAAATAAGGCCTTTATTTCAAAACGGCTTGTTTCGAAACAAGGGCTTGTGTGTGGACATAGCCAAGGACATTCCGGGATCAGAGAACCCAATGAAGTTTTCTCCCCAGAGGGGGCCAGAGGGGCGAATAAAAGGGGAGTACAACCCCAAACTAATGGATGTTGTAAAGAAATAGGCTCTCTGTCTGTTACGCCAGCGGGTGGGCAGTGGGTGTGAACAGGTCCTCGAAACTGAAAAAAGGAGACCTCAGAACTACTAGGCGCCACCAACACACATGGAAGGAACCTGCGGTAGCACTAAATGACTACATGCGGTGTAGTGAGATGGTCCCGCAGAAAAAATGGGGTGGGGAGAGGGGGCCGTGTCCTGCCAGGGGATAGGACCGTAGAGCAAGAGAGGTAGTGCAAGTGCCCTAGGAGTAAGGGGACCTTCTGTCTGATATGGACAGCTGTCCCGAAGGCAGTAAATAACGAGGTGGGAAGTATGGTGGGAGAACACTCGAAGGGATGGACCCTTCTCAGTTTCCCAATGTAGGGTTGTAACTAGGTATTCCCTCTTAGGGTTTGAAGGGGTGCACCCAGCCCATGCTTTGGCGAGGGCGGGAGAGAATTGGCTACCTCGAAGGGAGGCAGACAAAGGTGAGGGTTCCTAAGGTGGGGCCCTGGTTCCCACTGGATCAGCAGCAAGTGGAGGGCGTGGAACCATAGTTCCCATGAGGGAAGGAAAAAGGAGGAGTGGGCCATTACCTTGGCTTCATACAGAGGTAAAAATCCGCTCTGGCTACATGGATGTGTCTCCTTCAGTAAGCAGGAGATATTCCTGTCGAATTGTGGTTGGGGTCGCAGTGTCAAACTGATGGTGCAACCAGGGGTATCCCCTCCCCTTCCCCTGACCTGGACACAAGGGGGCCTACCTGGGAAACGCATCATGGCCACAGGCACAGTTCTGTTGCTGGTAGGCTTCAGATGTGTGCGTCTCGGAGCCCCCGCAGCGGCTGAGGCTACAACGAGACACGTCTCCATTCCCTGGTGACGTGTTGGGGTGGGGAACACGGTGTGAGAAATGTCCGGGAAGGAAGGGTTGCGAGGAGAAAGAGGGTCAGTTTTCATCTTCGGAAAAGTCACTGCTTAAGGGGTGAGGGAGGGTAAACCATGGTATTGGGGTACCATCATCGTAGGTGGGCGTCATTGTATTGTTGGGCCCTGGCGTCCCGATCTAGGTTCTGTTTTTGCAATAGTGGAGATGGGGAAGAAACAAGAAAGGGTCGGGGTGATTCCCACCAAACCTCCCTTCCCTAGAGAAGGGTGGGGGGGAAGGGTTGAGGCCTTGTGCGGCAGTGACGCCCTAATGCCCCTGCACCCAAAGGTCAAAGAGGGGTGGCGGTGAGCAGAGAGGCCTTTCCCTGTGAAAAGGGAGGGCAAAAACCCACTTCCCGCCATGGATAAAGTGGAAAGGAAAGAAACTGCCCTGCTAGAGAAAATGGGAGCTAAGTTGGGGGGGGGTGGGTCTGGGAGGGAGGAGGCCAAAGTATTTGGCCTCTCCTTGAGGATCCCAGGCTGTGCCCACCACGGAGAGGGTTTCAGGGGGAAACAAGACATCCCCCTCAAAGGGCAGGTTGAGCACTGCCTGCTGTGCATTAGGAGGCACTCTAGCCTCCCTAAGCCATGCCACCCTGCAGAGGGTAACTGCTGAGGCCATAGTGCGAGCAGCTGTGTCCACCGCATCGCGTGCCAAAAGCAGGAGGTCTTGTGAGATTATGTTGTCTTCCTCCAGGAAGGCATCATACTCTTCCCTGGCCTCAGGTGGGAGCAGACTTCTAAATTTTTCAAGTGACTCCCAGACATCCAGCATCTGCTGGTTATAGCCTGGCTGTTTGCCACTCATAATTGGAAGACCGATGAGGAATAAACCTTATGGCCTAGCAGATCCAGTTCTCTGATTTCCCTGGGGGGGTTCCCTGGCCCCCATTGGCATCTGGACCACGTCCATGGGGGGAACTGGGTGGTCAATGAGGGAAGGGTAGCCCGACTCACATACCCAACACTTCACGCTCGCCGTATCCAAAACCAGGGAAACGGAACTTGGGCTCTGCCACCAGGAGCGTGCAAGGTCCCATACACTTGGGTGGGGCGGGACAGCTAAGGGCATTGTCAAGGTGAAGGCTGGCCCAAAGAGGGTGTGGGGGGGGGGACTCAAGGGCTCCACCTCCAAGCCTAAGTGGGCCGTAGCCTGACGCAATAAGTCAAAATGTGCTGAAAGGTTCCCCGTAAAAGACCCCAGTGCCGGGGACAGCACGGCACCGGCAGCCCGCCGTGGAGGAGAGGGAGTTCCCTGGTGGGACCATTCTTGTGGTCGAAACTGGAATAGTGATGGGGCCAATGTGTGGCGCCAAGGCCGTTTGGAACCCCTAGAAGGTCCCTCCTCTGGGCTGGAGACAGGGGAGGGGGACCGAGATTCTCGGCCCGGTGCCGGTGGTGGAGTGCTGCTGGCCCCCGCTGAAGTGGAAGACGGGGGGGGGGCTGTGGGGTGAGGGCGAGCATCCCAGGTGGACTCAGGCCTTCGGGATGAAGGCCGGTTTGCCCCTTCTGGTTGGAAGTGGGGCAGGGGGTGTCGGGAGAAGCAGCAGGGTTTGTACTGCCTCCACCACTTCCAGGGTGGACAGGATGAGAAGTGACTCTACTTGAGTTGTGGGCATGTCCTCACTGGGGGAGGGAGGGCTGCCTGGGTGGGAGGGCTCCCGCTTCTGCGGTACCAGGCTCTGCGGTGCCGAGGGTGGAGTTGGCTGGTGCCAAGGTGAGCTCAGCACCAGCGAGGCCGGGCTGTACCATGCCGTCGGTGTTGGAGATGACATGGTGCAGTGCAGAGGCGAGCCCGGCTAACGGAGGGCGACCTCGATCGATGCCGAGGTTCCGGGTAGGTGCTGCGGTGCCGGAGTCAGCACCGAGCTGGTGCAGTGGCGGCAGCTACCGGTGGCACAGTGCCGTGTAGGCTCCAGCACCGAGCTAGGTCTTGGTGCTGGGCGTGAACCTGAAGCCTCGGATGAAGGGTGCTGAGCCTTCTCCGAGGCTAGGGCGCAGCATCGCTGTTCCCTCTCCTTGATCGTTCTGGGTTTGAAGGAGAGACAAATGGAACAAGCCGAGATCATGTGGTCCTTGCCCAGGCACCTAAGGTACTTCCCGTGGGGGTTGTCCCGGGGGAAGGCCTTCCCTCGCTCAGCGCAGAATTTAAACCCCAGCATCGTCAACGCGATGTTCTGGTCTGGTGCTGGGGACTCTGATGGTGGAGTTAAATCCGCGAAGAGATGCTCCCAGCCGGACAGTGAGTCGAAGACAAAGGGACAGATTGCTTGCGATTTGCAAGGAGCAGACGTTCCAATTCCAGCACGCAAGGTGGAAGGAATGAAACTGAGGAGGGGGCGGGGAGGTGGCCGTATATATAGTTGCGGGTGGCGCAACGGATGGTGGCCACCTCCCCTCTTCTGACAGGCTAGGACAAGTTTTTTCCGACCAATCTGGCGCTCCGGCACGGAGACATCTATTACTGAATGCATCTGAGCAGCGCTCAGAGAAGAATATCTATTTTAGATTCATTGTCTGATGTGGTAGATTAATAATTAAAGCAAAATAGTTAAAAATAAAAACTAAACATTTTCCTTATTACATACAGTCATAGTATATAATCCAGCGGTATAAAACCAACTGCTGTTTGGTTTATTGTTTTATTTTTATTTTTTATCAGATGGCAACTCTGCAATAAAACAAAATACATTTGTTAGTCTTTAAGTGTTACTAGGCTTCTTATTTGTTTTGTTGAGCTCGACTGACACTGCTACCCCTTTGGAATAACTCTGTAGTGAAAGTCTTTCAGTCCTCAAAGTTCATTGACTATTAGAAGTTCCTTTCCATGTATGTGTGCCTAATTTGGCACATCCCTGTATTTTAACATTTTTGTTTTGAAAGTATAAGTAAAAGATTCATTGTAACTCATTGGCTTCTCAGGTTCTTTATAATTTGTTCCACATGTTATTTCCCTCCGATAAGCTACTAATTTTATAACTCCACCTTTCAATTTAGATGTACAGTAGAATTCACTTTTGAGTGTACTGGGAAGAATTACGTGTATTTTGGAATAAACTATATCCACAGCTTTATTTTGTAATTTATTTCCATTTTCCTACTTTCCCTCATTTTAGCATTTCAACTTTATACCGTGGAACAGGCAGTTTGATTGCTTGCTGAGCTGTTTGAATACTTACTTTTGAGTAGGCCAGTAATAGGACACTCACTGTATTAATTATTTTTATTTATTATTATTGCTGCCATTGTTATTGTGCCTGAGTGCCTTCGGCATGGCCCAGGACACCACTGTGCATTAGTCAAATACAAAACAAAGAGTCTCTGCTATGAAAGGCTTACTTGAAATAGAGAAAACTGACACAGGGTGGGGAAGGAAACAGTACACACAAGCAGAGTGAACGATCTGATGGAATCAAATAGCATGCGAGTTCCTTGATTTTATTTGCTTATTGACTTATTTTGTGGATTTAGTTAGCAGGGCATAAGCTGAAGAAAAGGGGAGTGAGAGGAACTGGAAGGAGAAACAGGGATTTCCCTTACACCCCCATTTAACCCCCCCATTGCCTGCTGAATCTCCCAGCGCCCCTCCAGTTGTCAGCTAGTAACAGTGTTATACCAAATTAGTGAGCACCCTCCGCATACCCCCAATTTCAAGTCCTGGGGAGAATACTGGAGAAGATGGAAAAATGATTCTTTTGGGGCTAAGAAGAGGTGGGGGGGGGGGTGAGCAAACAGCCAGTCAGCTCTGGGTAGAGAAAATAATTCAATCAAAAATGGTAGTAAGCTCTCCAATGATCCAAGTTCCTCACTTTGGCTGTTTCTCTCCTCCCTAACCAGAGTCTCTAGCTGACTCCTTTATGCAGATTTTTTTCTACGCCCACTTTGTGGAGGTGAGGAGAGAGGCAGCTTTGGTCCTAGTGCCCCCAGAAATGTGTGGGGTTCTCTCCTGTATAGTTCATGGTCCAGGAGAATGCTGGACTGGACTTTCGTTCCTCTCCTCCCATTTGCAGCAGTCCCTACTTTGGTGGGTTTCTCTTTGCAGGATATTTGTATTATACATATTTAAGTCAGCTCCTTCTACACAAACCTCCGAACGAAACCAATGAAAAACAAAACAACCTCTTCCCCCCCCCCCCCCCAAAACCTCCAAAATAAATAATCAGTAAAAGAAAAATAGAAGTTTATTAGTAAGTTAAAAATGACCCTCCAAAACCCCATCTCAGTTTTCAAAAAAGGATATGCAAGAGTCTCCATGAAGTCAACAGAGGTTGTCTTTGTTGTTATTGATTTTACATGAAAAGCACCTAGATAGTATGTGACTGGCAGCAGTATAAAATCCTAAAATACATTTAAAAACCCAAACTCTATGCTGCAAATGCTTTAGTATTTTCCACATGTATAGGAAGAGCACAGGAAGACCTACCTTAGGTATATACTTGGAGCAACTGGTATCAGTACATTTGCATAAAGTAGAGCATGTCAGCTTTGTTTCATGCTTGCTTTCACTAGTTTATCTTGTTTACATCCCCTGTGTCCAGCCATAATGGAGCCTTCGTAGTGATTTGCTTGACATCAGTCTGTAAGTGATTTGGTTTGTGTTTTTACCCATCACATCCCTTTCTTCAATCCACTGAGTAGAATCCACCCCTGTCCTGTAGAGATAATATATAAAACAATACTCCTTTAAAATCTTCTGAGTGATAACAAAGAGGTTTGAGTAGTAAAACCTTACAAATGAAAACAAGTTTGATTGTTCTTAAAGACTAACCTACTGTGGTTAAGGCACCCAGATGGTATCACATCTGCATTTTTCTGTATCTTCTCTCTTTGAGTGATTGAAATAATAGGTCATCATTTTCTCCAAATTCAGATGCTTATCAGCAATGCTGCTACTAGTGATATGAATAAAAACAGAAGGATGAAGTGTGGCTCATTTATTGGTGTGACTGTAATGTGTTCCAACAACTTGTTTGGTTTGCTGAAACAGACTGACAAACTACCCGTATAGAACTGTGTGAATTGATCATGTGACCCACCCTTCTCTTCATGTGTATGTATACCTGGCATGCTGCAGTTTACATTTAATGCATCTGAAGAAGCTGGATTATACCCAGCAAAGCTCAAGTGATTAATACATTTGTTACTCTTTAAAAGTGCCACAGGATTCCTTGTTTGTTCTGTGTCATTGTTTGGAAACAGACTCAGGTTTCCTTTACTGAGTCCTAAGATAGACAGCCTTAAACAAGGATACCTTTTTGTTTTGGTTAAAACTAAGCAAGAACTTGAATTGGCTGTAAATGACACCATACAGTGTGTGTAGATAGCATTAATTCATAAGGTCTGTTCCAGTTTTGTGTATGTGAAGTGGTGGATACATTGATAGTTGCCCTACAATGGGGCTCTCATATAAGAGGTAGGAATGATCGCATTTAAGTTATAGGAGTTTTAAATGTAAGTATAATGTTGTTTTAATTAAAGTCCAAGGAATTTTATCCTCCTAATGTATCTCAAATGGCTGGGATGCCATTACTGTGTGCCAGAGGTGAGAAAGGACTGCCATATTACACCCAGGCGGGGGGAGGTGCTCAATAGAGCACTCTATTAGAGGGGGACAGTGCGTTGGCTGAAAAATTAAACAGAACTCAATAATTGTTTGGTTTTTTTTAATGGATAAGTCCAAGTTTTATCATCAGAATAGTTATACTTCTAATGCACTTCGTGTGTATGTGTGAAAGAGAGAGTGTAATATAATATAATCAGTTTTTTTCCCAATACTGATTTTGAGTGTATACTTGGGGGATGGGGCAGGGAGGTAGGGAGGGGAAAAGAAGGTAGATTCTGACAGTCAGAACCTTTTAGATGTCTTTGGTTGGGCAACCAAAATTTGAAGTACCCAGAACCTAAGTTATTTTTCAAAGGACTAAAACTGATGTGCAGAAACACTCAAGCAGTTAACCTCTGACACATCTTCCTACATGAGCTTGATATATAGAAAACATATGAAAGTCTCTTTATTTAGACATTATTTGGATAAAATCTTGTCAGTATTCCTCTTAGAGGGAGAAATCTATGAAGTTCTCAGCAATAAAAACACTTCTGGAATTGAGCTTTGCCCTTGCCACCTATGAATGTGAAATTTAATGGAAGACTGTTAAATGCATGACTGTGATATAAAAAATATTAATTCTTGGGCATTGTTTCTTTTTTACAAGGTGTTTCTATTAATAACCCTTTTTATTTTTAAATAAGCAGAATTGTGCTTTACTGTAGACTGGTTTACTGGAACAGGGTTAAAATTTGGTCAGGTAAAAAAGAGTAAACAAAAAAGTCTGTAAATGAAAAGAAAATTTTGATCAGCTTTTAAACAAATAATATAGCAGATGCTATGTGTTCCACCTCAGCCAGTGCCACTTCCAGTACCTCATTTTTCCTTCTTTGCTGCTTTGAGAATAGTTCTTTTGCACAACCTATTTTTAGTTGTATTTAGGTGAAGATTTTGTGTTGCCAAGAAAGCAATGGTTAAGAAAAGAAACTGAGTATCCAGTAAGGGGTTTTGTATTGTACCATTAGACTCTTTTCTAGAGGCAATCTGACCAGATGAAAGTTTTTATGCAACAGCTATATTAGTGGCAAGTAAGGGGATAAAGCTAGTTTACAACTTTGAAGAAATAGGGGAATCATAGGGTTGGAAGGGACCTCATAGGTCATCTAGTCCAACCCCCTGCCAGAGGCAGGACCACTCCCACTAACCCATCACAGTCATGGTTTTGTCCAGGTGGGCCTTAAACACCTCCAAAGATGGAGATCCCACCACCTCCCTAGGCAGCTCATTCCAATACTTCACCACTCGCCTAGTAAAAAAGTTTTTTCTAATATCCAGCCTCGACCTCCCTAACCGCAACTTCAGACAATTGCTCCTCATTCTGTCCTCTGTTACTGCCGAGAACAGTTGAGCTCCATCTTCCTTGGAGCATCCCTTCAAGTAGTTGAAGGTTGCTATCAAATCCCCCCTCAATCTTCTCTTCTGCAGACTAAAGAAGCCTAATGCTTTCAGTCTTTTCTCATAGGGCTTGTGCTCCAGCCCTTTAATCATTTTGGTTGCCCTCCTCTGAACTCTCTCTAGCATGTCCCTGTCCTTTTTGTAGTGGGGAGCCCAAAACTGAACACAGTATTCCAGATGTGGCCTCACCAGTGCAGAATAGAGGGGAATGATCACATCCCTTGATCTGCTGGTAACACTTCTTTTGATGCAGCCCAGTATGCAATTGGCCTTTTTGGCAGCAAGAACACACTGCTGACTCATATCTAGCTTCCCATCCACCATGACCCCCAGGTCCTTTTCTACACTGCTGCTACTTAGCTGAATGTTCCCTAGCCTGTAGCAGTGCATGGGGTTTTTCCGTCCCAAGTGCAGGATTTTACACTTGTCCTTATTGAAGCTCATAAGATTTCTATTGGCCCACTGTTCCAATTTATCTAGGTCTCCCTGAATCCTGTCCTTGCCCTCCAATGTGTCTACTGTTCCCCCCAGCTTGGTGTCATCTGCAAACTTACTGAGAATGCAGTCTATTCCATCATCCAGATCATTGAGGAAAATGTTGAACAGAACTGACCCCAGGACTGACCCCTGGGGCACACCACTCGTTACTGGTTGCCAGCTAGACATGGAACCATTGATTCCTACACGCTGAAACCGTTGATATAGCCAGTTTTCTATCCACCTTATAGTCCACCTATCCAACCCATACTTCCTTAATGTGCCAATGAGAATGCTGTGGGAAACTGTATGAAAAGCCTTGCTAAAATCAAGGTATGTCACATCAAATCAAGGTATATCACATCAATCAAGGTATATCATGTAGAGACATATATCACGTAGGGACGTAGAGATGCCTCTAATGTAAATGAAGGAAAGGTTTCATCGTTTTCATTGTTTTCTTACTTTGTTACATACGTTTATACAGGAGATAAAGAGGGTGTTGTCTGAACAGTGATCAGATGAAACACTTGTATAAGTTAGAAGGCTGTTCAGAAATTAGACAGAAGCCATAGTTGAACCTGAGGTGACTGTGAAATCTCAGCCTGCAAAGAGAGAGATTCTAATGTTTTCCCTCATAAAATGGCTTAGAGATAATGTTCACCTGAAGAGGAACTATGAAAATGTGGAAAATAGAATAAGACTGTAGAAAAAATACAATAAGACTATGGAAAAAGTTCCAAGAACCAGGGCTGGATTAACCAGTTTGGGGGCCTAGAGCTGCCCACCACCATTCGGCCTGCATGCCCAGGCCCCCGCCCAGCTGCAGGGGACCTGGCTGCCCCCAGCTACAGCCTCTCGTGCCTGGGCTGCACAGGCTGGCTGCCAGCCCTGCTCCTTGCGGCAGCGCTGGCAAGATAGGAGCGCTCTTAGTGCTCCTGCCCTGCTGCCACTGAGCCAGGTGGTGGGACTGGATTATTGGGGGGGTTAGGGACTGGAGCCTGGGGCCCCCTTTTTGGCCAGGGCTTTGGGCTTAAACCCCCAAAGCCCCTTCAATAATCTGACCCTGCCAAGAATTTATGCTTTCACAAATTTGCTGAATGAAGCTTCTCTGAAGATTTCAAAAAATATTTAGTTGATATCTTAGGCATTCAAAGACATTTTTCCTCTTTATAAAATGTTTATTTTTTAATCTTATGAACAGAGAGTAGAGCTATGGATAATTGGTTGCAAAAATTATGTCCCAAGTGCTTTTGATGTTAAGACATCTAATTCAGAACAGACCTCAAGGGATTCACTCTTTATTACCTTTGCCCTACTGAATGATGAAGATTGAATTTTGAAACTGATATAGTTAATGTAGGTATATATTATTTTATGGTAATAAAATGTTTTAAATGCAGATGTTCAAATGCTACTGAAGCTAGGTGTTGTCAATTCCTCATCTATAATCAGAAGATTTTAAACTTAAAAGTTGTTTTTTTCCTTTTGGTTTCTCTCTAAGTGCTGGGTGGAATCATGTATATGTATAATACATGATGGTGTGGTATAAAAATTTCATTGGCATATGTTTGAGGGTTGCAGCATTGAAGGACCACCCTGCCTCTTTAGGAGTTTAAGCCTTTCACTGATGCAAGACCAGCCTGAATATTGTGCATTTCAGAACAGAGTAATTTTAGAACAAAGACGACAACATTTTTGTGGCAGGTTGATGGGTTGTTGTGTTTTTTTGGGTTTTTTTGTTTTTTTTTTGTTTTTGTAAAGAGAAAAAGCTCCTTCTTAAAGCTGTTCAGAAATTTGGCATGTTAAAAATAGTTTCAGAGCGGGGGATTTGTTTATTTATATTTTAAATATTCATTTAAATAAAACATAAAAGGTACTCATCACTTTTGAACGTGACTTTCACACTGATATCTGAATAGATGGCCTCATCTTATTGACAAATTAAACATCAAACAGTAAGACACTTTCACTACAGTCAATGGTAATCAAGCTATTCTAAGCCTTAATTTCAAGTTTTTGAAAATAGATGAATCAGGCGATGTGACTGTGTGTTATTTCAAGACAAGTGGGAGAGCAGATTCCAAAGTGGAGCATCCCACGTGTAGAAAACCAGGCCAACAGGTCTTTCTTATTTATATTTAAGGGGCTCAAATTCAAGTAAATCAGATTATCCCACTGGGGCAGCATAGGCCGGGGTGAAAGACTTTAATTCAGATAACCAGTTTTGAAACCATTTAACTCTATAAGTTAAAACCAATACCTTGATTTTCAAACAGAAATGTATTAATGTTAATGCATATCCCAGATTACTCATCAGACATTCCATTTAATAAGGGGGCTACTTCATTTTGCACTAGCATTGGTTTTCCAGTGGTCTCAAACTATAGTTCATTGCACTAGTGGTAATCTTGAAGTACAGTCTTGAAGACAAAGCAATAGATTATTGTGGCAAGATCTTTATCATGATCTGTTGATTAAATGAAAATAAAAGAAAATGATTTTGCCCATGGTTGCTAGCTGGACATCCATGAGCAACTACTTGGGTTCCAATAAGGTACTCAAATTGTGCACACACATGACAAATGGCTGTCTCACACTCTCAGTTATGAGTGCTGATAGCTTTGTCATCTCTTCGAGCTGCTTCCACCAACCCACCAACATTAGTTAGTTTGAGTTATTCAATGTCTTGGAAGTTGTGGCTCGGATCCCACTTTTGACTAGACAATGCTCATTTTCTTTAAATTACACCTATGTATGGCATGGCAAATCTATTGCTTGTGTATAAAATTACATTAAAATGATAAAACAAACAAGGAGTCTAGTGGCATGTATAAAGACTAACAAATTTATTTATTGCATGAGCTTTTGTGGGAGAAAATTCCACTGTGTCAGACATTTGAAGTTGGGGAACTTACAGAATAGGAGCAAAATAAATGTAGGGGATTGTAAGTCATAGGATCAGATCAGATTGTTACAGCAAATCAAAGCAGTTGTTTGGATTGAAACAGTGAAGCACTTAGCAGGGAGGTAGGAGGAAAGAGAAGAAAAAATAAATTTGTTAATCTTTTTAAGTGCCACCAGACTCTTTGTTTGTTTTGCAACTAGACTAACACAACTACCCCTTTGGAAATTAAAATGATAGAAAATTATCTTAAAGAAGGTAATAGTGACTATATAAACAGAGCCCTTAGGTTTCTACATCTCTTTGTAATCTATATCTTTAAAACAATTTATCAGTTATTTTTCTTACTTTCTTGCAATATGATGCCATGCATATGTTTGTGGAAAGTGGACAGCAGTATTTGTAATGACAAATGCATCTAATATTAGTAAAATTCCATTTAGGAGTTTCAAGTTTTCCTTTCAGGTTCTCCTTCTAGTTTTTTCCGCTGAGCACTGAAAAGGATAAAAATATCATGCCAGTTTACAGGAAAAGGAGCTGGTATTTAAAGGAAGCATGCACTGAATTTTCTTTTCAAGGTCTGTGTAGCCAAGTATTTTACACTGGTGTCAAAAATGATATCACCCAACCAGTCACATGTGAGGGCATCTACATTATTGGTATAATGCTGAACTAGCCCCAAATATGCGTAGAACCCCGCCTAATAAAATAAAAGGGTGGCAGTTTTTTCCATAAAGAAATAACTGACATATTAAATTGCAGCTTTAAAAGAAACAAAATAAATATGATACTTCTGATATGCTCCTGCAAAGATGTTGGTCATGAAATGATTAACATCATGTGTGGTATAATTCTGAATGTTTACAGTTCGTTAGGGACTATTGTATTACATTAGATGATGGGAATCTGCCTGGGGAGGGCCTTATTGCAGAATATGCATTAAAGAGAATTTTCTCTACATTGACTGAATTTATAGATTGATCGCACTGCCACATGGATTTTAAATTACCTAGACAAATGATAACTTACTTAATACTTCTTGTGACTTGTGCTAATGGAAGACAAAGTTCATCAGGTTCTTCTAAAGAAAAGCAAGAATGTGCCAAATGCAATTTTAGTGCGGTGTACTCAAGAATAGTAAAAGTATATCTAACAGAAGTTTGTGATTTTTGCAGATAATAGCTCTAGCAGATGCAGCAGAGGAAAACCAAGCCAATATGTTCCAGGCATTCACAAAGTTGAAAAGTGCCACCCACCTGGTGATTATGCTGATTAGTCTGTGGCAGAAACTCACTACTGACCAAGTTGCTATTCTGGAAGCTACATTTTTACCATTAATGCAGGATACCCAAGAGCTGGTAAGATCTGTGAGATTTACTAAAAACCTGGCTTTGTAGAAGAGTACAAACAGTTCAATTAACTTGGTTTACCCAAGGTGTTCAGTCCTTTTAATGGAATATAATTTCCCTTCCCACTATATTGTATTGAAAAAGCTTTATTTAGAAGGGCTGTTTTAGGGTTTTGGGTTCAGTCAACTTTAAATCCATTCTTCCTAATCAGTTGCTATGAAGCCTTTGATTTGTACATCTCTAGGCTTGTGTGTTACCAATTAATTTTCAAGTTAACTTGCCCTTGTTTGCCAAACTAAATGGAAATACTTCATATATCTAATATACCCATAAACACTTCTATTTAAATGCTGACAGAAATTTTGATAATAGTTTTGCACTTGTCTTTTAAATGAGATATAATAAGGCTTATCTACATTCTGGGTTCGCCTTGGTTACAGTTATCAGTGTCTAGCTACCATTCTAATTCCAGTGAAGCAAACGCCTACTGTGAACAGGCAAAGTGGCTGTAAATTATTATTTACCCTGCTTTTAAGATTGCTGTAAACTCCACTTGTGCAAACAGCAGCTTTTCTAGACTACACCAAGAGATTGTTGCAGCATACTGTAGCTACATCAGTGACTATTACTAAGGCAGCCTACACAAGGCCTTAGCTTAAAACAGGCTATCCTTAAAAACACACTCCATAGATGGGGAAAATGGCAGTGAGTGAAAATCATGTTTAAAAATATTAGCTATTAAGACTGTATTACTTGCATATTATATTCTATATTTTTGTTAATGTTTGGTTAGGGCCTTTGCCTGAAAACAATCTCTGTAGTAACTTCCAGAGCAGTCAGTTATAACATCACAGACTAGATTTAGGATTACAATTTCATGTGGAGAATAAAAAGGAGAAGGTGAATGCTTGAAAAGAATCTCATAAAAAAAGGATTATTAGTGACAAATGGAGAATAAGATGAAAAGCAGATGAATTTTCAAGGAACAAAAGATTCTGTTAATGGTAATATTCAATATTAATAAAATACAGAAAAAGATTTCCACTCACAAGGAAATAATTAATATAAATGCTTTATATTTTGAAGCTTTTCACCACTATATAATTATTCCTCATAGCACCCCTACAATATAGGTAAATAGCATCATTTTATAATGAAGATACTAAGAAACGTAGATGTTAAGTAGCTTGTTCAGGGCTACATAGAGCCTTGAAGATTATATATGTATTTGTAACACAGAGACCCATTTGTGGTTCACTGTGCTGTCTCAGCAACTGGTCAGATCTGACATGCTCACTACATCTCACAGGGTTGTCATGATAGTTATTTGAAAGCTGACATGTAAGGTATCATTTCAACTGTAATAACGCACTGGTCATTAATGTCAAGGTGAAAAGTTTGCGACAGTTCTGTAGGTGATGTGGGGTACACACTGCTTTATGTCCTGTGAACAGACAAAAGTGACAAAAGAGATTTCTATTATGTAAAGAGGAAAGAAATTATTGTGGCAGATATCATATTTAGGAAGGAGGACCCTATTCTGCTTCTCTGGTTCAGGGAGTGTCTAACCCTTCTATAATTTTGTAAGAAGGTTTGACTCTAACAGCATCCCAGTGCAAGAGGGTACAGGGCTCACATATCTAATAGTGAATTTCAGCTAGTCTGACCAGTCTGTGTACCTAAACTCTCTCATAATCTGTATCTAAAACGTGGTACATAACAGGGGTGGCCAAACTTATGGAACTCAAGAGCCACACAGGTTGATTATTAAACCTTTGAGAGCCGCACAGAGGCATATAGCCACATACTTTTACCTACTCCAAAATTACTAAGTATAAAATGCATTGCACACTTCAATTTTATCATAAAAAGAGGACAAATATTGATCCTACTAATGTCAGATTCTAATAATTACTTAACGTTACCATGAAAATTAGGCCTATAAAATAAAAATAAAATAAAAACTTAGCTGCTGCTCAATGTAGAAGACTGCACGCTAGTGGCGAGTTATTTAAAATCCTGACCATGCCGCACTTCTCCCCACCATCCCCGACCATGCCACACTTCTCCCCACTGTCCCGACCCCCTCGTGAACTCCTAGGCTAGGGCTGCTTTCCAAAATTGATTTGTTGACATTCTTCTGGGAGCCACAATTTTTCATTCAAGAGACGCATGTGCTCCAGAGCCATAGTTTGGCCACTCCTGGTATATAAGGTATCATTAGAAAACTAACAACTTACTGATCATTAAAACAAAGAAGGAGCCTACTGGCACTTAAAGACTAACAAACTTATTTATCTCATGACCTTTTATGGGAGAAAATCCCACTTCATCAGATGCTTGAAAATGGAGAACTACAGATGAATGGAAGGAAGATAAATGTAAGTGTAAGTCATAGAATCAGGTCAGACTGTTTCAGTAAAATCATTATAGTTGTTTAGATCCAAACAGTGGAGAGCAGCATATTAGAGGAGGCGAGGCGAAAAAGGACAAGAATATGAACTGGGGGGGAGCACTTTGGGAGTTGTTCTTCCACTGATTTTTTGTATTGGCTGAATTGATCCTGAGGCATATTGTATCCAAACTATCTTTTAACACATTCTACCCAAATAAAAATATAGCAAACCATTCTGCAGAATTGTTTGAAGAGTAAATAAAAATTCTTCAGAATACTTTCTTTCACCATATTCCACTCAACTGCTTTTAGGGAAACCTGAATACTAGCTAGGAGCTTCTGTCTGTAAATACCATTGGAATGTCAGAAGCTTCCCTCCCCCAATCTAAACTTCTCTTTAAATTACATTCAGATTTTTGTGGTACCATAATAGCTACAATATGGGATGCATTTCAATATTCTGGTAAAGGCTTCTTTTCAATTTCTAACCCATTATTTCAGGTTTACATTTTTCATCCCAGTCTCTTTGCAAGATTCATATCCCCACAACATTTATATGTGAGGCCTTGCAACTTAACATGGAATATTATGAATGACTATATCATAACCGCATCGAGAGAGATATTAAACTGGTATGTTTTATTTTAAGATCTGTAACAGATTTTCCCACATTGTACCAGAAAATGCAATAGAGTAGTCTAAGTCTTAATAGAACAATAAAAGTGACCCATGCAAAAACAGATAGTTTCTGCTATCAAGGGGCTCAAGTGAAACTTTTGCTGATTCAGTTCATGTGGATTCATACCCCTGTCTTTTGCATTTTGAGATCTGAAGCTTCAATCTCTATGTCTAAATTTACAATTTTAGTTTGGACTTGGTGGTCTGAACTAAAGAAGTCCGAGGTTAGTCTGAGCTTGTTCAAACTAACCACAGACTTTTTAGATAAATTTCCAAAGGGATAGCTGTGTAAGTCTAGTCCAGTGCAAAAAAAAAGTGCGACTGACGAAGTGGGATTTTCTCCCATGAAAGCTCATGTGAAAAATAAATCTGTTAGTCTTTAAGTGCCACACAACTCCTTAGTTCTTCATCGGGCAGTGCTCCCGACATGCTCCACCTGAGGTGTTGGCAGCCACCACAGCCCCGGAGTTGGAGATTTTTGCTCAGCAGTGGCTCAGGCAGCGGCGAGTTGACAGGCACTCTGTCGCTCCCACACTGGTGACATCAGCATTCCATCTCCCGCTGCCATTACCGCCAGTTCCTTTCTACCGCTCAACGACTCCGGACAGAGTCTGCGGTGGCTCGCCCTCAGGGGCTTTCTGTAACCTGAGAACAGAGAATAGGAACATTAAGAACAAGTGAAATGTCACAGACTGAAAATACTACAGCCAGCGCTAAAACCGGCTTCAAGCACTGCGCTCAATGTAATGAGGCAATGCCTGCCTCAGACGGGCACACAGCCTGTGTAAAATGTCTGGGAGAGGAGCACCTCCCTCAGAAGTGTCGGCACTGTCAGAGCCTTTCATCCAGATCACGAAAGGAGAGGCAGCGCAAATTAAAACTGCTGCTGTTAGAAGGCTCTCTTCGCCCTGATTCGGACCCCGGTGCCTCTCCTCATAACCATGAGGGAGCACGCAAGCGCGCGTCCAGTGCCTCATCTCCACCACCTCAGAAGCGTCCTAAGAGTACTGAGACCAGACGTCAGGGAAACAGCCCAACCCCACGGAGGTGGGGGCTGCAGCTAAAGATTTAAGCAAAAAGGCGCAAAAAGTGGCATCTGCCTCAGCAGCGCTTACAGCGCCGAGCAGCCAAGCGGCGCCGATACCGCTGGCGGCACCGGCTGGGGTACCGGTACTCTCCGCCCCATTCATGCCAGCACCAACTCTATCAGGGAGCACGGTACCGCCGCTGTCATCCCCTGCGGTGCCACAGCTACTAACAGACACAGCATTGATGGCTCAGGGCTTGTCAATTTCAGTCTGCCTGCAGCCTGTAACGGTACCGGAGCCCTTTCATGCTGAAGCTCCTTCAAGAAAACATAAAAACAAATCTAAACATATAGTACAAATGGAGGATTTAACGATTCTTTCCTCCTCCAGATCACCATTGTTCCAAACAGATTCGTCTGTCACAGATACACCGGACACATCTCCTTCAAGCAGCCCTAGATCCACTAGTGCTTCCAGCCCAGTTCACTCTGAAGTTCCACAACAAATAGACCAGACTCCAGCCTATAATCATAATCCACCATGGCCCTGGATATATCCACCATGGTTGGTCTATAAACAGCAAGGCTTAAACTTTGCACCTTGGCAACCGTATGGTGCAACTCCACCGGCCGGAGTGATGCCAGCACGAGTTACCCAGAATTTTCCATCGGGGCAACCACAATGGCGACCACAGCAATGGCCACTACTGACCCTTCCACAGATTCAGTCACACAGGGAAAGAGTGATGACAATAAACAATTTTGTGATCTCTTCAGGCGTGCAGCAGACCTGA
Source organism: Podocnemis expansa (assembly GCA_007922195.1). Taxonomy (NCBI): domain Eukaryota; kingdom Metazoa; phylum Chordata; order Testudines; family Podocnemididae; genus Podocnemis; species Podocnemis expansa. The sequence goes on from ML682034.1 coordinate 11,002,604, forward strand.
TGGAGGTGTCACTACAAGAAGATCAAGTGTCACATCATAAATTATGCAGAATTCTTCAAGCACCTAGCTCCACCAAATGAACCATCCCCATGGACGAGGGAATTATGGAGCCTGCCAATCTGATCTGGCAGACACCAGTGTCTGCACCACCATCCACTAAGAGGGCAGATAAGAAATACTTTATTGCCCCTAAAGGACATGAGTTTCTGTTTAGTCATCCGCAACCCAACTCACTTGTAGTTGAGGCTGCAAACCAATGGGCTAGACAATCATATCAAAGAGCTGCTCCCGGTAGCAGAGAAGACAAAAAACTGTATGCCTTCAGGAAGAAGGTGTATACCTTGGCAGCCCTTCAACTGCGGATCACAAATCACGCTGCCCTACTAGCTAATTATAACCACGAGATCTTCAATAAACTCAAAGAATCCGTTAAGCTTACTTCACAGGACAGACAGGAGCAAATACATACTCTGTGTACAGAAGGTTTGCTAATAGCGAGAACAGCTCTCCAGGCAGCACTCGATGCGGCTGATGTCGTGGCCAGAACGCTGCGCTCAGCGATTGCCATGAGATGTGCCTCATGGTTGGTAACAGCTGATCTACCGAAACAGATGCAGAAAACCATAGAAGATTTGCCCTTTGATAAAGAAAATCTCTTTGCAAAAATATGAATGATGTCATGCATGGTATCAAAGATTGGAGAGCCACTCTGAGAATGTTAGGTATTGGTGCCTCATTCTCAAGAAAGAGACCTTACAGGAACCAATTCAACAATCAGAGGTTCACGCAAAGGCAATCGTATAGACGATCTGACAATTACCAGAATAAACCCAGACAACCAAGGAAAGGAAGACAACCGACCCATTCATATCAACGTGCTCAGTCCTCTAACCTCAAACAGCAGTTTTGCTGGGCAGGTCGAGGGACTGGCCAGCCAATTACCTTCTCAGTGCCCACGGTCACCACTCAAACCTCCGTTCAGCAACAGACTCCAACCTTTCCTCCAAGTCTGGAAGTACGTAACATCAGACAAATGGGTCATCAAGATTGTCCGAGATGGCTATTCCATTCCTTTCCTTTCAAAGCCACATACCCCCCCCCCCCCCCCCCCGTCCCTTTTCAGGGACCCCAATCACATACGAATTTTACAAGAAGAGATCCAACATCTTCTTTCAGTAGGAGCCATCGGAGTTGTTCCAGATCATCAAAAGGGGAAGGGGTTTTACTCCCCATACTTTCTCACAGAGAAAAAAACTGGGGGTTGGAGACCGATTCTCGACCTTCATCAGTTAAACAAATACATCCAGGTCAAGAAATTCAGGATGGTGACCCTAACCAAGATACTCCCGACCCTTCAACGAGACGATTGGCTGGCCTCCCTTGACCTCAGAGATGCTTATTTCCATATAACTGTCCATCAGTCCCACAGATGGTTTCTACGATTCCAATTTCTTCAACATCACTATCAATACACGGTGCTCCCCTTTGGGCTATGTATGGCACCAAGGGTATTTTCCAAGACCATGGCACCGGTCATCGCGTTTCTGCACAGAAGACAGGTTCAGATATTCCCCTATCTCGACAATTTCCTCATCAAGGTATCTACATATCGTCGTGCACTACAGGTAGTACACATGACAGTTGAACTCTTCCTCTCCTTAGGCATCAACATAAATTACGAAAAGTCCTCCCTGATCCCATCACAGGACATTCACTTCATAGGAGCACGGATTCAGTCAACTACAGCAAGAGCTGTGCTTCCACTTGAGAGGTTCCACAATTTACAGCAACTAGTAACCACCATACAAACTTCACAGATTATTTCGGCCCAAACGGCTATGCAGATACTTGGACACATGGCAGTGATGATTTCCTTAGTAAACAATGCCAGACTCCGGATGGGACCGTTTCAGTTGTGGTTCCTATCACATTTCAGGCATTGCACCACCCCCTCTGCAACATTCTTAATCCTTCCGAGGGTCATCAGAGACTCACTAAACTGGTGGACGGACCACACCAACCTCCTCAGGGGGGTCCCATTTTCACCACCCCAACCCGAGGTGGTCATAACGACAGATGCCTCTCTTTTGGGATGGGGAGTGCACTGTCATGAATGAGCAGTCCAGGGCAGATGGAAATTATGGGAGATGTCTACACATAAACTTACTAGAAATGAAAGCAGTTCGCAGAGCATGCCAACATTTTCTCCCTCTAATTACTGGGAAAGTTGTAACAATTCGTACTGACAACACAATGACAATGTTCTATATAAATCGTCAGGGAGGAACCAGATATTGATCCCTTTGTCTGGAGGCCATCGAACTTTGGGATTGGTGTATACAATACGGTATAAAGCTGGTCACAGAATACCTTCCGGGCAAGGAAAATGTGGCAGCGGATTCCCTCAGCCGTCTAGTTCCCAATCAACACGAATGGGAAATCAAGCAAGAGGTCCTTCAGGATATCTTTGCGAAGTGGGGAACTCCCACTATGGACTTGTTTGCCACCATACACAACAAAAAATGCATCAGGTACTGCTCCCGGGCTGGCAAAGGCCGAGGCTCGAATGGGGACGCATTTCTCCACAACTGGGGAGGCACACTACTTTATGCATTTCCGCCCATACCACTGATTCAGCGAACTCTTCAAAAAATCAGGCACAACAGAGCATGAGTAATCATGATTGCTCCGGCGTGGCCATGCCAAATATGGTACAGTTTGCTGATGGAAATGTCCATAACAATACCGATCTCCCTGCCACTAGTACCAGATCTCTTATCACAGAATCTTGGGTCCCACGCACATCACGACCTCGACAGACTACACCGGACGGCATGGAACCTCGATGGTTCACAGAGAGAGAGCTCCAATGTTCTAGCCAGGTTCGGCACATTTTATTGAATAGTAGGAAACCATCCACAAGAACTACTTACCTGCAGAAGTGGCGTCGATTCTCTCAGTGGTGCTCCCAAGGGTCCATTTGTCTGGCGACGGCGTCCATCCCGGTGATCCTGGAATACTTGCTGCACCTAAAAGAGACAAATGTATCGGTTAGCACGATTAAAGTACATCTCGCGGCAATTTCAATGTTCCACAAACTGGTGGATGGCGGCACACTATTTACCCATAACATCATCAAACATTTTATGGCGGGCATGCAGAATCTTTACTCTCATGTCCAACCACCAGCAACGCCATGGGACCTTACACTCATACTTAAGGCATTGATGAAACAACCCTTTGAGCCACTGGGTAAAGCCTCTCTATTACATCTATCGATGAAGGTCGCCTTCCTTGTGGCCATCACCTCTGCAAGGAGAGTAAGCGAGATGGCAGCACTAATGGCACATCCACCATATACCATATTCTACAAAGATAAGGTATCCTTGCGACTGCATCCAAAATTTGTTCCAAAACTGGCATCTTCCTTCCATGTCAACCAAACAATTCGCTTACCTGTTTTTTTATCCTAAACCACATACCACACTGCAACAGCGACTATTTCACACCCTTGATGTTAGGCGAGCACTGGTGTTTTATTTGGAAAGAACAAAATCCTTTCGGAGATCGGAACGTCTCTTTATTTCCACCGATGAGCGTTCCAAGGGCCAACCAATCTCTAAGCAGAGGTTGTCCAAGTGGATTTCATCTTGCATCTACCTGGCATATTCCACATCCCAGACAACAACGCCTGATACTGTACATGCACACTCCACAAGGGCCATGGCTTCTTCTGTAGCATTCCTTAGAAAGGTTCCTCTACACGTTATCTGCCAAGCAGCAACTTGGTCCTCCAGTGACACTTTTGCCAAACATTATGCATTAGAGCAAATATCATCTTTGGACACTGCATTGGGTCAAGCAGTCCTAAGAACTGTTGCTGAGGCATAGCCGAAGTTCCCACCTCCTAGGACAATGACTGCTACACAATCACCTCAGGTGGAGCATGTCGGGAGCACTGCCCGATGAAGAAATGGAGGTTACTTATCTTCGTGCAGTAGCTGAAGTTCTTCGAGGTGCGTGCTCCCGACATGCTCCACGACCCGCCCTCCTCCCCTCTACTTCGGAGTGTTCTTCTTATCCTCAACAGGTTATCTCTGTGGTAGAAAGGAACTGGCGGTAACGGCAGCGGGAGATGGAATGCTGACGTCACCAGCGCGGGAGCGACAGAGTGACTGTCAACTCGCCGCTGCCTGAGCCACTGCTGAGCAAAAATCTCCGACTCTGGGACTGTGGTGGCTGCCAACACCTCAGGTGGAGCATGTCGGGAGCACGGACCTTGAAGAACTTCAGCTACTGCACGAAGGTGAGTAACCTCCATTTCTTTGATGAGCAGTGCTCCCGACTGCTCCACTCTGGGTTTGTTAGCGTGGCACCACGCCCAGCATAGGAAATTTTCAACAGCAGTGGCTCAGCTGGTGGAGAGAGGAAGTAGGGACAGCGTCCTGTGCTGCTTCCCGCCACTGACGACGTCATCACCTCACTCTCTCCAATGGTCCCCTCAGTTCCTTTCTACTGCCCTCTGGCTCAGCACGGAGTCAGAGGTGGCTCCCTCAAGATTTACCTAGGAAAAAAAAAAGAAGAAATATAATAATAAGAAGAAAGAACCAGAAGCTACAGAACAATCAGTACACTTGACAGGAAACCGCTGCAGTCAGCGATGCAAAACTCATCCGGCTTTAAATGCTGCACTGCCTGTAATGACCCCATGCCGGCTTCCAATGGACATGATGCCTGCATCAAATGTTTGGGTGAGGGACATTTGTCCCACAAATGTCACCACTGTTGCAACCTTACCTCCCGCACTAGAAAGGACAGGGAGAGGAAGTTAAAACTCCTACTTTTGGAAGGTTTCCTCCGCCCTTCCTCTGATCCTGGTGCCTCCCCTCACGTTTCTGGGTGAGAGCACAAGAGACATTCAACACTTTCATCCCTAGTACCTTTAAAGAAATCTAAAAGGGCTGGTGGACAGACCAAAGCCTTGCAGCAGGAACCCAAATCTAATCGGGTGAACCCTGCAAGTGCTGATGTTTCCGTGGCTCCCCTGACTGCCACAGCACTGACAGCTCCACTGTGCAAAACTCTAGCGCCCAGCACACTGCTGCCACCAGCAGCGCCACCTTTGCTGTCACCGGCACTGCCGCTTCTCTCCGCGCTGAATCCAACCTCTCCTCAGGCGCAGAGCTTACACCTGCCTCAGGCGCCGCAACCTTTTCACCTCCAGTGCCTCACAAGCCACAGCAGACGCCTCTCACACTGCCGCCTCCGGCACCGCACCTCCGCTCAACCCCGGTGCCTCAGAGCCTACAGCAGCCGTCTCTTACGCTGCAGCCCCCGGCACTGCAGTCCTTTTCAACCCCAGTGCCTCAGTTGCTTCAGCAGCCGCTTATTACATTGCCGCCTCTGGCACCGCTGCCGACCGCACCGCCCCCCCCCCGCACATAAGAAGCAGCTGAGAAAGACTAAACACACTGTCAAGGAGCAGGACTTTTCAGTTCATTCTGCTCTTCTGTCACCATTATTTCAAACTGACTCTTCCAGCAGCAGTCTGTCCCCAAGGTCTAAGGCAACCACAATTTCTTCATCATCATTCCCAAGCACGTCTCCACCGCCTTCACCTACCTGTCAGACTACGCCAACAGTTCCACCGACTACTAAAATTTCTTACCCTTGGCCATACCTACCCTGGATGTTCTTCCCACAACCTCCGGGCATTAATTTTACTCCCTGGCCATACCAACAGTTTCTTCAGCAACATATGAATCAGATGCAACCGTATCAGCTTCAACCGGATTCAGCCCGCCCTAACACAATTGCTGAGTCTAACACTACAGAGCTCATATCCGACACCTCTCAGCAACCGTCAGTGGATTACCTCAAACAATTCAGGGATCTTTTCAAGCGTGCAGCTGAAACAATGAATATCTCGCTTAATGACAGTCCTACACCACAGCACAAATTGTACAAGATTCTACAGCCATCTGCTCCTAATAAATTGGCTCTACCCATGGATGAGGGCATAATGCAACCTGCAATGGATGTATGGCAAGCTCCCGCTTCCACCCCTCCATCAAATAAGAAAATTGATAAAAAGTACTTCATTGCCCCTAAGGGCAACGAATTTCTGTTTAACCACCCGCAACCAAATTCTCTGGTAATTGAGGCGGCGAACCAGAGGACAAGACAATCTTATAGTAAAACTAATTCCAACAATAAGGGCGATAAGAAACTGGATGCCCTCGGCCGAAAGGTTTACACCTCTGCAGCCCTCCAGTTAAGAGTAGCGAACTATACAGCTCTGCTTTCAAATTATGACCACGAGCTATACTCTAAACTCAATGAACTTACAGACTTCATTGCACAAGACAAATGGGACCAGTTTGACCTTCTGCTTACCGAGAGAAAGCTTGTGGCTAAGACAGCCCTTCAAGCCTCCCTTGATTCAGCCGATGTTGCTGACCGAACACTGGCCACGGCTATAGTCATGCGATGTAATTCCTGGCTCCACGCTGCAGATTCGCCCAAGCAAATGCAGCGTACTATCAAAGACCTCCCTTTTGACAAGGACAATTTATTTGCCAAGGCAACTAATGACATCATGCACAATCTGAAGGACTCACGAGCAACAACGCGTACACTGGGCATCTTTCCCCCAGTATCACGCCGCAAGTTTTACAGCACTCAACCACCTACTGTTAAATATCATCAGAATCAGTCCAATCGCAGAGTCGACAACTACAGAAATAAACTGAGGCAACCTTGTAGAAACAAGCCACCGAACCAGACACACCAAAACCAGCAATCTGCAGGTCTGAAACATCAATTTTGATGTTCAGGTTGAGGGACCTACCAGCTATATCCTACCCAACGATCAAACGTCACTGTCTACACACGTGATTTTCAAGGACAAGCTGCATCCATTTCTCCATCAATGGCAGCTGATTACATCCGACAGATGGGTACTAGAGATCATCCAAAAGGGGTACTCCATCCCCTTTCTGTCGAAACCAAAACCTCAACCCCCTTCCCTGTCCCTTTTCAAGGACCCAATTCATGTATAACACTTGCACGAGGAGATTCGCCATCTACTCCACATCGGCGTGATCGAACAAGTCCCCCAGGACCAAATAAGGGAAGGGGTTTTATTCCCCATACTTTTTAACTCAAAAGAAGACAGGGGAATGGAGGCTGATATTAGATTTAAGACTCTTAAATGTGCATGTCCAAGTCACAAAATTCAGGATGGTGACATTGCCCAATATTCTATCTGCCCTCCAGCAGGGCGATTGGCTGGCCTCCCTCAATTTAAAAGACGCGTATTTCCGTATCCCGACATGTCCACCGCACCGCAGATTTCTTCGATTCAAGTTTCTTCATCACCACTACCAATACAGTTCTTCCCTTTGGACTTTGTACCGTGCCGAGGGTTTTTTCCAGGTGATGGCACCAGTGGTGGCCTTCCTGCACAGGCAACAGATCTCCATTTTCCCTTATTTAGATGACTTTCTTCTAAAGGCCTCGACACAACAACAGGCCAACCATGTAATCCAGTAATAGTAGATCTCTTCAGCTCATAGGGTCTAGAAATAAATTTCGCCAAGTCGTGTCGGCAACCAGCACAAGAAATCCACTTCATTGGTGCTGGTATTCATACGGAGTCAGCAAAGGCCTTTCTTCCTACGGACAGGTTCCTAAACTTACACCAGTTGGCCATCTCCATCTAGAATTCACCAATCACCTCAGTACGGACCTGCATGCAAATACTTGGCCATATGTCTGTTACCACTTACCTAGTCTATCATGCTTGTCTACACATACGTCCCTTTCAACTATGGTTCCTGTCCCAGTTCAAACAGAATCGACACTCCCTCCGCCGACCGCTACTTGTCCTGTTCATCATCAAACAGTCTCTCTCTTGGTGGACTGACAGCAGCAGTCTTCGACAGGGAGTCCCCTTCCTTCCACCTCAGCCACTCATGACCATCACCACAGATGCCTCTCACAGTGGCTGGGGAGCGTATCTTCAAAACATAGAATCACTTGCCTAGTAAAAAAGTTTTTTCTAATATCCAGCCTCGACCTCCCTAACCGCAACTTGAGACCATTGCTCCTCGTTCTGTCCTCTGTTATTACTGAGAACAGTCGAGCTCCATCTTCCTTAAAGTATCCCTTCAAGTAGTTGAAGGTTGCTACCAAATCCCCCCTCAGTCTTCTCTTCTGCAGACTAAATAAGCCTGACTGCACAGGGCAGATGGCACTCAACGGACATGTCCGCCCACATAAACCTGCTCAAATTAAGAGCGGTACTAAAGGCCTGCCAATATTTTCTTCCTCTAATCACAGGGAAGATGATCAGAATTCGTATGGACAACAGAACATGCATGTTCTATATAAATCGTCAAGGGGGAACCAAATCACAAGTCCTATGTCTTGAGGCAATGAATCTTTGGAACCTGTGTGTACAACATTCAATATACCTGTTTGTGGAATATCTCCCAGGCAAATACAATACCCTAGCGGATTCCCTCAGTCGCTCTTTTCCCAATCACCACGAATGGGAATGACGCCATAACATTTTACAAGGGATATTCAGCCAATGGGGCCTTCCCCTTGTCGACCTCTTTCCCACTGAGGGAAACAAGAAGTGTCCACAGTATTGTTCTCAAGCAGGACAAGGTCACGCCTCAATCGGCGACGCATTCTCTCATTATTGGGGTGAAGCACTCCTCTATGCCTTTCCCCCAATTCCTATAATCCCTCGAGTTCTATCCAAGATCCAACAGGACAAAGCACAAGTCATCTTAGTAGCCCCGGCATGGCCACATCAGCCGTGGTACACTCGACTACACACACTATCCACAGCACAACCTATAACCCTACCCCTTGTTCCCGATCCCCTGTCGCAAGACTGAGGAACCCATCTGCACCCTCATCTCAACAGACTTCACCTCACGGCATGGAACGTAGATGGTTCAATAGCTTAGAAACCAGATGCTCACAGAGGGTCAGGCACATTCTACTGAATAGTAGGAAGCCCGCTACACGCATTACTTACCTCCAGAAATGGTGTCGGTTTTCCTCCTGGTGTTCTTCATGATCCATTGATCTGCGCACATCTCCACTTCCGATCATCCTGGAATATCTGGCTAGCCTGAAAGAAACAAACATTTCAGTTAACACAGTTAAAGTACATTTAGCTGCCATCTCTACCTTCCATGAAGCTATAGATACCGTTTCAATCTTCGCTCACCCGACCTCCAGACGGTTCATGCTGGGTTTACGGAACCTTTATCCGGATGTTTGTCCACTGGCGACCCCATGGGACCTTACTAGAGTACTCAAAATGCTGATGGTGCCCCCATTCGAACCTTTGGCCACGTCTACCTTATTACACTTGTCCATGAAGGTGGCCTTCCTGGTGACTATTACTTCGGCTCGTCGAGTTGGAGAGAGAGCCGCCCTCATGGCATATCTGCCATATACTATTTTTTACAAGGACAGGGTGTCATTGAGACCTCACCCGAAATTCATCCCCAAGGTGGCTTCCTCATTCCACGTTAATCAATCTATCAACTTACCCGTCTTTTACCGTAAGCCACATACAACTCCGCAAGAAAGGGCACTACATACCCTTGATGTCAGAACAGCTCTTTCCTTCTATCTGGAATGGACTGAACCCTTTAGGAGGACTGCTATTATTTGTTTCCACTGTTGAATGCTCTAGGGGTCAGCCTATCTCTAAGCGCAGGTTATCTACCTGGATTTCATCCTGCATTAGAGCGGCCTATGATACCTCACAGTCACCTCCACCCGCTTCTATCTGTTCTCACTCTACCAGGTCTATGGCATCATCTATGGCCTTTCTGTCGAGGGTGCCACTGCATGTTATTTGCAAAGCAGCAACCTGGTCTTCTACGGACACTGTCGCGAAGCACTATGCACTAGAACAGCTCTCTGCCATGGACCATGCAGTGGGACAAGCAGTGCTTGATTCAGTTCAGCCGACACAGTCCAAAGTACCCACCTCCTTTGACAATAACTGCTAACAGTCACCCAGAGTGGAGCAGTCGGGAGCACTGCTCGTCGAAGAAATGGACGTTACTCACCTTCGTGCAGTAGCCGAAGTTCTTCGAGATGCGTGCTCTTGACATGCTCCACTACCCACCCTCCTCCCCTCTACTTCGAAATATTCCTTTAATCTCAGCAGGTTGTTTTCGCAGTAGAAAGGAACTGAGGGGACCGTTGCAGAGAGCAAGGTGATGATGTCATCAGTGGCGGGAAGCAGCACAGGATGCCGTCCCTACCTCCTCTCTCCACCAGGTGAGCCACTGCTGTTGAAAATTTCCAATGCTGGGCGCAGTGCCACGCTAACAAACCCAGAGTGGAGCATGTCGGGAGCATGCATCTCGAAGAACTTCGGCTACTGCGCGAAGGTGAGTAACTTCCTTTTTTTTTTTTTTTAGATCAAACTAACTATGCGTTTTAGTTTGAACTAACACTTAGTTCAAACTAGAATGCACAATTAATTCAGACTAATGGCTTAGTTCAGACTAAGTCTTAGTCTGGGTCTTGCCCATGCCTAGTTCAAACTAAAATTTTAAGTAAGCGTGGAAGTCCAGACTAGTGCAAGTTCTTTCTAGTTTCGCCTAAACTTTGCCTAATTCGATCTAAGAAATTGCTTAGTTCAGATTAGGCAAAGCCTAGTATAGCCATGGGCTAAATTAGTCTGGTCTTGGCTTCCTTAGTCTAGACTAATTTGCCAATTTAGACATAGGCAAAAAGTCCAAGCACCCAAAGCCAAATACAGCCAAAATTTTTTTGTTTTGAAAGGTTTAGGTAAAAGCCATGTGAAACACCAAATTTCACTTATTTTCTGTTTGAAATAATGGATCTTCCTATGTGTAGGTGAAACTTAGCCCGAGCTTGCTAAAATGGCTACTGACATGTCCAAACTTTTTGATACGTAATGAAACATGGATTCAGTTTATACTTCAGTTGTTCAGCACAGAATATAAAAATGAATACTACAATGGATTTCTAATTCTGTTTTGGTTAGTTCTATGGTTTGTTTTCGCTTAACTTACTTCCTCATTCAATGCAATTTGGAGAAAGAGAAATAGCTGTTTTTTTTAAAAAGTTGACTTATCTAGTGCTGTAAACTTAAGTCAATGTCTGATATTGTTGAACTGCAAAAGGAGTATCAATACAGTAGAGAGTTACACAATGGATTCTAAAGCAGAATAACATTACTAAAAGATGGTGGTGAAATGAAATTACAAAATGACAAATAATAGTTCCATTGAAGTTAATGTTGAAGGAAGTTAGGGCAGGATTTGGGAGTAAATTGGAAAGAAGAGAATAGGATTAAATGATTTGGTAAGAAAGCAGTCTACTAGCATTTCTATATAATAGAGGCTTTTCATTTTTTGTAGATTTTTGTTATTTAATACAGAGAGCTCTGCTTTGTGGAAGAACATCCTTTCCTGACTGAAAGTTCTTAAAATTAAATACAAGTTGTGAGTGAATTAATCTTGTCCAATAATGTCTAACATTTAACAGTTAATGTTTGCTATCATTAAAAAGTTCTGGAGAATAATTTTAAATTTTTGGACATAACTTTTTGTATAACCCATATATATTTTTGAACCTATCAAGAATCATAGCTTTGCCATTTTCTTTAGTTAGCATACAAATACAGTCCAAAGTCTTGAGTTCACTTGAACTAAAGTAAATCTGGAATAAGTCCAACCAATATTCATATCCTCTATAACGACATTTTAGAATGGATGTACAAAAACTGCCGTGCATAGTCTAGTGAGATGATCTTTTCATTCCCCATTTTTTGCACCATTCAGTTTCTATCAAGGCTCTTCTAGCCCTTGAGGAAAAGTTGCTCCTGGAATTGCTCAAATCCCTGGATCCCAGCAAGGTCAGCTGCAGGAGTTGTCAAAATTAAAAGACTGTTACGGAACCGTTTGTGCTATTGACTCTGGGGCTGTCTCTTTGTGATGCTGCTTTCACAGATCTGTTCCTGGATTTCTACTCCACGGGAGGTTTCTGTCCTCCCTGAGCTCGCCTTAGGACACCTGCTGTTATTGTGGTCTCTCTTTTTTTCCTAATTCCTTCTTTTGAAAGAAACAAGGAGTCCTGTGGCACTTAAAGACTAACAAATTTATTTTTTGCATGAACTTTCATGGGAGAAAATCCCACTTCGTCACATGCTTTGAAGGTACACCATTCTGTAAGTTCCCCCATCTTCAAAGCATCTGACGATGTGGGATTTTTCTCCCATGAAAGCTCATGCAAAAAATAAATTTGTTAGTCTTTAAGTGCTACAGGACTCCTTGTTTGTTTTACTGAACTAGACTGACATGGCTACCCCTTTGGATCTTTTGAAAGAGGGATTCACAGTCTTCTGACACCACTTAAAGGAAGTAAGCAAAGAAATGTGTGTCACACTAACTAGGGAACTCCATGATTGAGGAGTCTTGTAGCTGTTGGGGACAAGGCACTGTAATCACTCCACAGTCCATGCTTGGTGGGGATGGAGTTGTGGGTATTTTGGTGGTGGAGAGCTCAGTAGGGTGGAACCTCGCCACTTACTTTGAGCACTATCCATCAATGTCAATAAGTATCTGTAAATCATTCTCTTTCTACAATTAATTTACTTCATGAGAAGGTGCACAACAGAAGTTTGAATGAGATAGAGCACACATAGCAAGTTAAATCAAGTTACGGTTAAAATACTTAGAGTTGGGTGGCACTTTAAGACCAACAGATTTATTTTTTGCATGAGCTTTTGTGGGAGAAAATCCCACTTCATCAGATGCTTCGAAGATGGGTGAACTTACAGAATGGAATAAAAATTCCTTTTGAAAATTGGTAAAATACTTCAGCTGCCTTAGTTTTAGATGTAGCTGAATTTACTCTGAATGCCATGGATCCAACTGAAAAAGAAAATTTCTCTGCAAGGCAAGGAAGGAGAGATTAGTAGAGCCTTTGAAATCCTGTGGGGACTTAACCTGTATCACAATATTTTTTCACCTACTGCTTCCTGCCCTGAAGGGTTTACAAATAATCTTTGCCCTCTTTAGCAGTCTTCTCTGCAGGGACGTCGCTGGCATCTGGCACACGGGGCACGTGCCCCGAGTGTCCGGGCTGGCCCCGTCCCAGACCGGGCACCCTAGCCAGGGTGCCCTCCGCAGTGCCTGCCTCTCCTGGCCCCGAAACCAGCTGGGGATCTGGGGCCAGGCTGGAGGCAGCAGGAGCCCGATGAATTATTGGGCCTGGGCTCTGGAACGTGGCCAAGGGGGCGTGGCCCGCACCCACAGGGTGTGGCCTGGGTTCATGCCCTGGGTCTTTTCCGGGGCCAGCGACGTTACTGCTTCTCTCACATTTCCCAACCCACTTGTAATTTATCTGTTGTTCTTGATGTGGTTGGCGGGGGGAAAAAAGTGTATTTCCCCCCCACAAATACTGTTTTATTTTTTCTTGGTTTTGCCTGGTTGGTATACAAATAAAATAAAAAACAGTTGAAAGCAGCATATTAATTTGGTATTGTCACAGGATGGCAGTGACAGGACTGATTAATGTAGGTCCTGTGCCCTGTGCCTGCTGCCCCTGTTTGGCCAGTTAAGAGGGTTGGCAATACCCAGACTTATGCAATGTCAGAAAGAGATTAAGTGAGAGAGCTGGTGAATCTGAGCTGAGTGGGCCTCACAGAGGATGAGAGCTGCCAAGGGAATGTAGAAGGTCCAGGTGGGAAGCAGAACACGTTCTCTGGGGGAAGGCTAAAAGCAAGGGGAACAACAGCAGGGTTTTGTTGGCAGAATTCATCAAGCTAGAGGCAGGGGCAGAGGGCTTCAAAGTGTTGAAGGTAGAAGGAACACCAGAGGGTGATGGCTGCTGGCTGTAAATTGGAGTGTTGGAGCCAAGGGGTAAGGAAAGCTGCAGAATGGACCAGTGAAGGGGCTTACCCACTGACATCATTCTGGAGAGTTGGACATGAGGGAACAGTGAGAGGTTCATGAGGAGTAGGGGATGTTCACCTGGTTAAGATGATCTCCTAGTAGATAGGCTTTGGGGTTCCATTGTGAAGACTAGGGTTGCACTCCATTCTTGAAGGACTAGGGATGGTTATCTTGAGAGAGAGACAGAAGAAGACTGATGCCAAGGATATCCTGAGATGCTGGGGTATGGTGAGAGATGCTGGGGCAGTACATTACCTATATTATTTGGACCATGCTAGGGAAATTCTGGACTGTGGTTTTGGAACTCTTTTTATGACTCGTGCATAGGAGTTTGGCAGTAAATTTGCTCCACAGGGGCCACTTTGTACTAAAAAAGACTGGGAGGCTCTGAAAGGAGAGACTGAGGCAGGTCCACCTGTCATGCTGTGGCCTGCCAAGGGGAGTTGTTCTCTGCGAGGCCACTGTATGACAGGTATGGGTGTAGTTTTACAAGTTTCATGGTCAGAAGGAACTCTTAACATCCTGTTATCTGAGCTCCTGCTTAACACAAGCCACAGAGTTATACCAAGCAGTACTAGCATCAAGCCATAATTTCTGCTGGAATTAGAGTATAACTTTTAAACAAACACCTAGTTTTGACTTAAAAACTTGAAATCCACCACATCTCTAGGTAAGATGTTGTAGTGGTTAATTAGAAAGAGAGAGAGAAAAGCTCCTTATTCCTTGTCTGATATTTGCTACTTATTAACTGTGCTTAAAAAACTTCAACCATCTCTTTGCTAATATTAATCTTCATTCCTGTCTGGTTGAATGTGTGATATAGAAGTGTAGTAACTGCTGAATGTGCAATGCCCAGTGGAAGTTCACAACAGTTTTCATCTAGACTGTTTAACAATATCACTGATTCATTACACTGAATGACACTTCTCTTCCCCAGTGTGTTCTAACAGATCTTCACCCTTTTGCCATCAATGATATAATCCCTTTCATTTGTATTGCCTGATTTCTTTCAAAGTAGTCAGAATAATTTCAATGTAGATAGATTTATAGGTATTTTGTCTTGCCTTAAAGATCTATAGACCCAAGATAGTGTCAGAGACATATTCCTTCATGCACAATATATTACACTGCTGTTTTAAATGAAAACTGGTGAAAATTAATATTAAGAACATCCAACAAATTTCCTTACCTGTGTGATTAATAAGACTTTTAAAATCATTAAAATTAAAGGTACCTCAAACTGTAACTTGCATGTAATTAGTTTCCTTTTTATGCGTTACATTAGTTGCAATAATGAAAGCAGACTATTCTGTTTTTTTCTGTCTGTCTCAGGCTAGCAAAGTGCTGCAGTACTTTAATTGGAGATATTACCATTGAATGTTAATGTCTAAATAAAATTGGATATATTTGGCTTTCCTTGGGAAAATAAGATAGAAATATTCTCAAAAATCTTGTGAAATTTTTGTTTCACTATCAAAAGTATGACTGTTAATTCAGCATGGCTTAGCAGGCTCTCTTAAGAACCAAAGGCAGTCAGATCTGTTTCCAGAAGGCCATATTAGCACGCAGTCACCAAAGCATCTGTCTTCAAATTATCTTTCCTTCCTTGATGGGAAGACAAAGACAGCAACAGCACTACTGTCCCTGTTCTAGGGCAAATGGTGGTAATTCTTAGCCACCCTATACCTTTAAACTCTTCTTAGATTATTTTCTCCTCTTTTTAGATACAGGCATTTTTCAACCATGTTTATCTTGTAACATGCATGTTTCATGCATCCCAGTGCACAAAGACAATACGGTATTGTCTCCCAGTTAGGCCACATGATTTTAAGAGCCATATACTTCCCCACTATCTCAAACCTTGCTCCAGGAGGTCATTCTATAGGAGAGCAGGCAAACATTTCAGTCTGTAAAGTGATCCCTGAGATCACAGACAAAATTCATATTATTTGTTTTCACCAAAGTGCAGCCATTTATAATGGGAGGAGGAAGATTCTCGGTCTCCTGGTCCAAGGAAAACATCTGTCTTAATTTCACGAATTAATAACGATGTGTTAGTTCTGCCTCATATGTCTGTATTGTGGCAGGGAGGGAGATGCCTGTACAGCAGGATAACATCAACAGCAAAAATTCAGTGTACTTAACTGACCAAATGAAACTAAGAAACCTTCATTCACTCTAAGGATTCCTTGACTTTGTAAAAGAATCTCTTTAAAGTTTTCATGTGACCTGGAAAAGTAATTGAGAGTACTGTCCTCTGTACTTCACCCTGGCACAAATAAAAAAAACTGAGGAGCTGCCAGGACCATGGGATGACCTATTTCAATCATTCTGGCTTGCATTGTTCAACAAAATGAGATTTTGACATACCCAGTGCTAGGCTTTCTACTCAGAAGATGAAGCAGCTGATTAAATTTACAAAAGGGACATTTCTCAAGCTCTAGGGTGGCAAGAAACAAAGTAAAAGGAATCTCAAATGTAGCCAAAAACCACATATCAAAGAAGTGCAAGTAAAGATGCAAGTCAGGTTTTGCTTTCTCCTCCCCCTCCTCAGCTAAGGAGGGCAAGACTATCAGAATTAGAACCAGGAGAGTCAGATATGGAGACAGTTTAAAATGATGGTTAAAAGGGTTATGAGGGATTTGGGAATCCAAACATACACTTACAGAGGATTGAACTGCCAACAGGTAAATGGTTCTGTGAACTCAAAGGAAGAAATAGGGATTCCCCATGGCAGTGGAAAACATCATGAAATGGAAATGGGAGCAACCCATTAAATCCAGATGTCTGAGTAGGCAGTGTTCCAAGTTCCACAGGTTCCAGAAACAGAGAAACTCATACATCATGCTTCCATAAGTAGATGATGTTGTGATGATCCAATAAAGAATATTATCATAATAGAAAGGAAGTGTTTCCCTAAAGGCACCACTGACGTGAAAATAAAAGCTGTCCTGGGATGCATTGTGCCTCAGGAATATCTTTTCAAGCATCCATTTCCTCCAGTTGTTTTTCCAGAGTAAATATATCATGGTTCAACAGCTGTTCTCCAGATCAGGAAAATCTCACCAAGCATCACTGAACTCATGACCTCATTTGAGGCAGAAACATTGTTGGATGTATTGAGCTCTGAAGCAAGATCCAGAGCTACCAGCATGTTTGCATGTATCCCACTTTGACAGTGGCTACAGAAGCCAAGCAGCACCTTGCTTCAGCCAAATTTAGCGGTGTAAGGGTTTTTGAAAAAGATAGATGAGGTGTTAGCTTATTCTAGTGCAAGGAAGCAAAACAAGATATCTTGCAAGCCAGCTACAAAAGAGTTCAACATGCACAGATCATGCAACCAATACATCAGCTCCTTTTATCCATCGCAATTCCATTACACGTAAAAAGGACCAAGATACTAGAGAGAGGGTCCAAGACCAGGGCACTGGGAGAGCAAAAAGTCAGTTGGAATACAGCCTTCAGTCTTCCTCTAACCCTAGATCCATAAATTGACTGACTAATACATTTCAGTAGATAAATATCCCTGATGTGGGGTAATTTGTCATGATTCTAGTCAGTTCTTACCAAAGGGATACTTGTCTAGAACCCAGCAAGGTGATATCTATACTCATCAATATTGATGGACCCACCTCTCTCTTTCTCTCAAATATCTTACTAGCTTTTCAGTATCTGCTAGAAAACTATTGTCTCCAGCAGGTCTTTACGGAGTACTAAATATTCTTCATGCTCCAGCACAAATTAGAAGATTGGGTAGCAGTCCTGGACTAATAGAACAGAGCAAGTACATACAGTATCTTTGATACATGTAATGAGTTCTGACATCCATAACTAACTTAACAGCCTTGACTAACCTTAAAAAAAAAATCATATCTCCACGTCAGTCGCCTAAAGACATGGGATATTCATGAAGATTGTTTACAACAGGAGCTAAACTTATTCCGATTCTAGGCTTTGAAAGCCTGTTTGTATGGATAGAAAAGACCATCCTATCCTAAAGGCAGGACAGCAGTAATTTAGCCACAGTTCCCTGAGAACATTCAGATAGCTGGGCAAGAACCCGTACAATTACTGTCTAGAGAAGGATGTGATATATCAGATTCCAGTTTGCCATTCAGTCTCTTCATCCTTGAACAAATCAATGAAAGGGAGAGAATGGAAGTATAAACCTGTTTTAGAAAGATAATTAACATAATTCTCATATAGAACAAGATCTGCTTCATTATAGAGGTCATATGCTCTGATTATTTTGGTTACCATTCATTATATTGGTGCATAGACCACAGCACTGGCCAGAGAAAACCAACAATCTCTGTTATCCATTTGTTTCTACAAGTGAGTCTTTCTGTAGGACTTTGTACCAGATATTTAATAGTTAAAATAATAGCTGTCAATGTTACAATAAAGCCTTTACAATATTGCATCCTATCTAGCCATCTTCATATTGCTAGATAATCTATTTCTTACCAGAATCTATAGTTTGCATAGTTCAGAAATTACCTAATGACCTCTGTGAACTGATTTCTTCTAGAACTTAAGTATTCCTTTTTGAGTTACAAAGTTCTTCCTTCAAGACAATTAAGGTATTTTCATTAGGTATTTTTTCTCTGTCAAGACCAGTTTTTCCACTGGCAAAATATCAGCGTGAGGAGTGAGAGGCACAGTCAGTAGAAGCCTAGTACTGTATCTTGTATGAGATGAAGTGGTTTTAAGAATGTCACTGTGCTTCCAATTCAAACTGACTGTCATCCTTGTGCTCAGATCTGATACATTCTCAAGAGAGGCTCTGGAAGGAACTGTGTGTAAAAGGAGCACCCAAAATGTAAGTCCGCAAAGTAAAGCCCTTAAAAAAATCCATCTTACTTCTCATGTCTTTACATCTGAGATCCAAGGATGCAGTGGATGACTACTGGTAGTTACTTTTTAGAGGAGAAAATTACCAGAGCAAAAATATTGATAAGCAATAAAGAACCCTCCCCAAGAAAGTGTCAGTCTATGTATTCTATGTATGCGATCCTGGCAAAGAGATGTATTGCTGCCATGGGTATTCATGCATATTTTACCAAGCAGTACGAATTCATATGTATCAGCGTCTGGCGACTGATCTTCATACTGTGGTAGAAAAGGAGTATTTTCCATTAGACTGATCATGATTCCATTCCCTTTCTAATACAAGCTGATTACATCCCAACTACTGTATGTTGAAATGACAATCATATTTCTGATGGAGAGAGAAAATTACATGTACATTAACCCCAACCCACACCAGAATTCTAGTTTTACAGTTGAAATCAGATTCTCTGAAATACTGTGAAAATAATTACTCTTAAAGATTAGTTAACTTAATAGTGTAAAGAATTAATGCAATTTGCAGTGTCTTATGTCATTTCAGAGTATATTCTGGGAAGAGAACACTGGGGGAGTCCTAAGGCAGACTCCTGGAAATAGTTCTGACTGTCTGCAATTCAGACTAGGACTTTTTGTGATGGTCATTTGTTCCTACATTTTTAATCTGTCCTTCCTTAAAAGTTTCCTCTACCACACTGCCTACAAAAAAACTTGACAGTGGCTAGGTAGCTGATAAATTGTGACCACTGATTTTTCATGGTAAACCCCATTGTCTTATTGAATACTCCCCTGTCATCTTGTATTCACTTGTTGCTTCTTGTCTAGTACTTAAATTGCAAGCTTTGGGGGGAAGGAATCATGTCTTTGTTACATTTGTAGAGTGAGGTGCTAATCCAGGGCTGAATCCTAGATGTTACTTCAGTAAGGGTAATGGAGGATAATAAATAAGGCTTTAATTTGAAAATCTGAAAAGAAAATATGTTTGTCCTAGGCTTCAGGTATAGTTTTTCTGTCAAGTG
Organism: Podocnemis expansa; assembly: GCA_007922195.1. Lineage (NCBI taxonomy): Eukaryota > Metazoa > Chordata > Testudines > Podocnemididae > Podocnemis > Podocnemis expansa. Next base: position 11,022,441 of record ML682034.1, read on the forward strand.
CAGTATAAATGAAAATATTATTGCTAGTATGTTTGTGTAAATAAATTTATATGCTTGATCTGTTTTGGACCATTGTGCCAGGGCTTTTCCTTCTTATTCACTTGATTTTAGTTTTGTCTTATGTGATTAGGTTTAGCTGCACTTCAGTATAAATGATAATGCCTTTGTCACCACAGTTGAGACTGACTCAGAATTGACACTTGAAACTAACAAAGAGTCTATTTCAAATTGAAGTAGAAATTTTAATAGCTAAATGCTGTTGTGGGTAGTGGCCTTTTAGTTTGACATCTAGATCTAGAACTAGCATAGCTTTTTGCTAGTGCTGCCTGTTTTTGCTTTTGAGTGCTATCTGTAAATGTATCCATGAATATGCTTTTTTCCTTTCCCCCTAGTAAGCTATCAAAGATTATGCTGGTGGAACTGGAAAGCATCTGCCCTTGGGCCATTCAGCTGTATCCACATCAGGACATAGAGTCAGATGTATGTACAGCAGAAAGGCTTAAAGCAACAGTTTTCAGTCTTTTTCATTTGTGGACCCCTAAAAATTTTCAAATGGAAGTGCAGATCCGTTTGGAAATCTTAGACAAAGTTTGTGAATCCTCAGAGGTATGCAGTCTGCAGCTTGAAAAGACTGACTTAAAGAATTCTGTTGGTATGACAGATTTTGGCAATTTCAGAGACATACCTTATCTTTAAAATGGGGAATTCCATTAGACCCAGTAAAATCTTTCAAAGTGATCAAACTTTGTAAGTGTGCCCACTGTAGGTGTGTGGACTTGTTTTGAGAAACCACTGCAGTAAGGCAAATCCAAAAGCGGTATGAACACTAGGCCATTTGACTCTCAAGATAAACCTTTCTTCAGCTGGAAACATGCCTGCAAACTTCATTGCTCATAAAACACTTGTGGGTGATCCAAAATCACCAGTCTGACTCGGTTGTCTGAACTGAAAATGAACATCCAACTTTATTTGCTCTGCTGCAGCAGGAGGGCTGAGATACTGAGAAAGCAGCCCACCCCACCCTATCTGAGCCAGGGTCTTATAAACGTTAAGATGATACATATTCAGTGGCACATTAACATGTCTGCCCAGAGACAGCACAGAACATATTAAAACCTTCCTTTGTCAGTCATAGGTAGAATCCAGCTTGCTTTACAGCAAACTCCATTTTGTTTTCCCATTAGGTTAGATTAAAACATCCAAACTTGGTTTGCACAACACATTAGTTCTCAATATCACTCTGGATTACATTCTTAACCATTCTTATTCCATAAGACACATTACTAACCCCTCATAGACCTTCTTTAGTACTTTATGTATTATACAGTGAACTAAATAATTTGCCCATATTATAGGCTTCATTGTGAATAAGTCTTTCATGCTGATAATCTGGTGGGCAAACATTTGTGCTTGAGCAGTTGAGACCAGTGCCAAAGACAAGGTATGTTGCTGTGACAAAATGCACAGACAGACTTTCAGGAGACAGCATTCACTTCTCAGCTACAAACAAAACAATCTTTTGTTTGTATTGTTCTTTCAGTGTTTCCCTATCACAAGTCCAGAGGTATGTAAAACAATGAAACTTTTTCTTACAGAGTAAGCCATTTGCTCATTTGTCTTCATTTCTAATTTTTGGCTCTTAAAACTTTGCTGCTATAATCTCCAAGCTAAATAATGACTTTTCTTACATTGGCATTTATATGTTTTCTTTCTGTTGCCTTATATTTTACTTTTTTCCAGTTAGAAGAGAGATTCAAAGAAACCTGTGATCAATTTTATATTGAGTAGTACAATGTTTAATTCTACTGACCTCTCAAATAGTTTTTCTGCTATATTAAAAACACCAAAAATGCAGTAAAGAACAAAGAAGTTTTAATTCAGACAGGAGAAATCTTCAGTAATGTAATTTTTTGTGAGGGAAAACTCTGGAGAGCTAAAACAGTTGGCCAAAACTGAGTGACCTATGTTAATTTTGGTAACTTCTGCTGTATATATAGATTCATATTTTAAACTGATCTTTGCTTTAATGAAGTCTGTGGTTTGTTTGGACCTGATCTGGCTACAATTATGAATACAAATTATTGTCCTTTAAAGTTGGTTAGTGGTTATATGATATGTATTTATTTTAAAAATAATTAAATTAGCTAAAGTTTCTAGCTTTACAGCACAAAAAATAAAAATGCAATTTCCATGGTTTTAGCTTTGGATGCCTCATGAATCTCTTATGCTTCATTGCCTCTGAGTCTGAAATAGGGGCCAAAAAATTTTCTGCACTCTTTCCATGGTCACAGTCTTCAAATGGAGAGCTATTACGCTTCATATCCACCAGTTTATTGTAATTATGGAGAACTTTCCTCATCTGAGAAAGCGGCCTAATGATCAAATCTACAAACCATGAAATTACTATGTCCATTGCTATTCACCAAGGCACTTAAGCACATGCTTAAGTGCCAATTAACTCTGAAGCTGAAAGAGTATGAAATTACATATGTGTAGTGGTTGTGTTTTCCTGAACTGAGGCCTCCAGTGTCAACACTGTTGGTGGTATCTTATTCCTGTAATGATGATAATACTGGATTTAAAAATTAGAAATATAGGGTATGGCTTTATAATTGTATATTAGGAGCTTTTAGTTCAGAGGAAAGAGGAAACTGTTACACCTGAGGATGGGAATGTCAATTTATTTATTACTTCCCTTCTTTGAAAGAATTAAATCAATATATAGGGTTTTTTAAAAAAATATTCTTTTCTTTGTGTGATGCTTAAATGCCTGAGGCTGACCCTAATATCACTGGGTGTCCCCATCACTCACATTGGAGAGGAATGTTATCATTATTACCTCTTTAGGCCCATGTCAATGTTACCAGATATTTATTCCCTTATGTAAAGTCTGACCAATCTGGGAATGACAAGAATTAGCCTGATAGATCAAAAAAAATTCTATGAAAAACAAGTTTTCCGGATGAGACAACCTTAAGGAAACACATTAAAAGGAATAAAACAAGTTCTTCACATTAGTGAGACTTCTTGTATAAGAAGTTTTAAAACACTTGAATGCAATTGTTTGCAAAAGGTTAGATGGCCAGTGTAGAGAGCATAATGTCTTGAGCACTGTTATGCTGGTCATCAGACCAATGCATTTGTTTGTAAAAGAAGTGTTGTAAAATTCTTCATACAAGAAGCCCTACCAATATGAAATATTTGTTTTATTCTTTTTAGTGTGTTCCCTTAAGATTTGTCTCATCTGGAAAACTTTGGTTGTTTATATCATCAGGGGTGCTGCTTGCCATTGAAACTCATGAACCAAACCTTTGAACAACACTTACCTTTGAAACCTATGACCGTTGCGTTATCTGCTGGAGAAAGGTGGGAAAGCACAGGGAATACAAACAGACAGAACAGAAGTTAATATAAAGGTGATCTAATAAGTGAGGGTGGCTCAGAAACTTAAACTACAGTGATAGAATTGCCACATAACAATGTACATCTAAATTTTAATGATTCATTCTTACGGGTAAAGTACATATTCCAGGCCAAGAAAACTTTGGGTATGATTAATTTGCAAAAGTTAAAATAACTTCTGTGCTCGAACAAGAAAAATTTGCGTACCTTGAACTAAAAAGTAAAATGCATTGTGCAAGTCTAAAATAATCTTCATCCATAAACAGGACAAATACCTCCTCTTTTCCCTTTCTTTCAGCTATTAAATGAGCTATGTAAAGTTAAATTTTTCCAAAATGTCTAAATCTCATTTTCAGAAGTAATTTAGGCCCAGATTTTTTAGGCTGTTTTGTTACAACTCTTAGCATTGCCACACCTAAATAACTTTTGCAAACAGGACTTAGGGTATGTTTATACTGAGGGCTTTGCAATGATCGATGAAGCAGGATCAACCCATTCAATCAGTGGGAAATGGGTTCACTGGCCAACACCAGTGATCCAGCTCCCCAAAAGGAATAAGGCTGTGTCAACAGGAAGGCATCTCCTTTTGATGCAGTGCTGTGAAGATGCCGAACTATGTGAATGTAAGTACATTGACAAAAGGAGCGAAATCATGAAGACAAATCTTTCCCTTTTGACCAAAAATCAGAGGAAGCCTAGTAGCATTGTTAATTGCAGCAAGTCTGGAACAAATTATATTCAATATATTGTGTCTTCCTGATATGCACATTTCAGATGAAATGAGGGGTTGTTTTGTGATGCAGTGCCTAGGCCTCTCAACAATACCCCCTTTGTGATTCTGCTGTGGCAAATGTGTAAGAGTTGCAGATCTGGAAATGTTTTTTGGAGCATAATATACCGCCCACATCTGATCAGCCTAACAAAGGTGTTTGCTGGCAGCTCTGAAACCATATAGGTTATTTAAAAAATCACAGTTCTGTCTTTTGAGCCTGAAGCTGAATCAGACCTTTTTAGTGGGGTATTTATGTATAATAGTACAGTATTGCACATTTTCCTTTCAGACTTTAATTGCTTTTCAGCCAATTCATAGTGATGTTTCCTACTCCCTTAGTCCTCCCCTGTCTTTCAATAATAAAACTTGCTAATAAAAACTGTATTATTCAGAACAATTAATTCTTAATTATACAAAGTCAGCTGAACAACAATTTCATGGAGATTTTTCATTTAGAGATAAGTTCCATATTCTTTTGCCAATCATAAACCTTTGCAGTTGACTTGACTTATTAGGTCAACACTTCCTCAACTGGAAAGAGTGATTTTATGGTCTATTGAAACATCAGGTTTACATGGAAATTAAATACAAAAACTAGATTTGCAAATTATGAAGGCTGTGATACAAATAACATACCCATGTGAGACAAGGATAGAATCAAATGCTAGCCTCTCTTAATTTCCTGATTTTAGTTAGTTCATGTTTTAATTTCCCTATTTAAATCTTTTTTTTTTTTTTTGCTTATATTTTTATACCTTATTTGGAAGGAAATACTGGGTGAGATCCTCAGTTACTGTGAATTAACACCAGTTCAGGATGTGGCCAATTATCCCCATTAATTATGTTTGGGCTCAGAAGAGATAGATGATGTCTTTAGGAGCTCCCCAGTTTTCATTGGATCGTCTAAGATTTGAAAAACGACAATTTCTGCTGCTGTAGAGAAAGATGCACACCTAACAAGAATATAACTATGGACATTTTTGTCTTCCAGTGAACTCTCAAATTGGTAAAATTATGCTCTGTAATCTGCCATGTTTTGTAGCATCTCTGGAGTGTCTGGCTTTAGATCACGGGTCTCAAACTCAAATCACCACGAGAGCCACATGAGGACTAGGGTATTGGCCTGAGGGCTGCATTACTGAAACCTCTTCATAGAGCAAGGTCACCAGTTTATTTAATTAAAATTAAATTAAAAATTAATTAAATTCAAAGTGATTGTAAATAGAATTTATGAATTGGGTTTAATTAATTGAATTTATGAATTTTTAATTGAAATTTAATTTTTAGAAATCTTTTAAATAAAAATTGTGAAGGTTTTTTTTAAACAGAGAGAAAGAAAGAAGGAACGGAAGAGAGAAGAAAGAGAAAGGAAAAAAGGAAGAGAAAGAGAAGAAAGAAAGGAAAAAGAAGGAAAGAAGAAATGAAAGAGTGTCCATGCCACTTCTTACAAGTTGCAGGAGCAGTCTCCGAGTGCCGCTCGGAGATGACTCTTGCTGCTTGTAGGAAGCCGCAGAAGACCTCTCTCTCTTCCAGCCTCTTGCAAGAGGCTCGAAGCCAGAGATGTTCTGTGCCACTTTTTACAAGCAGCACAGGCAGTTTCTGAGTGGCTGCTCAGAGACTGTTCTTGCTGCTTGCAGGGACCATCCCCCTCCGAGCCTCTTGCAAGACGCTGGAAGAGGGAGATTGTTCTGTGGCTTCTCCCAGCAGCAAGAGCCCTCTCGGAGCAGCTGCTGCTCAGAAACTGCTTGTGCTGCTTGTAAAAAGCCACAGGAACCATCTCTGGCTCTGAGTCTCTTGCAAGAGGCTGGAAGAGGGAGAGGTTTCCTGCAGCCCTGACCCCCAACAGATGGCCCTGCAGAGCTCTGCCTGCCCCCCACTCACAGGCAGCAGCAGGCAGCTCGGCACTGTGATTGCCTGTGCCAAGGCCATGCGGGGGCAGGGGACCTGCAGCCCGGTAGCACTGTGGGTGGCCGGAAGTGCTGGGGCAGGACCGTGGGAGTCAGGCAGCTGCAGCTCAGCTGCTGGCTCCCAGCCATTGGGGCCTTAAAAAGCCAGCCAGGGGTACAAACCCTTGCCTATGTTAGAGGCTGCAGGCGGGGATTCCACAGGCCGCATGTGGCTTGTGGACAGCATGTAGAGACCCATGCTTTAGAGCTTTTGGTGTCCAAATCGTGGTTAGAGTGGGTCAGAGATGAAAGTTACAGTGCCTAATATGTGGGTCAGAGTATTCTTGCTGTTTGTGGAAAAAGAAACAAAATCAGAAAACCGTGGTAGAGTACAGAAACAAATTCAGCCCTTAGTTTCACTCATGCAATCCACTGAAATCATAGGATTGTTTGAGTACCAATCAAGGTAGAATTTGTTCCAAAATCACTTAGGCAAGGCTACTAAACAGGTGCTTTTCGAACTTTAATTCTGAAGAATCAAACAACTTTTTCTTGGGAGGAGAAGTCAACAGGAGAGACAGAGGAGCTGAGGATATACTTTCTCATCTACCATGTTGTGTCTGATATTTACAGACAAATGGAAACTATATAAACTTTTCCACCTAAATTCATAAAATTTTAGCTGGTGATTCAATAAGCAAAATAATTGGATTAACTCAGCTTTCCCTATGTCCAATTTTTTGGTAAATGTAACATCTGCGTTTGCATAAAATTTCACCTTGAATTGTTTTTATATTTTTCATACAGTAAATTCTTATTTTCAACATTTAATGAAAGTATTGAATTCGATCATTTTTAACTCAGAATTTTCCTATGCACATATTATTTGTCTCTGATTTGAAGAGACATTTCTCTTTCTCACCCTGTTTAGTTTCAGCCTTTGAGATAAATTTCATTTTATTAGTTGTACTAGTTATTTTTTTATTTATACAACCTTTGAAAATTTTGTTTTTATGGTACTTTATTAAGCCAAAAACTATATTTATTGTATCAGTATTGTCTAAACTTGTTCTATAATATTTTCTTTATAATTTTGAGTTTTTATATATTTTTCAATGTCTTTAAAATCAGGATTTTACATCTCATTTCCTCTTGTTTGTTTTTCCTTTGTCCAGGGTTGGGAAGAAAGCATGGATGCTGCCATCTCTCACTTGTTGAGAACATGTCTGTCGAAGAGCTCTAAAGAGCAGGCTCTGACTCACACCAATCAGCTTAATATACCCAAAGATACTAGCAGGCTGAAGAAACACATCACTTTGCTCTGTGATAGACTGGCCAAAGGTGGACGTCTTTGTTTAAGTACTGACACAAATGTTCAGCAGACTATTGTTATGCCAGGTAAGGTATTAGTGTATGTTCTTCATTCCAAATGTGTATGTAATTCAGGTTAAGAAAAAAAAATGTACCTTCAGTTAGATTTGGAGTTGATTTTACACCAAAATGAGAATGGTGAGAAGTTGTCCCTTTCCTTTCCTTCTTATGTGGAATTCTTCTGGAATTTGATGCTATGTGCTTTTATACCATGATTTCCTTTTTTAGTATTAAATATACTATCATCCATTATGTTTTTCTTCTACCTAATAAAGAGTAGATTAGAAAATAAATCTTTTTAAACTAGTTTGTCCAAATTTGGTCAGTAGGTAGGTACCATATTTAAAAAACACAAGTAGACTAATATAACAGTTGTTATCTCCAAGATGGTCATTTGTGGTTCCTTAGAAGTTTACCACTAAATTCAATTGTAATGTGCAAAGAAATTATATGTTTGTGCATTTTATATAATTTGTATACTGAAAAATCAAGGGATGAAAAAGCACACTTTTTCTCTATGGAAAATAATTATACAAATAACTCATGATACATAAATGTGAATCTTTTAGTAAGATGGAGGTTAAAATTTTAAGTAAGTTGAACAACCCAAATTTTTAAAAAGTGAGATAATTCTCCATTCCAGCAACTGTCACAGGGTGGCTATCCATTTTTGGGGAGTTGGGCCCAGCCTTACCTGTGACTGATCAGCTGACTCCCACTTGAGAGTGATATAGCAATTATAGAAGCCAGCATGGGTCTCAGCTGGAGAAAAGTTGTGGGAGAGAGGTCGCTCTGTGGCACTGAAAGAAATATTAGAGGATAGGCCTTTGGGCCCCTGCATAAGGCCCCCCTGTGACAGATACTGTGGAAACACAGAATGTTCAAAAACTCTTGCATTAACTTTATACATATTCTGTGCATGTGTAAGAGGTAGGGATTACATTCTTTTTTCATGGGGAATTTAGAAGGGTTTCTTGTAGGAACTAAAATCAAAGCAAGGTGTAATTAATACAAATGCATAGGCAGGTAACAAGTCTGGAGACATTTCATCCCTTCAGGGGAAAATGTTTATACTGGTTAAAGATGCCTAGCAAAGAATTAAGTGAAAATTGTGTGAAGTGATCATCATGACATTAGGAGGGAAAGGAACTCTCTCAACTGATCAAAAAACTGAAACCAAGAGGGACAGGCCCCATAAAGGCACTCAGAGCGCTTTGAAAGCTACCAGGTTCTCCATGTGAAATATGGTGAATCATGCAAGTAAGATATTTGATTTATGATCTGATTTCTCTGTAATGCTTTTGATCTGGATATGTAATACTTTGCTTTATGAATATTGGATGGTCACTGGTTAACCCTGTCATTTTCCCTGAAAGGACAGGATGGCAGATACTGAACTAAAGTCAGACCTGCTGAGGTAATCAGAGTGAATTGTAGAGATTAGTTCACCTAAATGGTCTGGTGTGGGGGAAGGTGACCAGATGGCTAGTGGCCAGAAACTTCCATCAAGGATGTAAAGAGGTCAGAGGTTCAGTTACCTCAGAAACTGAGACTTGAGTCAGTGGAAAAGGTCACGTATGCATGAGGAACTTATATTAAACAGTTTTATTGTGTTTGAAGAATAAACTGTGTCTTGAAAAAATCAGATTTTTAGGTCTGCTGTTAGTCTTTCTTGAGCTGCAGAAACAAGTCAACAGCCCTATAGGAATTCAATAAAGATTATACAAATGTAGACTGATTTAAAGGAGTGTTGTTACCTCCAATGGGCAAGTGGTAGTTGATATTCAAGGCATTGCAGGGTGGCGTCCTTTTTGATGAGAAAGAGGTGACATGGAGTTGTTATTTTTAGTGTAATTAATTTGTGTACTTTCTGTCGGTCTGTCTGGATATGTCTTCACTGATGGCAGCAAATTCGCCACTGTCAGATCAATCTTTCTGATTAATTGAGTGGTCAGTGAAGATCCGCTCAGTCAATCTGGAATTTGACACATTAAAACCATGCCCTAAAGTGGTAATTGCACTGTGTTGACAGGAATGCACTTCCCGTCAGCACAGTGCAATAAGGACACCATATAGAAGAGGAGTTAGCAAACATTCCTATTTACTGCCACCAAATTTCAAGGTAAGTGTAGACCCAGCTTCTGTCTGCCTTGTTTCCTTGTACCATATTAGGAACAAAGCTGTATCCAGGAAACTCTTATTTGCAGAAACCTTTGAGACGGGATCTTTGCCCTGTCACAAGACAACTTTCAATCATTCTTTCTCTCCAGAGACCCGAACAGATTCTCAGAAAAATTCAGACTCTCTTATTAGCTGCCTCACACACTATTTTTCCAGCCCCTGGTTTTGAAACATTAAACAGTTCATGAGTTCCACAGTCCACGCTATACTGCAGGTTCTTGTTAAATGGCTCCAGCCATCAACTCTCTTCTGTTGTCTGTAACATTTACTACACAAAAGTGCTTCAGCTGAGTGTGTAACATACCTATTTGTATCTGCACAACCAGTGATCCCTCTGCTCTTGAGACTCCCAGCCTTAGGCTATTAGCATCTATTTTCTAGCAGGCATCATTAAGAAGGTATTTTCTGTGACCCAGTACTGAAGCAATTTCCCATCATGGTGTTTTGGAATATTATAAGCAGAACTGGAGGTGTTCCCATGTGGAGTTCCATCTAGTTTCAGGAAAACTCCACCCGGCTAAGTGTCTTCTATCACTCATCCTTTACATTGTTGGAATCTTAGCCTTGCTCTGCACTGACTGCAGTTTACAGCAGCAGTCAAAAGAAGATATGTAGGTTATTTAAAATAACTTGCATATCTCCCTTCCACTTCATAATGCGTATTCATCACAATCTCTTCAGTGTGCTGAGTTGACAGGAAATGGCCTCCCATCAACTCAGTGCTACTTTTTTTCAAGGGGTGGTCTTTCCACTAACCCGCTCAATCTGGAAAGATCGAATGATGGTGGTGAATTTTTTGCAGTAAGTGTACACCTGCCCTTATTAACAGAATGAATGAAAACCAGGTACTATCACTGCTGCAGCTCTTGCTGCAAATTAGTTTTAATTTGATCCTTAATAGTTACACATTAGAGCACCAAGACATCTCTGTTGATGTACCCCACCTGCACCATCAGATGGCTTGTTTACTGGCCATATAACCCTGTTACACATATTGAGAATGAGCGTTTTATGAGTAGGTAGGACTTCTCCTTGGGCTACAGAGAGTGAACATTGTCTTGATTATGTTGGTGAGGTGGTAACATAGACCAGTGCAATGTTCCCTCTGAGCTGCGCGGCTGCACAGCTCCCCACCACCACCACACACAGGGGATGCTGCCCACCATGCATGGCTGGCAGCTAAAGTCCCTACCTGGCTGGAAGACTCTGTCTTCTAGCGGGCTAAGAGCTCCTCCAGAGCTGGGAGTTATTAAAAGTCCCATCCAGAGAAGCTCTGATGGAGCATGCTCAGAACGTCTGAGCATGCCCTGTCATTGCTTCTGTGACTGGAGGAGCCATGGCTTGGCCCCGCACAGCCAGGTAAAAGTGCGGGGGGGGGGAGTCAGGCAGGCTGGAAGGTTACCAGGGGGAGCAGGCTGCTCTGGGGAGGGGGGCTTATGAGGAGAGCTGGGGGAGGCAGGATCGGGCCAGCAGGGGGGCAGCCTGCGCAGTAAGCAATGTGAGTTGTTCAGCTGCCTCAGGGCCTTAGAGGGAGCACTGGGCCAGTGTTTCACAACCAGTGTGCCACAGCACATGTGTGCCACAGATTTTTTTGAAACACTACTCAAAGAGCTCTAGATTGGCTTATTGACTCATAAATATTCATGAGTTCATTTGGAAAATATATGGTGGTGTACCTCAGATTAATTAAAGGTAGCAAGGTATGCCATAGCGGAGAAAACGTTGGGAACCACTGACATAGACCCCTGCATTTCTGGTTGGAGTATTGGAGTGCCTAAGGCCCCAGGAATACCTTCAACTTGTATGTCCCTGCTGTCCAAAAACCTAGGTATGTCATCACAGTGCTGTCCTTTTACAAGGAAGTCTAGAAATGCCCGTGGGGCTGACTCATTACTCCAGGCTGGTCTCATTTGTGGCATGGGTGTTACAGAAATGACCCTAAATTCTTTCGCCATGGTATTTAGGGCTGAAGACATGGAGCTCTCAATAAGTTCAGCAAATGGAAGCTAGAATCTGGTCTCCATTCAAGGATACACCCATAGCATTGTCGTCTCCTTCAGGTATTCTGAGTGGAGGTGGTTTAGCCTCGGGGGACCCGCTGCCTGTGTTGGGTGGTGGCTTCAGTCCAGAATTTTTTGCCACCCAGATCCTATGTCATGGCCATTCTGTAGGGGGTGCCTACTAATTCTTCTACACATAGTAAGATGTTCCTATATACTGTCTTTATTTGCCCCGGCTTACCTCAGTTTTAATCTTGTACACTGGCAAATAAACCAGTTTTTCGCCATCAGGTAAGATAGTGCTTTCCATTTGTTATCTATTTTGTGTTTGCCAAGAACACTCAAATTTCAAATATTTCAAATATTCCCTGGCTAAAGCACCAGTCTCTTTACTCTTTTGGTAGCACTAGCAGTGTTGATGATTTTATGAGCGATTTCCTGTGATTCAGTGCAGCAGTACCTGAGTCGGTTTTAGTTTGTTCTTTTTGCAAATATCTGAACTTCTGAACTTGGCTTGACATTCAAATAACCTTATTAACTGTACCAGAATAAGTGTCCTGCCATATTTATTTCTTTGTGTTGATGTTAGTGCTTTTCATGATTTAGAGAAAAGCCTTTTTATTTATTTGGTACACGTCCAAAATATTGTACAGAATTATTTCTTTTTTGAAAATTTAAGAAATGATGGAAACGGCTGCTCGACATTTTCTTATTCTTCTCAAACATAACTGAGAAAATAAAACGATATAGAAACTTCACTTTTATATTTTTAAGAACACCTTGCATACTGGTATCTGGAAAAAAAACTGATAGATATTTTTTTCATTTACAAACTTCTATAGTCATCATGGTGTTATAGTACAAGTAAGACATATTTCTTTATTGTAAATGATCTTAAACTTTTACAATCTATTTCAATATACTAACAAAAATGTGAATACAAAAACTGGAAAATAAGTGCCCAGTTCTGCAAATCCTTAGAAGAGTAATTCTTACTCAGGTGAGTCATTGCATTGCAGTCAATGGGACTTCTCACTTTTGTAAAAAACTAGTCATGCTAGGAAGAGGTTGAAGATTTTAGCAAAGTATATATAGCAGAAGTAAGAGAGTTCTCCTATTATTGGACTTAAGAATGCAGTCATGGGTAGTACTCTGTGCTCTGCACATATTAAATCTCCCTCTCAGCTCATTTACACTTGATGCAAAAAGACCAATTAGTCATGAATGCTATATACCACAGTTTTATGTCCCATTGTGATGTGAGTGGACAGCTATACTGTATGGCTCACATGAAAATAATACAGTGAAGAGGTCTATTCTAATAAAAACATAATAAATTTGAATTTGGATTTATTGTTGTGTATTAAATATACATGGGCAAGGCTTAACATCTTTAATATGATGAATACAGAAGTCCTTGAAATATATCTAAGCAGATAGCTGAGTCCAGGTGTAGCTATGTCTCACGCAATATAAACAAGTCTGGTTATTCAGACAGTTCACTTTGGACAAATATTTTAAAAAATCAGTCTAAAATGAGGTTCCTTCATCCATATTTAGACTATGTCTACATTACTGATTATTTCAGCAAAATTAATGTTATTCAGGGGGGGTGACTAGTACACCTCGTGACCAACATAAGCATTCATGTGCATAGTGCTGTGTACTCATACAGTATACCACTTCAGCTCTGTACATATAGGCATATCCTCAGGTACCAAAATAAGTGACCTTTATTTTCAAAATTGCTTCCTTCAGTGACAGCTACTTATGAGTTTAACACTTTTGAAAATCAGGTCACTTAAATAGGCCTTGTCTACACTACAGAAATAAGTCGACCTAACATATGTTGACTTACGACTGCTTTACTGTGGTCGTTGGTGTCCACACTACCACTTAGCCAGTGGAGAGCATCCTTACCAGGAAGACTTACACTGACCTATGAGGGGTAATGTGAGGATCTGAGGGCTTAGTCTCTCAGCTCCCTCCTGGGAGCCCCAAAGCCTAGCAAGCTCCTGGTGGGCTGCCCATTTCCTCTTCCCTGTTCCCTGCCAGCAGCCAGCATGAGGATTCCCAGTTTCCAGGAGGAAACTGCCTGGGTTTCTCACTGCGGGTGGGATCCAGCTGGGCAGCCATGTCACAGCTGAGCTGTGAAATGGACAACATTGCTCCAGCTCCCGACAGGGCATGGATGAAGAACTGCCTGACCTTATTCTGCTCCAAGCTGTTAACTGAGATGAGCCACACATGCTTCTCACTCCCTTCCAGCCCAGAGAGGAGACCAGCTACTCAGTTCTCCTGGGGGCTTTCTTGTCAATAATTGGCAAGAATGACACTCCACAGATGATGTAAAGGATGCAGTATCTACACTGACACTGTGTCGCCCTAACTAAGGAAACATAAACCCTACATCTCTCACTGAGGTGGTTTTATTACGTTGGCACAGCAGGGAGTTATACTGGTGGATGGAGCATTTCAGTGTGTAAACCTCCATTGGTTTGTCAACAAAAGTCAGCTTTTGTTGACAAAATTCTCCATTAGGAACCTTAATTAAGACAAATTCCAAAGGGGTAGCGGTGTTAACCTAGTTTGGTGGTTTTCAAACTTTCTTTTCCTGGGAGCCAGTTGAAACAAATCAGTTATGCCCAAGAGCCAACAGTTATGTCTTTGAGCAATGAATTCTAGCCTTTCAGTGATGGCAGCAGGGGATGTAGTGACACAGTAATTGAGGTCCAGTGACGTAGTACTGGGTCCCGACCCATAGTTTGAAAACCACTGGTTTAATTCAGCAAAACAAGCAGGAAGACCTGTAAGTGCCACAGGACTTCTTGCTTGTTTTAATTAGGACAGGAGCATTAGAGTTTAATTTTGAAAAAAAAAATTATTTGTCTGTACCATAAAATTCAAAATAATAATCCTTTTATTTTTTCAATGTTTTTATGCCTTGATTTCTCAGCAAAAGGCTTTTGAAATATATGCATATGCTCATAAGATGTTTGAGAGAGGGTAACTTTTGGAGTAGTTTGGGAAACCCATGTTCAAGCACTATTGCACTTAGCAGTAAGAATTTTCGTATTCTTTTTGGAGAAGGTCACATTATTTGCAGCAATTTTTTGTTTGTTTGTTTCATGTTTAGTATGTGTCAAATTATAGCACATCCTTAACTTATTACATGATATAGCATAGGGTAGAGAATACTCAAATATCTGATCAGATCTTTGCTTGAAGGGGATAAGAGGGGATTGAGTCTTTTCTGGGCAAGTGAAAGTTTGTCAAGGCTTTTGAAATTGTTTTGGATTAAGTCTGTGTTTTGTGTATGCAGTTAAAGAAAATTAATAGGTATGCTTTATAAATCAAAATATGTATAAGGTATATCTATACGCTGTTGTTGAATAACAGTTTCTCACTTGCTTATAGTAATCTTTAGGACCTTATTTTGGCCTGCTATGGTAGGAGGGGGTCATATATTGAGTGAGAGAGAAAGAGAAAGCGACGAAAGGACACTGTATTTGAAGCTTGGGCTCCCAGGTGGGGCATTGGTGAAGTGGTTAAATGGTGCAGGAAGGAGATTGGTGTGGGGAGAAGAATTTAGTGAGCTTTCTATTTGGAACCCAAACCATCATTTATGTAGTTGCTAAGATACATGGCTATCATCAGCTTGTATACTTTGTTTGCATGTTGTAATCTCTTTCCGACTCCCTATTCATTTGTATTTATTTTTATAAATGGTAAATTCTTCATGGCAGTACTGTATCTCTTTTGATTGAAAAATTATATAGCTCATTTTGGGCACTACTGCAGTAAAATAATCTTTGTGGCTATCCTGTCATTTTGTTTTATAATACTGGGCATTCATTCAAAGACATTCCATACTATGTGGAATGTCAAGCATCTATGTATACACTAAATCTATGCCTATATAGATGTAAATATCTCTTTGATCAATTGGCAGAGTAGACCCTTGATTCCACTGAGGACCTTGGTTTCTGCTGTGATATGAATATCAAATAATAATATACATGGAAAGAATACACTTTGGTGTGGTTAAAAGGCTTAATCTGCATGAATATAGGATATCTTCATTGCTCATGTGTAATGTAGTGAGGTAATCTAAACAAGTGCTAAGAAAAGCTTATATGCAAATTCTGTACAAACCTGCATCCTCTACTATGTATTTTAAAGAGTAACTGTTTTACCAGTGTTACCGATAATTTGAAATAAGGTACGGATACTTTTTCATAGCCAGCTCCTTGAAAAGTAAGTTATTTCTTAGTTGTTATGAATTCACCTGTATGGCAGCTTTGGAGGAAACTGTTAAATATTTAAATTACCTAAAATAGTTTTCTGTGCTCAATAATATTTGTGCTTTAAGGTCTTACATCCTAGCTTGTATCATACCTTAAAATAATCCCTATGCGTCTCACTTGACAGGAAACTAGAAAATCATTTTTATCTGCTTTTTAAAAGGTCACCAGTATAGGATGAAACATTAACTAACCTGAAGCTTCACTTGGGGTACCTTATTGCAAGGGGTATGTGGGTGTGTGGGGAGTATATGTGTGTGTGTGATAGTTTGACAAGAAGTTCCTTTCAGGGGGCAGAAATATTGAGGGGTAAAAACCTGAATTTTCTTCCCATCACACAGGTGGTTGTATTTTCGAAATGTCGGCTGTTTGACACTGCACTGCTCAGAGGTTAGGAATGAAGATAATTTAGTGGGCAGAGCACAGGTGAGAGAGGCAAAAATAAATAAAATGTAATTTATTATATAGTTATGCAATTTATTTATTGGATATCACCTCCTCACATGTGGTGCATGTATATGTGAAGTGTGTATATTAATGACCAAAAAATTCTGTCCCTCAGTCAGGTCAGCATATTGTTCTCTTAAAGAAGTCTTTTTAGAATAAATAAATACAGACTACCTTGAAGAGCTCAATTAATGGCATTAGGAGGTCTAATGTCAGATTAATTACATAAATAGAATGAAGTTGGAGGAAAATGCTTGAGAGACTTAGTATCTTAGGCACTTAGAGTAAAAAGTGCTCTGAAGCCATTCTCCAGCGTGATCAGAAAGTCACATCAGGCTGCATCTTGTGCTTTGTTGGCTTTGGCAAACCCTAAACAGCTGAGCTAGGAGGAAACTGAGGGGTTTGGGGAACCACGCCAATCCTTAGTATGGGTCAGGGCCAGAGAAGTTTTGTTGAAAGGTGGTGTAGGCCACCCAGGTTGTTATGCACTAAATTTAGTGGGTGGGAAATTTTGCAGTATAAATCCAGGTTACTTACAGTGAATAAATTTTGTAGCTTTTCAAGATCCCCCATAATGCTAATGTATTTGGCAGTGTAGCCTTTTTAAAGTTCTAAGCAGTGTCAGCTGCGCCTGTACTGAAGCCCTCTGTGGGCCTCATTCTGATGGGAGGTATATTTACAGTCAAACATCACCTGTCACCATGGCTTCTTTTTGGTCAGTGATCCTGATTTTGCTATAGTGGCCCATAATGTGTAGAAATCTTCCAAAATGCATCTGCTTCAATTTAACTTCCCCCATTTAAAAAAAAAAAATTGTAAGAGTTCTGGCTGGTAAAGATATAGGGCTTTTTTTAAAATTAGGACCATGTTCTTTACCTTCCCTTTTACATCCCTTTCTTCCCTTTCTTCTTTTTATTATTCCATTGCTTGTGTTTTCTGTGGTTCAATTTGGATAGGATCATGTACAATAGCTATGGCTCTCTGCATCTTTCTAAAGTTATGGCAGGCATCTTAAAAAAGAACAATAATGGTTTCCTTAAATTTTAATATTCTCTTTTATAATACATGAATGGCTCTTGCACCTGAATGCTGAGATGAAATGAACAGTCTTCTAGATAACATATAACTAAAGTGTCTCAAACTTTTGCAGTAGTGTAGATCTATGTCACTATCCGTAGCCTTCTGAACCACCCTCCCTCCCCTTTACAATGGTATACACTGCCTGCTTCTATTTATGACTGTAGAACCCCTTTGAAGGAACTATAGCAGTAGTTTATTTGGAAGAGTAATATTAGAAAATTACTTAATGTTGTTTTAGTTTTATTTTAATGCTATTTAGCAGTTTTAGATAAGGTAGAGAAGTCAGCCCCATGTACCAACCAAATCTCTGTGGACCACTAACAGGTACTCCGCAGACCATGATTGAGGACCTCAGTTCTAACTGAAGTGTTTATATCACAGAATTAATACGCATTTTTATTTTTATGTTGTGCTGTGTGTGGATCTTGAGAAGCACTCAAGAGTGCTAATCTCTTCTGAAAGCTATGCATCTGACCCAAATAGAAATTGCTTCTCTCTCAATACCTACACCTCCTCCACCCACCCCCCAACCCCCCCCATAAAATCTAAGACCTGTTTAAAAAACTTTTCCGTATATTTTCTGGAAAAACAAATACCAAACATTTTTTACTTTTCTAACCCAACCCTCCTGCTTCTTCAGAGTTTATTATTCCTTCTTCTAAAAACAATGCTTTAAAATTAAAAAATTGCTAAATGGTTTGTATTTGGAGAGTAGGATCTGATGTATCAGTTCTTTTGTGGTTTGCTTTCTGCTGTGGGCATGCAGAGATAGTTTTGCTTTTGCTGAGCCACATTCATTCTAACTGAGGCCTTTTAGCTGTTCTCTTCTAAAAAACCTGTTTTTCATGTACCCATTGAATTTTTCTTCTTAACTAGCATGAATGCTCATGTGATGTTGATATCTACTGTAATAAATCCAGGTTTTTAATCAGTTTATTCCATTAACGCTTTAAATACACCTGGCAAATTTACTTAAAACTACAGGTGTGGGTTGGTTTTTTTGTTTTTTTTTTGCAAGGATAGGTTGTTATCCAGGGTTAAAGTATCATTTGATGGGCCACAGAACCCTCCTAATCTCTGGGCCCCCTTCCCATATTGTCCTGGCCCCAGCTCAGGTAGGTAGTTGCAAACACTTCTCGGTACCATATGCATCAGATATTGCTCCATAAAAATGTGGTTATCATTTCATAAAAATACTGGCCCCAATTCTGACCTCACAGACTGCTCCCTCCACCACTCTCCACCTCCTTGGCCTCAATCCCGGCCTCATACTCTGCCTCCACCATGTCACTGGCCTTGATCTTGGTGTCTCATGCTGCCCCCTGCTCCCCCCACCCCCAGCCTGCTCTCACACCCTGCCCCCTCCCATGTAGATTCCACGACTCCCTGACCCCCGGGACCCTTCCCTAACCCGCCTGCCCTCCTGCCTGCCAGCTCCCTGGTCCTGTTTGGTGCCCATGGAAAGGCACAGATGGGATGCATATCTCTATTTTAGCTCCCACAGAGTGGCCACCCACCGGCTCCATGGCCCGATTCCCCAACCTGCTGACTCTCCAACCCCTCAGTGGCCCATAGTTAAGAGCAGATCCCCATTGAGCTGGGTGCTGTGCAGTGCAACCAAAGGAAGATGCACATTCATTAGGGCAGGCTCTTGGACTAAGTCAGTCTGGGTTCAAGTCCCTTCTCTACTACCGGATCTGGGAAAATCACTTAGCTGCTCTGTACCTCCATTTCCCGTCTTTTCCTTGAGGTAACAGCCCTGCCATACTCCCAGGGGTGTGGGGAGACTAACTGCAGTACGGCTTGTGAAGTGCTCAGGTCTGACAGTGACGGGGCCAGAAATCTTGTAAGAGGCAGCCCCTTTCCATGGTTCAGCTGGCTTTGTGCAGCCCCCTCTCCAAAGGCACCAGGCGCCACTACTGACCCACAGGACAGAGTCCTTGACACCATCTCCCTTGCTACCTCTCAGGACAGGTTTACTCCCTTACCCTTTGCTCTCACCCAGGCTGCTGGGAGCTATTCATTCCTATCCTGCCTCCAGTGGCCAGAGATCCCCATCCCCATCACCCCACTCTGTTTTTAGTTCTGGCTGCCTGACCCTGGCCAGGGCCCTCTCCTTTGTTGACTTGCTCTGTACAGAGCCAAGCACAACCAGGCTATGCCTCCCTAGGGTTCCAGCTGGTGCACAAAGTAGGGGCATTAATTGGAGGGCGAACTGGTGATTGATCCCACGTGCAAAAGGTGGCACATGCTGCATCCTCCCTATAAGCTCAGAGGGGCAGGAAAGCCTGGCTATATGGGTCAGGCCTTGCCCAAGCCTCACCCCAGGCTGCCCCGGGGCCTTGGCCATGGCCGCGGCAGAGCTGTACATCTAGGTACGTGTTGCCTGCACAGAGTGAATGCGGGGAGTGATCCACTGGAGATGGCTGCTTCCTGGCCCACCTTCCCCAGGGAGTATCCTGCTGGTCTCCACCTGCCTGCCCTGGCCAGCCCCACCCGCTGCCCTGCCTGGCCTATTTCCAGATGCCCCGTCGAAAACCAGCAGCCCCCTCATGCAAGCAACTAGAACAGCCAGGGGGCAGTGAGCTAGCAGCTTCACTTAGCTTGGTGAGGGTTCTGCCCTAGTTGTCCCTCCTCCATTAGTGCAGATGGTCTGCCTGCCTGTCTGCACTGGGCAGTCCCAGCAACAGCTGGAGCCTGGAGGGGGCTGCAGCCTTGATAGAGAAGTCCTTAAGCAACCCCAGCTGCAAAGCCTTTATAGTCCTTCGGCTGAGCACACTAATGGTTAAAATGTTACCTGGCGGTTGAGGAGTAAGGGAATGAAACAATCCCATGGTTCTTTGGGGCAAAGGGGAAAAATGCCTTCACCACCCATTACCAAAATGCACAGCACTTGCCCTTTAAGAGTGTAGGGGTGTGGTGATGCAAATGAGAGTGCTCTGCCCCTGCCAGTCAGGCTGGGGGCAGTGGGTGGGGCCTCTGGCGCTTGGTTTCAGGGAAGTTGTTGCCTGGGGACTGGGGTTTTGCAGCGGAGCAAAGCGCAAGCCAGACCTGCACATCTGGGTCCATCTGGCCCACACTGCTGGAGCAGCATGGGGCCCTGCGGCTGGTGCATGGCCTTTCCCACAGGGAATCCCAGCTGGCTTGAGCATGCTTGCTATGACCAAAGAGGACGACGAAGCCTTGGAGCTGCCCTGCAGTCTGGTGAGCGCTGCCAACTCTATGTCACACCATGGCCACAGTTCCTGGGCCAGGGTGTTCAGACCCATTTTTCTATTTTTTGTGGCCCCAGAACGCTGGTCCCTCAAATTTGTGGGCCCTGGAATGGCATTCCGGGGCATTCCTGCTTACTTTAACCCCCTGTTGTTATGTCTTTGATTGTATCCCATTTTAAACAATTCCAGTTCTTAGAGTCCTAGAATATGCTAAAGATTAGTGTAATAAATCATCTTATGATATGTCTATTTTATTTAATTAAAGAAAACCAGGCTTTAAAATTTTGTTTGCAAAACAATACTGTATCTAAATCATTAGACTTGCCGACACTGTATAATACTACAAGGATTTTGCATTTGAGGAGGCTGAATTAAGCATGGTTGATGAAATCCTAATACATTGATATCATTAAGATTTTTGCCATTGATTTCAGTCTAGCTGGGTTTTCATTTCTTAGCCTCATCTACACTGCTGGTGGTATTGACAGGAGATACACAAGCTACGTACTGAAACTTTCATGTTAGTCTAGTTCAGCAAAAGAAGACTAAGCAGCAGTCCAAGAAAGTAAACAATAGATTGCAGTGATCATAACCAACAACCCCCTCTGAAGCGCATCATCAAGGATCTACAGCCTCTCCTACAAGATGATCCCTCATTCTCTCAGGCCTTGGGAGACAGACCTCTCCTCACTTACAGATAGCCCCCCCAGTGTTAAGCAGATACTCACGAGCAGCCAGAGACCAAGTAACAGAACTGTTAAACATATCCCTCCTGCAAAGCGTGTTGCCAACTTTGCCCACTTATCTGCACAAAAGACACCAGCACAAGACCTAACCAAGCCAGCTACTCCACCAATGGCTCATTCACCTGTTCATCCATCAATGTGATTTATGCCTTCATGTGCCAGAAATGCCTCCACACCCTATACGTTGGACAAACAAGACAATCTCTTTACAAAAGAATAAATGAGCAGAAGTCTAACATCAGAAATGACAACATTCAAAAACCAGTGGGGGAGCACTTCAGTTTCCCTGCCTGCATTGATGATTTGTTAATAGCTGTGCTCAAACAAATGAATAACAAGTTGAAGCTTCAAAGAGATACTACAGAATTGGAATTCACATGCAAATTGGACAGTTTCTTCAGGACTAAATGGAGGACTATGGATTCTTTTCTCATTACAACAGGTGATTCGATCTCACCTTCTTCTATATGCTATTCATCAGTGTTTGAATCTAAACTACTGCACTGATCTGCTATAACAGTCTGACCTGATCCTGTGACATTTCCCTGCATTTATTTTCCTCCCATTCTGTAAGTTCCTCATCTTCAAAGTGTCTGTCAAAGTGGGATTTTCTCCCATGAAAGCTCATGCAATAAATACATTTGTTAGTCTTAAAGTGCCACAGGACTCCTTGTTATTTGTACTGAAACTTGCATATGTTCTGTCGACTGACTAACTTGCACTTACTGCAGTATGCTGCATCAACAGGAAATGCCTTCTAGTCAACACAGCATTACTCTCTTGGGGCGGGGGTGGGGGGTTTACTGTGCTGGCCAGAGAGTACTTCCAGGATCAATTGTGTGGGTCTCCACTGCCCACTCAATCAATCCTGCTGCATTGATCAATGGAGCCTGATGCATCATCTACTACAGAGTAGACATTCCCTTAATGTTTCCCTTCCATCTCTGCTATCTTAGTGGGAAAAAAAAAAAAGTAACTTTTGAGAAAAAAGCTCCTAAGTGAAATTCTGGTCAACCTGCTGTGGTTGATGCAGCGTGAGTCTAGACACTGTGTGACCTGTGTCAACCCTAAAATTCCCTCAGCAGCTGTCTACAAAGACCATTCTCTGCAACAGGGACAGTTCTCGTTCCAATAATAAACTCCACTGACCAGTAGTCACAGAAATGGGAAGTCACCCTATCAGGTCTACTATACGTGACCCAGGTTTTAGCACCATAGAAGAGAGCGAGATTAACAATGGCCTGGTGTACGAGAAGCTTCGTTTGATCCTTTGTGTCACCATCTTTGAAAACCTGTTTTCTCAAGCATACAAAACCTGTACTGGTGCATTAAAGGTGGTATTGAATTTTTTTGTCAATGTCAGTCTATCTGTCACAGAAAGCTATCACTAAATCAGTAACTGAATGCCAGACTGCGTATGACTGTGCCCTGTGTGTCCACTCAGAAGATCTTCAAAAAATAGTCCACACTTTCTCTGAGGACTTCAACCAACTCAACTTCAGATTTAACCCACAGAAAACTAAATTTTCCACAGCTGTAAGAGGAAGTGGCATGGAGCTGCTCTGCACTGTGTCTGATTCTACCGATGCTATCAGGTTTTCTCACTTTCAAAATCCTTTGGCATTCAGTGAGCTTTAAACACCTTTGAAACTGCTCTTCAAAATATCCTAGTTTGTCTCACCTATCAAGGACTAGCAGACCTTCAGTACGGAACTTCTTTTGTTACTGAGCCTTCATAAGGTGTGCCAAGGGCAAACTCTCTTGAAACATAATACAGTCAAAAAGGATTGCAGCAGGAACATTTAATTTATTCTATTAAGAAAGCTAGAACGTAGTAGAGGAAACATGAAAATCATATGGATTATACAGAAAATGCATTAATAATTTTCTAAATCATTTTGATAGTACTATTAGAAAACGGAGAATGTAGTTAGAAAGGTAAAGTCCATTCTTTTTGAGAATACTCTTTTTTTATCTTGAAGTTAGAGCACTCTTATCTTTTCTCTGGAAGAATCTAACAGTCAGGTAACCCTCTTTAAGGTTCTTATGGCTAGCTGTGTTCAAATTACCTCATCTTAGGATCCTACCCTGGGCGTTGTATGCAAAAACGATGTCCTTTAAGCGACAGAAGGGTATTTTCATTTCTTAGAAGTCACCCCTTTGTTTGTGGATTAAAGGGTTAGTTGCTGTCCAATCATTTTAGGCCATGAGTAAATTAAGAAGTCTCAGTCAAGTAACTTTATTTTAAGTAGCTTGCATGCCTCAGGTATAGCTGACAAGTTTTGAGAAGTGAGTTAAGTAAACAAGTTTGCTAATGAGTACCTCCCCCAGAGAAAAATTGTAGTTTTGCACCCTCAGTTAGGTTCCTCTTTACCCAATTATGCTCTGTTTCCCTCAGTTCTCCTGTTTTTCATTCCCTCACCCCCAACTCATATATTATGCTTGCCGTGATAAGGGCAAGTATCTTACATGTATGTCTGATCATCATCTTCATTCATCACCAGATCAAGTGGGAAAGAGGTCATGTATGTTCTTTGATGGAAACTAGGAACTATTCGATTGTCATGGTTATTGCGAGATGTTTGTACAAGAAGTGTTGTAAGACATTCATAAAACATTGAATATTATGTTCCTAAGTGTTGGGAAGAAGCATGTCACTTAGGTGGGATGGCTCTTTGTTGACTCATTTGAAAGTGAGAACAATAAACATCATTCAGCCCAATCCAAACCTGTGTTTACAGTCTGGAGGAGAGGCAGGCCTGAGCATGTACAGAGATACAAAGACTAGTGGCTCCTCGTGATTGAGCTGCAGTTAATGACATCCTTGTTATAAAATGAAACAGAAGGTGGGGATACTAGAAGAGAAGAATAAGGAGCATAATCTATTATGGAGGAGCATTCCACCCCAGGGTCTTATAAAAAAGTGGATCCCAGCTCCCTGGCCTGGGTAAGTGCCGGAAGGACTGACCAGTTTATTAGATAGGAAAACAACTTGTTGGAATGATTTCATGTGTTCATTCCACTATCAATGCTTGTGTGCTCCAGTGCAATTATCAGAGGGATTTTCCCTTAGTATGATCTGCTGGAACATCATGAGCACTTGCTGCTTCCTTGCGTGCTGTTGGCAGATCTAAAGGGCTGAGCCATTTCCCTCCTGCTTCCGAGGATGGTGGCTAGAGGTTTTTTTCCCCTTGCTTCTGCATGCCTTTAGTCAAGTGTTCAAATACCACTTATTTTTGTCCTGTATAGTTAATGTGGCTTAGTAATGAGTGTAATTTAAAAAAAAAAAAGTGGTGTTCGTGTGGATCTGGCCTTGATACCAGATATATGCTCTGCTCTCCAGGTTTGCCGCTCTTGAAGTAAGGCAGTTCCTCACACAACCTGCAGTTTAAGCATCTTGTCCATCTCTGGTGCCCAAGATAGTGGTGTTAGCTGCCTCACCTCTGCCCCGGGCTGTCCAACTGCTTCAGCCACCAGGGTACTAACTAAGACTACGTCTACACTAGAGGGCTTTTTTTAAGTTGACTTAATTAGGTTGACTTAAAGTCAACTTAATTAAGTCAACTTAGAAAGTCCCCATTTGTTAAAGTTGACTTTGTAAAGTCAGCTTATGCCAGGGGGACCCATTTAAAGTCAACTTAATGAAGTCAACTACAAATGGGTCCCCAACTTAAGTCGACTTTATAAAGTTGACTTAAATGACTCTAATGCACTAAGCTGACTTTATTAAGTCGACTATAATGGGTGCATTGTGTTAAGTAAACTTAATAAAATTGACTTAACCCTTAAAGTCAACTAAGGGCAGGAGTTAAGTCAACTTAAGCAGATGCTTAAGTTGACTTAATGAACTCCAAATGTGGCCAGGGAGCTGGTTAAGTTGACTTAATCCTCCATTGTAGGTGGTACCATCTACAGGGAAGCCACAGATGATCGCGCTGGCTCCCCTTTCTGCAGTGACTGAACCATCATCCCCAGTATCGACAGGTATAGCTCCACCATTGTCTCAAGAAGAGTTGTGTTCTTCATTAGGCTGTGAAGTGAGGTCTTCTGTGTGCCTAGCCTGTCTCCCAGTCACTAGCATATCACCTGCCTGCCCTGGTTTCAGCCTCACTCAGAGGGGACTCAGAGACAGCTTGTGCCTCTGCATAGTGTGTGATGCAACACTGTGTGCTTTTGCTGCCCTATTGGGTCCTGCTAAAGGAAAACCCTTTGACAGCTATTCACAGCAGTGCCCCGGCACCTACAGTGGAATGGACATATGCAACAGATCTTGAAGAATAACAAGTACAAAAAGGTTAGTAACTGTTTTTAATATGTGCCCACTCTAGATTGTGTTTCTCCTTCACCTGTAACCTTATGTTTTCAAATCCTTTTACTTGCTTTTTATTTGAATCTTTAAATCTTCCTTTCTTGAATAGACTTCCATTTGGTTTTACTATAGATAGGTTTTTGTTGAAGGTAATTGTTGAACTGAAATGAAACCAGTAAACCAAGGATGCACAGCTTCAGCAGAGCCAATGGCTCAGTGTACATAGCAGATGTTTAGAAGATTAGGGACTGGGCACCTGAGCATAATAAAGTGCTGGTAGCCTGCAGAGAGAAGGGACTGGGTCCATGGAGTCTAGAATGGAATTATAATGCTTGTGCTGCCAATGGCTGGCCAAACTGGGAAGATTTCATGGGGTGGAGACAGATCTCTTACACTGTAAGCAGCTGATAGTGATTCACCCTGGACACCTCAATTAAACTCAGGTTAGCTCCACATTTCTCACTCTTCCATTCAGCTCCATGAATTCCTTTCTTACCTATGTGCTGTCTTAAGTTCATACGTCCTTCACCCCATGCTACAGCTACAGTAGAACTAGGAGAAATTTTTGGGATTAATAGTTTGTTCACCAGAAAATGCAGTTTGAGGTCAACCAACATGGTCTGCAGATTTGACACCAACTCATCAAATAGTTTCAGACAAAAAATGATTTTAGTCCGGATTTAAAAGGTAACTTAAGGGCCATTCACAAAACAATTGGTTTGGTACTACTCACCCCATAACTAGTATTTAAGGTACTCACCTGAGAAATGGGAAATCAAGGTTCAGATACCCATTGTGGAGTCAGGGACATGAAAGCAGGGTCCCCACCATACAGCTGAGTGCTCTAATTACAAGACTATTAGGGTGTTCTAAGGCTGGGGTCTCTCAATATTGCCTATTGAAGCTGTTCCACTGTGTTCATTTAAAAAAAATTCTTAGTAGTCCTTAGGTCAAAGAGAGTTTGAGAGTGAGTCTATAGTTTGGGGTTAAGGCAGTCATCTGTGAGGTGGGAGACGGACCCAAGTTCTAGTCCCTGTGCCTATACCTATTCAAATATACAAAATGGAAGAGCTTCAACAGGAGAAATTAAGAAAGCTCCACCTCAGAATACCCATAGCCCGGAGGCTAGAGAATTCATCAGGGAAATGGGAGACATTCATTCAAGATACCTGCTCCAGATAAAACACTTGTACCTGGGTTGTCTTCATCCTAAGTGAATGTTCTAACCACTAGGCTAGTGGGAATAAGGTGGTTGGATGGATGGTGTCTTCCTCACGTGGTTGCTTTTTGCTGTTCATTTCCCTTGCTTTTATTTTTAAAATGGTTATAAATGCCTGGAAATAAAATATT
Organism: Podocnemis expansa; assembly: GCA_007922195.1. Taxonomy (NCBI): domain Eukaryota; kingdom Metazoa; phylum Chordata; order Testudines; family Podocnemididae; genus Podocnemis; species Podocnemis expansa. The sequence continues at coordinate 11,049,504 of ML682034.1, forward strand.
TTGTTCAACTCACAACTAAATTTTTCTCAACTTCTTTGATTCATTGAAAATTCCAAACATTTCAGTTCAGTGTGAAAATGTGTAATATATATTTTGAACTGCTGGCGAACTGTTCGTCCAACCGTGTCTCAACAGTCCCCTCCTCACGCCTGCAGAGAGTGAAAGACATTGCAACCAGACAGCTGATGGAGGAGGAGCACAGCTTTTTGGACAGACCCTTCATCTATGGAACTATTATTTCTGTTATGATTTCCATTATTTCAGTAACCAAAGTAATTACATTCTAAAGATGGGGAAAGTGAGACACATAAAAGTTAAGTGACTTGCCCAAGATCATTCACCAAGCCAATAGCAACATTATAAGTAGGATCAAGGAATATAAGTAGACCTCATGACTCATTTGTAAATATGTGCGCTGTCTTTCTTAGCTGTTCGAAGATTAAAAGACAAGTTTCAAATTCACTACTTTGTGTAATACATATTTCAGAGGCAATGCGTTTTTTGTTCTCCCATCAGTTTCTAAGCTATTTCTCCATCACTGTATGTAACTAGGTTGTTTAGATTTTAAAAGTGAAATGTTCAGGGGGACTATTTTGGTGTAGTTAAGAATGGTGTGACAGAAAAGAATTTCCATTCCTCTCTCTCCTCAGTCAAGCAGCCTCATTCCTTCTCCTTCCCGGCACCCTGTGGATTTGATTCTTTGTGAATGAGAGATATGGTTCAAAGGCTTATATGGAGAAAGATCTGGAAAATCAGGCCAGGTGTAGGAGAGTAGGGAGTTAAGTTTTCATTAGCCCAAGCCAAACTTGGTGGGTAAAGGTCCTTGACATACAAGTGTTCAGCCAATTTCTTGTCAGTCAGGTGGGCTTAGCTGGCAACTGCTCCTTCAGGAAGGGTCAAAAAATAAAGGTAAAAACACTGGTTTTTGACAGATGAAGGTTTAGGTCCCAAACAAGGAATGCTGCCAGCTTTCCGGGGCAGTATCTCTGCATGCATCAGATATAATTATCATGTTACATGCTCGATATGAGTTTGTCCTCTTCCACGTTCAGCTTTCGAGGATATTTATCCTCTCAATAGTTCCCTGGTGAAAGGAACAGAAAAGAGTAGACGAGTATCAAGACACATCAGTCCTCAGTTCAGTGAAAAGCTTTTTATTATATTGTTGGGAAAGTACTCCATTGCTCTGTTGATATTACAGCTAGCAAAAGCTAGAAAGTGAAGGGACATAAAGGTTAAAAAGGCTAAAGCAATAATATTTTAAAAGATGAATAATTTAAACAGGAAAAAGTCATGCATAATGAATAAAACAAGAAATCCCGCTTGAGATTTGGGATTCGTTCATTTGTTGTACTTTGTGAAATTTAGCTGGCTGCACTGTACTTCCAACTCATCTCATCTAAGTATAGTTCAGATCAACACATTAATGCTTTGGTGTGTGGAATCCTCATGTTGGCTCTTTGTGTTGAAACTGATTAAATTTTAATATGTGCAGCTTAAGCTTAAAGTGGTCACAAATGATTCATAATCTTGATGTAGGCTTTTCAGTAAAATAGTTGTCTGCAAAAGAATTTTCTCTAATGACCATAGTTGTCATTGTATTTTTTTATTTTCTGTGATCTTTCATTTTCTTGGGAGCCCAGGAGCAAATGTGATCTTAAATCTGAAGCAACAGTCTAACTGCTCAAAGCCACAGAAAAAAAGCATGTTGATAAAGAATTTTATAACTATGATCTCCAGTTTCAGAATTCTTGCTAGTAATAACAAGAGATGGAAAACATGGAGAGTTGAAAAGGTGGTAACCAATGATGTAGTCTTGATTTTTAAATTAAGCCAAAATTTGACTGTAATAATTACTTCATCATTTTACTTCAGTACATTTTGTTAATAAGGGTGGTAAACATGCTTGCCAGGTTTAAAACAACAATAAAACCAGCATCTTTACTGAACAGATCCACGCAGGGGCATCGCTGGCACTGGGCACATGGGGCCCGTGCCCCGAATCCCGGTGCCAGTGCCCCAGGTCCTGCGGGGCCCCGCCTCTCCCAGTCTCCAGCACAATCCGGCCAGAGATCAGCAGCCACTTCCCCATGGCCGGGCTGCCCTGTGGCCATGGCTGCCACTCCCATCCCTGTCCCCGGCTGGGCATCCAGGGCCCAGCCGCTTGCGGCTGCGGTGGCCACTCCCAGACCTGTCCCTGGCCAGGGGCGTGGCCTGTGAGCAGGGGGCGGGGCCTGTGCCCTGGGTCCTTCCCTGGGGCAGTGATGCTCCTGGCTCCATGTAAGATGAACCAGTCCTCCTACAACCCAGGTGTTTACTAGTCAGGAAGGTATTCAGGACTGTCAGCAGACCTGATTTTTCTGCCAGATTCCTTATTTTTTTCTTGCTGTATTGGTGGGGTTACAAAGTTAGGCACTGAGCCAGGGTAAGGCTAGGTTAATAGATTAAAGTTAAAGCATTAATGCTTTAGTCTCCTCAGTTGGTACAAATGGGCATAGTCTTACAGAAGTCAGTGGAGCTCTCCTGTTTACTCCAAGAATCTGATCCAATGATTGCACAATAACCATAACTTATTCATTTTGCAAAAAATGAAGTCAATGAGAATTGTCCAGGTGTATCTCAAGATTCAAAGTGTCAACTGTATATTAAGGTACACATCTAAGCTTATAGCTATGAATATTTCTTTAGGGGTGTTATGTGGAGGAACTGAAATTATTGTGCTTATTTTAGCTTTTGGATAATTGTCCCTATTGTGGTCAATAGGAATTTTTCAATAAACTTCAGTAGGGATAGGATTTCACACAGTGCCTTTTAGGGGAAAAATTAAGAGTACAGTAGCTAATCAAATATAGTTGGAAGAGAATATAATTATAATTGGAAGAGAACAGTGAATTGCACTAGACAGCTATTGAGTGGGTGCTCAGAATAGCTCTAACAGTGATTTGATATTCTGTGGAAAACAAATTAAGCAACAGCCTAAGCAGCTATGGCTCTCCCTGAAGTCAGTGAGAGATGGAGCTCATTTATACTGAGAGATATATGTCTAGAAATCCAGGGATAATAGGATATGAGCTAAAGTAGAGCAAAGGAAGTCCTTTGCTGATTGTTTTCCTTGAAAAACATCTTTCTCTGCCCCTGTATATGCAAGTTGCATTATTTTGCCTATCTAATAAATGGGAGATCACTGCAATTTATACAACTTTGCTATTACCACTGTTCATCCATTTTCTGATCAGTGTCGTTCCCTGTACTTATTTCTTCTTGCTATGGTGTAAACCAGGAATGTCCTAGTTGAAGTCAGTGGAGTTACATTAGTCTCAACTAGGTGCAAGTGAGTGCAGAATAAGCTTCAATTTTTAATGTATATAATTGTTTACATTACCTCAGAATTTTGCTCAGAGCTTTTTTAATAGAAATTTCTTGCTTTGTTTGGACCTTACTATATAAAATTGCAACTTTAACATTGCATTAATTATTTTTGCCTTTTTAAGAAGGTAAAAAGTAATGTTACATCTCTGCTGATTTCACTGTGTACTTGCCAAGACGGGCCATAGCTATTTTGCCTGCCAGGGCAGAAAACCTTTTTGACTCCCTTCCACATCTCACACCATGGTAGAGGAAATGAGAGAGAGAGTGAGAGACTGGCCGATCAAGCAACAAAAAAAGGAGCTGGCAGATAAGAGTATGTGGGGGGGGGGGGGGCCCCCCAAACTTCACAGTGATGTGGTGCCCCCTGGAAACTGGCATGCAAGGCAGTGTCCCTGCTCACCAGTCCCTAGACCTGGCTTACTGCATAATGAAAAACATATGCAACTGTGGAACTCCACAATGAAATAGCAGCAGAAAACCACACGTATGTAACTAATGTAAATATAATATATTTGTCATTCCATAATGCCATAAAATAGCATCTTTCTGCAAACTTGTGAAAAGTTCATATTTTGTATGTGAGAAACTGATTTTTTTCAATGACTTTGAAGTCTGTTAGGGCCTGATTCAAAAGCTAATTAAATCAAAGGGGACTCTCTGTTCATTTGAGTGAGCTTGGCTCAGGCTATTAGAGTATGTCTACACTGCAGTTTAAAAAAAAAAAAAAAAAAAAAAAGCTCTTAGTATGACTGCAGGTGGCCCAGTACAGAATCTTGAGGCTCAGACTGAGGGACTATAAAGTTGTGGTATGGACATTTGAGCTCAGGCTGGAGCCCAGTCTCTTTGTGGGGTCTCAGAGTATGGGATCCAGCCTGAGCCCAAATGTCTATGCTGCAGTTTTTAGCCCCACAGGCTGAGTTAGCTCATCCAGGCTCTGAGACTCATTGCTGTGGGATTTTTATCATAGTGTAGAACTTACCCTCTGTTTTTAATGTTTTCATGTTGGCTTGCCAAAGATTTACAGAGTACTAGGAACCTGGAATATTTTAACTGGGAAAGTGCAGCTGCTTTTGAGTTGTGTTTACACACACAAAAAAGAATTCCTCATGGCTTTTTACAGCAAAAAAAAAAAATGGGTTTTTTTAATGTGTCTCATAACTCTACTGGCTGAATTTTTCTTTCATATTTAAAACAAAAAAAATGTCATGTTGGGGCTGAGAGGGTTAGTACATGCACTTGTAACCAAAAATAATTTTTTTTTTTTTAGAAATCCATAAAGATGGGTTAAAAAAGGCCAGAGGAGCAGTCTCAAAGTAAGCATAACTAATTTTCTTAGGGTGAGACTTCTCAGAGCTGTGGTGCTATTCCTCTTGAGTGCTTGAAAAAGATCAAGGACATAATGAGCAAACTGCCAGAAATAAGTAATGTTTTTCTTACCAATGAAGACCATAATAATTACAAGAAATAACTCACTAAGCCCCTGTTGCTTCCTTGTTCATTTTTCATTTACTCAGTTTATTCTTGCCTTTTACTTCATGACAATATTTTCATTCTTGATGCTTCATCGTGTTAATTTCTGTTGTCTTGTTTGTTATTCATAGTGTTAAATACTTCTGAAATTGTTCAGTTTCTTTTTTTCACTGATCAGTGAATTCACCTCTTTTCTCTGATTGTGCGTCTCTCTCCCACTTATTATTTTTCTTCTTTCCCTTCTGCCTCTCTGTTCACATTCCTCTCCAAACATTCTTCTCTCTCTGCTTGCTACAGAATCTCCATACTTCCTCTCATCACCAAACAATTTCCTCTTTTTTCACTTTCTTTCCCAGTCCCTATAATTTCTCCTTTATCCATCTCATCTATCATCCTAAAATTTAATAGCAGCACCTAAAAGGACAAGTGAAAACTGATAGAATCCTTATTCACTTCTTGGTGTGGGCTCTAGATCAGGCTCAGAGAGGAGAAGGAAGTTGATTGAAGACTACTCTTTTCTCCATTGAACAGAAGGGGGATGATCAGTGATTCTTTATTCATCTCTCCCTGCCTGTATGTATGGAGTGTAGTGAAGAATGTCTTATCATCATCTCATCTCTGGAAGGAAAGAAAAAGACCATTACTTTTACTTATCTCACTTTGTATAGTAGTGGAGGAAGGCAGTGGTATCTTCGCTCTACCTAAGAAATATGAGGACCTGTCAGAATCAGTTTTACTAGGTTTTACACAATAGGGATTGAATTTTAAGCTTTCTTTTTTTCTTAAATAAATAAAGCTTATTCTAAAAACATTAAGAGTTAAGGGTGCACTGATGAGCTCTGTTAGGAAGTAACCTTCTGCAATTGATGTAGGTGCTTTGACGTCCAGATTTCAGTGTGGGCACGCCAGACCCATATCCATGAATCCAAGAGAGTTTATCCAGGTTTTCCAACTTTGATCTGGCATTCAAGACTGAAATAAAATGAGATCAGCCATGAGGAACCTATTGATTCTGGCACATTTGGAGATATATCATAGCTAGCCTTTCTCGTTGTACTTCCGTTAGGGGTTGAAACCACAAAGTAGGAGAGGTAATGTAAAGCGTTGGGAGGAAGGATGAGGGTGAGAAGCTGAACAAACCTGAATCTCAATGTTTTTATTTGGTTTAGTTTTAGTTTGTTGTAAAGATTTAGTTCACCCTTCCCTAATTAGAATGTTGCTGAAACACTCTGCGGTAAAAAATAATATGTGGTTAAATTAACATGATTAATTTTAAATATTTTTTTGTAGAGCAATAAAAGTCTTCAACTAAATGATGAAAACTGCAGACTTTATGGGTTTCATGTGATTAATATGGTAGGATGCCCTTCTGCTGGTTTTTGCAGTGTATTTTAATTTCAAATATCACAGCAGAGTGCCTTGCCAGTAGCTCTTGGTGTTTTGATGAAAGGCATGCTTTATTAATTCTGACCTCACCCAAAGGCTGAATGTTGTTGCACTTGAAGAAAACTAGTTGACTGTAAATTAGAATTATCATTGAAAGTGGTATAACTTCAAAGTTAGGCTATGATTAGGGGGATGTTCTACTATATTAATTGAGTTTCCATTTTAATGACATACTGTCTTCCATGTAACAATAAGCAGCTGTGCCATGCTGCGCATTTCAAAGAACATTTACTCAGCCCTTAAATTTACCATTGGAGATCAAAGAGAGAATCCAATGTGTATGGAATGATGAAGGATGCCTCAATTCAAATGGATGGTTGGGCTGGAATTGTGCAACTGGAGGGTGATAAATATTATGAACATTTTCAAGTTGTCTGGCTTACTGGGTAGTGGGTTATATTAAGTTTTATTGCTGCAGTGGGAGTACTTTTATGATGTATTTTGAAGTTATGTCAGGGTATCTAAAGGATATGGATAGATACCCCTTTTTTAGGATTTGCATACATTTCCAAACAGATTTTTAACTGATGGGATTCTTTTTCTCCAGCTTTACTTTTTAAGTTTTGACTTCCTGTTGCCCAGTTATAGATATTCTTAGAAAGAGATGAATACTTGGGCAAGATGAAGAAATCAGTGGGTGAATTTTCATGGTCTGTGTTATAGAGGAGATCAGACTAGGTGATCATAGTGTGTTAGTACCTACATGAGAACAAAACATTTAATAAGAAAGAGCTCTTCAGTTTAGCAAAGAAAGATATAATGAGATCCAGTGGCTGAAAAGTGAAACTATACAAATTCAGACTATAAATAAAGTGTAGATTTTAATCAACTAGTATTTAACCATTGGAACAACTTACTAAGCATTGTGTTCTCGGTCACAGGAAATGTTTACATCAAGACTGGAAGTTTTTATGAAAGATCTGCTTTGATTCGAACAGGAATGAATTTAGGGAAGTTATGCAAAATATTAGACTAGAGGGGTCAGCAACCCCTGGCATAGCACGTGAGCCCACTCTGAACAGCACATGACACGTTGTGGCACCACAGAAATTGCCGCTCTTGCTGCCAAAAGCCACTCCATGTGGTCCCACAGAAAGAAGCCCCCCAGAGTGGCCCCTCCTTGTGGTGTGCCTGTCAGGCCACAGAGAGGGGCCACTCTGGGGGCTTCTTTCTGTGGCATCCCTGAAAACCTGTCCCCAGTCATGCTGCAGAGAAGGGCTGCTCTGGGTGGGTTCTTTCCATGGCATGTCTCAGTGCCTCCCTACCCCAGCCAAAGAAAGCCTCCAGAGCGACTCCTTTTGGCAACAGCTGGGGCAGGCTTTCCCAGGGAGACCACAGAAAGAAGCCACACTGGCCTTTCGGTGGCATGCCTGGGGACCAACCCCCTAGCCATGGTTGTTGCTGAATTTTCAGGCAGCAGCCACTTTTATTCAGCGGAGGCAGCTGCCACACAGCTGAGGGGTCTAGGGGTATGGGCTGGCACAGGACCAAATGGCTCCTTCTGATTTTAAAATTTATGAATCTATTAAATAAGTTAAAATGATTAACTATTACTATTTCTGTTTTTACTCCAAATCTGAGGGGCTTTATATAACTGAAATAGCCACTGTAGGTATTAGGCTATTATTTAGTCAAATAAAGATCTACTCTGGCATTTCCTCTTTAATTAATTGTTAAGAACACAAGAATGGTTGTACTGGGTCAGACCAATGGTCCATCTAGACAACAGTGACCAATGCCAGGTACTTCAGAGGGAATGAACAGAACAGGCAATCATCAAATGATCCATCCCATTGGCAATTTGCAATTTCTGGCAAACAGCAATCTCTAACAATCCTGGCTAACAGCCATTGATGGACCTAACCTCCATGAACTTAACTAGTTCTTTTTCAAATCCTGGTATAATCTTGACCTTCATGATATCCTCTGGCAAGGAGTTCCAGAGGATGAATGTGAATTGTTTGAAGAAATACTTTCTTTTGTTCATTTTAAACCTGCTGCCTATAAGTTTCATTTGGTGGCCCCTAGTTTTTGTGTTATAAGAAGGAGTAAATAAAATTTCCTTATTCTTGACATTAGTCCTAAGTTTATAGATTTGATATATTGTAGCTTTTTTAATTTGAAAAGTCCCAGTCTTATTAATTTATCCTCGTATGGAAGCTTTTTTGTACTTCTAATTGCTTTAGTTGTCCTTTTCTGTACCTTTTCCAGTTTCAGTATATCTTTTTTTCATATGGGGTTACCAAAATTGAGATTTTTGTTATAGATGTATACTGTACTGTTAGAGATGAGGGTCCTGAGTCGTCTTCTGTGTAAATCAGGAATAACTCCATTGAAATGAATAGGATTACATTGGTGAAAGTGAAAGTAGAATCAAACCTGCTGTCTTTGTGATGTTAAACCAGTCTTTTTTGCTGAGATCTAGATAATAGTCATGTTGCAAGTTATAGATGAAAGATAACAATTGTCTCAGAGCTAAAACTCCTTTTAACAGGAAAACAAATTCTTATAATGAAGGCAATGAGAGTTATTCCTGAATAGTAGCGTATAATAGTTGCCTAGTTTCCTACAAAGTCATTGCATTATTTAACTATGAAACCAAATTCTTTTCTGATTTGGCCAATATCCCACTTCAATTTAGTAGTGTGTGATCAAGGCACAAGATTTTTAGTTAACTTCTTTCAGATCATCTGTACAACAGATTCTCAATTAAAAACTGTGGACGTTTTTATGCCAAAAAAAAAAAAAAAACCCTTGTGTTCTCCTAGGCATAGTGTCCCCATGCTCCACCTTAGGTGGCAACATGTTCTGGGTTCCCAGGTTGTAGAATTTTCTAGCCATATTTGTTGGGATACCACCTTGTGCTGTGGTTTGGCATCCTCTCATTGTGCACTTGCCACCCAACCATCTCTCAGTTCCTTCTCAACCGTCTGCAGTTTTGGATGGAGTCTAGGTTCATCAGAGATGTTTCTCTAGTCAAATTTAGTTATTATTTTCTTTCTAGCTATTGTTAGGACCCCTTCTTTTCTCTCAAGAAAAAAAAAGCCTCTTGTTCCTCAGCCATGGCTGGGTCCCCAGGCTTCAAATGCTGTGAGAGCTGTCGCGATGCAGTACTGGCCTCTTATGGCCACAACTACTGTATAAAGTGTCTTGGTGAGGAGAACTTAACCCATAAGTGCCCCACTGTAAAAATTGAATGCCCGGACAAGAAAAGACAGAGACCTATGTCTCGTACTCTTCCTTATGGAACAGGCCCTGAGACTAGCTTCAGACTCCAGCCAAACAGGTTCATCTCCTCACTTCATTCAGATTCGAAAGAAGCACTTAACTCTTCCACATTCTGTATTAAAGAGGAGGGAATCACCTTTGCCTATGGCTAAACTTGATCATACCAAAGAGGCAACAGCCTCCTCAGGTACACAGGTTGGGAAGTCCAATAAATGATCCAACTCAACATCTTTTGATCACCTGGAAGGGAAGAGTCATGCCCACCCACCAAAATCAATGGTAATTAACATGGTAAAACTGTCCATTCTAGCCGCACTGACGACGACTTCAGCTCCAACCAGTCAACGACTCTTGGTGCCGCTAACTACGGTTCTGACACAGGCAGCTGTGGTGCTGACATCAACTCAGGCACCCTCTATGATGCAAACAGATCAACTGGTGTGCTCCACACTGCATGGCTCACCATCGGTACCATCCAGTGCCCCTGTGTCCCAAAGATCCTCCTCAGCACCAGGACCAAAACCAGGTACACCAGCCCCACGGAAACACACAGAAAAGAGAAAACACTGTGCTGCTAAAAGGGACGATACTCACCCACCATCTCCAGGTTCTCCAACAGATGATACCAAAGGCTCCCCACTACATGGAACTCATGGGGGCTCTATATCTCCAACCCCCTTTTCCAGCAGTGAGGATGATGATTATCCAAGAGCCACTTTCTCACCAAAATGACATCCCCAGTACAAGGTCACAAGAGTTACACACAGTCTACTATGCCAGTGTGTCCATGGTACCCTCTACCCTGGTACTGTCCCCCGTCCCCAGGGCATGCTCAATGGCCTGCATGGGATACTTGGTCATGTAATTCCATACCTTCTGTGAGACCATCTACTTCCAGAGCCCACGAGCCATCCTCTACAACTCTACTGACACCACCATGGCCAGAGGTCGAGTACATCCATGACAATACAGAAAACCAAGAAACCATGTCTCGAACACACAATTCTTCATCCTCTCCTGATGAAGCAATTATCCCACTGCCACCCACAGCAAGGGATGATTTCTGTCAGTTTGAGGATCTCTTTCAACATGTAGCAGATGCTCTTGAGATCTCCATGCAGGAGGTGGCTCAATCCCAGCACAAGCTTCTTAGTATTCTACAAATGAAATCTACTACCAGAATTGCACTCCTCATGGATAGTGTGCTCATGGACCCAGCCAACCAGATATAGCAAAAACCCGCAACCATCCCTTCCACCTGTAAGCGGGATGATAAAAAATACTATATATCCAACAAAGACACTAAGTATATCTTCAGTCACCCCACCACCACCTAATTCCTTGGTGGTTGAGGTGGCCAAACCAGTACCAGGAACAGCAGTTTAACAGGTCAACCCCTCAGGAAAAGGATGACAACAAGATGGATCTACAGAAGGAAGGTGTATACATCTGCCACCCTTTTTCTCAGAATAGCTAACTATTTGGCATTGTTAGCTAACTACAATCATGACATGTACATAAAATTCACTGACTTTATTGAAAATATCCCTGAGGAAAAGAAACAACATTTTTATACACTGATTAAAGAGGGACAGTTGATTTCATGAACAGCCCTCCAAGCTGCACTTGGTACTTCAGCTCACATAGTAGCCAGTGGCGTTGTCTTATGCAGATCTTCCTGGCTACATTCAACCAATCTTCCACATCAACTGCAGGTGAGAATCAAAGATCTCCCTTTTGATCAGAAAAAACTATTCTCAGAAAAGAGAGACAACACCACGCATACATCTAAAGACTCCTGGGCCACTTTTAGAACATTTGTTATCTATACGCCGACAGTGAGACAATGAGCATATAGATACTAACCATACAATACATGATATCAGTTCCATCAACGATACCACTTGTTCAGTAGATGACGTAAACAACCACCATGGAACAGACAACGTTTCCACTGCTGCAGGCAACCTTCTAATCAACAATCCATTTCTCAGACTTCTACCTCAAAACCCCAGGTTTGAGGTTTTGGTCAAGGCCCTGCAAGATCTGTCTGAGATTCCAGATCCAACAACCTATCTACTATATAAAGACCATCTTTGTGCTTTTTATCGTGCTTGGGCCAATATAACTTCAGATAGATGGGTTCTAAATTCCATCAGAATCAGCTATATTATCTCTCTAAACTCAAAGCCTATTTTTCATCACCCTTTCCCATCCCTCTTCAGGGACACAACTCACATGCAACTCCTGCATCAGGAGGCTAGTCTCCTTGGACACATAGGAGCTATAGAAAGGGTGCCAGAACAATATCAGAACAAAGTTTTCTATTCCCCATATGTTGTAATGCAAAAGAAATTCGGAGGATGGAGACCAATCCTCGATCTGAGAAAACTCAACAATTCATAAGAACCCAGAAGTTCAAGATGGTCACACTTTCCTCTGTTATCCCAGTCCTGGAACCTGGAGACTGGTTCACAGCCCTGACCTACAGGATGCATACTTTCATATCTCCATACACCCAGATCAAAGAAAATATCTGTGATTTGTGATAGATACACATCACTTCCAATATGCTGTTCTTCCTTTCGGCGTTTCAACAGCCCCAAGAGTTTTTTCAAAAATCCTTTTGGTGATGACAGCTCACTTTCGCAAGTGCGAAATTACTATATTCCCCTATCTAGGCAACTGCCTAATAAGAGCACACATTCCTGATAATGGCACAAAAGCAGTCATCTTCACACGGCTCCTCTTCCTATATCTCAAACACTTACTAAACATACAGAAACCAGTAATATCCCCTACACAATCAATAAAATTTATTGGAGCTCATCTCAACTCCCAGATGGCAAGAGCCTTTCTGCCAGACAAGAGCTTCAATATGATCACAGGTCTGATGCATTTCATTTAGAACTCTCCAACCACCACTGTCTAGACCTGCCTACGACTATTGGGACACATGGCTTCTACGACATTCATAGTAGGCAACACCAGACTGCATATATGGCTCCTCCAACTTTGGCTTGTGAGAGTGTACAAACCCCATCTTTACTCCATGAACAAAACAGTGCCTATACCATCAGAAATCAAGGAATCGCTTCAGTGGTGGACACAACCTGAAAACCTCAAACAAGGTGTACTGTTCATACAAAACCCTCCATCCCTGATGATAATCATGGACACTTCCCTTCTTGGTTGGGGTACTCACCTTTGGCATCATGTCACCTAGGGAAAATAGTGACTTCAAGAGTCATCCCTTCACATAAATCTTCTGGAGCTCCGTGCAGTACACAATGCCTGCCTTCACTTCCATGACTTCATCATATACCAATGCATAAAAGTGATGACAGACAACATAGCCTGTATATTTTATATGAACAAACAGGGAGCAGCAAGGTCATACTCCCTATGCAACAAAGTCATGAAACTCTGGAACTGTTGCATTGCAAACAAGGTGCAAATCTCAGCAGCCTACCTTCTAGGTGTGAAGAACACAATAGCAGATTCCCTTAGTGGGTCATTCCTTCCAGACCACGAGTGGGAGATCTGAACCCCATGCTATGCAGCATATTTTCTCAGTGGGGCTACCCATCTATAGACCTTTTTGTCACTCAGTAAGACCACAAATGCTCCTCATTATGTCCCCAGATAGGCATAGGCAAGGGCTCCCCTGGGGATGCTTTTCTCCATCCCAGCCACGAGGCCTCTATTTTGCCATCCTGCCTATTCCTCTGATTCTTCGAACACTCTTAAAAGTTTTGAACAACAAATTGACTGTAATTATGATCATGCCAGCATGGCCAAAATGACTGTGCTTCACCCTGCTGACCCAAATGTTGACAAAACCACCCAGAATGCTTCTGCACCTGATAGACCTGCTGTCACAACACAATGGTCACACCCTCCATCCAGATATAAAGAAACTGCATCTGACAGTGTGGTTCCTAGTTGGCTGTAGCATGAAGAACTACAGTGCTCCAAATCAGTACAACATACACTATTGAACAGTCACAACCATTTACATGAAAGACTTACCTTCAGAAATGGCTTAGATATTCCCATTGGTGTGTCAAACACAATATCCCTCCACTTTCGGCCTCTGTTCGGCATTGGACTACTTGTTACATCTAAAAGAGATGGGACTTACAATCAGCTCCTTGAAGATCCACCTTGCAGCTATCATAGCCTTACCCAAATTCTCCCATCCTCTTGTAAAATGTTTTCTTATGGGGATCCAAAACCTGTACTCCAAGGTCAAACCACGCATCCCATGTGGGACTTTCACCTTGCACTCTCAGCCATCACACAACCACGTTTTGAACCCATGGTGACATCCTTGTTGGCCCCTCAGTCTGTGAAAACAGGCTTCTTTGTCACAGTAATGTCTGTGAGACAAGTTAGCATTTTAATGGAAAAACTTGGTCTGATGTTTAGGCAAATGGTTGAAAGTGTGGGACTTCACCCCATGTCAGAGAGGAGAATTTGCTCCTGAATGAGCCAAAAATAAAATATGATGGTTAAAAAATGTGGTTACATTTCTAAATGAAACTTTGTTGTAGCTGGAATCATATGAAAAAAGAGTTGCTAGGATTAACAACCAGACAGAATTTTCAAAAGTGTGGGACTGCTTTAAATGATGTGGGTTTTGTGAAATGTGGGAAATTATAATTAAAATTATGACAGTCAGATTTGTTAAAATGCTGATCTTGTGTTACAAAACTTTGCTGTTTATTTTAAACAGCAAACTTTGCAGTTATGTGAAAATATTGACTTGGACAGCCAGATGCGAGCATCTCAGATTAGTTTCTTTGAAATTATATGCAAGCAGGAAGGAAAGCATGCATGATTCTTCTTTGAGTGCTTGCTCATGTCAGTTCCAAGTAGGTGTGCTCATGCCATGTAGAGGTGACTTTTGGGGTAGGCGAAGTAGGGGGTCACCTCGGGCCCCAAGCAGTAAGGGGCCCTGTTGTGTACTTCACCTACCTTAAAAGTCACATCTTCTTTGGTCAGCAGTGCGAGGAGGAGCTGGTCCTGGGGCCAGCAGGAGGGCGCTGAGGCCATAGAGGCAACACAGACATGGGTGGATTAATGCATGGTGGGCCCAGGGGCCCACACAATGTCAGGGGCCCTCTGCTGAGCAGTGCTGGGGGGGAGCAGAGCCCCCTGGACTGGAGGCCAGGTCCTGCTTTCCTGTCCCACCCCACCACTGGTCTGGCTAGTCTGCTCCTGAGAGGGTGGGAGGGCTGGCTGATATCCAGGCTCTGCTTTCCTGCCCTGCCCCTAGGCCAAATGGTCTGCTCCCAGGTGTGCTGTTGGCTGCACAGCACAACCTCCTGTGCAGCCAGGCTGCACCAGAAGACACCCCGCATGAGCAGGGTGCTCCGGGGGGGGGGGCTGATCAGCCCGGCTTTTGCCAGCTTGGCCCAAGTGCTCCCCCACCCCAGCACCAGCCCTCCCACAGATGGCAGGGCAGTAGAGTGGAGGGGGGCTGTGGCCCCAGGTAAGTACAGGTGGGGCCCACTAGTGTGGGAGGTCCAGGATCCTGAGGGCCCTAATCCACCACTGGACACAGAGGGAGCCTCCATGGTGCTGTATATAAGGCTACCACCCTTCTGTTCCTTCTTACAACCCATGATAGTTGTTGGACCTTCTATATTCTATTGTAATGCCTATAAATAGTTAGAGTAGATTTAACTAGCAGTGGTTAGCTAGTTAGCTAAAGTTTTTCCAGGGGCGGGGTTTCCACCAGAAACCTGGGCATACCTCATTCCCAAGGATTCAGGCCATGTGAGAACTGCTAAACCTATGCCAAAGGGTGATGCTCATGAATCTTGCTTGAAGAGCCTGGAGGATTCCTATCAGCTTGATTGCTGTGAGGTTGGCAGAGGATTCCATCCTAGCACCAGAAAGAAGAGGAACCTTAGGCTTAAACATCTTGTTATGGAGGCAGTTTTCCACCCCCAACTGGCCTCAGTCCACTTGGATCTAGCACTCAGTATCTTGTGCACAGGCCTCTTTTTGAAAGCGTATGGCACTAAAGAAGGACTTGCCACCAAGAAAATTCGAACACTAGAAATCTCAGGCACCAAAGATGACCTGGCATCATTCCCGTTCTTTGGTGCCTCACAAGAGGCTCGAAAAGACTGATAGAGGGCATTTGCCCACAGTGAAGGAAGCAGGGAGGAACATTAAAGATGTGTATCCACACTGGGACATCTAGCGCCTATCCCACTAAAGGTGGCACCATTGATATGTGAGAGTTCCACTGAGTCTGGTGCCAGCAGACTCACTTATAGGGGAGAGTCAGGTGGAAGAGTTAGACTTCCTTTCCACCTCTGACACTTTTGAAGCAGAGTCCTGATAGCAATGACAGCATAGCAATCCCCCATCAGAATGGAGAGAGCTCTGGAATTAAGACCTCTGGGGCTGCAACAAAGTGTGGCGTAATCTAGCAGCAAACATGTTATGATGCAGCACTGGTGACTTTGTTCTTTGCACCATTTTCTGGCAGTGTGTCACTTGGTACTGCTGTGGTGCCTCTGCTATGCATCATCAGACTCAGAGGCGGCAGTGCATACCTCAATGAATAGTTGGCATTTGTTGGAGCTGTTACACTACAGGGAGGAGAAATGGCAGGCCCCCTCATGGGACCTTGGCCAGCACAGTGGTATACTCCAACACTGTGTCCATTTTAGACTATGTTGGCATACCACCATCCTCGGGGTGGTCTTCTAGGTGTTCCTTCTTCATTGATTCTGAAAGGTGGGCTCCCAGGCTACATGAGGCATGCCTGACATCTCCCAGAACCAAGACAATTGATGAGATTGGGACCAGGGCTGCCTTCGAGTATGGTTTGGGCTCTAGCACCAGGGTTGACCATGGTACTGAACATATCAGCCTAGCACAGGATGAAGCCCACAGTCTTGTGGATCAGGCAAGCCTGATCTCATTCAGGGCATTCTCTTCACTTGGAGTGTGCCACCTGCAGAATTCCTCAAGATCTATTTAAAAGAGTAGTCCAGAACATAGCACCTTAGCACCTTGGCCCTTAGAGGATCAGTGGTAGTACTGGTAAATGAGAAAGAGAGGCAAGGTCTACAAGGCCCAGCACTCAGGTCCAAGGATTTGAAGATGCTGAACCTCTTCAGTAGGAGATATATTCCACTGGGGGTGCGCCATCACAAATCTACAGGTGATATTTAGCCAATCTAACTTTAATTCATGGTGGACAATTGCAAAGTTCAAAGAGTTGTTTCTGGCCAACTCCAAATTGAAATTCAGAGCAGTTGTAGAAGAGAGTAAAGCGGTGGTGAGGACTTCATTGCATGGTACCTGGTACACAGTGGACTTGGCCACACAAACCATGTCATCTGTGATTGCCTTGAGAAGGAACTTTTGGTCACAGGGATCAAGGTCTCCCTCCAGAGGTGTAAAAAAAATTATTCAGGACTTACTCTTCAAAGATTTGCTATTATTTTTGGAATAGACAGATTCCAAACTCCACAGCCTGAAGGATTCAAGGGCAACACCAAAATCCTTAGGGTTTTATACACTATCCATCCAAGGGAAGCATTTAAAACCACAACCTACTTTACAGTCTTATCCAGGGCAGTCTAGGCAAGACTACTCTAGGACACAGGGCAGAAATAACAGGTGTAGGACTCCACAGTCTCCGTGCAACCAAGGCCAGAGCTTGGCAGAGTCTCCCCATGAGCATGTCAAAGGTACACCTTGTGCTGGCCCACTAGGTTGGATTTTTCTCTTTGCTTCCTGAACTGTCTCTACCATTTCTATCTTGCATTGTCTCAAATAATCTTGGACGGATGGTTACTGCACAGGGTAGAATTGGGGTATTCTCTCTAGTTCTGTAGCTCCCCTTCCTTCCCTGTCCCTCTTCAGGGAAGCCTTTCACAGGCAACTTCTTATGTAGGAGGTGAAAAGACTACTAAGAGCAGGAGCAGTAGAGGAGGTTCCTCAAGAACTAAAAGGAAAGGGGTTTACTCCCAAAATTTCCTAATCCCAAAGGCCGGAGGATGTCTTAGACTCATTCTCAGCCTGCAAAACCTCAAAAGATGAATCAAGAAACTGAAGTTCCACATGTTATCCTTGTTTACTGTAATTTCCTCCTTGGATCTGGGGACTAGTATGCTGCCCTCAATGTGAAGGACACATATTTCAATTTATCAGTAATCCTGTACCATGGAAGGTTCCTCAAGTTCACAGTAAACCACATTCATTATCAGTTCACAGTCCTCCTCTTTGGCCTATCAAAGACCTCTCAAGTGTTCACCAAAGGTAGTGTGGTTGTTGCAGCATTCTTAATGAGACAGCAGGTACAAGTGTACCCATATCTAGATGACTGCCTTATCAAGGGCCACTCCAGGGAACAAATAGAGGCTCATGTCAACCTAATCCAGTCAACCTTCAACAGATTGGTTTTACATCCTCTTGTACCAAAGTTGACGTTGTCCGCTACCCAAATAGAGCTTATAGGAGCAGTCCTAGACTCAGCCTAGGACAGGGCTCATCTGCCAGAGGCTAGCTTCCAAACCATTTGGTCTATCACAAAGAACTTTGGATGCTTTCCCATCATGATGATGTGGCACCATCTGAAGTTACTAGGTCACATAGCTTCCTCCATGTATGGGCTTTGACATGCAAGGCTGAGGGTCAGATTTCTCCAGGCTTGACTGGTATCAGCATACTGGTCAAACACAGCCAACCCGTAGGCAAAGTAGTTTTGTTTCCCCCTGAGGTTGTGAAGTTCCTTTTGTGGTAGCTCAACCCTCAACTGGTAGGCATGGGAGTGCCATTTTTCATGGATATGCCAGAGTTTGGGTGGGGAGCATATATAGGAACTTTCAGGGCTTCTTGTCTTGAGTAGAACTATCATTCCACATCAGTGTCAGGAGCTGAAAGATGTTCACCTAGCAGGCCAAACATTCCAGTCCCATCTGCAAGTCAGATGTGTGTCAGTCTTGACAGACAATACAACAGTGATGTATTATATAAACAGACAGAGTGCAGCATGCTCCTCCTCCTGTGTTGAGAAGTCCTTAAGCGGTGAGATTTCTGCAGAGTTCATGCCATGCACCTGGAGGCATCTTACCTCCCTGGATCCCAGAAGTAGCTGGCAGACCATCTTGAAAGATACTTCTAGCTCTACAAGTAGTCTATTTGCCTGGACATGAATAGCGTCATCCAGCAATGTCCCCTGTAATTTTTCGTAGGCTGTGTGTGCAAAAACTTTCATTTATGCAACTTTTTGGAACCAGTGTCCAAATTTCTGCGCACCCCAGTGCCTGTGGTCAAACTTGTGAGCGCAGTGAAGGAAGTGTGTATGATCCAAATAATACCTATATTTGATTTTGATATGATGCAAATGATTTTATAAATTACAAAACTTTATTTGAAACATGCTACATGAAATCACCTTCTTAAAGTAGCATAAAAATGTTAGCACTTGAATTTTTTTGTGCGTGCTTTATTTTGTTGTGTGCATGGGTTTCACAGCCTGTCTGCATGCGTGCACACGCACAGCTTGGTGGGGAGTTCCCCCAAGTAGATCTGTTGGCAATGAGACTCAACAGGATATGTCAACAGTTTTGTTAATTTCTGAACCATAGCCTGGGCTCAGTCATGGACATGTTCCTCCTTCCATAGAGGTGCCATCTGCTTTACACATTTTCACCTTTCCCCATTATTCACAAGATCTTGCTTAAGATCAAGTGGGGCATAGCCCCAGCCTGGTCCTGAAAGTATTAGTATGTGGCACTACTAGATCTGTCAGTAGTCACTCCAGTTACCCTGCCTTTATTGCCAGATCTAATCACACAGGACTGTAGCTGCCTCTGACATCCCAATCTTCAGTCTCTCCACCTCACTGCATTGAAGCTTCTTGGTTAATCCCACGGAGTTCAAATGTTTGAGGCCTGTCAGAGAAGTCCTCCTCAGCTACAAGAAACTGTCCATAAGCCACCAGGGCTATGTACTTGGCCAAGAAGAAGAGGTTTTCCATTAGGGCAATGAAGGACAACATCCCTCTGATGCAATCAGCAGTAGCCTTCATTTTGGACCATCTGCTGCACATAGAAGCAGATAGCTATGGCGGTGTCATCCATACAGGTGCACCTAGTGGCAATCTCTGCGTTCCATCCTGGGGTAGATGGCTGATCAGTCTTTGCTAATCTGATGGTGACCTGCTTTCTCAAGGGTCTGGACAGGCTATATTCCCAAGTTTGCCATCTAGTGACAGCATGGAACCTTAACCTGCTGATGTAGCCATTAAGCTTATTTGTTTGTTGTATCTAAAACAATGCATGTGGATTGAATGTGTGTAGAGACTTCACTTACAGTGAGAGAGCTGGTGCATATCAATTTCTTTGATAAACTGACAGACAAATGCAAATTAGCTTGAAGAGTGCAATGTACTGCACTGAAACCTGTAGGATGGCAGTTACCAGGGTTGCATCTGGGATTTGGGGGTATTTGCTGGGGGCAATCCCATGAGTGATTTAGCAGAAGCACTTCTTCACTAGGCCATGAACTGATTACTCACAGGAGGTTCAGGGTTGGCTGACCCAGGAATAGGTAGTTCACACAGCTAAGCAGTGTAAGTTGAGGACCAGGAGTGATGGATTGGGATGACACAGCTACACACCAGTCCAGATTGGGGATGGGGGATGACATCAGGGGTTAAAGTGGGCCAGAACGCAGCAGAACACTGTTCCAGGGCCCACTATTTTTAGGGGCTCAGCGTTCCAGGCCCCCTAAAAATGGAAAATGGAGCCGGAACACTGCGTTACACTTCCATTTTCAGTTTTTAGGGGCCTGAACACTGGGCTCCTAAATATAGCAGGCCCTTGAATTGTGTTCTGCAGCATTCTGGCAGGCAGGGAGAGAATGGAGGGGGCATGCCCGGCTCCCCTGCCCACGTGCAGACTGCGCTTGGAGGCAGAAGCCTCCAAGTGCAGCCTGCAGGTTGCATTGTCTCCCAGCCCAGTGTGTGGCTGTCGGTAAGTGCTGGGGCGGCTCAGCTTGTGCTTGTGGGGGTGGTGGTATTGGGGGGCATCTGATTTGGGGGTGGGTATTGGGGGCAGGGGATGGATTTTGGGGGTGGGTATTGGAGGCTGGGGGTGGATATTGGGGACAGTGGAATGGATATTGGGGGCAGGAGGGGGGCCCACCCAATTAGGAGGGTTCCAGGGCCCACCAAATTATACTTTAATCCCTGGATGACATCACAAATTGTTATGGATTTCTTAGATTAAATTAAAATTATTGTCATGTTTAAGACAAATGGAAGACAGGAACATGAGGCCAAGACAATTTTTCTTGTTTTTTTGTGACTTTTACTTATTCAGTCAAGCAAGTGTCCAATATAGAATTGTTAGCCAAAGTTGTCTGAAAGGAACTAGTGATTTTAGACGCCTAATTTGAAACATCTTAAAGTAACTTGATTTTCACAAACTGTTGAGTACTCTGTTTCCGAAAGTCATGTGTCTTGAAATGTCACAAGCTGGGCTCCCAAATCTCTAGATACTTTAGAAAGCCTTGAACTAGATCTTTGGAGACAAGAGAGTGGATTAATTAAGATAATATCACCAAATAAATTATATCTACTAGTCACAAAAAGATAAAGGAGATGTAGGGAGACCTACATACAAGGCAACCTGCACAGATTGGTAAAGCAATCTCTGTTTTTATAATAAAATGCTAAGAATGAGACAAAGTGGCTTTTTGTCTGGGATGGACACGGAATATATTATATTCTTCAACTTTTACAAAGTTGACAGTGCCTCTATTGTACAAATTAAAAATAAATGAAATAAAAGACAGAACAAGTAAGGTAAAGAGATGCTCTTTTTCAACTATTTTCATGCAGTATGCATATATAACTCATCTAATTCAGCTGCTTGGTTTTCAAGGATTTGCTTTTAGCTCTTTGATCAAGAATTTCTTATTTTATTTTACTAACACAAAGAAACGATGATGTGGCTAGAGCAAAAAACCAGAAATAAGACCTTTGCTAAAGCTGTCAAAATTAGCTTTTTTGAGACTGCAAACTCAGGTTCTGTACATCTTGTATCTGTACAGCACTGAGCACAATGGAACACCATACCTCTTTGGGATCTCTAAGGCTACTGCAATATAACTCTTAAATAATAATTGATGATGAGAATGAATGTCTGCAGTTTTTCACAAAAATGTGTTCATTATCTAAACTGTTTTTGTGTCAGTAAATTTTTCCTTTCTTCAAATGCATACAGTGTCTCACAGCGGCAATGATGCAAAAGGCTGAAATTGTTGAATTGCACTTTTTAAAATTTGTGCTGAATATGTATTACAGAGAACCATGGTCAAATATTATCAATGTGTGGAAGGAAATGGTCCTGTATAACATGGGTAATATATCTAACACTGATTTTGGAACACTTGGTAAACAATTGAAAGCTGTTTAACAAACTCTTTGACTGTTCTCATACCCTGGTTATCGTCTCACTGCCACAAACATGGTTTCAAATCAGACTGAATGCTATGAAGCTATTGTTTTGAAGACTTTAGTGATGTCCCTCTCTATATATTAGTAACATTACTACTTTCTGCTAGTTTCTTCAATTCCACTCTCCTCAATGCCCAAAAATAGGAGGAAACCCCCCATAACTATTGTTCTTTTCATAACCATTGTTCTTTGAGATGTGTTGCTCATGTCCATGCCAAATAGCTGTGTGCTCACTGTCTGCACAGTCATTGGAAGATTTTTCCCCTCATGGTACCTGGTGGGTTTATGCAGGTGCCTCCTGGACTCTCACTTCCATGGTGCTGTGTACAGTGTCCTGCTGATCCACTGTCTCTTTGGTTCCTTCTTGCCAGCTGACTCTAACTGTGGGGAAGGCGGGTAGTGTTCAAATGGACATAAGCAACAAATGTTGAAGAACAGTTGCAAAAGGGTAGGTAACCATTTTTCTTCAACTGCTTACTCATGTCGATTCTAAATAGATGACTCCCAAGCTGACCATACGAGGAGGAGTCAGAGCTCATGGAATTGTTAATTGAAGCACTGCTTTGCCAAATGCTGCATTGTTCCTGGCCTGTAGGGTGATGGCATAATACAAGGTGAATATGCGGATTGATAACTATCTTGCAGCCCTGCAGATCTCCTGTGTAGTTGGGTGACCAGCTGTCCCAATTTCATAGGGATTGGCCTAACATTCAGGGGTTTGTCTTGCACAGAAGGGTGACCAGATAGGAAGTGTGATGAGGGTGGAGGTTAATAGGTGTCTATGCATGACAAAGCCCTAAATACCAGTACTGCCCCTATGCAATTAGATCATCTGGTTACCCTACTACATAGAAGATCTCCAGGGCCACTACATGGCAGTAGCAAGTCTTGATGCAGGACGTGATCCACAATGAAATCCTCTGGGATGACACTAGGAGATCTTTCATTTTGTCTGCTGCAATGACAAAGAGTTGGTTTGATTTACAAAATGACTGTCTGATATCTAGGAAGCAGAGACTTTGGTTCTTGCTATTGTTGTGCAGCTTAGGAAAGAATATTTGAAGGAAGATGGCCTGGCTCTTAGGAAACTGGGATACTACCTCTAAGGAGGAAGGCCAGGTACATTCACAACTGGACCTTGTCCTACACATGTACGGAGGTTTGTCTATCAGAACCTTAAGCTCAGACACCCTGCTTTCTGAGATGATTGCAACTTGGAATGCCACCTTCCATGAGAGACAGAGAAGTGAGCATGTTGTTAAGGGTTCAGAGGGAGGCCACACTGTACCCTGCTTGCCCATTTACATTTATCTGTCAATTTATCAGAGAAATTGCTATGCACCAGCTCTGTCACTCTAAGTGAAGTCTCTACACACATTCAATCCACATGCATGGTTTTAGATGAAAGAAATAAGTTTAATGGCTACATCAAGATCTTAACTGAGCATAAGTCAGAAGAGTATGAATGAAGAGAACAGATCATAATTAACTAAAAGGTAACATGCATACTAGACTAAATCCAACATTTCAGTAATATTTCAGTCCTTAATGTTAACTTACCACAGTGACTGGTTACAATCTTTCAGACATTCTCCCTCCCCCACCCCCATGGGCAGTTTCTTAGTGCCCTTGATGTTGCTTAGAAGATGGATTCCAAGGAAGAGCCCTGAGACAAAGATGCCTCTCTCTTTAACAAGTTACCTCAACTGACTGGCATCAGGTGGTTAGCCATGTCCAGCAATGGGCATGATTTCTTCCATTTGCGCCAAAGTACTAACCAGTGCCCAGGCCAGTCCAATGTTCCACTGTGCATGCCTGTGTGATGTGTGGAACCTTGGCATTGTGTTTGTCTGGGTCTATTCAAGTCATCTGTGACACATACTTAGGAGTATGACAAAGCAGAGTTTCGTATCTGTACACATGCATGACTTTGCAGGAAACAAGCTACCATAAGAATAACATTCAATATGTCATGAGCATTCCAAAAACATTGGACAGGGCATACTTTGTATTATACAATACACAGTTATGTTATACAAGTGAGTACGAATGATACACAAATCACACTAAAAGGGTGTACATGGGGTATAGAGCATCATGCTACTGGTTTGTTGCTTGCCTGGATTTCTCCCATTAAGGTTGAACTTAAATTTGAACTTAAAGAATAGAGGAGGATATGAAAAGTCAGTGAAAGTCTCAGAGAGCAGCGCTCTTTTGACAAAACAACAGGGGTGGAATTTATTTTTCTTCCCCATACAACATTTTTATAACCCTCTAAGGCCATTGGGTTCAATGGTTACTCCTGATTTATACAGGTGTAAATGAGATCAGAGTCAGGCCCCTGAATTCCTAACATCCTACCTAGGTGAAATCTGTATGTTTTTCTCAATAAACAAACTCTCTCTCTCTCTCTCTCTCTCTCTCTCTCTCTCAAGGATAAGATGGAATTTTAAGGCTCTGAAATTGTGTTATACAGTTCTGTCAAGATTCCTTAAAGTGAATAGGTTAGATCAATGGAGCAACATGTTAGACCAATTTTGACACTACATCTTGGTCTGATGCAGAGGCACAGAAGCTCTGGGTGGCCTTCTACATCCTCCAGGTGGTTTCCTGAGGACATGCCAAGGTAACAGCATATCAGGCAAACAAATTAATTGCTTCCTCCTAGGAAGATGTGAGGGTTCCTGATGAAAATTTCTTACACAAAACCTGGTCCCAGAAGTGGGGATCATTGGGCCCAAAATAATAAAAGTTTAGCTGATTTCAGTCACAGGTGCAAAAAAGGCTTACAATAGCAAAGGGAATTAATTAGATTTACATCATTGAAATAAGTTTATGCAATAAGGAAACAAAGTTCTATACATGCTCATTACTATTCTTTTAGGCTATGTCTACATTAGCCAATTAGTCCGGACTAAGCAAATTTAGTCTGGGCTAATTTGGTCTATGTCTGTACTAGCCTTTGGCTAGTTCAAACTAAAAAATTGCTTAGTTTGGATTAGCCAAAGCTTAGCCTGGACTAATAAATTTGAGTGGTTAGTCCGGACTAAGTGCTTAGTTCAAACTTTAAGTTCAAACTAGCATGATGGAGACTCGGACTAATGGCCTACTTCGAACTTTTTTAGCTCAGACTAAGCCGTTAGTTTGAACTAGCTGCACTGACTACTAACTTTTTAGTTCGAACTAAGCCATGTGCTTAGTTTGAACTAAAAAGCTGCGGTTAGTCCAGACTGGCCCAAGGCTATTTTGGACTAAGCTTGGGCTTTTTTAGTTCAGACTAACAAGTCTGAACTAAAAAAGCAGATGTAGATATAGCCTTAGTTCTCAGCCTCTAACTTCATCCATGGAAATCTAAATAATTCATCATTAAGAAAACTGAAAATTTCCCAGACTAAATAAAATGCAATGTTGCCTTGTACTCTGCAAATTTTACCCCATATATTCCTAACTAAAACTCTGTTGGTTTTTTGGGTGCCGTGAACAATAAATTTAGAAACTTCTGAATCGATGAAAGCGATCTGTTCTCTCAATACATGAATATATTTCACAAAATAATGAGCTGCTTTATTTGAGAATTTATTTTAAGCACTGGATGACGTTCCATACTGAAAAAAAAGAACTCTTTGCTTTCACTGTTGCAAGTTCTTTGGTATTCTTGACTTGTTCATCTGTACCCAAGAATCTAAAAGTTGCTTACTTTACAAATTCACCAAGATTTACTGGCCTGTTTATAGGATTAAAAGAAGTACTTTGTAGGTTCAATTATTTCACAGTAAAATCTGAAAATACAACAAAACCAAGAGGCTAGTTCTTTATTTCCTAATGAATATATCTTTGGGGGGAGGGATTGTTTCTTTGTTTGGATTTTTTTATATTTGCCAGAAAAATATATTGCATTTCTAGATTTTGGGATCATGCGTCTATCCAAATGTCAGTTCACTAGGTTTCCTTGTCCAAGTAGTTTAGGAATCTAGAATTCTAAGGAGTGATTTTTCTAAGTCCATATGCATTGTACTGTTAACCTTGTGTTTCTCCAATGGCAAGTCCAAATTAGCAGAAATTAACATAGTTTTGTTTAATATCAAAACTTGGACATCTTACTGTCTTTTGTTTTCCCTCGTACTAGTTGGTTACTTCCTGTAATTAACAAAACTAGGTCATCTGACCCTCCTTCATGGTGGTTCTGATGTTCATTTCTATTTTAGCATAAAAGTGCTACAGATGAATCTACCTCAGTTTTATTTTCTCTTTTATATCTATAGATGTATAGATATAAGCAAAATGATGTTGATGATGTTATAAATCAGACCAAAAAAGAAAATGCTCCCCTGTCCCCCTAGGATTTGTTTATAGCAAGAAGTCTTGTGGGATGAGCTGATGCAGCATTTAATTCTTATGTTCAGATATAGTAATATTTGGTATACTGTCCAAGAACTCAGTACAAACAGTACAGAGGGAGATACCAGAAAGAAAATTTCTGAATTATACTTAGAGCTTCTAGTTTTGGGTGGTTTATTAATTTCATTTTGGGTTGTACATTTTAAGTGATTATTGAGTTTGATATAGATTTTCAATAATCATCATTTTTCAGAGCCACTTTATCTGTAGGATAACAACTAATCTTTGTAATAGTCCTTTTTGTGCTTTAGCATAATACTGTTTCAAAAAGCAATGTATTTAAAGCACACTAGTGAATCTTTAGTGCGTATCACCTGTGTCTACAAGACTAATGAATGTGCAGTATCCTTGGTGTGCTTTAGAAAACATACCCCCATTGTGTGCATTACTGTGCTGTGCAGAAAAGCCCTTAAACACACATAATCATTTCCAGACCATATTGGAAAAATACCTTTTTTAAAATATTGGCATATATGAACAGTGTCTGCTGGTTAAAACAAAATCAGAAGCCCTATTTATGCTGTGTGTGTATTAACCAGCCATATATGTAACGCAGCTAGTCACCAAAATAGTGTGTGCTTGCTCTATTGCTCTTGCTCTCACTTGTGGTTATGAAATATGTGTATATATTCTACAAAATGCAAAACTTTATGACATAAAAGTTATAATAGGAAGCTATTAAAAGAGCTGACTTTTTCCTTCTCCCTCATCCTAGCACTCCCCAAAAAAGG
Organism: Podocnemis expansa; assembly: GCA_007922195.1. NCBI lineage: Eukaryota > Metazoa > Chordata > Testudines > Podocnemididae > Podocnemis > Podocnemis expansa. The sequence goes on from ML682034.1 coordinate 11,076,645, forward strand.
GGCTGATGTAGAGGAATGAGCAAAGTTGTACGCTGAAAATTTGTGTATTAGTTACGATAATATTTATGGCTTCTGCTTCCATAATATTTTTCATATTTAGGAAACAAAACTTACCAATTTATACAAAATATTCTTGAGGAGGAGACATGCTAAAAATAAAGATGGAGGTCCTGCGTCCCACACAAAAACAAAGACTGGGTGTTTGTGTCAGACAGTGAACTCTGAAGGATAGTGTGATAACTCTATGCTCGCATTTGTCAAGAGTTACTGTTTAGACTGATATTCTCCTTGAAAAGGCCTCATTGTAAACTGATTTTCATGCCATTACACAAAGAAAGGGGGATCTCTTCCAAAACCTGCACAACTAAGAAATATTTACCTTCCCCAACTTAAACCAGAACGCAAGGAACTTATTCTGCAAGTAGTGCGTGATTGTCAGGTGGATGCATAGTTGGATGAAACAACACAGTTATGAGACTGAAGGGAGTAATCATTATTCGTCCTTCATTCAGAGCTTCCTTTACTAGATGTTGAATTGCTAGATAGATTAATATTATTCCGCTGGCAGCCGTGCATTAAGGGCACTACTGAAAGTTGATTTTGACAGTGTTCTTTGTGTGATATTCCATAATTCTTCTTTAATGAAAACAGCTGTTAGGTCTGTTCTTAGTGGTATTTCCCAGTGCCGTTCCTATGACTCGCATACCACATGCACTCAGGCTCTTCCTGGAAAAATGGCTGAGAGGATTTGACAACTTAAACAGCCTAAGAGCAGTCATAAAATCCTCTACACTGTTACAGGTTGAGCGAATTTATGAATTCAAAAGACGCATTGTACTCAAGCACCTGCATGTATTACACATACCTGCTAAGGTCATGTATGAGGGATGCAGATTGTCTTCCCACACTAGGAACTCAAAAGGTACTTAGGGCATTTCTAAATTACAAGCTTTTGCTGATGCAAACTACATTGGTATAAAGCCACCATGTGGATCACTTATGTGCGTGCATACTTGGCCCCTTGTGATGGCTCTGGACGTACTCACCAGGAGTGCTTTTTTTTGCTGCACAGCATGGTGCATCATTAGTAGCTATCCCACTCTCCAGTTCACTTGTTTTTTGGGAAGTTTTCACAATGCCTGGTAGGGTAGAAACAAGTTATGTGGGAGTGACTAGGAGGAAGGGGTCAAGTTCCCATCTTGCAACCTTCTCTTCCATCACAACAGCATGGGAGAAGCTGCCTAGAAACCTAGAGGACTGCAAAATAAGATTATCGAAATCCATAGGGAGGACTCAAGGGACATCCCTGTATACATAGACAGACTGGTTTGCATTTTTCAAAGGGATAGCCATGTTAGTCTAGTCCAGCAAAAAAAAACCAAGGAGTCTTGTGGCACTTTAAGACTTACAGATTTATTTTTCACATGAGCTTTCATGGGAGAAAAATCCCACTTAGTCAGATGCTTCGAAGATGAGTGAATTTACAGAATGGAATGAAAATAAATGCAAGGAGGTGTAAAACATAGGATCAGGTCATACAGTAACAGCAAATCAGAGCAGTTGTTAGGTTCAAACCAGGGGAAGCCTGAAGTCAAATTACCTTTCGTAATGGGAAAAGAACCCATAGTCTCGATTCATCCTGCTTTCACAGAATTTAGCTTGCATATTAATCTTAAAGTGCCACAAGACTGGTTTGCATGCCATTTCTGTGCCCCCATGTAACACGGCAGGGGGAATGAAGAGCATATAGTGCTACTTCTCTGTTGTACTGCTACATCTTCTAGTGCAAGTAAATCAATAAAATATCATAAAGGTTTCCTGTTCACTTGGGAGAAACATCAATACATCATTGTAATGGGGAGGGCATTTACACGCTTACCTGAGGCGGCTCCTTCTCCACCAGACTCATCTGTGCTTGACTGCCGGGACTTAGTGGACTGCAGTGGAGTCTCAAACAGGTCCTGGCTCATACCACAGCTGAATCTGCTGGATGCATGTCCCTCCTTCTCCTCCTGATCTTATGTACTGATCGAGCCAAGGGCCTCTGACTATGTCTCTTTGAAGCTATCCGCACTGGCCTTTGGGGTGCTAATAGGGTCTCTGCCAAATATGGTATACAGAGCTTTGTAAAAGTTACAGTTCTGTGGCTCAGCACCAAAACAACTGTTGGCCTCCCTGTCATTTTGTGATGCTTGCCGCTGCTTCTTTGCTTTCACAATGTACTGCTGGTGATTCCCCTTGTAACCCTTCTTCTTCATCCTCCGTGCAATCAGCTCAAAGATGTCCAAATTTCTGTGGCTGCTCCATAGTTGTGCCTGACCAGGCCTTTCTTCCCACAGGCCCAGGAGAGCGAATACCTCCTGTCTTTTCTTATTCCAAACCAGAACATGTCTGAAGCAGATAGCCAGCACTGTCAGCCAGACGGCTGCACACAACAATAACCACAGCTATGTCCACTGGCCAAGGTGGACAGTCAGGAAGGGGTGGAGGAAGGCTTCATGCTCACATGACCTGTGGGCAGTGGAGTTCACAACTGTGATCAGAGTGGTCATGTCAGGCATTGTGGGGCAGCTGCTGGAGGACAGCTAGGGTCAATGTAGGTAACAGTGTCAACACTCACAAGGCCTATGATCTCAATATATGGACCATGGCTCAGTGCTGCTTGGGGAGGTGGTGGCTTCACCGTAACGTCATGCTTACGCCAATGGCAGATTAATTGAAGCATGGACATGTGCAGAACTAGTCAGATGTAAGGCAGCTTATGTCAACCTAGCATCGTAGTGTAGACCAGGCTTCACTTTCCTATATGGAACAAATAATCAAAACTACTGGTACCGGTTATCTTAATCAATGAGTACACCCATGAAACAAAGAAACAGCAGAACCATACCACAGTGTATGCCCAGCTGGACATGTGTTTTGATTGTCTGCAGTAATTTAGGACCAACTATTTAACTCAGCACAATACATTTTAAATACACAAAAATGAGAGCAATTTTCCATGAAGCAGTTGGAATTGGGGCTGACAAACCATACAAGATACAGTAGGAAAAACATGATTTTGTCAGAATTTGGTTTGTACTCAAGTCCTTAACTGAATAATCAGCTATTCTGTTAGCATTTCCCTTACTAAAGCTTGCTGAAGACTTTTCCATTGGTCACTTGTAAAAATAGCTTTAAATAAATAACAATGTTTTTGGAAAACCTTCCCATGCTTTTTCAGTTTCTTTACATTAGCAGAGAGACTATGCAGAAAAGGTGAAATCTCTAGAGGGAACGATCCGTTTGCTCCTGTTCCCTAAGCAATATGCAACTGGAGTGACCATTATGAACCCTTTAATGCATGAATGGCACCTAGACTATAGCCCTATTCAAAACTGCAGTTTCTTTGCACTTTGAGAAGCATTACTTTTTCATTATTTGTTACAAGCAGAACCTACAAGTAATTGAATATGAAATTGGCCAGAACTTTGGGAGTTCTGTGAAATAGTTTTGCTATTGAGTCTATCTTTAATGGTGTACATAAGAAAGGATATGCTTTTTACAGAGCTTTTGTCTGATCGTACTAACCTTCATGTCATAAGACTGCATGTGTAACATTTTATTTTCTCCCTCTGTAAAAACTCTTGCAAGAGTTAATCTCAGAAGAGAGAATAAGAATGGAAAAATGAAAAGAGATCTTAGAAAAGAGATAATTTGACTCTGATTTTGTCAGGGAGTCTAACAGCTAAGGGAAAATTTAAAGTAATAGACCATGTTCAAATATCATAGATTGTTCTCTGTTGTGGAGGGGAGATCTGACTGGAGGGTAACACACTTCACTTTTGGTTGATGAATGGTTTAGATACTGATCAACTGGAAAAGAAAGAAGAAACACAAATAGTCTTTCCTTCCGACTTCTTTACAGTCTACAGCTGTTTACTAGTTTTGTTTTCCTGTTTTTCAGCTTTAAGAACCATATTAACATGTAAAAATATTGTGATAGGACCTTGTAGCAAAACTGTCAGTACTTCAATTTAAAAAAGTGTATCTCATATGGTTATGTTTGCTCTGTGTGTCTCTTTCCAACTTAAGAACTCAATGTGTTACAAAAACAGATGTAGTGAAAATAAACAAGAGGTCTCATTTCCTTCAGTGAAGAAAGCTCACAATTACTTGGCTGTAACATCATGCCCTATCAAACAATTTTGCTGACCACAGCTTGCCTGCCCAAAGTGCTGGATTTCTCACAACTGATAAAAGATCTGAGGTGTCAGACAAGAATTCAGTTACAAAGAAAAGAGGGAAGAATGGGTCATAAAGCAATAACATATTCTAGGTGCTGTTCTTGCCAACAATTAATGGGGAAATTCATTTTGTGAAGCACTGTTTACAGACTGACATCTGGAGAACTTCTCAACCTGGATTGTTTCCAGTCTGTGGGATATATATGCTGTTCTTGCTCTTTTTGGGCAAATAGCTCACTTTTCTGCTTTGTAGAGTTTACTTAAATAATTATTTGTACATGTGAATGATGATGTTGTGAATTTTTTCCTTTTTTTTTTTTTTTTTTTGAGTCCTGGTGCAGGCAAAAAGTTTGTAATAGTAGGTTGCTAAAATGGATGATCAATAGCTCCCTCTGAAAATACATGAACATAGACACAGCAGTGTAAAGAGAACTGCCTGGAAGTAAAGATAAAGATCCCTATCCATCAGATTTCAACACTTTGATTAACACCCATGTGGTATGAAGGACTTCGAGTAATAATGCCTTTTTCATATTACTGATATTTGTCCTGTGTAGTGTAGTATGTTTTCAAAGAGTAAAAACAAATGCAGTTTAAAGGTGATATTCAGGACTATGCATGTGGGCCTAATCCAGCTCCTATTCAAGTCAGTTAATGACTACCATTGCTGCCAGTGGAATTTAAAGCAGACTCATATCCATTTGGAAATGCAGGAGGAGAGCCACAATGTGCATTAAATAACTGTGCCATGTGGGTGAGTGAGGCGTAGACATGTAGTTTCCTGCTGGGTTTACTCTGCTTATGGTAAGAATAATGTATATTACATGAAAATATTATTTATCTGAGCAAATCTGTAGATAATCCAAGGATTTGGTTCAGTAGCATAGTGGATTATCCATTAATGCATTATTGCTTATGTTTCAGCGTGGCTTTTAAAAATGCTTTATGAGTAAAATTATATTCTTTTTTGCATAAATGTATGAAAAGACCAGAAATGAAGTTTTTTGGTACTGGATAGGCATTGGGTAAAATCTTCAGAAGCATCCAAGTCCCATTTTCAAAAGCATTTTAGGTATTTAAAGCCTGTTCCTATGTATTTTCAATTAGACTTAGACTCCTAAGTGCCTAATTCACTTTTCAGAGTGGTACAAAGGTTTCTAAACTACTTAGGTACTTCTGAAAACCTTACCCAATAACTATATAGCAATACATGTTTACCACTGAACCCCAGGAAATACAAAGAAAATGATGCTGCTGCCATTGAAGCCAATTGCAAAATACATCTTGTTTTGCATGGAGATTAGGTAAGGCTCGTGACAGGCAATGTACAGCTATCTAATGTGCAAACCATTACATATTTTGTACAGAAATATTAGTGCTAAACTCAATAGAAATTGTATCCATAGGGGGAGTTAGGATAATAATACAGAAACAAAAGAAAATCAGCTTACAGTAAATATGCATTTAGACTGAGATTTTCACAGGTACCTAAAAGAGTCAGCTGAATTTCAGTGGAACTTCCTTAGTGTCTTGAAAACACCAGTGTCATACATAAGAGTCCACTTCATAACAGGGTCTTTTATAACGTATCTAAAACACTGGAAACAAGACCAATATTTTCCAGGGTGGACACCTCAACTTTCTTGTAAGTGTCCATGGCAGACAGAAAGGCATGTATATGTGTGATGATGGAGTTCAGTAGTTCTGGAAGTGTGGTGCACCATAATATTCTACAGTAGATCTGTTTTATGTGTTTGGAAAAATTGATTACTTATTGTGTAATAGGTTGGATGTCACACACTCCCTGCCCTGGTCCTCTCCACCCCAGGAATTGCTCTTCTTTTAGTGTTTACTCTGTATAAACTGTTCAAGTCCCCTCCACCAACAATCCTAATCCCTGTCATGACCTTCAACCTCTGTTTATAAGGACCATGTGAGGAAAAGAGATATGTCTTCCTTGGGATCTTCTTCAATCTGGGCACAGTTACCACTGTCCGTCCCACCTCCTAATGCTTCCTTCCTGGCTTTTATCTTCACCCAGCTTTCAATCAGTCATTGCTGAGGAAATTAATTGAAGCTACTGTGATCAGAATGCTGACTTGTCTATTAGATTGGAGCGTGCTGTCACATCGCGCAAGAAAGAAAACATACATCTCAGTTTTTTCTTTCTCCCATCTAGCCTCTTTTTTCTGTTAGTTATGCCAACCTCAGTGCAGCTGTCATTTCCTTCATGACATCTCAGGGATATTATTCTCTGCCCTTCTTAGTGCACTTTGTCTTCATTCAGAGCTCTTCTGAAAATTCACTTCTTCCATGAGCTGAGCAAATGCTAAACCTCATCAGCATAATGCCATTTTAATCCTTGCATATGGAGAAAAAAAAATCAGAGTTAATGATATCCCCATCTTCTGTGTGCTTGTCTGAACCTCAGTTTAAATATGCCTAAGGGCAAGGACTAAGGATAGAATCCAGCCTTACTGAAGTAAATTGCAAAACTTTCATTGACTTTGGTATGGCCAGGTTTTCACCCCGTTTTTGTTGGTGTCTAGTATGGCTGTTAACACATTGTCTACACTTCAATGTAGTGATAATGGCATGTTATTATTTAATACTGAGTAAAGTAGCCCAGCATAAAATACTGGTGTTCTTACAAATTCTGTTGATGGGTAAGGAATATGATTCATTTATGTGTTGGAAATGAGAGTGATGGTATGTTTTCCAGTGCTTTCAGAGCCTGTTTGCTTTCTGTGTAAACTGTGCAGTACCTCAGTCTAAATGGTGAATTTCAGTTCTCACTGGTCTCTATCAGGAAAATAAGGTCATGGAAAAAATGAATTTTGCTGTTAGTGGTGGTACATTTTGACAGTATCAGTTGACAAGTAAATCTTAACAAACCTCTGACATCAAAACTAAGAGCAGGAAGTCCCACTTCCTTCCAACCAGTAGCATGGGGTGCCTCAGGGCAAATAGACATTTTCTGACTCTGATTCAGTTACCATCAGCTGGAAAATAGTGCCAATGACTAAAGCAATAGTTTGGCATCAAAAGCCATTAATTCCCAAGGCTACATAACCTGTGGAGTTTCAGTTTTCAGAGCAAACTTTTCAGTCATTTGTCTCCAGACACCAATATGTGCTAATGGGTTATATGAGTTTTCACTCCAAATCTCAATGTGTAATATATGATTCCGCTCTCAGGTAGTTATTTGTATGGATCCTGAATGACTTATCATATGTTTAACAGGATAGATTTTATCTGAGAAACAAAAGTTACAAGTATCCTAATTTAAACATCAGAAGAACAGTTTCCAATTCTTTGAGTCATACAGTGTACTTTTTATAGTCAGAGCTTGCAGGTGAGATTAGATGTGGTGAAGATTAACTATTTTTGTTGGATGTGTGCAGATTTATATTTAACAATGTGTTATTCTATAGCAATGTATTATAATATATTAACATATCATAATGTTTGTATTTCCTGTTATTGGATTCAACCCCGCCTTCCTTTTTCTGCTTGAGGTTTTAGGAATCTCTGTTTGTGCTAACACCTCTCTTTTTACATCATGTTTACCACCAACCCCTAAACCTCCTCTCCTGACCTGAAAGGATAGAAGATTCAGCCTCCTGTGAACCATATTGAATCCATGACACATCATGAAATGGCTAATGGCATATTTGGTGTGGACTGACTCATAACTTCTTCCTTTCCTGGAAACCAAGAATGCTGGGCCAGGCCTTCTGGTGGTAGTAATTTCGCATAATACTATTATACTCAATGGAGCTACCTTGATGCAAACCAGCTGATGACCTGGTATATTACCAATACTCTATATCTCACATCTTCACTGGGTTGAAAATCAGGGGTCCAAAAGTTGCTGAAGAAACTGGTTCTTCTGCAAAACAGTATGCTCCACAATGCTACTTGACTGGCACATTTAATTTTTGCCAATGCTTTATTCTTTTATTTTGCCATTAAAGATACACTGTATTGCCACAAAATCAGGTATCCCATTCATGGGGCAATGAATAAAATGTTTCTTTTCACAACAGTGGAAATGTATTATATATAGTAAGCATCATTGTTTTGAATTAGGAATTAATATGTTTTTAAAAATGCACTCTTTAAGGATACAAAAGATGATTTTCAGCACCATACAGATAGGGTTGTTTGCTTGCTAGCTGTAATCTTGGGAGGTCGCTAATCTTCACTCATATAGGCCTTGATCCAAGAAAGCCCTTAAGTGAGAGCTTAGCTTTAATCAGATGAACATATACTTGCAGTTATGCACAGAGCCTTTTGTGGACTTTTGATCAAGTGTTCAAATAGAAGTTGTTGAGCAAAGTAAGAGAGGTCTATGCTGCTGGATTAAAAAGAAAAAACACATAAAATATGCATCACTTTTTTCTTGAAGAAATCTAGAAAGATCACCATGCCTGAGAGAGGGTAAAAACCCAATTAAAAAAAAACAAAAAACAAAGAAAAACCAAAAAAACCCAAGGAGTCCTGTGACACTTAAACACTAACAGATTGATTTTTCGCATGAGCTTTCATGGGAGAAAATCCCACTTTGTCAGATGCTTTGAAGATGAGGGAACTTACAGTAAGTTTGTGTAAGTTTCCTCATCTTCAAAGCATCTGACAAAGTGGGATTTTCTCCCACGAAAACTCGTGCGAAAAATAATCTGTTAGCCTTTAAGTGCCATGGGACTCCTTGGTTTTTTTTGCTGGACTAGAGTAACACGGCTGCCCCTTTGGAACTAAAAACCCAGTACCTTCATAAATTCTTTTCTTCCAGATTTGCACTGGCACAATGGAAGCTGCCCACTTAGTTTTGTACTGAAAATAATAAACACGCCATCCTCAACACTCGCGCTGTATGCTATTTTGTTAGCTAGGCACGTATCCACCTATTTTTTCATACCACATAAAAGTGCACATGTGTTTACAGCTGATACTGTGTTTGCATCCAATTCCCTATGATGATACATGTCTGTTCATTTCTGTTTTAGTCACATACATCCTGTAAGGAAATGCCAAATGGGGAATGATCTTTCTCTCATAGTCCTATTACCGTTGCTCTGCCACTCCTCCTTTGTATTTGTGGTGTCTTCTTCTCTTCCTTTGTTTTTTTGGGTTTCTTCAAGTCAGTTTACAGAAAAGACAAATATGAACTAGCAGGTTTGTGCCTTTGCTCCTGGGTAGTGGCCCTTTCCCAGAGGCACTGGTAGCAGTTGTTGAAACAGACTTTGATCATCCTAAGCCATTTCAACCTGCTGCAGCTGTCTCCAAGGTGAGCTGTGGCACTGGTAGACAGTTGGTTCCCTTGTGCTCAGTGATAATTGTAGTAGATTATCCCTTTCTTAGTATGTTTAGTGACAGTTTATATTTGTTTTAAGAGACAGTTATAGGTAGTCACTCTAATATGCAGTGTCGTGGGCAACCAGAAGCCATAGAGGTAGATATTGCAAGTCAACAAAAGGAAATTGTCAGCTTATCCCAAGATCATTATTGACTGGCAGCAGTGTGGTGCTGGGCAATACATGACTGCACTACCCTATGTATGGTTGAAAGTTGGAAGTCCGTGTATATAATCAGACATCCAAAAATACCATCCTGAGACACCTTCTGTGGCAGGCTGATGGTCTTCACTGTTTTGCTCACTGTAGAATTATTTCATACATGCTTGATCTTTTGTTACTAGAGCAGGTTCCGGTAATCTGATACTTGGCAGAGGTCACTCTAAGGCCTATTTCTTTCCCATACATAAAGTGAATTGTACATATGCTGTAGGTTTAGTTAACATGTTCTCATACGTGGCATAAACTTGTAAAGAGAGGAATCACTCAGCCATAAACAATATACTAAACTCTGTGGATATCTCTACACTGGAGGCTCTGTTAAGTCACCTGAACAAGGTCGACTTTAAGTCAACTTAAAGTCAACTTTGTTAAGTCAACTTAGAGGTCCACATTGAAGACTGTCGACTGCCTGCATCCACACTGACAGGTGCTAGGTCGACGGAGGAGTGGTTTATTGTGGGTAGCTGTTCCTGATGTCCAGGGACTCTGGGAGGGGACCTGGAGGCCAATTAAGTCGACTTAAGGGCTTTCCCCATCTGCATTGGCATAAGTTGACTTAATGAGGTCAACTTAAGCTTTAAGTCTACTTTGAGAGGTGGTGTTATTAAGTTGACTTAAGAAAGTGCTTAAGTTAACTTAATAAAAGCACAATGTGGCTGCAGGAGTCTGCAGGTCGACTTAACCTTCCTTAAGTCGACCTAAGACTCTAGTTTAGACGTACCCTATGGTAGTAGCTCGCTCTCTTTTCAAAGTATGTCCACCATGGGTTGAAGGGAAGACTGTTGTAGTTTTATACACTCCTTGAGATTCTTGCCATTTCGTTTATCATCTCTTGTTCTTGTTTATGTTCTGTTGAAGGTAACGTTCTGGTTTTCTAAAGTACTCTGTTATATTTTTAACTAGGTGCCTGCACTCCCATCCCAGAATCTGACCTGGAGGAAAAGACAGCTTTAGAGGATGCTGCAACAATGTTTACCAATCACAGGCACCTCACAAAGCAGAAATCCAAAACTGGTAAGAGAAGGAAAATTACTCACTTATACTTCAGATACAGAAGAAATCTGCTCCATACTTTGTGTTTGCAGGAAAATGATTAATGGACTCATGTATTGCCAGCTGTGTTCTTTTTTTTTACTTTACTTATTAGCTGATGAACAGCACTGTTCTAGAATTTCTTTTAATTTTTTCTGGTTCAATCAAAACAGATAATTTTATAGGATCATGTAATTCTTCAGAATTTTATTTCCAGGGCCGTCCATCAAATATGCTGGCAGTAGAGTAGAGACTTCTAGCTGAGGTGAATAACTTCCCCTGAGTTGAAAAGATCTGGTGCTACACACAATATGAAGGCAGTAGCTGAGGACTTTAAACCTGACTTCTTTCTCAAAGGTGAAGGTTAGGTAGAAGTTAAGTTTTAGGGTATTTCAGTTTAATTAAGGTTTTTATTGTTGGGAGTTAGTGCCAGTTGATTAAAATTTGATTATTATTGTTTGTGAGAAGACTTCCTAGAATTTCAGAAAAATGTTTCTGGATGTATCAAACAACATTATTTTGAATATCAAAATACATTGCATACAGTGATGACACATTTTCTGGAAAGAATTTATGATCCCAGAAACTATGATATACATTAACTTATTTTGAGAGTAAGAATAGTATGCACTGCAATTTAATAAAGTGCCTCAAAAGATGCTTTCCATGTTATTTACTAGATTATGTTCTATTGAGTGGCTTATGGTCAGTTGTTTTAAACAGAGGGAATCCAAAATATGATTTGTTTATTATTGCATTTCAGGCTTCTCTGAAATATAATCAGCTATTTTAATGAATTATTTTGTATGTATACTTTTAAAATGGTAAAATTTACTTCATTAGAAAGGTAATATTGAGAGATTTATTTAGAATGCTTTTTAAAGTGTGACAAACATGTCAGCATTCTTTCAGAATACACATATGAACGGTTTCTAATTTAAATCTGTAATAGTCATTATGCCTTTCTCCACAGCATTGCATTGAAAGTGGATTTGAATGCTAGAACTAAATAAAGTCAGATTCACACTACCAGGGACGCCTCATGGCACTAATCTAAAGGCATGATAAAGGCCTGGAAGCAGAATGGCAAATACACTCAGGAGCTGGAAGGCTAAGGCCTTGTCTGCACTTCAGAGTTAAGTCAACATTGCTAAGGAGCGCAAGGGAGTGAAAAATTCACATCCCTGAACACTGCGTTTAAACTGACCTAATCCCTAGTGTAGATATGGCCAGGATGAGGAAAGCTACTGCAGGTTGAGGAGGTGAGTTATCTAGAGTGACAGAAAAACCCTTACCACTGAACTGTCTGCACTTAGTGACATAGCTGCAGCATTCATAGAGTAGACATGGCCTAAATGGACATAAGCAGATTCTTGTAAAATTCTTGTGCAGTGGATGGAATGGGCGAATTATGTGTGCAAAATCACATTTGTGCACACAAAATATATTCTTTCAAATGTGTGATTTGTTTGCCTAGCCAAATAACAGGTTTGTTCAAAAATGTGTATTTTGCATAAAGAATTATCAGTGGTAAACAAAACTAAAGTGCCATTTTTACCTAAAACTCTTTTCACTGGCGAACTTGTAGTATAGGCTGGGAGGGAAGATGCAAAAACATAGATGATAAAAATGAAGCATACAGTGTGAGGAATCCTGCATGTAGGTCAGCAAATAACTAAATAATAATAATTTTATTTAACAAGTCAAGAGTAGGTATTAGTAGTAATTTTATTTAACATGTCAAGACATGTTTTGTGGCTCTGCAGTGAGTAATACAGCTCACTTGTAGCATAATTGCTTCCCTAAAACACAGAGAAATAGGAAATAGAAAAAGAACCATGGAAACTATACAGTACATTTGATCAAACAGACCACATTGATGGAATAAACATAGGCTGGACCAGTCTGCTCTAGATTTGGTAGGATAAATTTAGGTTCCTCGGTGTTTAAATCTGACCCTCCATGTCTATAAAAATTAATTTCTGTGTGGTATCCTACAGGAAAATTCTGATATGTTGGAACTCTAGAATTCCAAACTCCAGAAAAATGATCTACTGTGAAAAGAAAAACAAGAAAAACACATAGCAGGTTTAGTGAACTGATTTTTCCTAACTGACAACAGGGCAGAAAACCAGAAGATACAGTCAAAGTTGACAGATGGTAAATTTTAACCTGTGTTAATATTTTTGACTGATTTTGGAGACATGTATCAGATCCCCAGAAAATAGGCTAAAACCCAATAAAATTCCACCTTCACTGCAAGGCAACTGCAGCAACAAACCTAAAGCATCTGCTGAGCACGCCCTTCTCTTTGCCTTGTGATTTGCCTTGTTCATCCTTGTGATTAAGGATGCGGTGTTGAAACATATAAGGATTGTGCTTTGTTGTGTGTTTCAGTGAATAGGTTTCTTGTATGTTTGAGTAGCAGTCAGGCTTGAAAGAATATAGCAGAGAGACAGGCAGAAGAGAGAGATGGTGCAGTGTTCATATAACATCCACAACGACAATATTATGATGCACGTGCTTATGGTTGGCAAAAATTCAACCTTACATCATATAGTTAGTTGACTTTAGTAGATTCTTGATAGCTTTTTATGAAGGACAGTCAACACATGCAAAACTGAATAAAAATTTTGAAAGCTTTAAATTTTCAGTTTATAACAATGTGTTATAGAAATGAGTTTGATCACTCTTGGATGCAATGGACTGTCACCATCCAGCTAATGCTGCATTATAGTGAGCCTGAAATATTTACCACTGAACTGTCTGGAAATTCTAATTGCTCCAAATGCAAGAGCCAAGGGAGCTGCTTAAACCATAAGGTAACATTAGGATGATATCACAGCATTGCAATGTTGTTCTGTACATGATTTTTTTGGACTGAGTTTTAGCCTGAGCTTCAGAGACTCAGGCAAGACCAAGGTGCCTGGGTTGAACTCTAGGGGAACATTGTTTGCATTTGTGTCTTATGTGTGATTTTATAGGTAGCTTTTTTTAACTCTGACAAGCCAGTAAAAGATGATGAGGGAGGGGAAAACCCTTTTCTCATTGTACTTTTTCCTTCCTGTGAAGGAGCCCAAAACAAATATTGGATGTAAGTTTAGGTCCTGTATTTTCTGTCTCCTTGGAGATTTTGTTATTTAGACATACACAGAGACAGCAAAAATGATAACAGTAGTTTCTCTTCTCTGTAATTGACACCTATTTTTCACTTGATATATCAACTTTAAGTTACTTAGAATCTTAGCACACCAAGGCATTCCAAGATACTTTACAGAAAATCTTCAGTAGCTTAATAATTGAGGCTGCTGTGCCAAACAGTTAAAAACAAAGGTTAAAACAAGTGGCTCTTCAGCTTTGGAGTGGACAAGTGGCATGATGCCCAACGTTTCTATGACGGCAAACCCAGGGCAAATGTTTGCAGTAAGAGCCAACACTAGGAGGTGAAGGTAAGAACTGATCAAATCTAAGGTGAGAGATTCCAAAGTACTCTGTAGGTTAATAGGAGGGAACCTTCAGTCTAGTGCAGAATCTGACCATCAGTCAATGAAACTGAGCCAAGCCTGTTGTCATGTGCTTACTCCATGTGGAGCCAGATAGAGAGCTAGTCTTCACTGGTAGGGCAAAATCACTACCGTCAGATTGCCTTTCCCGATCAACTGATCAAATCTGTGATGGCTCTTCACAGTGAATGTGCTGGGCATCGGGCAGTTGAATGGAGCCACGCAAGTTATTTTAAGTAGCTTGTGTATCTTCCTTTGGCAGCTGTCAAGAACAGCCAGCACTGTAGATGTACCCAGATTTCTAGCAGACGCGTTGTGTGCTGGTTGAAATCTACTGAGTGCACAGGATGCCCAGAGAAAAGGGCAATGCAGTTGCCTGACTTCCAGCACAAGGACATCTGCAACAGGAGATGGACATGTCTCAAAGTGATATAGAGTACTAGGCTGGAACAAAGCCCACTTCTCAAACATGAAATGATAAAAACAAAATTTGGAAGTGAACTGGAGAATATAAATTTCCATATCCACTGAAGACCAAAGTTTAGAGCCCTTTCTGTAAGATACTGAATGAACTTAGGTCAGGTGTTGTTCACAGAATCACAGAATGGTTTCTATATAAAAAGCTATGTTACAACAATATTATTAAGGTTGCAAAGCCAAGTCCTCAAAAGTAAGGAAATGTTTGAATTAAGGTCACCTGTGCAATGTTAATTTGCCTCCTTTGTGTGCATGCATTTTGATATAGTCTTTATTTAGGGAGATACCTGGCCCCCGCTCTCCTTGTCCACCCAGCTGCACCTATAACAACTCCCAAAAGCAGTTTCTCCCCCATTCCAGTCCTACCTCAACAGATACCCAAGGTCAGATTAATGCAAGGGCTGCAGCCCCTGGCCCTGACCTAAAGGGGTCCCCCAAAAAATACAGCCGGGCTGGCCTGAGTGGTGAGTTGCCACTCAGGGGCAGGGAGGGCTGGTGCATCGTGCAACCTCTAGCATGGCCTTCCAGGGGCTGTGGCACTGGAGGACTGCACCAGTGGCCACACTAATTGCCAGCTGCCTTTCCACCCCTGGAGCAGACCAGCTGGACTGGGACCAGGGCGGGAGTGCCTTCTGGCCCTAGGGTCCCCTCCAGCGCTGGCTTGCCCCACAGGCTGTTCTGATGGGGGGCTGGGCCCTGGGTGGGGGGGAGGGAAGGGAGACAGTCCTGAAGTGGGGTTGCAGGACAAGTCCCTAATCAGGATGTGGTCAGAGCAATTGGAAGCAGCCTTTATAGGCAAAGTCCTTCTGAGTCTACATAGCCCTGTGCTAGCACATGCTCAGTCATTGTGTTTGGATGGCACATGCACAGTCCAGTCAGCACCAGGAGCTGTGAGAGGCTCAAACGTGATCAGAGAGAATAGCAATGTTGATGGATTAAGCTCTGGCAGATCTTTACTGAGCATGTGAGAACTGTGATTTTTCAAAGGCTTCTAAATTAGCCAGATTTGACTGGATTCTCACAGTCCCTTGCTGGCAAAACAAACAAGGAGTCCTGTGGCACTTAAAGACTACAAATTTATTTATTGCATGAACTTTCGTGGGAGAAAATCCGACTTCGTAAGATGCTTTGAAGATGGGGAACTTACAGAATGGGAGGAAATAAATGCAGGGAAGTGTAAGTCATGGGATCAGGTCACACTGTAACAGCAAATCGAAGCAGTTGTTAAAATTCAAACACTGGGAAATAGCATATAGAGGAAGATGGGATCAAATCACCCGTTGTAATGAGAAAAAAAAATCCAAAGTTACTATTTAGCTCCAAAGCACCACAGTCAAATTTCCATATGAATTCCAGCCCTGCAGCTTCTCTTTGAAGCCTTGGGCTGTTATTGATTTGCCAGAGTACAGCAATTAGTAAATCCTCAATGCAGTGATCAGGAAGATTGAAATGCTGACCCACCAGTTTTAAAATGTTGTGATTTCTGATGTCAGATTTTTACCCATTTATTCTTTTGCACCGAGACTCTTCTGTTTTTCCAATATATAAGGCAGAGAGGCATTTCTGGTACGTGATGGCATAAATCACATTGGTGGATGAGCAGGTGAATGAACCTTTGTAGTATCTGGCTTTATTAGGTTCTGTAATAGTGTCTTTTGTGCAGGTATGTTGGCAAAGTTGGCAGTGTGGTTTGTTGCAGAAGTATGTGCTAGCTTCAGTGGTTGTTTTAGGTCTGTAGTTGCTGCTGAGTATCTGTTTAAGGTGGGAGGAGGAGGGCTGTCTGTAAGCACAGAGAGGTCTGCCTCCCAAGACTTGAGAGAGTGAGGGATCATCGTGTAGAATAGGCTGTGGCACTTTTAAAGACTGGCAAATTTATTTATCACATGAGCTTTTGTGGGAGAAAATCTCACTTTGTCAGACATTGTGAAGATCTTCAAAGCATCTGACAAAGTGGGATTCTCCCACAAAAGCTCATGTAATAAATAAATTTGTCAGGCTTTATAAGTGCCACTAGACTCCTTTTTTGTTTTGCTAAACTAGACTAACATGGCTGTCCCTTTCAAATTTGTCACCTTATTGTCAAGACAGTGATAGGAAGGAATAAATGGCTCTTATTGTATCAATGAGCTGCTTTGGGAGATACATTTTGCTACTAGGATGCACTCTCTGTCCTTCAGTGGAGTAGCTGTAATTAACATATACTGCTCACTACAAAAAAAAAAAAAAAAAAAAAAGGCTGTTATAGACTAACTAATAAAGCACCATTGGACCTAACTCCAGTCTCAGATTAACATGTTGTAACTGCACAGCTGAGATTAGAATCAGGTCCACAGCATCATGAATAGGTGCTGAAAATTAGTGGCATAGGGTTTGTAACTGGGGGAGGGAAGAGATGGGATGATGAGTCATGGTGGCCCTAGCAAGTGTTTCCTTTTCATTTCTTTAGGAAAGACTTTTAGCAGTACATTTTGAACAGAACGGACCTGATTCTCTTTCCTGGCTAGTGTGAACCAGGAGTAACTCCACCAAAGTCATCAAAGTTAACTTTGAAAAAGTGGTGTCAGCCAGACCATGACTAGGGCCAAAGTTTCAGTCTCTGTTCCTTTGAGGAATTACAGGATAGAATGCATTACGGACATCTTTATATTCTCACCAGGCATTCAGCATTTCTCAGCATTTGAAGCAGATTTGCTGAGTGTCTTCTCATACCACTGTTTGAATGTTCACAATGATAAGGTTTTTTCCCCCTTGTTGAAGAAAATTTTGACAAATCTGTTCCTCCCTCTATATTTCAGTCTAAACAACAAAGTACAAAAATTGCACGCACATTTTAGGGCTAGATTGTACTACTCACACTAGATGGGGTAAATACTGGAAGGAGTGGGACAAATGTGGCCTTGCACTTTCATTTTGTTGTTTAAATATGAATATTTAAATTGAACTACACAGAAGAGTTAGTATGACTCTCAGCCAGAGTCAGAGGCATAATATTAAGCCCCACCACATTAATGCTTCTATCCAAAACTTCAGTTTGCAGTTGCTACTGTGCTACCACCCTTTTTAGTTAAATACACTGTATTTTACCCTTAAGAAAATATTGAGGTGACTGAAATATTACATTTCAAAGTTCTTATTTGGCAAGTTTAAATATAATTTCATAATCAGTGTCTCTAAGACCTAAAACAGTCTCAGAATTTATTGTTATATATTGGAATAGATTTTTAAATCTCTCTTTAATTTGAAGCATCTGGCTTATTGCTTTTGATTAAACACACAGGCAAGCATAACAAAATAATGGTAAGGTTGAGCTATAGAACCCATAAACCAAAGACATTCTGGGCCAAATTTTCAAATTAGTCTTCTAAATTGAGCTCAGCGAGTATGTAAGTAGACAAATTTTCATGCCTGTTTACACGCAGTTTCACATTTTATCCACATAAATGCAGGATAATGTTCATACAGTTTCTGTGGATGCAGTTTAAGAGCTTCTTTCAAATTTGCTTTTCTAAACAAAGATTGGTTTGGACCTCCACTTTCTCTTGCTGCTCCTGGACTAGGGAATACAAGTGGAATTACAGTACATAGCACCAATTCATCAAAATGCTTATTCACATGCCCAACTCTCAGCATATTTGGAGTCCCACTAGTTTCAATGGGACTACTGACATACATAAATTTAGGTATGTGATTAAGTGCTTTCCTGAATCATGGCTTCTTTGAACATCTAGCACAGGATGATGATGCTGTCCCCAGGCTGGTTCATTCAGAAGTGACATAGTGTAGGCTAAATTTTTGTATGTAGAATCTCATGCATTTGTGTTCTAAAAAGGATTATCCTGAAGCATTAGCTTTTGTGCAAAATAGCTGGTGAGCAGGAAGCTTGAGGTCAGATTCACCTCTGCTTGCCAGCAGTCCAGATCCTCTATTAATTTACATATTGTATCTTTCTACTGGTGTATATTACTACAAACATTGAGAGAAGCAGCCTGTGAAGTTTCTTAAAATCCTGCTTCCAAGATTTTAATATGTAACAAGGATCTCATTTTTTATGGAGAAGATAGATCCATAAAGATTTCAGCATTTTTATAGATTTAGATTTACGTTATTTAAACAACTAAGAAATCAGCTAGGCTAAATTCAAAACATTTAACATTTCAAATGGCAGAGAGAAGAAGGAAGCTTTACAGAAAGCTATTTAACTGGAGTGTCCTTACTATTCCTATTATAATTACCATCCAAACTGCTACATAAGGTATTGAGTATATCTGAGATGATTACCAGTGATATACATAAGACAGTTTTCAAAGTATGTAGGTCAGTGGTTAATTTGTTCAGATTAGAAGGCAGCATATTTAGAAGTACACAAATCAGTCAAATCACAATGCTACATTATATGTCAGACTGAGTAGAAGGAAAGATTTGCCTAACCTGGAGAGCACTTTGGAAAAAAGTACTTGCTGTGCAGGATAGTGTGCCATGTCTATAATGAGCTGGAACTTTTCAAAACAGTCAGTTTAATGAATGCGTATTCTTAGGTTGTATAGCATTTGACCCCATTATAAAAGAGAGCCACAGTTTGTAAATGTAGGTTGTCTAAAATTAGGCTATTAAATCCATGCCTCATTTTCTTTAAAGAAAAGAAAAGAAAAACCTAATGTTTAGAGGTATTGAGCACCTAAAGCCTCCTTGACTTGAGTTGAGAAAATTGCTAGGAGCCTGATTCATCTCAGATATAATTCCATCGAAATTCACAGAAGGTTCTGATTGCATTAGTTCAGCCTAGAAGCATTTTGGTTCCTGTTGTTGGTGTATTTGTACTCAGTATTGATGCATATCTTGGTCACCAGATTTTGGGTCCTGTGGGTGCCTATAAGAAGCCAATGCCAGTTAGTGATCCATAGTCCAGGTTTGTGAAGCACCCAGGAGAGGCTCCTCCCAGAGACAGTTGCCAAATCTTCAGTGAGTTTAATCCAAGAACAAAACAGGAGAGAAAGGTCAGACTAAGGCCTAGTCTACACTGCTGGGAAAATTCGGTAGCAGTTGATGGGAGTTACATAAGCTATACATAGTAGCTTATGTAATCCCCATCAACTCCCTAACTCCACTTCAGTGTGGCTTCTTCACTGCACTGCACCACTCAAGGGGGTGGTTTTATTAAGTCAATTTTTTGATCCACTTAGTATGTCTTAACTGATCACTGATTGCTTCACCACTGTCAGTGTAGATGTGGCCTTTAACATTCTGATGGTGGCAACCCTGCACTTACCATAACAGTGTCTCTGTTCAGTGTGTGTATGGAGTACATCTGCTTTAATCAGGAGTGCACCTCTTTTCTGGCAGGCTCTTAGTGCTGGCTTTCCTCTTCATTACTAAGAAAGAGGCACTGGAAGAAGATACTAAAGGATTTTGTACCTGGGAGATTGAGATCTCCAGCACTGAAGTTCAGCAAACATGCTGGCATGGAGGGTTCAGGGCACTTGAGGCCAAGACATTCACCACTGCAGACCAGATCATCAACTCTTGTCTCTGGTAGGAGTCCATGAAACCAACCCCTAAGATGGAACCAGCTAATTTAACCATGAAGTTGTCATGGGGTCAGCAATGAGAAAACACTGTCCTAGTGTTATCAAAACCTGAAGCATAAGCTGTGGCATGCAGCCTGTTGTCTCTCGACCTGTTGAGTCTTGAGTCAATTATGTGGGCAGTCCAAGAATTTTCTTGCCGAATAATAACAGTTGTTAGTTAAGATTTGCCACATGTTACAGCTCAGCTCGTATGAATGCCACCTTTTCTGGACTCCCAGCTCTAATTCTTGGTGCTGATAGAAGCAGCTCCTACTTCATTAAGTTGGAAGTTGACTTGTATGTGTTGCAGCCACATCCCTTTAGCAATTGCTCCCTTCCAACCAGTTACCACCTGAGTATCCAGCAAAAGCTCCCATCTTGGCTGTCTGGGAGAGACCCTTTGCCATGAAGGAATTGGGCTCTGGGACCAGACCAATGGCGATTTTGCCACCTGCCTCTAGGTCATTTCCACTCCTTCTCAGGTTTTCTTCATCTAGTAGAGGTTAGTCATCCCTGTCAAGAGCAGCAAGATGCCACTTCCAGTACTGGACTATGTTCCTGTTCAGTACTCTGTGGTCTGGTGAAATCCCCATGAAAGAACTGGAGGAGGCTTCACCTGAACTAGCATTGACTTCCATGTTGTCCAGTGAAGCAGTGAGTGGTGTCAGAGTGTTCCTCACCTCAGCTGGACAATTATAGGTCTCCCCAGGATCTTTTGAAAAGGAGGGGTGCTGCTTTAGGTATTCAGGAAAAGGGGGTTCAAGAGAGGTTTGAAAAACTGGTTTATATCTTGGCTTCTATGGGGCCTTCTCAAGTAGCACTCATTAACAATGCTGTTCTGGAGCCTACTAAGGTGCTAAACGCCATCTTTCCTCTGTCCCACAGCAAAAAGAACTGAGTACAGAAAATATGTGCCCTTACAGGGATTTGAACATTTTTAGCCCCACCCTTGTCTCAGAGTGGTAATCTTAGCTTTTAATGAGAGAAAACACTAGGGGCAGTAATTATCTACCCCAAAAATCAAAGGATGTAAAGAGGCACAATCTCTTTGGCAGAAAACTTTATTAAGCAGTTGGGCTACAGCTCAAGATTGCTAAACTGCAAACATTGCTGAGTCACTATGGTTTTAATCTCTGGGTTGCAATGTATGGACAAATTGCCAGAAAGGCAAGACTGGAGTTCCTTCCTACAGTTTATGAGGGAAAATTTGTAGGCAGGACCTTGTTTCAAGAGGCTTGGATGCCTCGCACTTTGTGGCTAGAGCCATGGCATTGGTCATTACAATGCACAGAAGTTCCTGGCTCCAGTCAACTGATCTTCCTCATGAGGCCCAAAAAATTATTCAAGATCTTCATTTTAAAAGGTCTGCTGTTCTCAGAACATATCAATGGCAAGTTGGATCACCTGAAAGAGTCTATGTGTACACTTGCATCTTGTGCATTTATATACTTGCCTCAAAGAAGAAACTGAGCAGTGACATTGGGATGCTTCATTTATGCCCTGTCACCAGAAGCAAGCCAGGAAGAAGAGTAAAAGTTACAGAAGCATACTGCCCACTCCTACTTCTTCAGTGGCTGCCAGTTTGTATAAGCAGCCTGGGAACTCCAAGCAGCCTTTTTGATGTGTTTGTAACGGACAGCTGATGTGTCCAGTTTGCTAGCTTCTTCTGTTCTGATGTCTCCTACAACCTGTCTCACTTCTTTACTGTTTGACCACTCATCATTATAGACCAGTGGATCCTAAGCACTAGAGAGCTGGTATGCACCCTTTAGTTTACTTTTTACTCCCCATTACCAACCTCTTTCCCAGTCCCTTATCAGGGATTACTCCCAGTCATGAAGAAGGTCTCCTTTGGGTGATTCATTCTCTCCTCCACTTGGAAGCCATAGGGAAGCTTACTCCACTTCACAGATGGAAGGGATTTTATTCTCACTATGTTCTGATCACAATAGTGAAAGGAAGTCTTAATGTATGCTAGGCTTTTGGTAGCATAAAAAAAATCTAAATAAAATAAAATTTTGCTTGGTCATCCTGGCTTTAGTTATCCCTTCCCTGGATCCTGGTGACTGGTATGCTGCTCTTGACATATAGGGCATCTATTTCCACATGACAGTACATCAAAGCCACAGGAAATTCCTTAGATTTCTGTTCAGTCACTCTCATTACCAGTTTATGGTCCTGCTGTTTGGTTTGTTGTATAAATTCAGATGTGTAGGCTGTTAACACCACATAGTGGGGTTGCACTGGGTGCACGCATGACTGACTTCAGTTTCCTGATTCAGGGCTCAAGTTTCAAAAGTTGGGGAAATGCTACCTTAGAGAAAAAATAAAGAACATTTTTAAAAAACAGACCAAAGTAAATGGACAGTGTCTGCATTAATGTTCTGTCCTGTCTTATGCTAACCCCCAAGCTGCAAATGGGCCATAATAAGGAGCTGTGCTGCCCCATGAGAGCACATTTATTTTTCCCATGCATAAGTTAATTACAGCTCAGAATGCCTTGCATCAGAAGGTGAGCATGTCCTGCAACAGGAACCATAGACTGCTTAACCTACTACTTTTTCTAAATAAGTAAGGTCAAAAGTGTCTGTAATCAGTTGCATCAAATAATTTTTCAGCAAGATTCATAGCTTGTATTTAGTAAGAGAGCAGGTAAAGTGATTATTTGAGGCTGTTTAAACAAACATGAATCTTATATTTGCAAGGCAGATTTAAGCATCTGAGTTCTCTATTTAAGTCAACACTTCACACAATGGAGCAGTGGTGACAAAGGCCAAGTCAATACCAGTGGTTCTCAACCATTTGTAGGTTGCGACATGCTCGGTGGCATGTCACAACCCTACAGGACACACCAGCCCACCTAGCCCAGAACAGTTCCAGGTGTTTCCCTGGCTCTTCGTGACAGGCCAATTCCAGGTATTTCCCTGGCTGTCTGACACAGTGGCTGAGAATCTCTGGTCTATGCTGCTATACTGCTGGCAGCGAATTCACCACCGTCAGTTCTATTTTCTGGGTTCAACTGAGTCATTGAAGAGACTCACTCAACTGATCCAGAGTTCGATTCAGTATGTTCACCCCCTACAAGAAGAGTGGGACTGAGTCAAAGGGATGGCATTTCCCTTCAACTCAGTGCAGTGGAGTCACAGAGGTAAGATGGCATTAAAAAGTTGAGGGACTTTAATTTTACATAGCTTTTTACACAGTTATTTTACAGAGTTTGCATATCTGCTTTCAACTGCTGCTGAAAATGGCAGCAAGTGTGGAGCAGGCTTTAGTGTGAGCACAGAGAATAGAACCTAAGGTACTATTTCTACTTTTCTGCTCCAACAGTAGTATACACTGCCTCATTAAACAGAAGTATAAAGTTGTGTTTATTGTGGACTATATGTGTTACAGAATTAACCATTATTGGAAGCACAATGAGCCTGGTGAGGTGTTCTTCCCCTCTCCCCATTCTTCTATTTTTTAATAGAAGTATAAAGTTGTGTTTATTGTGGACTATATGTGTTACAGAATTAACCATTCCTGGAAGTAAAGTGGGCCTGGTGGGGTGTTCTTCCCCTCTCCCCATTCCTCTATTTTTACATTACCGCCAATGGTGCTAGAAATGTATGTATTTTCCTGGCAGTTTTATGCAAGTGCAAAATTGTGGATGCAGAGTCCAATGCAGCAAAGCACTTTAACACGTGCATAACTAAATACAGGTGGAGTTTCATTGGACTCAGAAGAGTGTGGGATGGGCAATCTGGAAACAGCCTTCACTATTCTAAGATTAGCCTCATTTTGCTTCTCCTAGAAGAACACTGATTGTAGGCCTGAAGAGAAACTCATGTTAGGCAGCAGCTCCTGTCATCTTCCTTAGCACTATAACATTCACTCCAAATTGGGGATAGATAGTTGCCACCATGATGAAGATGGGTTCCGAGCTAGTGCACAAATGCCTTAAAATATAGCTATAACATATATGGATAGTTATAGCCAAAATCTTAATTTTGAATTATAAAATGTGAATTGTGTGTTGGTTAGTCCAGTGTCTCTACAACTGTTTTTTTCTGGCAAGTGTTCTGACATTTGAGTATGAATTGGAAATCAATCTGGTATGGTTTGGAATTCAATTACTGTTCATTGTTTTCTTTGGAAAAAAAAAAAATAAGAGAGAGAGAGAGACTTTGTAGCCGAGCTGCCTGTCTCCTACAATGCAATAAAATGAAGTGAAAAACAAAAAAAATTCTTTAACTGCTTTTGGTTTTCAGCATTTTGCTGAAGCACTGATTTGTTGACTTAAAATAACCTGTCACATTCACTATTCCATTTGTTTTTGCAGTGTCTCAAGTACTTGCTATATTAGCACTCAGATTAGGGGACGCCAGCATGTCAGGGCTAACTTATAAAGTCCACTTAAAGATGTACATAGATATACAGAATCCTGCCACCAAAATCTACTTACTTTGCAAGCAATTATCTGTATTTCCTATTCTCTCATGAAAGATACATGTATTTAAGGCTTATTTGTCCTACCAGTTATCTTCTCTTTGGGTTGATCCTGAACTGAAACTATGATTTTGTAGGCATTATGTTGTGTTATTTGTTTTACTGTCACATAAAAGATTGTGATGCAACAGAGATTGTGACTGCTATTTAGCTGTGGACTGCAATAGGCATAGATGATGAGCTGGGACAAAGAAAACAATGGTTACATTAACGAGTATTTTTGATCGTTTTAATTCAAATCGAAAATATTTATACAGGAATGAGCTAGATTGTTCATATTTCAGTTCTCTGTCATATTACTTTCTTCAAAGTTTTGGAAGTTCTGACCATGGATAAGCAAAAGAGGCATTTTAGGGCTCTGACCAGTGGTAGTCCATCACACGATGGTTAAATGTGAGTGCTGTTATTTATTACTGGAGGGTCACACACTGCATTGCATCTGTAGATCAAGTTCATTAGGCATACTCTGGGGTCCTTGCATTTCTTCATTCTGCTTCATAAGCACCTATGTACCACTCTTCCATCCCCCTCTTTCAGAGACTCTCTGCCACTTCTGCATTCCCTCCCTTCTGCCAGGGCTCTTTATGTCACCCATTTTTCCTTCCCTTCTTATCAAGGTTGCCTATTTTCCCCTTGTATGAATGACTGTATATACCCCCATCTCAGATTCTCCTCCATGCCCCTCATTATGCATTCACCCCATGTGTCAGGGGTTCTGGGTGACTCCCACATCATCCCTCAGACAAATTTAAAGAGTTCTGTGTGTTATATTGCGTCTTTGTTGGCAGAAAAGCTATCAGAGGACCAGACAGGGAATATAGATCCAAAGTGGCTTTATTGAGGAGGTAACTAAAACCAGCACAAACCAGTTTGGCCTAAACCCTAATGATCTAATTCTGTATTACTGTGCCAACCAGTGAGCTGATAATTAAATATACAACACTGTGAGTCCTCCATTCTCCACCTTCCTTTCCACACGCCTCCCCACTCTAAGCCAGGGGCTCTATGTGCCCTGCCACATGCATGAGGAAAACGAAGTATGGAATCCTAAACATGAGTATTTGCACCAGAAATCTATCTAGAAGTCACAGAAAAGAAACACTGCCAGATAACTGATTAAAACAGTAGCTAATACAGCTCAAATTCATGTACTGAATGTTTGCAACATGCAGTTGGCTCACAAATAATTTACAGATCAGACATTTATTCTCAGAAATTACTCTGCAAATAATTTCAAGTAGTGAAAAAGCAGCTCACAGACAAATCATGAATTTAAAGTATCTGAGCTATTGAATTGTCTTGAATATGTTATTCATCAGTCTCCACTTCTAAAAATCCCTGGATGACTTCTACCATCCCTGATCATCAAGGCTGAGATTTTAAGATCCTTTTTTTAACTTCCAGGTCACCACTAAACTTTCTGTTGTGGATTCATTTATTTTAAAAGGCCTTTTGTAGCACGCTTTCCTCTGATATCTGCTGCTGGAAATCTGGAAGAGACAACCCTCTTGAGTCCTGTTTTGAGTGTCAGCAACATGACTGCAGTAAGTTGCAAGTTTGTCTCTTGCAGCTAGTAAATATTTATTTCCTTTTATGAGATTTTTGCTCATGGTCTTCTCTTTCTTCCACTTCTAAAATGGGAAAGTTCTTCACAACTCCTCAGAAGTATTTGTTTCTACAGTGCTGACCCTCCCCAGCTTCCCCAGAAGAAATGGAAAGTGAATTGTAGTTCTTACGACATTTGTTTCAGTGTCTTTTCAGATTTCTGGACTTGATGTTTTGCTTGACTGATTTTACCATACATACAGTGTTTTGTTATCAAATATAACAAATATCATTGTTACCTATTTAAAAAGTACTGAAGCACATGATGAAATAATATGTGCCATCTGATTTTGCCAATGGAAAGAGTCTTCAGGGGAGGCCAATCTTGCCAGGCACTCCTAGATTTGGAGTTAGTGGGATCCTGGTGAGAGATCCCTGAAGGCCTGCTCTCTTCCAGTAGGAATGTAGAATGCACTTTCCTGTATCAACATCTACAGGCATCTCCCAGCCCAGAAGTTCTGTCCGCTCACCTTGTTTTCATCCCTCTCTGAAAAGAAGTTTATCTGCAATTTTCATATCTATTCCTCTTCTCCTCTGAGGCTATAATATATTTTACTGAAGAAGTGGAAGACTACTGAGGTACAAGCAAAGTTTAGGACAGGTTGGTTTAGGGTCTAGATGCTGTGAGTAGGAGTACACTAAAAATTCCTAAATTGGAATTGGTAACCTCTGTCAGGAATCTCTAGTCACTGCATTTTGTGCCTGGTAAAACGCCATCAAATTAAGTGGAATTCCTCCAGATTTATATCAATATAAATGAGATCAGAATCATGCCCGGGCATGTTGTGTTCAATAGGACAAAAAGAGTGATGATTAACCCTGTTTGCATGTTTGTTTTCTCTAAATGATTTTATTGTAAAATGAAATTAGGCAACTTATTCATCTACAAAATAGACACAGAAATTATTAAAAGATTGTTAAGAGCTGGATATTTAAGCCTAAAAACTAACATACTTTGTATGACTTTTCAGTACATTTCTCCTAAGTAACCACAGCACTTTGTCTGATGGCCCCTTAAGGGACCATCCTGGTGACTCAGAGAAACAAGAGTTTAACAGCATTTTATGAAACATTTTGCCTTTTTAAATAATAAAAGGGAAATTAAATTCAAATAACTGTTTTTAAATACAGAAAGCCAGACAATTCAAATCTTCCTCAGATGTATGCCATTCTGTGAGGCTTTGGTTAGTACCCATCCCGCTAAACTGTGAGTTAAAGCATAGCATCATTATAAACCTCTCTTGACTACCACTTTTGGTCTCAATGTGGCTTTTAAACCATATTTAATATGTAAATACACAGTGTTGGGCAAGCATCTTGGAGGCCTTAATGAGAGGGGGATTTTAAAAGTTGGTGATGGGAATGACCATACACATCAATTTATGAATAAAATGCAGTGTATCTATGAATAAAGGGGATCAGATTGTTCGAAGGAGAAAGGAACCCCCAGTAGTGAAGTTTGAATTCCTTTCCATATTCTCTAAAACCTGTTACGTGAAATATTTGCAAGCTGAATGTCTGTGTGTGTTGTCAAGTATATAGTTATGCTTATAATGCAATAAAAGAATTTGCACATACTAGTATATATAGTTTCTCTGCTTCTCATCCTTCTGTGATTTGAAATACATAATTATGATGCTCTTTCTCCCTCTTTCTTTCTACTAATCTCACAGAAGTGAAATGTCTGAATGAAGAAAGGATGCCAATATCTTAAATTTCATTCATTAAAACTTTAAATAAAAAGGCTTTATTAAATTATAAATGTTTTTAATCTTCCCTGGAATGAAACTCCAGACTATTCTAGAGACAATTTATACTTGAGTGTTTTGAGTCCATGTATATTGCTTTTAATTCCATATCCTGATCTGTTTGAGAATTAGAACTACTTCTGTTTGATTGGAATGTTTCTGCAGTGGACTTAACCCTTTCTTTTCCAAAGGCCAGATCCTTCAAAGTTCCACATGCCTTCCAGAAAGAGGTATGAATTGTCAACTTCTATTGACTTCAGTGGGTCCAACAAGCCAAATTGTGATACTTTTGAAATCAATGGATCTTTTGACATTGACTTCAGTGGGATGAGGAATTAACCTACAGATAATAAGTAGGGAATCTTCTTTTATCTGAATTATAAGATACTGTGGCAAGGTCACCCCCCTCTTCAGGAGGGAAGAGGTGTGTGAGGCCTGGCTCAACAGCTCAAGTCTTCTCCCCAAGGGGTACTGGTCACAGTTCAGCCAGCCCCCATCTAGGAAGGTCCCTGGCTTTTGCAGTCTTTCTGGTACTCTCTTCCTTCTCTGGCCCTGGGTCCCAGCTTAGAGAGCCTTCAGAGCAGTGGAAGGGCCAGCTGCTTGTCTCTATCTCTATCTCTATCTCTATCTCTATCTCTATCTCTGGTTAAGGCTGGGGAGAAACAGTCTCCTCCTCTGCCTGGGGAGCTTCCAAACTGAAGCAACAGCCTCAGCTCTTTCCCCCCCCTTCTCCTAGTGGAAGTAGCCTTTATAGGCCTGGGGTAGCCCTTGACTGGGTGCAGCTGTCTGTAATTAGCCTGCAGAGGCCTTTTATTTGCAATCAGGGAAAAGGGCCTCCACCAGTCTAGGGCTCACATACCTGCCCTGATGCACCCTTCTGTACCCCTCAGCCCTGACCTTATCACAATACATATTATTACCATGGCAAATATGGGCATGATCCAAGCCTA
This sequence comes from Podocnemis expansa, assembly GCA_007922195.1. Classification (NCBI taxonomy): domain Eukaryota; kingdom Metazoa; phylum Chordata; order Testudines; family Podocnemididae; genus Podocnemis; species Podocnemis expansa. Next base: position 11,105,820 of record ML682034.1, read on the forward strand.
CCAAAGTTAGTAGCGTCTTAGATGAATTTGATGTGCTTTGGATCAGGCCTTACCTGGTATCTTGTAATTAACAAAAAATATTGGTCAATTTTTTACTCTTATTTCACAGAGTTCATTTCCCATCATTATGTCTTGGAAGCAATGGAACATGACCTGAGGTAACATAAGCCAGCATGGAGTATATTTGGAACTGATCCTTCCTTTGAGGTCAGCTTTCTGACGCTCAGTCCTGATAACAGGATGTATTCATATTTTTTCAGAAGACTATCATGGATCAAATGCCAAACCATCTCTGATGCTTACAGACTTGACATACATTTCATTTAATTGATAAAAATACACTTTCACTGAATAAAAAAGTGCAGTTCTTGTCAGAAAAGGAAAAAATAAAAACTTTTAGTTTTAATCATTAAAATTCTATTTTATGTGTACAATAAATCCACACAGCTGGGAAGTGGAGAAGAACACCTATTGACAGATTACATATAATAAGTAAGTTAATGTACAGAATTAGTGTACCATACTATTACAATAGTGCCTCTATTGAATAACAAAAAACTTGCTGATCAATGGAATTGAGATTTGAGACTCAGATTTAGCATTTAGGAGTGCTCTTAAATAAAAAGAGACAGCGAGTGGGTCCAGTTCAGACTTAGGTAACAATTGGTATCGGGAAAACAGCTAGTTAACCACAGGATTCAGAAACTAATGTACTATTACAGAATGTGGATCTGCAGGAATTTTTTATTCTACTGTATCCCATAAAAAGGAGATTATACTTCTTTGTTTAAAACAAAGAAAAATGGTATAGGCCAAATTCAGGCTTTCTTTATATATTCTCACAGACTAATGCCAGTTAATGTGGTGTTACTCAGGGCCTGTATTCTGTCTAATCTGCATACTCCTTACCCAGCCATTTCTAGAGAATGCTCAAGCTAGGAGCATGAGTACAATGAGTTGGGGAGGGAGTGAAGAGGTTAAAGGGAAAAAGTCCAGATATTTGATCTACTACTATCATGTCCTTATATTATAAAATTGAAACAGTTTAGTGTTGCCAAATCAAATTCTCCAGTTTGATTTTTCAGAATTTCTTTTGCATTAAAAATTTGCTTCAACTCAAAACAAAAATTAATTTCAAAATGTTGGCATTTCCCACATTTTCCAACTAGCTCTAACACTGAGCTACTTTTATGTACTTTAACATTCCAGTTAAAAGATGCCCTGACAGGATTTCAACTTTTGCTTATGGGCCATCTCGCTATTTCAGACCTGAAGCTGGGACATGTCCTTGGTATGACTATGTGTATATCTTGCAGATCTGAAGGATGACCACATTTCCTTTCCCAGTAAACCCTTGTGAGAGATTTGTGCATCTGCGTCTTTTCTCCTGTACGTGTGTTTGTGTGTGTATAAGATCCAATCCACTTGGATAAATACCAAATAATCATAATCCATTCATGTCAAATGTTTAGAGAGCTCAATTGCATGTTGCCTATTCTGTGTGGCAGGTACTGCTCCTCTTTTTCCTTCTCCCATACTCCCCATCTCACATTTTTGTTGGCTGGAATGTCATCCATACCTGTTAGCATTTTGAGGCTTCTGAATCTGCATAAATATGAATGCTATGACTTCAGTCTAGTCCCAGCCCAAGTCTGCGTCCACTGTGTTTTTTGCACTAGTCTGTGAAAGAGCTGAGAGAGTCATTTTCCATAGTGCGTAAGTGGTGCACAGGCTTCCCTCTATGGCTAGTCTGCCAGTGTTCCATATACAGTCACTCTTTTTAACAGGAAAGTTGGGCTGAAGACCTTGCACATGATCTGTACACCACAGTGGTACAAAACACCTCTTGAAATAATCTTCTATGCATGGGGAACATATAGCCATGTTGCTGTTTATATATTGTGCAGGCCCAGGTATAATGAAGACCCATATGTAGTTATCTTAATTATTCTTCTTTCTTTTGCTCATTCTGTCTTTTACTTTGTACCTTTTAGGCTAATCAGTCCCCCCCACCGCCCCGCCCCCTTGGAGTCTAATGTAAAGGCATTTGTGCCTGTGGAGAAGGGTAAGAGTGCAACTATGTCTGTTTAGATTTATGTGTCTACAAATGGCTGATTTAAACAACTTTTCTCTAAACAGGAATTATTTTAGGAGAAAGTGTTTCTACAAGGGCACTCTTCCTTGGACATTTGTCTGATAAGCAGAGTCCCTTGTCTATAGAATGACAGCTCCTTAATGCAAGGGCAGGCTGTCTTTTAACTCACTTTTTCCTTATCTGAACTGGAGGCTTGGTGGTTTTATGTTCTGTCGTCTTATTTTGAAGGGTAAAAGGAGTTATGAAAATGACACTGAAATGGGGGAGATTTCCAAGTCTAATTTCTTTGATTTATGTATATGTTTTAAAGTAACCAACTCTAATTTATTCATTTAAAAATATATTCTTGGGTTTTCCCAATAATATGGATTTTAAGTAATTTATTATGTTGGGCATTATTTATTGAGAGTTGAGATAAAACTTGGTTTAAAGTAAAGACTTAGTTTTTTATATGCAATTGTAGCTTGCTTGCATAGCTGTCTGTGACCCTTATCCTACAAACCCTTACCTACCCAATAACTTTAGCACACAAGTAGTTTGAAATCAAGAAACTGCTCACATGCATAAGGTGAGTATCAATGCAGATTGTATCTTGAATTAGAACCTCAGTTAGGCCCTACTTTTTCTTTTTGAAATATAGCATTTTCCCATAATTTTTGGCTTTTAAACTTTGGTTCTTTTTAAGTGAATAAAAGACTATTTTCCATTTCGTGGTGTGTGTGCAAACATGCTTATGCACTTAAAAGATTATTTTAACCATTCTGCAGCCAGAAAATAAAAACATTTTTTTTTCTTTTTTTTCCCTCTGGTCTTCATAGTTGATTCTCTTAGTAGCATTATTTTGTTGCTTTTAATTTTGCTATGATGAAGAATTCAGGGTTTTTTTGTTTTTTTTTAAAATGTTCAGGAAAGTAATGATTACAATAAAAACAAAGCAAAGAATTTTGGGAAGAAATCTCTTTTTATATAGTTATGCACTGTACCTTTCTTTTATCTCTGAACACAGACAACCCACTGTGAGGTGGGCTATTTTACACTGTTACATTGATAAAATTAGCCTCTCTACATGAAATATTAGCTCTCTTGTATACATTTCCTCCTTACTATGTTCAATTATCTTAATGCGTGTAGTAAATGACACTGATTCATGGGCTTGGTGCAGGCAGAAGTTCAAAGACCTACATCAGGAAAAAATCCAGGAACCAAAAGAAAAACTACCCCCAATTGACTCCATAATTAATTAACTTCACCATACAGCTTCATAGCTCTTACTTGACAGAAATTAGGGGGTTGGATAAAGAGCGAGATTTTTTTTCTCCTAGTCCTTTTCACACAGGTCGTGTGACTACTTGTGTTGGGACTTGCAAAGAGACTAATTAAAGAAATAATAGGTTTAGGCTGGTTTGAAAGGAGACTATAGCGCATCTGAGTTAGGGGGAGGAAAGAGTAATTTAATAACTTAAATCCAACGAGAAGAAGGTGGGAGCCTCAATTAGAGAAACTCTTTAATCTGGTTTATAGATTAATTTGGCTCAGTTAGAGCAGATCTGTATCATTATAAATTTATACAACAATAACAAAAAAATCATACCTGTTATTAGAGGGCTTCTGATAGGCCTTTTCCACTTTGAATTAATTTGATTGATTGTTTCAAATTTCCTTCTAACAGAAAAATCCTGTGGTAGCCAGGTACAAGGATCTGGGTATTTTGTGCAAGTTTTAAGAAAAGTGTAAACAATTCTCTGTTTCCCCACAGGTGTCTACTTTTGAAAGACAGCTTCGAACTTTGTAGGGGAAAATTTGCACCTGCAGTTTAATTATACCCATGTTCTTTTACCACCTCAATTTTATGTGCAGACATATTTTGGGATTTGGCCATCTAAATACATGATGACACTCACTGATCACATAGTTTGATGGCTAACTCCCATTATTTGCCCCGATCACTGCAGGTGCAGAACTTCTTTAAAGACTGGATGGAATCCTATTTAAAAGTTAGCACTCAGTTTCTACTCCTCCCCTCACTTATAGTTCAAAAGTTTCGGTTGCAACTGCTTACCTTGGTTTTATTCCTGTACCTTCTGACCCTTACCTTGGAAAAAGTAATTTATTGGTATGTGTATGGATGCTATGATTTTTGCTCTCTTATTTTCCTTGATAATGTAATTTGAAAAAGCTTTTGTGTGTTGTACATTTAATTTAGATAAAATTTTATTTTCCATTTCATTTACGTATTTTGGTGGTACATGTGTTGTATTAAGTAGGGTAAATTTGTTGAGTAGTATTTCCAAAGGTAAGATGCATTCTCTTTGCCTTCCTGGAGTAATTATTAAACAATGGCAGTATATCCAAGAAAGTGTTGTGTGACCCAGGGGCCTGAGTCTGTTAGGCCCATTTATAGTAACTTGTGAACACATGACTCAGCAGGCTAGACTTCATCTTACAGGCAAGCAGGGGGTGGTTGAATCTGTTCATCATTCAGCTTGTCAAACCAGTGGACATTTGACTCACATACGTGCAGATGTCTTGTCATTCCTAGATAGGTGGCTAGATCTTACCATTGTATGCAGGGGAGTCTCTTTTTCCCTCTCTGTCCTTCATGATTCTGGTAACAGGTGCCTCCTCTCTAGGATGGGACCCTCATCTGGGGGACCTCCAGACTCAGGGACTCTCTCCCTTAAGTGTTTAGGAATTATGAGCAATTCACCTGGTGTGTTGGGGTTTTTTTTCTGTGTATTGAAGGATGTACTGTGCTAGTCGTTGTGGAGAATGTCGCTGCTATGGTTTGTTTGAATGGGGGGGATATACCAAGTCAGATTGCTTTTGGCTCTCTGAAAGTTCACTCGGTTACTGTTTACACATTCTGTTCTCCTTTAATGTGTAGATCTAATATTTTTTTCAACCTGAAGACAGTGTGATTTTTTTTAAGTGATTGTAAGAGGTTCTGTCCACCTGTGAGAGTCCCCACATCTGCATGGGATGTAAATTTAATTTTGTTGCCTTAGTAGAGCCATCTTTTAAGTCTATGACTACTCATTGATTTTGACATTTTGTGTTGAAAGTAGCTGTTATCTTAGTCAGGAGAGCAGCAAAGCTGCATGCATTAGTTATCCACTCACCCACATTTATGGCTTTTTTAAGAGAAAAGTTTATTTGCATCTTCATTTTTTTTTTTTTTTTTTTTTACTAAGGTGGTGTTACACTCCCATCTTAATCAGTCAACATACTTAATAACCTTTGTCCAAAAGTCTGAGAATCTGCAAACTTTAGGCATCCAAAGTGCATTAGCCTTTCATGTGGACAGGATTAAACAGTTTAGAGTGTTCCCTTAGTGTTCCTTTTGCTGACAGAATGAAGGGGTAACCTGTTTCTTGGCAGAGAATATCTTCCTGGACATCATTCTTAATACTGCTGTGCAATGATATCACTAAAGTTCATGCACCTCAGAGAGTTTCAGCTCTCTGTACAAGAGCACAGGCAGTATTGGCTGCACTCTTGAATCAGGAGACCCCAATGGCATTTGCTGGACTGCAGTGTGGTCATCTGTACATATTTTCACTAGCTATTATCCATCCTTAGAGGTTTTTAAGGTGCAGCTTGAAAAAGCCTTCACTGGGATGGTTTAGTTGGGATTGGTCCTGTTTTTGAGCAGGGGTTAGGATTAGATAACCTTCTGAGGTCCCTTTTAATCCTACTCTTCTGTGATTATGCTGTCTCCCATGTTTCAAGAGTTGATGCTAGATTAAAGAGAGATGTGTTGCTGTACTTGTTCAGATGGATTCTAAAACTCTCCTCCATTCAGAACTATTTGTGAGTCACATGAAGTGAAAAAGACAGACCAGGTATATGATCACTCAAAAAAGTATTTAAAGGTTCTGTAATTGTTGTGCTTTGAGATGTGTTGGATAAATCCATACCATGACCCAGTCTCCTTCCATTTCACTTTGAGGTCTATGTTTATTGGATTCCACTTTGAAGAAACTGAGAGAGGGTGAGGCAGATCTGTCATTTATGCCATCAGCTGGGAGCATGAGTGTACAGAGGGCAAATGTGCTGCCCCAACAGGTGCCACAATGGGGGAAAAAGATCTGGATTGGATGTACTAGGGGCACACACACCTCCAGTGGAATAGACATGTAACCCTTCTGCCAGGGCAGGCTGGCAGAACTAGGGCTGGGTTCTATATCTAGAGGTTTCCCAATAGTGTAACACCATGAGCCAGCTCAAGCCCCCACCCAGATTTCTGGGGAATCCTGCACTGTTCCCTGGGCACCTCAAAGGGATAAGGCTTTCCCACTCGCAAGCACGAGTCTGATTGTAGTAAACAGAACTTTTAATAGTAGTAAAACAGAAAGCAAAAGGCCAAATGACAGAAATCAGCACTAATCTAGAAAATCAGTACAGAGCAAAGTTCCCAACAACCCACACCGCATAACAGAACATATAAGACTTAATGCAAAACCTTCCAACATGATCCACATATCATAACAGCATATGTAAACCCATTAGCAAAATCAGCAGTGGTCTGGAGAATCAGTGTTAAATAGGCTCCCAACCCACCCTAAGGTATGTAGGGAGTGTCTTTTATGCCAAATGTCCACCGGTGCCAACCACTGGTCACTCACTTCATCCTCTAGTACTGTTCCTTGGCTCCACCTGCTGTCTGCCAGTTCCGCCCACCTGTCACTTGCACCGCTCAGGTCACTGCTGGCTGCTCTCACCGTCCACCAGCTCTGCCAACCGATCACTTGCGCCGCCCAGCTTGCTGCTGGCTCTGCCCACTGGTCACTTCATCACTGCTCTCCTTTAGTAATATCAACACAGAGAGAGGGGGGTTCTCTTCTTCTAGTGATTTCAGCTCTTACATCTCAAATAGTTGCAAACAGCTAGTTCCATAACAAAGAACAAGCCTCCAAGAAGCCCAGCCAGATCTATCATTTGACAGGGGGGCTGGGGTGAGACAGGAATGCCTCTAGCATTTTGCTCCAAAAGAAACTAATGCAAAACCCCACCCCTCTCACTCTTTTTCAGACTGAAATAGCCAGTGGCCTTTCCTACAAGCCTTTTTTTTTTTCACTAAGGGTTGCTTTTATTCTTTAACTAACCCAGACAGATTTGGAACAAGCAGAGAATAGCATATCACAAAAGACAGTATTTCATATTTCTCTTCAGTAGAATTACAGATATTGACAGATTTGTGATCAGATTAACCCCAAGTACCATTACCCACTATGCTCTGCACCCAGTATGCAAATACCTAATTGTGCTCTTTGTGTTCATGCTAATACAGGACCCATGCAGATTAGTTGCTCCCCTTCAGAAGCTGTTAGGCACAGCTCCTAAGCTTGCCTTACAGACACATGCAACGCATCTCAAAGAACAACAGTTACAAAAAGTTATGTATGTAACAATTTTTTAGGAAACGTGGGACTTCCCTGTCTGTAGAACAGAAAATAGTTATGTTATTTCAGATATCATGATACTGTTACTGTTGACAAATGATGCCTTTCTGATGATAACTTCTTTACTTTTTCAATTTAAAAAAATGTTTTTATTATGATTTGTTGAGGCTCACATTCATGATGCTATAGAATCACAAGAAGCGGTCCCATCATCAAAGAATTTATTATGTCCCCAGTCATACTAAGGCTCATACACATGTTTAAATTTAAATACAAGTGGTTCCACTGAGGGGATCAAGGAGGAAACCAGGCATCTCTGAGTAAAGAAACTTCCTTTGGGGTTCTAATCTCTTAGTTGTCCAGATTTATTTTTTTAGTTTGTTTTGTGAGCATGATTGTATGTGTGCATTCATGGTAGATTATTGCTGGAGGGTGCTTATGGAAGAAATGAGTTTTAGGGAGGAATTTGAATTAAGAGATGGAAGTTGGCTGGGCCACAAGAAGTGGGAGAAACTTTTAAGTCTAGGGGGATGTTTACAAGAAGACATGAAGACAAGAAAAGGAGAAAGAATGCAAATGATGCAAAGGAAGGAGGATTGGGAGGAGCAGGCAACAAGGACTGTCTAGGAAAATATGTGAAAAGGTATGACACAGATGCATTCATTGCAACTTGTTGTCCATTCCTGAGCTTTGGTTTGTTCTCTTTTTTAATAATTTTCCAAGTACTACATATTTTTTAAAAGTATCAGCATTTAATTTTAATTTGAGCAGCTGCAGTTCTGTGGGTTTTTTAAAATACAGCTGCTGAGAATCAGTTAAGAGTGTCTAGGCATTTTTATGTTTTTCTTGATGAATTATGGTCAGTTTCTTGCCAGCTAGTGCAAGCGCAACTTCAAAATGCTGTTTGCCATAAAACTATTAAAATGCAATTGATGAGCAGAAGCAATATTTCACATTGGTTTGAACATGACATATTTTCTTTCATAACCATTTCAGATTGATTTTGTTGTTGTTGCTTGATCTGATCTGTGAAAAGTAGCCTGAGATGTCTGGAAGAGACTCCTAAGTGTAACTGTAGTTACATACAATAATAACTTTTCTCCAGCAAAACAGGGTAAGCCTTACTGGGGGAACAACCAAAAATAATAAAAATCTAGATAATTGTGCACAAGTTCACCAGCAACAGAGTTCCTTTTGTTATAGTGTTAGCCATCAGTATGGGAATGGGACAGCTTCTGCTCAAGTCAATAGAATAGAACCCCTTTGACTTCTGTGGGAATTAGATCAATCTAATTAAAGGCAATAGAGGGAAATAACTCAAATTTTGCCTTGCTTACAGACAATATTATTTTTTTCCCTGTTTTTGGTTTCATACATGGCACTTACTGAATGAGTGTTACATACAGAGTCCTACATGAAGGGGGTGGGAATACTGATTCAGGGGCCTAACTCCTTCATAAGGCCATCCTACTTCTAATATTCTCTGTTTTCCTATGTGTAGTCCTTTGTCAGAGAAAGATCTGTTGTTCCTGAGTACAGAGGAAATGCTATGTAGTCAAAACACCACTCGTCACTTTATCATCCTGCTCGAAGAAGCACTGTAGCTGAAGTTGCACTATATCATGCATGTATGATTCTTGACAAGTATGTTACCAAGAATAACAGTCTGTACTGCAAAACTGACAAATTTATAATTTGTCTTTAAATCAACTGCTCTTAAGTTAAATAAATATCCGCTTAGTTAAATTACTTTTTCTGAAAGTGTCAGTGAGAGAAGATTTGTATTGTATTCAGCTTTAAACCTGATTAGCTTCTTGTGCACACTCAGTCAATAGTGAACAAAGCTGATTTAATTGTGGCCTTTTCTGTTACTTAAAGAAGATTCAACATATAAGTTTGGGGTTTCAGTGTTCAGCAAATCATCTTACATGATTATTGTCCAGCATGACTAGCTCTTTGGGAGATCCAGTTTAGCAGTTCATCTCTATTCAACAGGGCACTTAAGTAACTGAAACCAATGGAATTTAGGCATGTGCTTAAAGTTAGTCATACACATAAGTGCTTTGCTTAATCAGGGCCTGGGGCAGAAACTACTTTAATGTGTGTGCAGAACTACCACAAATTTGGCCTGGATCCCTGCTTGGTTCACCTCGGTGCTACTGCAATACCAGTAATAAATATTCTTGTACAGTAGCAACTTTCACTGGTATGTGGTTAATTGGAACCAAAACTTTTAATTAAAAACGAACAAACAAACAAGAAGCTGGAATCAACCTCTGTTCTTGCTTGATAGTAATCTTTATTGCACACGTCTTCTGTGCTGTCTGAAATGCTTTGGATGCCCAAGGACTCTGAATACTCCTGTTGTATATGAAACCATCTATATAAGATCCAAAGAGGTAGCCATGTTAGTCTAGTTCAGTAAAACATGCAATGAGTCCTGTGGCACTTAAAGACTTACAAATACATTTATTGCATGAGCTTTCGTGGGAGAGAATCCCACTTTGTCAGACGCTTTGACGCATCTTTGAAGGTTTAAAGGGTCTGATGAAGTTAGATTTTCTCCCATGAAAGCTCAGGCACTAAATATATTTGTTAATTTTTAAGTGCCACAGGACTCCTTGTTTGTTTCATTTATATAAGAAATGCTAAATACAATATCTCACACAGGGTAGGAAGGAGTTTGTATAATAAATTTCCTCTCAATGGTGGATGAGATCATGCTGCTACCCAACATTGCATTTTTCAAAGATCTGTCTCACCATAGTCTCACATCAGAATTCCAGCTCAGCTAATTGTTTATCTTTTTTCTTTGTGTTTGATACTGTAGTCTTTTTCTAGACGTTTCCTAGAGCAATTAAGTCCCAATAAAGTCCATTTAGTTATGCAGTCTGTCCACACCAACATTGTTTAAATGATTGGGATGGGTGGTTGTATCACTTACTGATTTTCACATGAGAGTCAAAAGAGAGCAGGTTCAATTAGATTTGTGGTGGCAAAAGTAGTTAGTGTAGCTGATGATTTTAACAGGTGGCTTTGAGACTTGCAAAGCAGCCAGTCAATTCACTGCATACTTTCACAAATGTTATTGTGTTGATACCCAGTTTCTCAAACATTCCAAATAAACCTTGGCTTTGTTTTAGGTCTCATCTCTATTTGCAGAGTTATTAGACAAGAATTTAGGAAAATCCTGCTAACAGGCCATCTCTATTTCTTTAAAGGTTTGTTTCCTACCAGGTATGCTAATAGCTTGATCTAGCAATGTACTACCTCCTGTGTTGTCAGTAGGATGGGATCTGAGTGCTTCTACCAGATAACATCCTCTCACATCTCACAATTGGATTTGGGAAAAGTCTACATAATTCCTGAATTCCTTGAACCCAAGCCATGTTGGGGATTTGAGTATTTGAATCCCACTTGCTACCTATTATTGCTACTGTATGTAAGTCTATGCGTCACTGTTCTAAACTGAAAATAAAATAGTGCCTGTGTCTATAGATAGTGCAGTCACTACATTTAAAGTTCACAGAAAACTAAGGTTTAACAAAAGAAACAAGGAGTCTGGTGGCACTTTTAAAAACTGACAGATTTATTCATTACACGAGCTTTGTGAAGAAGCGTCTGACAAAGGGATTTTCTCCCACAAAAGCTCGTGTGATAAATAAATTTGTTTGTCTTTAAAGGGCCACCAAACTCCTTGTTTTCTTTTCTGGACTTAAGTAACATGGATACCCCTTTGGAAAATGTCTAACAGTCACATAGATAAATACGTATCTCACTCTCCATGAGGTTACTACTGTGTTCAGAAACTCTGGTTTTGCTTTTAAGAAATTTGAAATTTCAGTCTGAATCCAATTTACAATTAGGGCCCACTTCATGTCTTCAAGCTTGTCTTTTAGAATTTAACAGATTAGCTACCCTACGGCCTTCCTGTCAAAAGAGCTGTACTAGAGAAAGGCACACATTCAGATTTTTTTTATATTGGCTTTCAACTCCTAGTAATGTAGAAATGATATTAATAATTGGCAAATGGACAAAAACAATGGTTTACTGTGCCAAATGGTCATGGTGACTTTCATCGCTCTTTAAAAATTCAGCATATATTTCCATCACCTCTCTTTTGATACAGCAATCTCTGAACAGGCTTCATCTTTATTATTTGTGAAGTGTGGAGGATCTTTAATCACTTATCTTAGCTTGATAAGTAAATGTTAACACTGCATTTTTTGTCTTCGCTGTTTATATGGAATAACCATATATAGTAACTCACACTGTTTATTAAGAATAACAGTAACCCTAACAACAAACACTTTTGGTAAATGTGTTTGGATTTCAGTCTTTATGTTGTCATTGAAAGCAGTCAACCTCTGATGTTTTTATGAGCAATCTATCAAATATTGCCCTGGATGATGTAGTTTCCTTGTTCAGCTACCCTGTGGAGCTACTGTAAATAGCCTGCAGTTCAAGACAGTAGTTCAGTTTTTAGTATAGGCAGTTGGGTTGGAAATCTTCATTTAGTTTGCAGATTTTGAATTGTAAGGAAGAGGGAGTTGATCTTTGTAATGACTTCTGAGCAGCTCATAAACAACAACTAAAAGCACCTCAGCACTTAACACCAGCATACCACCCACAAGAATTATGATGGACCAAAGTAAGTGTATCCATTTAGACAACTAAAAACTACTGAAGTGAAGATGCATTAGGATAAATAGCTAAAATTAGGTAACATAGTGCTTAGGATGGCTGATTTGTGGGATATAGGCATATTTATATTGATTTTATATTTCAGACTGAAGGTGATGTGCTCATTAATCAATAATTCTCTTGGTAGATTTAAAGGGAAAGGGGGGCAAATGACGCTGAGAGGGTCTGTGCTGCAGAGCCCCCCTTAATAAATAACAAAAGGTTGCACTTTGATTTAGGCTTGTAAGAATTAGTTTTTTATTCAATAAATGTCAGTATCACCGTACAGTCCCCCACAAATCAACGAAAAAACATTTCCATTAATAAGCATCAAAATTTTGAGGTATGCAAAGCAAGCAAAATGCTTTTGCTTCAGATCTAATTACTGAATATGATTTAAGAATATTTAATTTATGCATTTTAACTTGTGATGTTGGCAATTTGTGTTTGAATACTTAGAGACTCAGTTTTTTTAATCCAGTGTCATTAATTGTCTCTTCTCCCCGCTCCCACAGTTTCCCGCAATTTTGAAAATATAAATTAATAGAATTAGGAAAAAATTGCTTTAACCCATAATTTCCAGGAACTTTATTTACATAGGTAAAAACTTTATTTAAATAGGAAAAATGCTTACAAATAAACATCAATAGTACCTTTTGAAATTATAAGACAATAAAAAATTGAATTCTTCCAAGCCTGCTAATACTGTGTCTTTCATCCAAAGAACTCAAAGCTTTACCAAGGTGGGTAACTTACACTTCTTTCATTTTCCAGGAGGAACTCAGATACAAAATTTAAGCAACTCACCAAATTCACAAAGTTGGTAGCAGAGGCAGGACTAGGAGTGACTCCTTGTTAGCCTTTTAAACCCAATGAATTGATCTTGCTACCTCCCTCACATAATTTCATGTCATAAAATAACAAACTTTAAACAAGAATAAAACAAGTAAATAAAGTAGTGATGGTTCTTTGACGTAAAAAATATCTTTTTGGGCCAATTTCTACTGTCCTTGTTCTTTTTAAGTAGTAGCTTGCTGAACTCATTTCAGCAGGACTTGTCATGGAGTAAGGTTTTTCTCGATGGATGAAATCCTGTCCTGCTGCAGTCAATAGGAGTTTTGCCATTGTGTTCGGGGAGCTAGGAATTCGCCCACTCTGAGTAATGATGTTAGAAGCAGGCCCGTTATCTTTGGAAGCTGATGATGACAATCCCCCACTGATCATCCATTGATGATAAAACTTGTGTTGTTTATCCCTTCCAGAGAAGAAAATTATTGTGGAGTCTAGAAATCTTATCACTTCCTCTGCTGTGTCTTGAAAGAAATGTCTCCTCCACATGAATTCAACCAAGATTATCAAAAGTGACTTGTGATTTTTGAGTGCTTCCATTTTTGGGTGGCTACCCTCAGAAACCTGAAGGAGGCCTGATTTTGTCCAAAAATTTCAGTGTTCGTTTGCAAAACAAATAAGGAGTCCTGTGTGGCACTTATAAAGACTAACGTTTTTAAAGATCAACAAATTTATAAATTATGAGCTTTCATGGGTACATCGTTAGTTTGGGAAAAGAAAACCTGACTAACAAATTAAGAATAAAATTGTACCCAGTTCTCAGACACTTTTTAAGTATTATACACTGAAATCACACAACTCCAAAAGACTTTGCATATAAACATATTTTGACATAATTTATTTCTGTAAGAGATTCAATTTGGATGCACCTGGTGTTTGTGTTGATTTTAATTTTCATTGTATTTATGTGTGTAAGAACATTTTAAAAATTAGAAAGATGTCCTTAAACCACCAGATATATTTTACTTTAAATTTTTTTAAAAAAATTTTAAATTAAAAGATTCTTGACAATCCTATTTTGTTTTGAAATTCTGAGAAGTGAAAAAATGAAGTAAATAGAGGTACTGAGGTTTGCATTATTGGAAGGAATTAGACTCCTAAGTCCCATGTTTGGGACCTCTGCAATGCACAAAACTGCTGAACTCTGGAGGCACCTAAATTCATGCAGCAATAAAAGTTCCCTAGGTGCCTGTGGTTCTGCTTCTGAGCAGGTGCACTGCTGCCTTCTTCTAGCTGCCTGAATGCTTATCTCCATTGTGGTTGTAGCATGCAATCGGGAGGCCTGGCTGGTTCCCACTCCCAGCCATCATAATTTGCGAGGCATTGTCCCCCCATGCCTCCCCAGACTCCTCCCGTGCCGTTGAGCTGTGGGTGCTCTGATATGGGGCTCCGTCAATCTCTCCTATTGAAGCTATTGCACTCTGGACAAATAACTAATTTCTGTGTCAGGGGGACTGGGCGCTGGGTTACCCCCCCCCCGGTTGCGCACACATTTGAGAGAGAGAGAGAGAGAGTGTGTGTGTGTGAGAGCACGCACATGAGCGCGTGCCAGCCTAAGACTCACTGGTCTGGTCTATACTTACTGCAGAATTCAATGTTAGTCAAAGGGAAAAATGAAAGCTACATAAAATAATTTGAATATCTTCCTTTTGCTCTCTAACTCCCCCTTACCTCCATGACTCCACTGTGCTGAGTTGAAGGGAAATGCCTTCTCTTGACGCAGCGTCATTCTTTTTCCAGGAATGGAGTCAGGTACATCACTGGTGCTGCGCTTATAGGGCTCTAGCCCCAGGTCCACTGTCAGGCCGCCCACAGCAGCACTGGCATGCTTACTGGGCTTAAGCCCCGAGTCACGGTGTGCTGAGCCCCCAGTCTACTTCCCAGGCCCATGGTGCTTTTGGAAGGAATTACTGAGGCAAACTCCAGATCAATTGAGCAGGTCTTGAGTGACTGCTTAATTGAACTGGAGAGTTTAAACGAATGCCGATGAATTTGCTGCCATCAGTATAGACTAGGCTACTGTGTCCACCTCATTTTATATGCATTCAGGCATGAGCTTTTACTTTGCAAGTGACCTAAGGTAAAGTGATGGAGAGTGAAATATTTGATATGAAAAGTACCTGTGGATTTTTTTCTGGCCTTTGCATTAATAGAGTGCGTTGTACCACAACCCATTCAGTCTATTAAGGTTGTCTATTAATATTCATATTCATATCAAAGTCATTTAAAATGCTGTTGTAAGGTGACTTTATAGTTTGATTCCACAGTTGCCCTGGAAACCTGCTTAAGGATTGCCTGATGGCAGGGCATGATCAAGATTCCTGGTGACCCAGGGTTGTCCCTTTCTCCCCCTGTGGTGGTGCCAAGCCTGGGGATGGAGCACCTGGATTGGCACTGGGCAGGGAAGGTCCAAGGTCCATGGAGGGGGAAAGCTGGACAGCACTGGAGTGGGAGGTCAGGGCCCTTAGGCAGAGGCTGCAGCCTGTGGCACTCCTGCACCACCCCCTCCAGTTGGCTAGACTGCCCCAGCAGGTCTTGGACAGGGTATTTTAAGTACTTTGCCTATCTCCCTTCAATTGCTGCCAAAATCACACTGTGGTATAGGCCAGAGCTAAGGGCCTGATGCAAAGCCAAAATGCTCTGTTTCAGTGCCCTTTGCAGGGCCGTAACTATGGTGGAGCCAATGGGGCTTTGCTTCGGGCCCGCCAGAGCAGCTCAATAGAGCTGCTCATTTAAAAGGCATGTTTTGCAGCACTGGCCCCAAGTGCTGCTAATGGCAAGGGGCATGTTCCAAACGGAACATGCCCTGGGTGGCCTATTGCCATGTTTGCAATTAGTGGCACTTGGGGCCGGCGGCATGAAATGTGACCTTTAATGGAGCAGCTCAATGGAGCCTCTCCGTCACACCCAGGGCAAAGCCCCATTTGCCCTGCCCTAGTTATGACTGTCCGTTATGGCTTTTGGGTTACGTCTACACTGCAGGCTCTGTTAAGTTGACTTAACAAGGTCAACTTTAAGTTGACTTAAACTCGACCTTATTAAGTCGACTTAGAGAGTTCACACTGGAAACTCCTGTTGACTGCTTGCATCCACACTGGCTGGTGCTAAGTCGACACTTCCTGCTGACCAGAAACTCTGGGAGGGGGCCTGGAGGCCAATTAAATTGACTTAAGGGCTATTTCCCATCTATCCTGGCTTAAGTTGACTTAACAAGGTTGGCTTAAGTTGACTTAACAAGGTTGACTTAAGTGTTAAGTGGACCTTAAAGGGTGGTGCTATTAAGTCCACTTAAGGAAGTGCTTAAGTCAACTTAATGAAAGCCAAGTGTGGCCACTGGGGGTCCATAGGTTGACTTAAGCTTCACTAAGTCGACCTAAGGCTCCAGTGTAGATATACCCTTGGAGCTTTATTGCATGGGCTGGGTAGTAATCAGTTCAGCACCACAGCAGGCTCAGTAGCCTTAATATCAGATCTAAAAACTGATATCTAATGGTTTTTCCCACTAAAATGCAGTTCCTCTTCATACAACCTTATTCAATTCCTGCATTTTTAGCGATGACCATATATTTATAGCTGTCAGATTTAATGCAATCTTACCTTCATGCAGCACTGTAAGGGGAGCTTTACTTAGAATTTTCTTTTACAAAAAATATTTCAAAATCCTGCCCTAAGATGCCATTACTGCAGCTATTTGCAACATCTGCAGCTGAATGGAAATATTTGATTTTATTTATGACTCTTAATATTGAGAAAATACAAGTCAAAATCAGATCTTAAGCCTACATAAACAATGATAACCATTGGTTGCATTGCTCAGTTTGCTGTGGTTACTTAGTTGTAAATTTTAAAAATCCCAGCAATTTTACTTTGCTCCAAATAAAACCAAACCCCAAACCAGACAGTCACTCTGTATGTCCTGGCCTGCAAAATGAGGGTGGGTTTAATAATGTTAGTTTTTAATGCTTATTTATCACTGTTCATATACAAAGCACTTTATGGGCCTTATCAGAAAAGTGCTGTGAAGTCCCTGTGCCATTAAAGTTATTAAGCAGTTTGCCCAGGACTGCAAAGGGAATCGCTGGCAGAGCTGCAGTTAGATCTTTGCTCTTATGGATTCCTCGCACTATGCACAAACCAGTTAGACCATATCTTCTCTTTCATATAGAGAGTGGAGCAAATCTTTTGTTAAAAAGCTGAAATTTAAGGCCATGTTCACTGAAAGGTTTTCTGCAATCTGTTATCTTTTCAACACTCCTTGGCCAAAATATGT
Source organism: Podocnemis expansa (assembly GCA_007922195.1). Taxonomy (NCBI): domain Eukaryota; kingdom Metazoa; phylum Chordata; order Testudines; family Podocnemididae; genus Podocnemis; species Podocnemis expansa. Next base: position 11,123,119 of record ML682034.1, read on the forward strand.
TTTCACATGGAATCCACATGAAAAATCAGTTAAAAAATATTGCCAACCCTGATGATAAAAATCTGCAATTTTGATGCAGATAGAAGAGCTGTTTCCACTTTTTTCTATCAAAAGGCTCTGTAATTGGTAGCAACTGCCTTCTTTTTGCTTGGTTCAAAATACCTACATCAGGAGAGATTAAAATCTGATTCTCTTTGCCTAGTGTCTCTCTTGTGATTCTCCTCATCTAAGGTCCTCTTTCTGCTCCTAGATTCAAAGACACTGCAAGTAATTAAAAGAAGTTGAGTGGTATTATGATGACATTCAAAATGTGTATTTGATAGGACCTTTTGAAGTAGATTGAACCCACTGTTTTATCCAGGGTTAAACTTTTAGCACAACTTCTCTAAAAACTCAGTTAAATTCTTGTCTTGGACAGCCCAAAGTTCTTATTTTATTTGCCCAGATTTGGTTTTCCAACATTTATGTCTAATTAGCAAAAACAAGTTTTTATAACACTGTTTGAAGGCAGTGAATATTTTCTTCTTCTCAATTATACAAAGTTTCTGATCTGTCCATTTTTTACTGTCAGCCCAGTCTAGTATGTCATTCAGTTTGGTTTACAGATTAGAAATTCTATCTCTGGTGTATTTGTTTGTTTGGTTTTTTTTAATTCTTTCCACTGTGATATAAGTAGCTGCCTCTCTAGCAAGAGAGGTGTGAACTGACTGGTGTCTTGTCTGACCTCAGAGGATTCATCTTGCAGATTATGGCATTCAAAACACACCGTTGTGTTGAGATTGTGGCTTGATATAGTGCAGTCACCTGACATTTGCTCTTCATCACACTGCCATTCACATGTAGAAAAGGTGAGACTATAAAGGCTTTAAAACAATTGATAAAATTGATATATAGCTAATGCCATGCCTGATCTGTTCCAGAATTAAGCCTTTCTTTCAGAAAACCAATTCCAGTAAAAAGCCTGATTATATTACTGTTTTTCCTCACATTCAAGTCACTTTTCTTTCCTTGGATTCTCTTTTCCCTCATCCGAGGTCTGATTCAGGAAAACATGCATGTTCATCTGTACCTATTTTTTAGCTCTGTATGTACTAACAGTAAGTCCATCAGTGTTCAGTAAAGCACTAAGGTACATGCTAAAGTCTCGCTGACTTAAACAGATGCTTCGGTACTTCCTTTAATAGGGATACTTTCCTGAATCGAGATGTAGTTACATGGGGCCTGATCATTTGCCATTCAAGCTAATGAGGTGTTTGTGATTGACCACTCCCCTTGCAGTCTCTCCTCAAGCTAAATTCTGTGAAAGCCCGGACTTAATCGAGACTATGGGTTCTTTTCCCATTACAACGGGTAATTTGACTTCAGGCTTCCCATGGTTTGAGCCGGTAAACTGCTCTGATTTGCTGTTACTTATGACCTGATCCTATGTTTTACACCCCCTTGCATTTAGTTTCATTCCTTTCTGTAAGTTCACCCATCTTCGAAGCATCTGAGGAAGTGGGATCTTCTCCCACAAAAGCTCATGCAAAAAATAAATCTGTTAGTCTTAAAGTGCCACACAACTCCTTGGGATTTTTTTTACTGGACTAGACTAACACGGCTATCCCTTTTGAAATCTCCTCACAGGGTCAGTGATTTCTCCTTTTCTGCCAGCTTCTCCCTTCATATTGCCACAGCCCCTGAGGAAGTTTTTTAATACTGTTTTAAAATGGTTTTACCTGGTCACCACTGAGTTGGCAAATTACGTTAAGCTTGCATTTCTAAGCATACATTTTAAAATGGTTTTCTGTAAAACTCCAGTGTAGACAGGCCTTTGTGTTAAGTTCCATTACTTGCAGGGAATATGATATAAGAAAGAGTTTAAAAAACTTACTGGGATTCACAGACTGGGAAGAATATGGATTACATTGTATAATTTGGGGAAGTTTTTTTTTTGCCTGGAAAAAACACAAAAGACCAAATTGAGGGAGTTAGATCAGGGAAGGATTTGGCCTGGTGCTTTGATGTTAAGAAGCAGGCCAAGCTCTCATTGCTGTGGTGTCTGCTTTGAAAATGAATATATATCGTATATGAGAGTGAAACAACAGAGTTTACGTATCACCAAAGTGTGTATGAATGTAGCTCTGAAACAGTCCGCTGACACAGTATAAAATTTCAGGTCCTGGTCTGCGTATGAAAGCAGTGAATATTTATAATTACATGTTTTCACACGTTTCCCTGACTGCTGTATATTTTGGGCTTTGTTACAATATGTGAAGTCTTTTAAAAAGAAATATATAAATAAATATTTTTGGAGGAGACAAGTAAATTAGCAGAGACCTGAGATTAAAACTAGCAGTGTTAGGCCCAGTTTTTCAACAGCAGTGAAGTAGGCTGGGTGGATAAACTAAAAATCATCTAAAACTGGAAAACTGCTTTATTCCTGTTGGGAAGCTTTATCGATAAAGAGTTAACTGAACTGATCCTCCTAATGACAATGAAAATGCATGTAAAATTTGCCTGTAGGTCTGCATGTGGTTTTTTTTTGTTTGTTTTTTGGTTTTTTTTTTGTTTGTTTGTTTGTTTGTGGGGTTTTGTTTTTTTTGTTTTTTGTTTTGTTTTGTTTTTTACAGACGATAGCTCTGCACTCAAGTGTTTTCATTCCTTGTAGACAATAGACTTTGTTAAAAGGTAACATCATGCTGCAATGGTTTTGGTCAAGAAGGGGATGGGAAGTGCTGGTTTTGAGTAGTGAACCAGTAGCAATTTTCTGTTAAGTCCAGGACTCACACTTACGAGTAGTATGTACAGTAGCAGCTTAATGCTTCTGTGTATTTGGGCACTGTGGTAGCATAAAAGGAAGCAAAAATATGACATTTTGAAAGGGGTGTTTCTCCTTTTATTTGCTGTAATTTGCTCAGTCTTCGATTCTTAGTGGGACAAGGTAGGTGTGGTAATAACTTTTATTGGACTAACTTCTTTTGATGAAAGAGGCAAGCTTACACAGAAGAAGAGTTCTGGGTATGCTTGAAAGTATGTATTTCTCAATATCAGAACTTGTCTGATAAAAGATATTACTTCACCCACCTTCTGTCTGCAATATAGTGGAATATAGTGGGACCAATATAGCTACAACACTACGTTTTTTATAATCTTTCAGAAATCTATATTGTCTGGGGAAAAGCAGATGATAGAATCCTTCCCAATAAGCAGAAAGATGGTAACTTAATAGATACACACTATTCTAAGTTGTTATTTACTGAAGAATGCTGAATGATAGTTGGCAAATCTTCACACAAAATGATATGTACTTGCATATGCCTGGGTAAAATTCACCTTGTAAAAGAATTTTCATAAAGACTTGTAAAAAATTAATTAAAACCTAGAATGAGGGAAAATAGTGAAGTAGAAAGTGATGTAATAAGGTTATCTATTTTCATTAAAATATAGTTTTACTATACAGTGGAGTTTGGAAAATAGTAGGAAATTTTAAAGCACTTTGTATTGGAATATGTTTGCGCACTGATCAAACGTTACTAAAGGAGGATCTCAACACCTCTAACTTTACACCCAGTTCTGTTACTCTTACATTGAGTAATATCTTACTTTGCCAGTACTACTGTTATCTTAAGAGACCATCTTGTAGAGAGAGTTTACTGTCTAAGAAATATTTAGGATGGGATTTTAAAATGTGCCTACTGTTGGCCTAAGTCTGCTCTGATCAACGTTAATGGTAAGCTGGTTGATTTTAGTGAGAGCAGACTTAGGTCAACACTGAGTACTTTTGAAAATTCTTCTTATAAAGTTACACACAAACATTTGCAGATGAACACCATACTTACTAAAGTGAGCAAGGTTTACAGAACTGGGCTGTTTAAATTTGGAGCAGTATCCAAATTTTGCTGCTGACCGGTGTCACTAATTAGGTAACCAACTTCAACCCCTCCAGATCCAAATGTTGCAGTTTGGATCATTCTCCAGTCATAACTACTTCTCAGTGGAAATGAGCAGTGTCTTACTTTTTTCCTGATCACTATGAAAAAGATGAATATGAAAAGAACTGCAGTGATGATGAAGTATGTTGAATAAACTATGTCACTGTTTTTCACATAAATTTCTTTTCTAACTTACTCCTGTTTTTCCATTTTATCAACATATGGAAAGATTTTCACTGATCATGAACAAGAAAATGATTCTTAAACTTTTCTCAAACCAAAGAGAGAATTTCTTTCACAGAATTAAATCTCTTCAGAGTCTTTTGATATGGGCATCATTGTATGTGATTTTTAAGTGTTCTTTAATAACAAGAATATTATGTATTTAAAATCACTTTCTAGGCACCTAGGATATTTATTTGAAAAACATAGTGAGACTGTAATTTAGTTCTCATCTTCTCTAATTGTGGATCAAAGGACTCAGTTTTTTATATTAATAATACTGTACTCTAAGAGTGTACAAAGTTAGAACTGGCCACAAGCTAGCTCTCTATGGCTATGTCTACATGAGCAAATTAGTCCGGATTAAGTAGGCTGAATCTGGACTAATTTGCTCCTTGTCTACACTAGGCTTTGCCTAGTTCGTACTAAGATTTTTTTTAATTCAAACTAAGCAAAGCTTAGTTCAAACTAGTTAGTTCAAGTGCTTAGTTCAAACTTAACTCTTAGTTCAAACTTTGAACTAGCATGATGTAGTCATGCTAGTTCGAACTAAATAAATTCGAACTTAGTGGTTAGTTTGAACTAACTGCATTTTTTAGTTCAAATTAACTTTTAGTTTGAACTAGCCGTGCTTTTTTTACTTCAAACTAAAAAGTTCATTTGAACTAAAAAAGCGTGGCTAGTTTGAATTAAAAAGCCATGGTTAGTTTGAATTAATCAGGCACTGCTTAATTCTGACTCAGCGAGTCCAGACTAAGCTTTTAGATGTAGACCTAGTCAAAGCTTTTTAATAGTACATCCTTACTGCTGCATTAACAGAGAACTGATTGCATTTAGCTTCATTGTTGTCTATTTTCTGCAGATTAAGAGAAGAATAAATGGTTATGTGTTTAGTGTTTAAAATCAGGTCCCAGTTGGCATTCACATTCATACTGCATTAAGATGGGCAGAGTGGGGAGCATGAGTTCCCGCCTTGACTGGTACCGTGGCTCTACTGGGGGAGAATTCTGCAAGACTCAGCTAGCCACCAAGCAACACGTGTTGTCACTATGACACCTTTAGTGTCATAGAGGGGGAAACTAGAAATACTGTTAAAAGAAAGCCTGGAATTTACAAAATATTACAGAACACTCTTCAGAATTTGCACCAATGTTCAAGAACCTAGGTTTGTTCAGTATTTCACTAGTTCATCTGGTCTTTTAGGTGCTCCCTGACTTTCAGGGGGAGTTGTATGCCCAGCTGCCTTTGGTATCTTTAAAAATCACAACCTTCAATTTTTTGAAGGTCAATTTTTCTATCTGTAAAGTGGCCCTTATAATAATATTGTATATAATAGGAAGGTTTAGGTTTACTTCATTAACATCTGTAAAGTACTTTAAGATCCACAAATGGAGGTGCTCTGTGACTTGAAAATGATTATATTAATTATTGATTTATATTTATTATTATTAGACATAAGTTAGATATTTCATACTTAGGTTATAATCTTGAATATATAGTTGTGACTGCCTTATTCTTAGAAGAATGCTAAGCCTAGTGTGCATTGGATATAGCACAGATTTTTCTTTCTTTCTTTGACCCTGATATATTTAAGCTGTGATTTGGGAAAGCTCTGAAGCTCATGCTGAATTTTACAAAAGAAAAATTATTACATTTCTATAGTTTTCTTGAAGTAGCATGTACAATTTAATATAGAATTCTTTCTCTGCCATAAAATTCTTTAAAAAATTTTTTTAAAGAAATATATAAAGGAGATCATTCTTTTTCAATTTGTATGGATTTGTAGAGTAATCTCTATGGAACCCTTATTAGTTTAAGATCTATTCAATTCCATAGGACATTCCATAGAAGAGAAAAATCTCAGACACAACAGTGGCACACATTTTTCCACTTTACCTCACCACTCTATATTGAACATGATCTTGACGGCATCTTACATTGCCAAGAAGGGTGCAGTTTTGGTGGTCCTATTAGCAAAGTTCTAAAGAATTTACTAGGAAACATGCCTTTAAGGTTCAACAGAAATTTAATAAGCTCATGTCTGTTTTTAGAACACTTTCTATAGAATGTAACAGAGCTCAATATCCATTTCTAGGAGCTGTTGAATCATCCCATAGAATTGTAAGAGAAAATATAATTTTCCCTATAAAAAGTGCTATTGCCCATGTCTTGTCCCTTGTACTCATCCAGTTCGTTGCCAGCTGATCATTTTACAGTAGTTGGCTGTTATACGAACAGAGCTACTTACACATTGCCTGATTTTTAGTAGCCTGAAGTCAGTGCACATTCCAGATTGGTTGAAGTGTATTCACTTGAAAAATAATGAAAAATCATAATAAATTTAAATCCATAATAACAGAGTGGATTTAACTCTTATAACCACGTGGGAGACAATATGCATAAGAATAATCAAAGTTTTTAAAAATTATTCTATATATCATTTTTCTTTTTAGTAGTTAAATTACATATGGAAACATTTAAAAGAATGTGCCTTATACCTTGTGTCTCAAGTGCCTTGTCTATTCTCTCTCATTGTCTGGGAAGATTATTTGTATTTATGTTTGTTCTCAAAGCCCTTCTCGCTTCCTTTTGGTTCCCTTCCTATTTCTTCCTTAAACTAAACTGATCAACACATTATGATTGACATCTAAAAGAAAGAAAGCTGAGTTAAGGACAACCAGTAAATATCGTACCATGAATCTTCTGTGAAGTAATAGGTTTTTTCTGTTTCTGACTTATATGATCTTAAAATGTTACAACTGACAATTTTCTTTTCACCAAGGTGTCTTGATGTGCAGAAGGAATTTTAGGCCAGATTAATGACGTTAGAGGTGAGGGAGTGGAACTGCATAGATGGGTCAGCTGTTCCTAACTACAACTCAAGTTACCTAAACTTGAGTTAACTCCTCTCAATTTAGAGGAATGGCTGCCCTGCAGAATAAAACTGAAGCTGTATGGAGTGGTTGTATTATCAAAGAAAGAGCTGTGCAAATTCATGTTGCACTATGGTGGGGCGGCCAACTTTAATTTAAAGCACCATTGGAACTAAACGTTTTTGTAAATAGGCAGCAGCTAAGGAAACACTCAAGTAATAACTTGAGTTATCTCTGTATGGAAAACAAGGCCTCAGATAACATAGTGGCTAAAGTAAAGACAGCAGCTGGTAGCCTGTCTAGATTACAGCTTTCAACATTGCTTTCAACTGGTGGAGATGAAATGATGCAAAAGAACTGTGTCTCTAGGGATTTTTAAGTATGTGTCAGTGGCAAAACTTCCAATGATCTCAGTAGTTCAGGATCTAATTCTTGGGAGTCCATTTTCACAATTTCTTAATTTCATTTTCACAATTTCCTTTTGACTGCAAATGAAGAAACTGACAGGCAACTCTCCATGGAACTCCTTCACTTCAAAGGAAGTCATTGCTGCACAGAAGTAGCAGCATCAAGCAAAGCAAAGGTTAAAAATTCTACATAACCTGTGTGAAAGAGAGCTATTGTTTTTCTGGGCTCTGTGATTTGAAAAATAAGGCTTATATTAATTTTAATGAGAAAGAGGAGTCTTCTCTTTATTATTGCTGGAATCACTAACTGTGTTTGCATTCATAAGGCTGATTCATTTAGTTCTTTAAATTCTTACTTCTAAGAATTTTTGTACAAATACTAGTGCAAAGATGAAGAAACTCAATTAAAACCTAATAAATCTGCCAGAAAAATAGGGAGTAATAGATCCTTAGCAAGGGGTGAGGATTCTCCCATTAAAGGCTCTTGTGGCTTTTTTATGATTTTTTTTTTTAAATGTTTGGTTCTTTGCTTCCATAAATTGTGTGTGCTGGCTTTTCATGAACTCAAAAAGCCAACATAATTCTTACTAAAGAATTCTTTAGCCACTCATGATTCAAAAATGCAGAAAGATCAAAGCCAACGATGTATCAGGCATAATATGGCATATTTCATGTACCGGTAAATGGTTCAGCTCCCTGCATTTTGATTTTTTTTCTAGTTTTGAATCTATTTTTTCCTTTCTGGGGACTTGAGCTCTGGTGCACCTCAATCCCTCCTATTCTCTCTCTGTAGCACAAACAGTTGAATCTGCCATGGGCTGAAATATATGGTCTAATTTTGGTTGTCAGAGGTTAGCGTACAGGTGCTGGGTGTAGTTAGTGGCATGTGATCAGAGTAGGTAACCTAGTGATCCCTCCTGGCCTTTAACTCTATTTTGCAGAAAAATTGGACATGTTAATACATTCCACAAAGGCTCCCATTCCAGGAGAAACCCACTGTATAGTATTCACAATTGAAATATTACCCGATTCAGGGAAAAGTCATAGACATTTGTGATGTGCAATAAGTATTGTTAATATGATAAGCATTAGATCAATTCATTATTCAAACATTTTTGGCTATGTCTACACAGTCTAAGTTATTTCAAAATACTTATTGTGAAATAATTATTTTGATTTTAATTCAAAATAATTATTTTGAATTAGTGAGTCTTAATAAGACTCATTAATTCAAAATAAAGTAGGCATTGGTATTTTGAGTTAGAGAATCTACATTAGACTCTGAGTTTGGACCCCCCCATGGATTTCTGTCCCCTCTGAGGGAGGGATTCCCCTTGGGGGCTGGCTTCTTGGTGGGCTCCTTTCTGCATCAGGAACAGGGAACCCCAGCAGAGCTGCTTCCCCCCCACCCCTCTGTTCAGGATGTGGGGAGGCTAGGATGGGCTAAGAGCCAGATCGGACTCTGAGCTGCTTGCAGTGCTCGGCAAGCAGCTCAGAGCCTAGTCAATTTCAAATTGGGCCCGATCTGTCTCCTTGCCTGATCCTAGCCCCCCACAGCCTGAACAGCGGGCCTGGGGGGGCAGATTAGCATGCCTGGGGGGAGCATCCCCCCAGGGGGTTTCCTGGGCCTGACGCAGAAAGGAGCCTGCTGGGGGTTCTCTGCCTCAGCACAGAAAGGAGCCCCCGGGGGGAATCCCTTCTCCTCAGTGGGGAAACCAGCCCCCCCATGGGGTAATCCCTCCCCCAGAGGGGAAAGGAGCCAGCTGGGGGAGTCTCTGACCATTATTTTGAAATAAGCTATTCCTCAGCTTGGAATAGCTTATTTTGAAATAATAATTTCAAAGTAAGTACTATTTTGAAAGTAAAGCATGATTTATTATTTCAGAATAGTGCTTCCCTATTTTGAAATAACAAAATGCTTATTTGGAAATAACAAAATCCTTGCATGGACAGGGAAAATTTATTTCAAAGTAAGCCTCCTTACTTTGAAATAACTTTTCAGTGTAGACATACACTTTGTTATTGATAGGAGGAAATGATTGATGGGTGTGGTCAAAAAGGTGAGATTGAGAGTAGACAGAATAAAGCAAGATTGTTACACTTCCCACCTCCAAAGTCTTTCATTATTAAGGCTTTTAGTGAAAGAATATGTGACTTAGAAAACATGGCATGCAAGAGACATATGAGGAATAGAATGATGGTTCTTACTGTTTAAAAGACAGCAATGGAAAAGAATTAAATGCTCTTTGTTTCAGAAAAGAAAGAGAAAGTTTTGTGTGACATGAGTATCAGAAGAGAATCACTGATTACAGCAAATGTTTTGTAAAGAGATGACAAATAACATGTGATCTGGGAGAAAAAGGACAAATATTGTCCTGTGCTGAGGACAATGCTTATGGTGCTTGTGTGATGAATAGAATGATTACTGTACATGTGGTATAGGAAGAGGCGGACTCATTCATATGTGTGGATATGACATGCAAGAGGAAGAGGAGGGACAGGAAAGCCTGTAATGTTCAGAGTAGTGAAGTTTTCATAGCACCTGCAGCAGAGAACGTAGATCTCCTTGGGCTGCGGCAGAAGCAACAACACATTTTTCTTCCATATGTTTGTATTCTTTAAAGGCAATATCTCATTCTGAAGCATCTGTTGTTGTTATTTCTGAACCAAAAGCAACTAAAGCACAGTTGACAGTAGTTAAAATAACCTATACTGAGAGCTAATAAGGAAACAGAAAAAAACACCTTAAATGATAAATAATGGTAAATCTTGTCATAAATTATAAGACAAGCTAAGATAAATATATATACCAGACATGGCCAAACTGCAGCTCGCGAGCCGCATGCAGCTCTTTAAAGAAAAATACGGCTCCTGGGAGAGCGCAGGAGGGGAGGGGGCATGGCGGGAGCCAGGGGCTAGAAATTTGCAATTGTCGGGGACAGCATAGAGGTGGCGGCATGGTGAGAGCCGGCAGAAAAAAGCAGCATGGTCAGAGCCAGGGGAGGGGCAGCATTTTGAGACCCAGCAGGGAAAAGCAATGTGGTAAGAGCTGGGAGGGGAAGAGCAGCAGTCTGAGAGCTTGCGGGGAAAAGCAGACTGGTAAGAGCTGGGAGGAGAGGGGAGAGGAGGGGCAGCATTGTGAGAGCCAGCAGGAAAAAGCAGCGTGGTAAGAGTTGGGAGGGGAGGGGCAGCATTGTGAGAGTGAGCAGGGAAAAGTAATGTCATCAGGTGCAAAGACATGTCAGATTCTACAGTTTACCCACACAATATTAATTCTACCCTCCTTTTCTGTATGCATTATGATACAGTCTTTAATTACAACATCACAGGCTTCATTCACTGGACAAACTGGATGCACACAGAGGCAAAATGAAAGTAGCACCAGCAAGAAAAAGTCTGACCTGAGTGCATGATTTTTTAAATACTTTCCTTTTTTGATACTGTTTTCTGGGTAAATATTTTAAAACTGGCAACATAAATTGATCAAGAGGAAGTCTACAATGAATTACAGATATGTGATGATAATCTAGCAATTTAAACTTAAATTAATTTACAATTGCTTTTCTCTTTTTAAAAAATCACCTGGCATTTCCAGATATTGTAATATAATGCAAAGTTATTTCTCTTGTATTTCTATTTTGAGAATTAAATAAGAATCATCAGAAATGACTGAAAATTGACACAAGTGTTACATCCGAAACCACTGACTACTGTCAAAAGGTTATTAAAAAATCCTCTATTAATTTAAAGAATGTTACAAGTACTTATTATGGATCATGGTTCATTTTCAGCATACAAAATGATTTAGACTTAGGATAGACCACCACTACTGAAAACTGGCTTTAGAAAAAAAATTCCTTAAGTCCATTGAACAAATGTGCCTGTGACATCAGTATGTCATCTGTTTGCAGAAGAAACTGCTAGTACATTTATTTTATAAGAAAATGTTAATTAATATAACTGAGTCAATTACCAAGATAATTTACATTCACTGCAAAGTTCAATAGCAGCACTATACTTCCACTGATTAAATAGCATTCAACATGTATTATTTTTCCTTTGCTGTATACCAGTAGTCAAAATCTATTTATATTTCAGTGCAGTCTTCATGAATGACTCTATTGGTATCTGAGCCCATTAGACAAGAGAGTAATTGTTGTGAAGAGCTAAGGATGGAAAATTGTGTTGTAAACTTTCTGAAAAAAATCTCTCACCAATAAAGATTTTACTTTGTATTATAAAAACCAAATAATGATATTTAGAATTTATACAGGCCTGACCCCAAACTGAATAAACTCAACAGGATTTTTTCCATAATATGTTCTGTGCATGGACTTCAAAGCACTTACTGAAACAGGCTCTGATCTTGCACTTTATATCCCCATAAATTCTCATTGATCTGTTGTGATTCTGAACAGCTGAAAAGGTATCCCTGTGTGCATCTCTTCACAGGATTAAGATGAGAACAGTGTTTTCCCTTACTATTACTTTCATTTCAAAATTAATTGTTTCTGATTGAGTCTTCAGACCTTTTGTTTTCACTGTCCATGAGTATTCTAGTGAAAAAGTTTATTGGTGGAAATGTTGGCAGGGAAGCGGGAGCATGGTCAGGACCGGGGTGGGGTGGGGGGCAGAAGTGCGGCATGGTCGGGGAGAGCAGAGAAGCAGCAGCATGGTAAGAGACGGCAGGGAAGCGGCAGTGGGGGTGTGGGAGGGAAGCATGACATGGTCAGAGAAGCCATAACATGTTTAGATTTTCTCATAGGCCCTATTGCAGTGTACTTGTTAAAATAAAATGTTTTACAAGTCCTAAACGTGATGTGGAATACTAAGAAATGAAAATACAAAGGAGAAAATTTTAAAACTGAACATAATTACTTTCAATTTTTGGCACAACTTACTGCTGTGAAGGATCATATTCCGCAATGAAATTCAAAACATTGTGCAATACTTAGAGATCAGCATCTGAGAGAGCTTTTCCCTACTGCATTGGCAAGTTACTGCCCAGATTTTAAAAAAACTTGCCACAAGCCTGTTGTGTTCTACATCTAGGGACAGCTAAGTTATAACTGTAAAGGTCTAGTTTCATGGTAAAGTTAAATAATTATTAATATCTGACATTAGTAGGATCAATATTTGCCCTATTTTTACAATAAAATTAAAACATGCAATGAATTTTAGCTTAGTAATTTTGGAGTAGGTAAAAATACGTGGTTATACGCCTCAGTGCAGCTCTTGAAGGTTTAGTAATTGACTTGTGTGGCTCTTGAGTTCCTTAAGTCTGGCCACCCCTGATGTATACACTCTGGATGAAAGAAAGCACATGCTAAGAGTTGAGAAGGTATCACAGGTTTCAGTGATATCAGCCTAATAAACCCCACAAGATATGAGCTGCAGTGAGAGATGGCATGCAAGAGACATATAAGGAATAGAGAGATGTGCATTCAGACACAATATCCCATCTGTATTTTTTGTTTCCTATCACCAAGCTGTTACTTTCAGTATCATGAGTTCAGCTGAGTGCCCCCATTCTAAAGGAAATAAAATTATGATATTTAAGTACAAGCCATTGGGCTAGGTCCTTAGCTGGCATAAATCAGTATAACTCTGACTTTACACTGATCTATACCAGCTGAGGCTATCGACTATGAAAATTGTAGAACAATGTGGTATCATAAGCTTTTTCTTTTTTTTACTACATCACAGGCACTCTGACCATTAATCCATCTCAATATCCCAAATGCTTATGCAGTTTCAAAGAGTTTTGTTTAACTCTTCATGCCATATAAATATTTTCTGAAAAATTTGGAGCTACAGTATAAACAGGTGTTTAAAGTACCACATGGTGTTGGTTTTCTGAGAATATTTATGATAATAGAAGTTAAAAAACTGATCTGATACAAACTGTAGAGTCCCTACCTTGGTTATGATTTATTGTCATTCTCCTCCTCCTCCTCCAGATTATTTAATTTCTGGCTTTCATGATAGTGTTTCTATCAGATACCAAACTGCTTTATCTGTTTGTGGGATTTTCCTTCTAAACATCTGTAGATGAAATTGTCAAATGCACAATATTAATATACAACATCAAAAACCTGATTTTTTAAAATAGCCTTGTAAAATAATGCAATGTGAGTTTCTATTAAGTTTTTAACTGTAAATATGTGATCAAAATAAATAGTTGCATTTATTTAAGCTTTTAACTGTAAATATGTGATCAAAATAAATGGTTGCATTTATTTACATGTATCTATCTTATAAATGTTAACTCAAACTGAACCACTGACCACACTTAATCCATTGCAGACGTAATGGTCAGTGAACTATTTCTGTAAACCACTTCTGTTGGCATTCTGAGCTTCCTGTAGTATTGATTCAATTTTGGCCAACCCACTCAAACTTTAACCAGAGTAAACTAGTGCCAAACTGTGCATCAGTGACATATGTATTCCTCGGAAACCCCACACAATGGCAAATTTCTCCAGCCTCTATGACCACTTTGTAACTAATTAGACTAGACGTGGTACAAAAGAGGAACCACAAACACAGCAGAGTGCCCTGAGAGATATTAATACAGCTCAGTCTCTTTAACAAAGTGAACAATTGCCCAAATAATGTTTTCCTGCTGTGGGCTTTTTATGCTTTGTTTGTTAAATCCTACTTTCCTTCCTACTTTCCTGTTGACTGCAGCAGAATTGAATTCTGTTCAGCCCATCTCTCACTGAGTCATCAAAATTCTTCACCTTTATGGAAGAGAAGTGAACACATTGAATGCTGCCTGCTTATAATCACTTCTCATCTGCTCAGTGGACTTCCTTCCACCTTCTGGCAAAAGGAAGGGGTTAATACAGTGCTTCTTTAAATGAGGAAGAAATGGGAGGAGATACATTTTTGCTAATGTGTTTAAAGATGTAGCCAGGGTTTGCTGTAGCATGGTTTGTTTTGTTTTCAATTCCAAAAGCAATTTGTTAAGAAAGAATTGACTGTTCTTTCTTCCCCCACCCCACCCTTCTTCTTCACAGTAGTTGATCATTGGCTTAATTGGTAGTCAAAAAGTTATGCTAAAGGTATTGAATATAATGTTATTAGCAATTGACACTGCTGTAAGAAGTGAGAATGTGACTGAAGCAATTTATATGAAATACCACTTGTATTTCACTGAAGAGAGTGGTGACATCTTTTTATAGACTTTATGCTGCTAGTGTTGGAGTACTGAAGCCAAGATAACTTTCTGTCGGTTACAGAATTAATTACATTGGGTTTATCGGTACAGCTGGTATTTAGAAAGTGCCTGTCATCATTATTATCTATGCTGGGCAGAGAGAACAATATTTTTATTCACATTTTAATGGTGGTAAGCAACATGCTTATACATGAATTTGAAGTAATTAGCATTAGTGCCACTTCTCATATTTTTAGTATTCACAGCTGGAAAACTAACGGATTTGTGGTGACTAGAATTATTGTGTTCGAACAAGTTGGTGAAAATGTTTCACATGCAAGAGAAAGAAAGGGAAAGATCAGAAAGCTAACTAATTTGATCAAGAACACTCAATCAGATTTTGATACTTTTAATTATCCTCATTCATAACAAAATCCATATTTCCATTCTGTAAGAATATGACAAATGGTGAGCTGAACTGCTTGCTTCAATACAAAAGTCTGTAAACAGTAGGCAAATGTCAGTGAAAATGGTAGTAGCTGTTTCCCAGAAAGATCATCTCAAACCAGGGCTGAATTAAGGGACCTTAGGGCCCTGGGCTCTCCACCATTATTGGCACGCCCAGCCCTCCACCATGGCATCCTGCAGGTGGGCCAGCGCTGGGTGGTGGGGGGAGGCCTGGGGCCAGCAGCTACTCTCTGTGGCACTTCTGCCCTGGCCCCAGTCTGGTTGGTCTACCCCTGGGGGTGGCTCTGTGCTTGGCTAAGTGGGGCAGAGGGGAGCTAAATTCTGCTCCCCTCCCTTTAGGCCAGGGCCTGGGGCTTCAGCCCTCACAGACCCTGCATTGATCCGGTCCTGTCCAAAACCAGAAGTTAAAGTATAATTAGGCAGGCCCTGGACCCTTCCCACATGAGTGGGCCCCACCTCCCGCACCCCAGCTCCTGTCCCCCAAAGGCCAGCCCCCACCTGTCTACCCCGCACCGCAGCTCCTGCCCCCAGACGGCAGCCCCCACCCCAGCTACTGCCCCAAATATCAATTCCCCTGTCCCCAAAATCCACCCCAGACTCCAATACCCACCCCCAGTTCAGGTGTCCTCAATACTTGCCTCCACCCAGTGCGAGCCAGGCCACCCCAGCACTTACCGGCAGCCATGCACCGGGCTGGAAGACAATGCAGCCTTCAGGCTGCGTTTGGAGGCTTCTGTGTCTGCATATGCACGGGGGAGAAAGGCGTGCCCCCTCTGCTTTCCTTCTGCCTGCCAGAACGCAGCAGAATGTGGTTCTGGGGCCTATTATTTTTAGGGGTGCAGTGGTAAGGCCCCTAATAATAGAGAATGGAGCCAGAGCTCTGCATTCCAGGGCCCACTATTTTTAAATGGTGGGCCCGGGAACGCAGCGTTCTTGCTCCATTTTCTATTTTTAGGGGGCCCAGAACACTGAGTCCCTAAAAATAATGGGCCCAGAACAGTGCCCCACTTTAACCCCTGTCCAAAACCTATTAGATGGTCTCTGTGTCATTCTTATTTACATTGGGGTTTTATTCTTTCCTTTGGGCTTAGTAAATCTCTTGCCTGGCTTTCAACCCTTGCCATAAGTTTATTTATAATCAACTGATAATTTAGAAATTTTAAACTGGTCACAATTTTTCATACTAAAATCAGAGTTTTAACAGGTGGGAAAATATCATCATCATAAGAAATGTTCTTTTATAATTATAAAGCACTGAGGATGTGTTGAAAGATTCTTGAGAGTGAGTTTTACTTCATGGCTTTCTGTGATCTTGAAAGCTACATAGAGGCATCTGTATTACATTCACACATTACCAATTTTTGCAGTGTTTTCTGGGTTCTTTCATCTGCTCAGGTGGCATTGCCTGAATGCTCAGCTGTCTGATGAAAAAAAAGATTTGAGAGACACAACAAAGAGAAGGTCATTGATTATGTAGCAGAAGAAAGTAGAAAGCTAAGCCTCCCAAAATTGTTTCCAATACCATCGTAGTTGCTGATGATGTTGAAATAGCAGTAGCATGCTTTCCCTACCCTTTGAAAGATGAAACAACACATGGCCAGAAAGCTTGGACAAAAAATTCCCAGCTGCATACAAATTATCACCTCCTGAATCAATTAAATGTGCTATCCAGTGCATTTCTATATCTAAAGCTACAGTTCAGCTATTAAGTCAATATTTCTATGTGTGAGCTTGTATAGGTGTGTAGAACAGGTTATATTATGGGAGTTCCCAAACAGTGACTTGTGAGATGTGTGCAGCTCTTTTACAGTTAAAGTGTGGCTCTCAGAGCCCCAAACACACATCTCGTTCTCTGCCTCCCAGACTGGGGTGGGACGCTCTGAGCTTCTGCCATGCCCTCAAGGATTCTGTCTAGCAGGGAGAGGGATTTCAGGGTGTCAGTAAATTTAACCATCCGTGTTATATTGTCATATATGTCTTGCTGGGGCCAGAATATTGCTTTATTGTCATAGCCAGCACTGGACTTAGTATTTTTTGTGGGTCTGTGGATCAGTTTCTCCTCCCCATAACCAACTTTTGTTCACCATGAAAAAAAACACTACAGTGTGTACTGAGCTGCCCTGAGGATTTGGTTGGAAGTTAAGTAAGAATGTCTTGGGGTACACGAATTGACCATAACTGCTTCATTTTGTAGATATATGAGAATATCCTGTGTGTGTTGGTGACAACTTCATTTCCCCCCTGAATCTCCTGCTGTAGAAGTGACACTTCCTGCTTGAAACTGTGCATAGTTGCCAACATTTTAAAAACTTCTGCAAGAGTTTGATGGCCAAAGAAGGTAGGATCCTAGGGGTCTACCAGTTCCCATCCGCTAGTGGATTTTGTGAGCGTTCTGCTGAATTTCAACACTTACAGACATTAATCATGACTGCTCTCCCATGGTGTAGGTAACCAATATTGTCTCCATTTTACATATGGGGAAACTAAAATCAAAGAGGGGAGTCAGTGTCAGAGCGGGAATTAAAATGCAGGATTTCTTGGTATTCAGTTTTGTGCTTTGTCCCCACATCTAGATCACTGTGTTAACTAAGCTGCCTGCCCCATTTTGTGTCAGCAGTTGTATCAGCTGCTCAGCAGAGAGCCAGGTCAGATACAGACAGCTGCTGAGAGAGACCTTACAGTGCCCCTAATTAATTGTACATCATCATCAGCTGCTTATACGATACCTTTCTAGAACTTCAAAGGACCTGTGCCCATGACTTCTACTCATCTCAAAGAATTTGGGTGAGTAGGAGGGGAAAGAGGATGACTGTGAATGACTGATAACATGTAGGAAAAAAAATCAGTAAATGAGCTTTCAGTCCTAGCAATAAATTTATGTTGCAAAGGCTGTCTTAGTGAGGGAAGGACTGTAAACCTGCTTCAAAAAACTAAAAAAGCTGAAATTAGCCATGACATTTCATGTCCCTGGAAACTGCAGGATTCATGGACCTCAAAGGCCGGCTCTGGTCGTGAGATTTCTTTGCATGTTTCCTTTACTGAAGGACAAAATTACTCATGTATTGAATGTATGCTGCCAGAGTGAGTCAGCCTCCGTAATGCATGCTGGACCATGCAGCTCATTTTATTAGCACCAAGAAGATGCAGCCCGAAGGGTTAATTCTGGAATAACTAGACTCTCTGAAACCACAGATTCAATTCCTCAGAGAGTTGATTCAGCATTTCATCTTTCAGAACTATATAAAGTGAGCACCAGGCTATTTCTTATCTATGGTATTCCATCGTATATGAGACCCCGCATACTGCTCTTGGTTGATGGTAAATATTGCTGTTCTAAACAGGAGGGATTTGCCCCAAGCTTTCTCACCCTCAATAGTTCTGTGTCATTCTGTGTATTGATTAGATGCCACTCTCCACCCTGAGAGAGCTGCATTTCAGTGGTGGTGTTTGTGTACACAGGTGGCCTGATTTTGGCTTTCACTTACAGATGTACATCAGAGGTAGCCATGTTTACAGCAGGAGACCAGATTTTGCTCTGCTGCGTCAGCGTAACGCTAACAGAAGACCTTTCTTTCACTCAAGTCAGTGGTTCCCAATCTTTTTGAGTGAATGCCCCACTAGTTAATGTGTGATATACAACACTAGATAAAACAGGCACCTCTGCTCCACCCTCTCACCAGCCATAAACATATAATCCCCATAAATATATTTAATGATAATGACAATAATGAATTATATAAATAATAGTAATAATTAATAAATTACTCTTACCTGAGTAAAGAGCTAAGCCTTCTCTGGCATAGTAGCCACATGCCCTGTGTGGCCCCCATCTCTTCCCATTCATCAAGGCAGTGGGCGCTAGCAGGTAGGCTGGGGCTGCACCAGACTCCAACTGGCATGAGGCTTCTGCTCTCTTTGGGGCTCTGCTTCTTTGCTCCAGCTGAGCGGGTGCCTGGCTGGCAGGAGGGGCTTGCCCAGCCAGCACAGAGTTTGAGGAGCTGCACCCAGGTGGAGTGGGGCTTGGAGGGGCTGCTTTTGCAATCCAGCAGGTGCAGAGCTTAGTGGGCTAAATGACCTTAATATTAATGAAGGTCACAGAAACTCTGTAATCTTCGATTACCACCCCCCCCCAGGGTGTCAGGTATCAGAGGTTGCAAACCATTGACTTAAGTTTTCGTTAGATTTTCAGGTCTATATCTGATAGCCAAGAAAAGATCAGAATCAGGTCCAGTATCTAAATTGTGATGTACTTTTGTGTACATTGATCTTATGAAAGGAACTGTGCCAATATAAGATACTCCGTAATTAAAGAAAATGAAGGGAAAGATTGAGGGCTTATTTTCTGGATTTTCTGATTAATAAGTGGTGTGAACTGGAGGGGGGGCAGGGTGGTGTTGTTCAAACATAAAGCTACAACTTGATAAGTGGTGGTCTCATTTCCTTGAACTTTGGTAAGGCTGTCATACTCAATCAAACGTATATACCTGTACACAGACACACGGTACATTGAGTAAAAAGCCTGTTGGCATCGAGTTAGCACAAGCCTTGCATATATGGCACAATCATTAGTTAAACACACAGAAGTAATATGGGGAGAAGAAATCAAAACATTTTGCTGTAAAGAGCTGATGAGCAAAGGGAGCTGGCAGAAAGGTCTGATAAGCACAGAAAGAGGTTTGCCATTCTGTCTGTTGATACACATATGTATTCTAGCTAGCAATTGTATGGATGTATAGAACTGGCTTGCGCAACCCTTAGGAATCCTGATTAACTGTGCATAGCAGTACTAATTCATCCTGTCATATGCTGCACTCGGATCATTCAAATCCAGTCAGAGTCACTTTGTTTTCACTTTCTTTTCTTTTAAGAAATATTTAGATTCTGAAACCTGTAATTTTTATTTTTGGTTTGAATTCTCTACCTTCCTTACTTAATAGCTGGTGAGTTTTACAATGTTTTTTCTTGCTGGAGAAAGCTGACTTAGTCCTTTGTTTTTCTGTGTGGTTTATATGACTAGTGTTGTGACACAGAGCATGATATTTTGCATGAGTGTCTAGTCTGGGAATGATATCAAAGTGGCTCTAGCAATAGATTGTTACACTTATGAGATTATCAGAGTAAGGTTATATATATCCTATTCATTTCTAGTCCCATTTTTAAATACAAATAAGCAAAGCCTTATTGCTTTTCAACTCCAAATGGAAATTAAATGTTACAAGAGGTGAGCTCCTCAGTGCCTCTCTATTGTGCAGTCCTAGCTATATTCAAATGTTAAAAATTACCTTGAAAAAACTTGGCTCAAGTATGGGTGAGGCAGAATAGCTCAGATGCAAACCTGACCTGTATCCAGGCTGAAGAGGAATGTCATACTCTGTCAGTTTCTGAGATTAGGTGCTTATGGAAAACAGATAAAAAAACATTCATTCATTTATTCCCCTTAATTGTAGTCAGATTTATGATCTTCACATTTTTAAAGGCCCTTTTATATCTGCACTGCTGAAATGAGATGTATTTAACAGTGGATAATAAAGTAAGTAAATTATCTTTAAAATTGTATGAGAGTTTGGATGAAGAAATAGTAACTTGTCTCTCATCTTTATCATGCTAACTGGCTACATCTCAAATTTCATTGTTTTTGCCCAAGTATTAATTAATTAATTAAGTTTTGGGGGTGGGTAGTCAAAAGAAGGTTGGGTATTTCAGTATTTGGTTAAGATTAGCTGTAAATCTTTTTTTCCTGTCTTCCCTCCAAGACAAGTGACCATTCTGTTCTACGATTAAAAATACAGAATACGCTTATTGGCAAGCATCGTAAACCTGAGGCTGAAAATAAAAACTGGCCTCCCCCCTCCTTTTCCTTGAAAATATCTCCAAATAGCATATGTGCCCCATATTGCACAGTTGGTAGAATGCATATTAGGGAGTAAATACAAGAGTTCAGATCCAAGCAATGCTTAAGTTTGAAAATTTCCAGAGGGGTAGCCATGTTAGTCGGTGTATAGTGAAAACAGTGAGAGTCCTGTGTCACCTTATAGACCAACAGATTTCTTCAGGCATAAGCTTTTGTGGGCTCCAACCTACTTCATCAGATGCGTGAAGTGGAAACTACAGTTGAGAGGTATATATACACAAAAGTATACGTGTGTGTATCTCTCAACTGTATTTTCCACTTCATGCATCTGACGAAGTGGGTTGGAGCCCATGAGAACTTAAGCCCAAAGAAATCTGTTAGTCTGTAAGGTGCCACAGGACTCTTGTTTAAGTCTGAAAAGTTCGCATTCGAAACCCTGTGGTTACTTTTCAACTTTATAATGAGACAAACCAAACCTCCAGGTAACTACACCATTGAATTCTGAAAAAAATTGCTTCAAGTCTTCATTTTTGTGGCTCAGAGCCATCTGCAGTAAGCACTCTCTGGAAAACAGAGCAGACTGTGAATCCGAGACATGGATTCTGTTACCATCTCTCCTATTGGTCATTGTGTCATGTTAAGAAACCTACATAGTCCAAAATTTTTGTAAGTGGACTCTGATACTGCATGCCTCAGTTCTGGGGTAACAAACTTCACAAATGCCTATGACTTGATATTCAGAAGTACTAAGCACTCATATCTTTTATTTGCATCAGTGGGAACAGGTGGTGTGCAATAATCTGAAAACCAAGTTGGGCACTCAGAATATGAGGCCAATTGCAAAAATTTTGGCTTTGACCTCTTTGTGTCTCACTTTCCTTATTTGTAAAAGGAGAACAATAGTGCTAACCATTTTTATAAAGTAACTGGACAGCTGGTGAAAAGCACCACACTCTTCCAAAAAGGCAATATTAGGTACAACTAGCCAACCTGAGCCAGAGAATGAATTTATCAGGACATGTGCAAAGCATGCATTTCTTCACCTTTTCAGTGACATTTAAATACAGCTTGCCTAGCAAATAATGAGTTGGTTACATTTCACTTGTTCAGGGTTTTGTTTGTTTGTTTGTATTTGGTTTTGTTTTTATTTTCCCAGGTTGCCTGACAATAAGCTATTTCCAACTAGTTTTTCCTTAATGTAATCCAAATATACTTTGCAATAGCTACTGGCACTGAAAATAATTCTAAGATTGTTTCATTTTTACCCTGAAGATTACAGTAACTGTAACAAAACCAAGAAGAAAGAACTAAATTGCTTGCTTCCTTGTTCTGCTTTGCAGCTGGATTGATCAGCCAGTTTGTGGCTGCAGCAACAACAAAAAAGTTAGCCTTTTCACATAGTAAAAGGCCATTTACTGGTTAGAACTGGGCACATTAAATTGCTAGAGGCATAAGGAGGCTAAAGCATTTTGTGCCAGCAATGGTCAGGAATAATAACTCTACTGAAGCAGTTTATTAAAATTGTATTTCAATGCATTTGGCAGAGATGCTGGTGACTAATCTTCTCCCTGAGGCTTGCACATCAACTGTACACACTTGCCATTTCTGATGGCTTAGGCTGCCAAACAATATGGCTCTTTCCGGAGCTGGTGTGACACCTGTTATAGCTCTTTTGGATCAACTGACAGCATGCATTCTAGGTTTCCAAACAGTTTAGTCAGGATGCTGTGGTCCTGATTCTGATCTTATATAAGGTCTACAAAGGTTTAATGTCACTGACTTTGGTGATGATGGGCTTAAATTGCAACAAGGGGGGTTTAGGTTAAGCTGCCTAGGAAAGTTGTGGAATCTCCTTCATTGGAAGTTTTTAAGGGTAGGATAGACAAGCACCTGTCAGGGGTGGTTTCAGAAAATACTTGGTCCTGACTTGAATGTAGGGGACTCGACCTCTCAAGGTCCCTTCCAATTTCAATGATTCTATGATTTACACCACTTTGAATGAGATCAGATTCAGTCCCTGTGCCAGAACATCTTTTTTCTCTTCTGTCAGCTACTTCAGTTCATTGCTTGACCCTCTCAGCATCGTCACCCTTTAACTGTTCTTTGCTGTTTAATTATGAAAAAGTGACAGATTCATCTTGGACTTCAGTAGAACAAAGACCTTTGCTATACTAAAATGAGAGAGAGGAATTCCATAGTTTTTTCGTGGATAAAATAAGAAGTTGGAGCCAGCAGACTCCTTATTACAGAGAACTGCTGCTTTGTGACCTGGTTTTGAACTTGACTTTAGTAGCTGCCACTTCCCCACTATTTGCTGTTGTGGACAGATTGAGCTAAATAGATGACTATACAGCACTTCTCTGGGGTGCTGAAGTAAGGTTTTGACAGATTCTGAATACATCAAAGATTAAGATGGGAAGAACAATCAATATGTAATGGCCTGGCATCATTTAGCAAACACTCTTATTATCACATTAAATCAAGTGATAGGTACAGTCCAGCTTACTCAAAAGACAGCTACTGAAAACACTATTTCTTCCTATCAGAATAATGTAACAAAATCTAGAACTAGATGGGGAAAATAAACCCACTGAAAAATCTGTGCTGCTACATCTGTGGTTATTATTAATAATTAAGTGGAAGCATGTCAGAGTGATAAAAAAATACTCTTGTTTGGAGTTTACTAGTTTAGTTTTTAGATGTTTTTTCCCCCTCTTGCATAGAATCATTGGAATTGGGAATTTTAAAAAAGTACTTGCCAAAAGAAGATACTACTATTAAAAGTAAACTGTTTTGGCAGTAAGTTTCTTTATTCCTCTCCTTTTTTAGCATATGAATCTTTAAACCTTACAAAAAGAAGCAAACATTCAGATTCTCTGTGGCACTTGGGGAAATGTATGTGTTTGTACAAAACTGGTCTAGCTATTTATTTATCCTTCTGAGAAGGCACAATCCTTCATCCATGTCGATCAAACAAAGGTCACAAATCTATAGTTCTGATTCATCGGCTTTTTGGGGAGAGGAATCTGTTTTTGAAATATCTTCATATGTGTCATCATTCACACAGTATATATTTTTATACTTGTGTTATTTTTGTGTTATTTATAAGGAAGGATGAACTGGACACTATGTAGTATGTAGCGTCAGCTCTAACTATAGCATTGTTCACTGTTCCAAAATGACTTGTTAAAAAGGGAGTGGACAATGTGGATGTAGTTCTATTTTGTTGGCTGTATCTGCTCTGCCACCCTGTAGGTAGCTATCATAGCTGTAGGAGTCTGAGAGTAAGTGCCAGTACTGTAGGGAGCCTCTAAGTATAAATATCTGTTCTTATGATAAAGAGCTGTGAAAGGTATTTGGAAGTTCCTTGTTGCTACAGAAAATTGGTTTAGTCTACATCTGTCTCAGTACTGCTATGAACATAGTTTTTCTGAAGTTTAGGGCAGCATACTGTGGATAACAGGAACTTTCCAATGATCTTTGTTTACATCTGTTTCACATGGGATTACAGGGAATCCTTCATCTCTCAACTCAGCCTTCCTGCCTCACACAGAATTTCCACACCTGTTACGGCAAATAGCATCTTCCATGGCAGTAAAGGTCTACAGAATCTATAGGTTCCATTGATCTATAGTGATGTTACATCGGGGCTTTTAAATAGACTTCCATCCCTGGGACTGAAACCTCTTATAGGCATTGAGATTTTGCAAAACCCTCAGGGTGCCAAAGGGCCTGAAGTTGCAGCAGCCAGACATTATGAGGCAGGCACTCATATGGCCTGAGTTGTTATTCATCTTTGAAGATATAACAGTTTACACCATCAGAAGATTGCTCCTGAGCTTATAGCATAAATACAACAGAATTTGAATCATTTGGATTAATAGCCAGCTAATTCGCTGCAGATGCAAATTTTGCAAATCACTGTGATTGGATCATAGATTCCAAGCCCGGAGGTGTCTATTGTAATGATCCTGTCTGACCTCCGGTATAACATAAGCCACAGAATTTACTCAAAGCGTATCTTTTAGAAGAAAATCCAATCTGGATTTAAAAGTGTTAATGATAGAGAATCCACGACAACCCTTGGTAAATTGTTGCAATGGCTAATTGTTCACTTGGTTAAAAATTTACTCATTTCCAGTCTGAATTTGTCTAGCTTCAACTTCTAGCCATTGGATTGTGTTATCTATGGGTCTGCAACCTGCATTCTGGAGTCAGGGTGTGTGTATACTGACAGTGGTCAGTCCGCCCTTTCAGGAGCAGATCGTGGGGAGTATGAACTTGCTGCACCGCTCCCAGAAGCCGACCCTGGAAGTCCTGGGGGTCAGCGGGCATAGAGGAAAGCTGACTGCAAGTGATTTGCAGTCAGCTTTCCCCTGATGTGTACCAGCAGCTTAAGTTGCCACCAGTTATGCAAGGAATTTTATATTCCTTGCCTAACTAGCAGTTGACTGCCACCGAAAAAGCCCAAGTATAGACTAGGGCTTACGTTCGGCTCTTTGGCTGCTCCCCTGCAGGTCCGAGCTCTGGGTCCATTGTTGTCCCCCCCCCCCCCCAACCAGACTCACACCAGGTTTTGGGCTCTCCCCAAACCAGGGGACCCTGCGGAGGGCCCATTCCTGGTGTTTGGCACACGCTGTCCGCGCCCCCTGCACCAGTGGACCCTGTGGCAGGCGTCCTGGCTCAGCTCCCAATTCTCCCAACCAGGAGGCTACACTGTTACTGCTTTCAGAAAACTTGGTTATTGAAGGTGGTTTTAAAAATGGCTCTTCTTCTGGGGTACTGACCCCTGTGTTACACCTGTCTCTATTAGACTGAAGAGCCTATTATTAAAGATTTGCTCCCCAAGTAGATTCTCCTACTTTGTAATCAGGTCACCCTTTAACATTTCTCTTTGTTAAGCTAAATATATTGAGATCCTTGAGTCTGACATAATAAGGCATGTTTTCTAATCTATTAATCATTCTTGTTTCTCTTCTGTGAACCTTCTCCAATTTATCAACATCATTTTTGATCTGAGGACACCAAAACTGGACACTATAGTCCAGCAGTAGTCATACCAGTGCCAAATACAGAGGTGAAATAACCTCTACAGTTTGTGCTTCCCATGGTCACGTTAGCTCTTTTGACCACATAATTACAGTGAAAGCTTATAGAGATCTGAACATCCACGGTGACCCCTGAAATCTTTTTTGGAGTCATGGATTCCCAGGATAGTGTCTGCTATCCTTTAAGTATGGCCTACATTCTTTGTTCGTAGATGTATACATTTACATTTAGGCTATTAAAATGCATATTCCTTGCTTGTGCTCAGTTTACCTCATGATCCAGATTGCTCACAGGAATGTAGCACTTGAAGACATCTCAAGAGATCTGCTAGTCCATCTTTCTGCCCTGAGGCAGCATTAAATAAAGGTTAAGTAATGAATGAAAGAAACTGCTTCAGCAGTTGAAAATAATGCATCACAAAATGTACTTAGCTCATTTGTTTTGACAAGCCTGTTTTACATCTGTTTTCTGCTGATAACCCCTTCCCCCT
Source organism: Podocnemis expansa (assembly GCA_007922195.1). Classification (NCBI taxonomy): domain Eukaryota; kingdom Metazoa; phylum Chordata; order Testudines; family Podocnemididae; genus Podocnemis; species Podocnemis expansa. The sequence goes on from ML682034.1 coordinate 11,149,555, forward strand.
TACAATAATGTCTGAGTGCCTCACAAGCCATAATGAGTTAATCCTCAAAATGGTGTGAGATAGGGAAGTTAACTGAGACAAAAAAATTCAAGTGACTCTACTAGGTCACACAGGAAGCTGGTGGCAGAGTCAGAATTGAATCTCAGTTTCCTGACTACCAGTCTGGTGTCTTAACTAGAAAAGCATTCTTTACATGTGCTATTTCATAATATATTAAGTATTTTTGTCTTCGTAATAGGATATTTCAGTGTGACCATCTGTCAGTAAAGCTTTGCTGAGGTGGTAAGAATGCATCTTGTTTTGTTTTGTTTTGAGGCATTTAGAGGTTTTGAAATCAGTGAAGTGAAAATTACTAATGTTTTACTTTATGGGTAATTTGTGGGATATGTTCAAATTTGCCTTCCATAGCCCTCTCATGCTGTTTGCTCTATGTCACAGTGAAACATAGCTTACGTCCTTCCTGCCAGAGAGTATTACTGCAAGACATGAGGGTCTCATGGAAAAGTAACCTGAAAAACAGCTGGCTATAAAGGAGCTTAAGACTTGAGTTAAGTTACCACTTCTCATTCTTTTTTGAAAGCTGTTTTCTTTATCATTGTAATTAGTTTTTGATTTATTTCTTTGGCACCCTGTTCTGCTGTAGCAGCTTTGAGATGTTCATTTGTCAGTTCCTATGTATTACAACAATTCAGTTGCTTTTCTTAACTCAGTCTCAGTGTGTACATTTCACACTAAGATTTACTGCTATGCACCCCATGGATTCTCATATTAATAAATTGTCTCATCTGCAAAAATATATATAAATGGGTCCCTTGGATATTTCTTCGTAGCTCTGTTGCTGTTACATGTGGCCAGCGCACGAGCAAAGGCATTCCCATTGGTGCGAGAGCCAAGTCAAGTTATTACCACATTGATTGTAGGTCGACTCTGTACTGTTGGTTTTAGGATAGCATTATCCTTATTTTGTCTCAGAAAACTATTAAAAGGAGGTAGGAGGAGACCTATGTGACAGAAAGTTTTGCGGAAATTGCTCAGTTTCATCCTCTGTGCTGGCGATCATCTCTTTTGTATGCACTAAGTTTTATTAAATTTATTTTTGTAATAACTGACTTTGATGGCCACCAGAGGGTGACCACAGGCTCTGAACAATTCTGGTTTTGAAACCAAGCATCAGTCATTCATTAACAGATGGATTGAAAATGAACCAACCCCATCCCCCACTAATCTTGGTTCTCTTTTTTTAAAAAAGTTATGTTTTCCTTCTATATTTCAAAAGGATTATACATTAACATCATTCCAGGTATTAGATGCATTCTAAGGAATCCTCCATATCAATTTTTTCCATTTTCAGGTTTAAAAAACATTATTTTTCTAATTGCCAGATAAAGTCAGCCTGAGATATGACAATGAATTGAAGTTCTTGCTGACTCATGAATTAGCTCTAATAATAAGAGGAAGTGGGATTTTCTCCCACGAAAGCTCATGCGAAAAATAAATCTGTTAGTCTCAAACTGTCACATGACTCCTTGTTGTTTAATCAGAATTTAGCTTATATTTTTGCTAGTGAGACTTTTTTGATGTGAAAAAACAACAAGGAGTTGTGTGGCACTTTAAGATTAATAGATTTATTTTTTGCATGAGCTTTCGTGGGAGAAGATCCCACTTCCTTTTTTCACTGGACTAGACTAACACGGCTATCCCTTTTTTTGATGTGGAAAATCTAGTTTGGTTATCTACAGCTGCTGCATATTAATTCTGCAGTGCAAGAAATTGTGAAAACTTTTGTTTTATCAAGCAAGCAATCCAATATGACAGAAGGACAAACATGGAGAAAAGAAGCTGAATGGAGCAAGATATAGTACTAGGACAAAAACTTTTCTTATTTCCTCCCGTATTACTTTTGTTCAAGTTAACAAAAAAATGAGACCATTTTGAAGAATGGATATCTTTATTAAATTGAAAGAGAATATTTTTCATTTATCAAAACATTTGTAAAAAATCAGAACCCCACTTTCTAACAAAAAATTTCCTTATTGTGGTAGGGTAGGGTTAATTTTCCTCAAAAATCACTTGCTAAAGTGGATTAAGTAAAGATCCAAACGACAGGAGGTCCTTTTTAGAAAGTGTCTGTTGAAGTGTGATTATTCTCCCACAAAAACTCATGCAATAAATAAATTGGTTAGTCTTTAAAAGTGCCACCAGACTCCTTGTTTGTTTTACTCAACTAGACTAACATGGCTACCACTTTGGAACTTGACACCTCTATGGATGACAGATATTAACAGTAATTTGATTTTTAGAAGTGTTGAGCACCTGCAAGTTTCAAGAGCACATTTATTAGAATTACAGTTGTGGGTGTACAGTCCTTTTGACTGAAAAAATGAGTGACCATTTTAAAAAATATTGGCTTTACTACCTCTGTTCCTTGGTTTTCTCATCTACAAAAGGAGGATAATGTTACCTATCTATTTTGTAGTTAGTGTTTGTAAAGTAGTATATATGTCTACAAATATTAGTTATCATTCTTATTTTACAAATGGGGACATGTGTCTACAATAATGTTAAGTATTGTTAATGTTGTCAGTAGGAGGAATGATTTTCTGCAAAAATTTCACTGAACACATTTATGACAAATTTTGCATGGTGTTTTCCAAGAGACCTTTCACCAGACATTTCTTGCTCTCTCTTGAGAAAGAAGATTCTTAGTCATGTGTGCATATCAATTTTTATAAGAAAATTTGCTATTCTTGACTTGTTTCTTCACAGCTCTCAGAATTACTTTATTACTCTATTACTATTTTTATATCATTGAGAAAATACCAATTATTAATTAATAGCATAAAGTTAATACCTTTGGTCCCTTGAAGTGAGCAAAGCAAAAATACTGCTCTGTGATAACTTGATCTTGTTATCTCTTGGCAGTTATTTTGCACAGTCAACCATGCATTACTAGCTGCCTCCAGTTCTGTGTAAAAGCATGTATTATGTTCAGGTGGAAAGGATAACGGTTCTCTATTACTCTGCATAAAACATTGATGTCTCATTTGTGTACCAAAAAAAAAAGCTAGACACCAGGGAGACACTATATATAGGGTTGTGGGGGTTTTTTTATTTTATTTTATTTTTTTTTGACTGCTTAGAAAGATAAGTGGCTGAAAAAGAGACACGTGTTTTTTCTCTATAAATTGTGTGCCAGCAAGTTTATCACTGAATACTGTAGATTATGGTGAGTGGAGCAATCAGAAGGAAGAAAGGGAGGCTAAAATAACAAAGTGATAGGACTATTTTGACTCCACAATCAAACCCTCCTTGACTTCTGCCCTTTGGGTGGAAAGTGCTTATGTTTCAAAATAACATGAGGTCAACCTCCAGGTACTGCTGCTAATCCCCCCCCCCCCCTTTCTTACTGGTATTTACTGAGACAGTAGTTGCCAAATATAATTGCATTCTTCTTGTATCAAAAGTTACCTTATGTTTGTGATGGCAGCAGCTTCCCTTATGAAGTTTTGATGATGCTGAATTTAAGGAAGAAAAGATAATTTTTTTGGAATAATGAGTGAAGCCCAGTCATCTCTGGGAGACATAGAATGACCAGAGGTCCTGATTTTATAAGACTTTTCTTTTATATAGGCACCTAGCACTTGCCACCCACCGTCCCAATTTTTCATTCTTGCTATGTGGTCGCTCCAGAGGCATCCTGAAAAATGTGTGAGATCCCAATTTACAAACTTCCTTTTCCTTCAGAGAAAGTGAGCCAAGTGTGACAGATTATTTTTAGAGCCATTAAATCTCCACATTGAACAGTAGAATGGAAACTTATTTTTTAGAGCCATTAACTCTGTACAATTAATTTGGACATGTACAATTCCCCTAATAATGTCCTATTGAAAATGTTACGTTGAGAACATAAATTACAGCTTTGTAATTTTGTGGTCCTTCTGAACTCTTACTGTCTTTAGGATACAGCTCCTTGATTAGTGATGCAGTGATAGATCTGTGATGTGGAAAGGTGTGGGAGCTGAAGTTCTGACAAGTTCTGGGTGTTGCTGGACAAATAGCTTAATGGTTTCCATTAGAAATCAAAGTAGAATGTTAAAGATCATCATCTAACAAACACATGTTATTCTATAAACATTTTGGAGCTAAGAGAATTTTTTTTAAAAAAATGCTAAGATTAATTGAGTTTGTAGCTGCAAGCCCAGGAAAAAAAATCTGCCTCCATATATGTGTGTGTATATATGAATTTCTGCACATAGAGTTGTGAAAATAATGGCAGCCTCACAGGACAAACTATAGGAAATTGCAGTCTCCTGTGACAGCCTGCCAGCAAACTGTGTTTTGAAGAGGGGAAATAATGGCTGGTTTAGAAGTGTTTTTAAAAATGTGTGTGTGACGGTGTGCACATCTGTGCACCCTGGGTTATGATCTACATGATTTTCCTGTTCACTTGTACACTGGAATTGTATGATTTGCTGCCAATTGCACCATGCGATGTTTCTGTGTGGATGCTAATAACCTATTCTGCATGACTTCTATGATGATATGTTTCCTACAACTTCATACGTGTGAACAAACATGTAACATGCTTTCTATGGCTCAAGGATACGGGAACAGACAAAGGTCTGTCCCAACGGTAGTGAGCCTGAAAGAGACAAAGGAATGCTAATGGAGGTGTCTGTGAAGAGACAAAAGAATCACCTTGGCCCTGAAAGGGAGGGGCTGAGAGGGGTTTGGAAACAAAGACTGAGACCTGGAAGTTTTAAGAGGCTTTTGAGCTGGGACTCTCCATCTTGTAACAACTTCAAGGGACAGGCTGTGCAAACATCTAACAGCCAAACACCTTGAGCATAAACGTGTTTGGACTAGGAAGTTAGTTTAAGTAGAAGTATTAGGTTAGCATGCATATTTTGCCTTTTATTTTCTTGTGGTCTCTCTTGACTTACTTGTACTGTGATTCTGCCATGCTAGGCATATTCTCACTTAGAATTATGATCTGATCAATAAACTAGTAGTTGTTTTACCTAAAGCTGTGTGATCTTTAGTGGGTATGAATGAAGGAGGCTGGGCACAATCTATTTCTTTGTTAAATAGACAGACTTGAGTGTGTGGTGTTTGGGAGTGGTTCCCAATCTCTGTAGACAGTGGCTCCTGGTGTAGGATCTGGGACCAGGGGTGCTTGCTGGGGGACCGTCCCTCAAGTAGCCAGGGGGCATACACCCACTGCCTGGGACCAATTGCACGCAAGAGGCTGGAGTGGACTGACTCAGGAGTGAGTGGTTACTTGGCAAAGCAGGGTGAAGTAGGGTTCAGGAGTGGGAATTGGGAGGTCACAGTGGCACACCGGACGGGATCCGGGAAGCAGTCTATCACAGTATGAACAGCCTCTTTGTATATGGGAAACAAACAAACAAGGAGTCCTGTTGCACTTAAAAACTAACAAATTTATTTTTTGCATGAGTGTTCATGGGATAAAATCCCACTTTGTCAGATGCTGTACATGGGCAGTGTTCAAAGATGCAAAAAAGAAGAGACTTTTCAAGCCTCAAAGGTAGACACAAGGTTATATCCCTCAAAAATTCAAAATGGCATTTGTGAAATTGCATGCGGCCTCTAAAGCTATTTCCTGTGACCCACAACGACACTATGGTTACCGATATTTGCAGTATCATCGTATGAAAAGGTTTCAGTGGTGTGGCCCTTGGGCTAACGTTCTAGTCCTCATGTGGCCTTGTACTAGTTCTCATGCAGCCCTCATGATGAATTGAGTTTGAGACCCCTGATGTACAGTATAAATACATAGTGTCTATTGCACTGATTCAGCAAAGCATTTAAGTATGTCCTTAATCCCTCTGACTTCAAAGGGATTTAAGTGTGCTTAACTGCTTTCCTGAATAGGGATAGGATTACTCTCACATTCCCAAAAGTTAAATATATGCTTAAGGCCTTTTTAGTCTGAAGGCCTCGATTCAGCAAAGTACTTAACTAAATGAGTATTCCTATTGAAGTCAATGAGACTACTCGCATATTTAAAGTTATACCTTGTTCATTCAGATCTCGTATCCTTGGCTACCGGACAGCCTCAAGGAACTTGGACTTTCTTTTCACTTTTTTTTTTTTTTTAAGTGGATGTTTTGAAAGAAATAGCCAAAGTTTAAATTTTGAATTCAGGTCATGGCGTGTGCCCCATGCAGGAACTTCAGGAGAGTGGGGCGGATAGTTAAATCCTAGAATATTTTGACACAATAACAGTGGATTACTGATGTAGCTGTCCTTCTGCTCATATACATTCAGTTACAGGTGTATATGTACCACAGCTTACGGTAGCTTGGAAAGTCTTTAGCCTTAACCTGTCAGGTCAGGGCAGCAGCCAATGCCCCCTCCATGCCATGACCATGGCTATATAGGTGGCCATGACCCTGACCCTCCCAGTCCCTTCTTTTCACCAGCTCCAGTTTGCAGGGATGATGGGAGGGATCTGAATGTATGTGAGCAGCCCGTCTCAAGGAAGGATGGTTACATCTGTAACCCACCCTTGTTCTTAAAGCACTGCTCACATCATTTAGTTACAGGTGACTGCTAGCCATGCCCAAGGATGGTGGGAGGAGTTACAGCTTATCCACATTGAGTACGGCTCTGCCCAATGAGGCATCCTCTTTAGCCTGTTGGATGATAGCGTAGTGCATCATGAATGTACCGATGTACATTTAGCTGCCCTGCAGATCTTCTGGATTGGGACCTGGGCAAGGAAGGCCATTGATGAAGCCTGGGCCCTGGTCGAATGGGCCCTGACATTCCCCGGGAGGAGTGTATTCGACCTTCTGTAGTAGTCTTTAATGCAGTTCACAATCCAGTTGGAAATGCACTGTGTTGACACTGGAAGTCCTTTTTTACGTTCCACAATCACCACGAACAACTGGGAGGATCTGCAGATAGGACGTGTGTCCTCAGTGTATGTTAAGAGCGCCTTTTTGACATCCAGAGTGTGCCACTTCTTCTGGTTCACAGTAACCTGAGGGTCTGCAAAGAACATTGGCAGGCAAATGTCCTGATTAAGGTGAAACGGAGAGACCACTTTAGGAAGGAAGGATGGATGTGGGCGGAGCACCACCTTATCAGGGAAGAACCTCGTATACGGGGGTTCTGAAGAAAGGGCCTTCAGTTCACATACACTTCTGGCCGAGGTAATTGCTACCAAAAAGGCCACCTTCCATGCAAGGACCAACAGAGTGCATGAGTTCAAGGGTTCATAAGGGGGCTCCATTAGGCTGCAGAGCACCACGTTAAGGTCCCATTGTGGAACAGGCTCCCTGGGTTGCGGGAAGACTCTTTCAACCCCTTTCAGGAATCTGGTGGAGATAGGGTGGGAGAAGACTGGAACGACTTCCGCCTTATCATGGAAGGCTGAAATCACTGCCAGGTGGACCCTCAGTGAGGAAAAGGAGAGGCCCTTACCCCTGAGGTCTAGCAGATAATCAAGAATTAAGTGTGTAGGGGCTGATACAGGCATAGCCCCTTTACCTATTGCCCAGTGGGAAAAATGTTTCCATTTGGCTGTAAAGGCGGTTCTAGTGGAGGGTCTCCTACTACCTATTAGTACCCTCTTGACCCTATCTGAGCACAATCTTTCCTGCTCACTTAGCCATGGAGTCTCCAGGCCATCGGGTGCAAGAGATTGGGGTTCGGGTCCTGCAGGCACCCCAAATTCTGTGTCAGGAGGTCTGCCCAAAGGGGGAGGCGGAGTGGTGCATCTATGGAGAGGTTCTGTAGGATTGAGTACCAGTGTTGTTTGGGCAAATCTGGAGCTATAATATCAAGTTTGCTCCATTCCTCTTTACCTTCAGGAGGACTTTGTACATCAGAGGGATTGGTGGGAAGGCATACAGCAGGGGTCCCAACTAACAGAGCAGGAAGGCATCCGTGAGCACACCTTGCTCCTGACCCCTAAGGGAGCAGAAGCGACGACAGTTGTGGTTCTGTCATGTTGCGAATAGGTCCACTTGGGGTGTTCCTCACCTGCTGACTAGGTGGGATACAACTGTATTGTGGAGGGACCACTCATGGTGGGCTAGAGGGTTTCTGCTGAGCGAGTCCGCTAACCTGTTGTGCACCCTAGGCAGGTGAGCCACCACTGGGGTGAAATTGTACCTCAAGCCTAGTTTCCAGAGTTTGGTTGCCTCCGTGCAGAGAGCTGGGGAAAGGACACCCCCCTGCTGGTTCGTGTGGAACATGGCCATGGTGTTGTCCATTAGGATCTGGACCATTTTGCTTTTTATCATCCCCAGAAGGGTCCTGCAGGCCAGTCTGATAGCCTCAGCTCCTACACATTTATGTGAAGGGGTCTGTCCCTGGAGGACCAGTGTCCCTGGGTGGAAAGCACCCCCCCATACATGGGCTCCCCACCCCAAGTCTGACAGGGTAACTGTAGGGTCTGACACCTGGAAAGGGATTCCCCCCATGGCAAAGAGGGATCCATCCAGATCTCTAGTGTCCCAAGGACCAGGGGCATTGCTGGTGCTGGGCACTCCAGGGCATGTGCCCCGAACCCCAGCGCCAGTGCCCTGGATCTCTAGCCCAATCAGGCTGGAGATCCGTGGCTTGGCCGCCCGCAGCTGCAGCAGCCCCGTCCCTAGCCAGGGATCCAGGGCCTAGCCACTGGCAACTGCAGCAGCCCTGTCCCCCGCCGGGGATGCAGGGCCTGGCCGCCCATGGCCGCAGCGGCCCCGGCCCTGTCCCCCGACGGGATCTGGGGCACCTGTCCCCAGCCAGGGACGGGGCCTGCAGGCTGGGGCCGGGTCCCTCCCCCAGCCAGCGGGGCCCCTGCCCAGGACATCGCAGGAGGACCAACAGTACCTTGCACAGGGGGTGTCTCTGGTGGTGGAGCACTGTGGACAGCCAGATCTGGAACGGTCTCATTCTCAGATGGGTGTCCTTATCACTGAAGTGAAGGCCGCCATGTGCCCGAGGAGCTGGAGACAGCGTTGGACCGTAGTTACTTCAGAGTTCTGCAGCTCTGCAATGATGGTGCAAATGGGCCAAAATCTTGAGGGGGACAGAGAAGCCCTCCTTTTTTTAGATATAGGAGAGGTCCTATGAATTCTATGTCCTGGGACGGGGACAGTTTTGACTTTTCTCAATTTATGCAAAGCCCCAGGAACTTGCACAGCCGACTTTCTACTCTGATGCTTTGTTTGACCTGGGCTTTTGATCTCCCCTTTATTAGCCAGTCGTCTAGATAAGGGTATATCTTTATACCCTGCTGGCGCAAGTGTGCAGCGACTGCTACCATGCATTTTTTGAACACCCTGGGGGCCAAGAAGAACCCAAAAGGGAGCGACGTGAATTGGAAATGTTTTCCCTGCACCATGAATCTTAGAAACCTTCTGTGGCAGGGGCATATTACTATGTGAAAGTAAGCATCCTTTAGATCGAGGCCACAAACCAATCCTTGTAATGGGATGATCTGTGATGGGGAAACCATACAGAATTTTAATTTCCTTATATGCTTGTATAGAGCTCTGAGGTCTAGGATGGGTCTCAGATCTCCATTTGGCTTGGGAACTAGAAAGTAGCGGGATTAAAGCCCCTTTCCCCACTCTGATCTTGGGACCCTCTCTCTGGCCCCAAGGGAGAGTATTTTTTCACGTTCTCTCTCGAGCATCGGGTCTAGTTCCCAGCTCCCGAGATTCAAGTGAGGGGGTAGTTTTCTGTCCCAAGGCATGAACCAGAATAGTATGAGATACCCCTTCAAGACTGTGTCCAGCACCCACTGGTCAGTTGTGACGTTGGCTCAGTGATGAGACTACCGGGTCAAACAGTTGGCAAAGGTTAGGGTTGCAGCTGTGGTCCTGCTGCCCACAGGCTGACCATCAAAAACGCTGCTTCTGTCCTGCACAATGTGCAGTACTCTGTCCCTGATGACTGGGCTGGAAGGACTGGGGCTTTTGGCCCCTACCATGGTGGATCTTATCCCTATCCAGACCCCTGGACTGGCACTGGGGGTACTGGTAGAACTGGGAACAGGAGCCCTGAATCTGGGTCTGCTGTTGCAGCTGCTGTGGTTATTGCTACAGCTGCTGGGACCAGAAGGAGCGTCTAGCAGGTGGTGGTGTGTACATGCCTAGGGACTTAAGGGTGGCCCTAGAGTCCTTCATCTCACGCAGCTTTGAGTCCATGGACTCAGCAAAGAGAGCAGGGCCCTCAAATGGTAGGTCCTGTATGATCAGTTGCGTCTGCTGGGACAGGACCAAGCCTTAAAGCGAGGCCGCTTGCCTCATAGCCACAGCTGAGGCCATGTTGCACGAGGCCATGTCAGATGCATCCCAGGAAGTCATAAGGGCATCTCTAGAGGCTAAGACCCCTTCCTCCACTATCATTTTGAAGTCCCTCAGACAGTCCATAGGGATGCAATCTCAGAAGCTCTCCATAGCCTTCCAGAGGTTGAACATGTATCTCCCCATGAGAGCTTGGTGATTAGCAATGCGCAGCTGTAAGGTGGAAGTGGAATAAACCTTCCTGCCAAATAGGTCAAGTTTCTTTGCCTCCTTGTTCTTAAAAGTAGAGACGGGATGGCCCTGCCTTTCCTTCTGGTTGACAGTGTCCACCACCAGGGACCCCGGTGTAGGGTGATGAAAGAGGAACATGAACTTCTTGGAGGGAGCGTGGTACCTCCGATCTGCCACCTTGGACATGGGAGGGATTGATGATGGGGTTTGCCATCGTGCACCCGCAATACTGTACACCCCCTCATGGACGGGTACAGAGATCTTTGCAGGTGGGGCAGCGTCCCCCATGCCAAAGAGGGGATCGCACTCCTCCTTGACCAGCCCCAAGCCTAAGCTGAGGTTTGCTGCCCTACGACAGAGCAGCTCCTACTGTGTACGGGGGTTGTCCCTCTATGCCAGGGGTCTTTGGAAGGTAAACTCATCTAGGGAAGAGGACAAAGGAACCTGTGATCTACTGCGCTGGGTGGAGTCCGGGTCAGGTTCATTGTTGGACAGGTCCGGTGAGTTGGGGGTTCGGGTTGATGATGGTGCTGACAGGTGCCAGCTGATAGGGTCATCGTCGGCTGTCCAATCCAACCATCCCTGAGACCAGTCATTGGAGGAGCATAGGGCTGTGGGTTGACAGGAGCAGGAACAGCCCCTTTCCCTCTGTGTGCCCTCTGGCCCCACATCATCGTGTCTGGATCCCTGTTGTGTTTCCTGCACCAGGGTTGCCGGGGCTGCAACTCGTCTGGGCGGAGGCATCGGGGAATGCTTCCGGTGCTGCTTACCAGCCCATCCACCAGTACCGGGCTTTCGCTCCAGGGTTCTCGGGGATACACAGCACTGAGGAGTGGAGCAGGAGGCGGCTGGTGAGGCCAAGTTGGACCTCACCCATCTAGAGCCCGGGGAGCATGGTACTGAGAGTTCACGGGATGAGTGCCAGGATGAGTGGTCATCCCAATGGTCTTCGGTGCCATTCTGAGGTATTGGTTGAGGGCTGGATGGCGCCGAGGCCAGGAGCAGTACCAGGCCTCTCACCGTCCACTCCTTCACTGAAAGGACCAGTTTGCCCTTGGACCTGGCTTGCTTGGACAGTACCAGAGCCAGAGTCTGGAACAGGGCTCGAGCCACTGCAACGGCCTCTGGTGTCAATGGTACCAAAAGGTGCCCTGGTCCCAACTCTTGAGGAGAGGTGTCCAGAGGTGGTGCAAGACGGTGCTGAACTGGTGCTGAGTTGGATACCAATTGCAGCTTCATATTCTGAGCCAGAGAGTGGTGCCAGACAGGTTCTGGTGCAGAATTCACACACAGGGCTGGCAAAGCATTCAGCTCCTGAGAGGTATCGGGCACTGGCTGAGATGCCCGATCTTGGGCCAGATTGTGCAACTTCTGCTCCCTGTCCTTGCAGGTCCTCTGCTTAAAGGACTTGCAGATGGAGTGGTTGTCCATGAGCTGCGACTCAACGAGGCACATGAGACATACCTCATGGGTGTCGTCAATCGGGAAGGCGTTGCAGCATGATGGGCAGGGCTTAAACCCTGGCATCGTTATCACAAACGAACAAGGACAGGCACTTGCTTCTGCAAGTTTTTGCTGTTCTGGTACCGTCACTGAGGGAGGAAAGAAGGAACTGGGAGGGTTAGGGTCACAGCCACCTATATAGTCGTGGTTGTGGCATGGAGGGAGCGTTGGCCACTGCCCTGACGTGACAGGCTGAGGCTAAAGACTTTCCGAGCTATCGTGCACTGCGGCATGTATACGCCTGTAACTGGATGATATGAGCAGCACTCAGAGAAGAAGGAAAGCTACAGATAACTGAATCTTTCAAGTTCCAAACAGGCAGCCATGTTAGTCTAGTTCAGTAACAGAAACAAGGAGTCCTGTGGCACTTAAAGACTAACAAATTTATTTATTGCATGAGCTTTTGTGGGAGAAAATCCCACATCGTCAGATGCTTTGAAGATGGGAAAACTTACAGAATGGGACAAAATAAATGCAGGAGAGTGTAAGTCATGGGATCAGGTCACACTGTAAAAGCAAATCAAAGCAAAAGATTCAAACACTGGGGAGCAGCATACAGAGGAAGATGAGGCCAAATTACCTGTTGTAATGAGAGAAAAATCCAATCTCCTTATTAAGTCCTGAGGAAATGCAACCAATTTTGCAAATAAATACAATCTCAGCAGCTTCTCTTTGAAGCCTTGATCCAGTATTCATCTGTCTGAGCACAGCAATTAGCAAATCATTAATGGAGTGATCACAAAGATTGAAATGGTGACTCTCTGGTTTTATTTAGAATGTTGTGATTTCTAATGTCAGATTTGTGCCCATTTATTCTTTTGCACAGAGACTGTCTTGTTTGTCCAATACATAAGGCAGAGGGCCATTTCTTGCACATGATGGCATAAATCACATTGGTCAATGGGCAAGTCAAGGGCATCACTGGCACTGGGCTTAGGGGGCTTGAGCCCTGAATTCGGGCACCAGAGCCCCAGGTCTGCCATGGCGACAGCTGCAGCAGTGGCACCCTTAAAGCACGTGAGCCCCGGGTCTTTTTCTGGGCCAGGGGCACTCCTGGAACAGGTGAATGAGCCTTTGATAGAGTAGTTGGGTTTATTAGGTCCTGTAATAGTGTCTTTTGTGCAGATATGTGGGCAAAAGTTGGCAGCTTGGTTTGTTGCAGGAATATATGCTTTGATTTCTGTCACAGTGTGACCTGTTCTCATGACTTACACTCCCTGCATTTATTTCCCCCTATTCTGTCATTTCCCCCATCTTCAAAGTGTCTGACGAAGCGGGATTTTCTTCCGCAAAAGTTCATTCCATAAATAAATTTGTTGGTTTTTAAGTGCCATAGGACTCCTTGATTGCTTTATTGAATCTTTGTTTGCTTGCTTTTTGTCAGTTTCTGCCACAGCCAGGCTGTTTTATATCTGAGGGGCATATGTCTGTATGCATGTGTGCGTCAATACGCGTGATGGAACACATCAACATTTTCATGTTTCCTAACTTCAGAAATGAAATTTAAGTAAATGAGGCACATAAGCTGGCTTTTTCAGAGGCACATGAGAGAACTTGGTGTCCAAATTCCATTACATTTCAAAAGGGTTTGAGTGTCCAAGACCCTGAGATTCCTTTGAAAATCGTGCTTTAGTGTATGCTAGCTACATTTAGACCTGGAGGTCATTTATCAAGAAAGCAACCATCTGAGTCCTACTTCCAAATAAGTAAAAGGGGGGTGGGTGGGGAGGACAGGAGTTAGGAAGGGCTTTAAGCTTCTTACTTTAAGGGATTTACATGTATGGACTTAACCATATACTTGAATATGATGTTTTTATAGTCGTTACTTAATAAAAAAAAAATTATTGCTTCCGGTTAGAGGCTCACACCACTGTCCACTGGCCTTTTACAAGCCCCTTCCCAGAGGTGGCTTTTGGGGTTAGCAAAGCAGGCAGTGGCCTGGGGGCCCCATAGCCACTCTCTGCTTCACTTACCCCTGCACTGGTGGGGTGGTGGGGAAGCGGAGGGCAGCAGACCACCAGGTCCAAAAGGTTTGCTGCCCACCTGCCAGACGGGTCTCTCTCTAGTGGGGGCAGAGCAGCGCTCCCCGCCTACTCCCAGCTGGCCGCGCATCCCCAGGGGAAGGGAGGAGAGTGGCCAGCCCGGCGCTGTGGCCTGCCGGGAGTGGGGCACCCTGGAGCAGCACACTCCGAAGAGTTCGGGACACTTCCAGGCCTTGGCTGGCTGGGGACAAAGCGGCCCGAACTCTTTGGAGTGGGCCGTTCTAGGGGGCCTCACTTCCGGCAAACCGCAGCACTGCGCTGGCCACTCTCCTCCCTCCCCCTGGGGAGGCACGGCTGGCTGGGAGTAGGCAGAGAGCACTGCTCCACTGCCAGTGAAGAGAGGCTGGTCTGGCCGGTACTGTGGTGGTGAGTGGCAAAGCTTTTGGACCTGGCAGTCCACAGCCCCCACTTCTCCCCTTCACCCCCCGTGGGGGGGCGGTTAGGATGGCAATGGGGACCCAGAGCCCCAGTTAGGGCAGCATTGGGAGTCTATAGGGTGCCCCATAAAGTGCCTTCGCCTAAGGCCCCCAAATGCCAAAGACTGCCTCTGCCTCTTCCTTTTTGTTTGCAAAAGCTTCTTTGCACGTTGGCCATGTACGTAGAGGTTGTTTCATACATTTTTTAAAACTCTTCCAAACCAGCCATACTTTCCCCTTTTCAATATGGCATGGTGGCAGGCTCCACAGGAGACTGCAAATTCCTGCAGTTTATCCCTTGAGAGCTCCCTTTTTTTCGCAGTTCATGCAAACACATATATATGGGGGCATATTTTTTCCTTGGCATGTAGCTACAGATTGAATTCATCTTGCCTTAGAATTCTTTTAAAAAAGTTTTAATGTCTCTAAGTTCCAAAGTATTCATAAAATAATAATAAAAAATTTTGTTTGTTAAATGGTGAAAAAGCATATTACAATATAAAAAATTTTGTTTGTTAAATGGTGAAAAAGCATATTACAATTTTTTGGTTGTCCTTTCTCTCAGTTTTTAAAAGTGAATGAGAGAGAAAAAAAAAAAACCTACCAATTTCACTTAGCTTTTAAATTCCCATAATGGACAAAATCGTAAAGTGAGAGGTGAGAAAGACACACACTCCCTGCTCCCCACAATTAAAATTTTCAAAATGAGATAATCTTTTTGTTATTTTTTTGGTTTGAAATTTTTGTACAGGGGAAAAAATACAGAAAGAAAAATTTTCTGTGAAAAATTGTTTAAAAGCTGTTTTTGTTTTAGTGTAGGCTTTATGCTGTCTACCATTTTCAGCAGCAGTCAAATGGAGATACACAAGTTACTTAAAATAACTTGCATATCTCAGTTCGACTGTCCTATGCTCGGCACATCCACTGCACTGAGGGGCCTCAGTCTAACCAGATGATATAAACTGTGCTAAACCAACGGTAGAATTCTTCAGTCCACCTTCCTACTGTGTTTTGGAGAGTTGGATTACTTATGTTGATGAGAGAGCTCCTCCTATTGGCATAGGCAGAGTCTTCATGCAGCTTCATCTGCAGCAGAGTTTTAAGTGAAGGCAAGCACCTACTGGAGACATGATCTCGGACCAAAAAAAAAAAATTTTTTTTTTTTCAATCAGATCTAGTGATAACTAGAATGAATAGAAATGGCGTATTGGCCAAAACCACCAAGTGTAGCAAATTGGATTCACCCATGACTTTATCATTAAAATGAGTGGCTAAATATCACCTATGGGGTATATTGCTCTAGTCGTATTTCTTACTTTGGAAATCAAGAGAGGGGTTCTAACAAGATAACACTAAGGCAAAGTGTCTAATGGGGAATAAAACACTGATAGCCTTTATATGATGCACAAGAATGAGGAGAGGACAAACTGTATTCATTAACAGGCTAGCTCTGCCATTTGCATGGGGAATATTGATTCTTTCTGTGGCCCCACAGGCAATCATACAGAATTGTGTTATTCTCATAAAGATTTCCCATTCATGGCTTCCTTACTCTAGCTCCAAAGGACTGGGAAAAAAGCATCTTAATTTGTGCACAAGTATGTCTTTTCACACTCCCATCATGTCACAGTGTTGATCTACAAGTAAGAGCAGCCCCTGGCCTACTCTAACTTATGTCTAGCTGCTCATCACATCACAGCGCTGTTCTGGCAGCTGAGAAGAATTCTGAGCTCAGTAGCTCTCCAGAGAAACTTCCTTCTACTTTCAATAGTGCTGAACTGAGGGGTCCTGTGTTACCCACAAAGGTGCCTCAGCTTTACCCCAACACATAGGGCTCAAGGTATAATACAGTTAAGGCACCCCCATCATTCCTAGTCCTTAGGACTCAGGGCGTCACCTGGTTAATTTAAGAGCACATCCTTTCCCAGTTCATAGGGATCCAGGAGTAATTTTTTGCAGACTTGCAGGGTCTTTTACCAGTGAAGGAGTCTTACGCAGTAATATCCTTATTCTCTATTTATTAACAATTACTAAAGCAGAATACACTAAGCACGTAGTGCTTATCCTTCCCAAGATGGCAGACATCCTTCTCCTGGTGTCCATTTAAGATTAGATCACCTGGGGCCTCCAGCTTCAGTAAAAACATTTGGCGGGGTATTGAAGTCAGGCAGCTCTGATCTTGGGCTATGTCTTGCAGTCAAGTTCCAAAGAACTTCCTTTTGGACTTTAGTTTGTACAGTTTAAACCTGTCTCCTGTTTAGCTGTACCTTAGTCAATCATTTTAAATGATGGCACTACAAAACTAGCCCATTACAAAAGTTCTTTAACCAATCATATCCCAACATCTTTGTTGATTTAAATATTGCACACTTACTTATGCAACAGACAGAAATAATAAGGAAAACCCCCCAGAAAGCATTCAGATACATGAGTATCATAAAGACAAAACAATAAGATGTGTAGATTTTTGTTAATAACATTTAATAAGTGATTCCTTGCCAGGAAGAATGCTATCAAACAGTTTTCTCTTAACATCTCAGGATTTGTTTTTTTATCCGGTGGTGGTAGGTATTATTAGGCAGTAGTGCTTTCTTCACAGCCCAATATTACATTACCTTGGTATAATTTCAGAAATGTGAAGGTGTGACCACCTGCTTCTTAGCTTATGGCTGCATCTCTCCTAATATGGCTGCTACTGCTAGACCAAAACAATAAACACAAGGCTCAAATCTAAAATGGGTTCAAGCAGTAATAACTACCTCAAATACATGGTTTCCATCATCAGTACCTCACTATAAAAATAGTTCTAGCATCCCTTTCCCCTCTCTTTCTCCACATTGCTGAAACATCTTGACTCCCTATACCACCACCTAGCGACTTTTCCTACATCAAGGGTGTTGCTGGTAGCCTAATCATGAGGAGTTTAAGGGGATCACATGAAATAGAGAATCCATCTTATTCTGTTAGTTATAAGCGTTGCCTGAGCTCAGAACTGAAACAACATGCATTTTAAACTAGCATCCAGATGAAAACATTTTATTTTTAATTATTCTTGTAAGCTCCAAAGCTGCTGAAAGGGCCATTCAAAAAAGTTGGATATAGGAAGTGGGAGTGGTGGCATTAAAAGCTTGTTCTTTCACTGTCCCTCAGCCTTGGTGCAGGAGATAGGAACTGATGACTTGAAACTGAAATGCATACATTAAAATGGAAATTTGAAAAGAAAAATATACATACATGGTGTGTATTTACCTATTCCATTCCAGACAAGAAACTTTAATTCAGAAATATTGTGCTGTTAAAGACAAAGTTTTCAACAGTATGGGTAAGTGTTGAAATGTTTAAGATTTTTTCCTGCTATCCAGGAATACTGAGTAGCTGAAAAATAAATAGCAATGGTGAGGGAAGGAAATGGAGTTTTAAGCTCCATTTAAAATTAAACCTAGTGTTTATTACTATCAGTGCTATTATGGTAATATTTCTGTATGAATCGCCAGCATGGAACCTCTGGATGTGGACACACTGCCAATACTCAGACAGCTACTATGGCTTAGCCATTTTCAAAAGATGTAGTAAACCAGGGCTTTTGAACCTAACTCATTTATTATTAAGAAATAATGAAATAAAATAGTTTAAATAAATAATAAAACAAAAAATTCCCAAATATCAGTTGATCTGGGTAACCTAAATGTTTAGAAAAACATTTTGGTATCAAGTTCCAAAGGCATAGCCGTGTTATGCTAGTTTACAAGCAAAGGGTCCTGTGGTACTTTTAAATGTAAAGTGTCTGATGACGCGGGATTTTCTCCCATGAAAGCTCATGCAATAAATAAATTTGTTAGTCTTTAAAAGTGCCACAAGACTCCTTGTTTATTTTGGTATCAAGTATTTGGATTGCTTATCCTGCTTCTTTTTGAGGGGTTCCCCACTCTACGGCATTGGTTTCTTACTTATCTTTTTATGTTTTCTGAGGGTGTTATAATGTGTCCTACAGTTCAGTTTAAAAAGCAGAGTGGAGGGATGAGATAAATGCAAACAAAGATGTCAAATCTCCCCTCTTGTCTCTCTTCTATCTCTTGTTATATATCCCACACTCCACCATACTGTTTTGTAATTTGTCTAGATACAGTGTCAGCTACAGTGGATAAAGCTCTGCATTGGGACTCGGTGCAATATTTCCTCTTATTGATTGACAGGACTGGAGATCCTAATGTCTTATCGAAGGCAAGCTAATTTAGCACAGCACAGAGTAAAGATACTTCAGTGGAATACTGAAGAATCAGGGAATAATGCACTTAGCGAATAGCAAAGTGAAATTCCATAGAAAGCCTACATCCTCATTCTTTAATTTTGGACAGGCAAAACTGATGCAGAGTAATGAACCACCTTGAACTTTGCTTGGCCCTAAAATATGTGAATTCGGTGCATAAGGATGTATCAATCAGCACCTCATTCAGCTTTTGGAACCTGTCATTGGAACATCCACGGCATCACAGTATGAATTGTCCTCTTTAATAAAATAACCAAAACAGAGGTGCTTTGGCACTGATTGTTAAAATAACATGGGCAGCAAATGAAAAAGTTAATACACACTTGTGTATCTTTGTTGTTGTTGTTGTTGGGTTTTTTTCCTGAAGGGCAGACTCAGTGACTGCCACTGTATTCTTAACCAAACTCAAGAGTTTCTTTCTTTTTAGTTTGGCAGCTATTTGACCCTCTTTTATAAACCAAAGGGGAAACTATTGCATTTATTAGTTCTACATCAAGAAATAAATTTCCCTTCAGGGAGACTTCAACATTTTAAATGTTACAGATATAGAAAAGGAAGTGGGAAATGTTGACTTATAATTTAGCCCCAATAGTAAATGTTAAATACAGTTTAAATAAAAAAGAAAAGGAACATTGCAGGTAAAATAATTTACCATTTGAACATAAGAATGACCAAGGAAGAGGTCAGCTCTGTTGTTTTTGCAGGTGGGTTTACATGATTTACCTTGTATGGGGTTATAGGTGCTAATTTGGAAATGTGCTTACCAACTGCTAACTTGTATGACAAGTGTTTTATCATAACAAATAATTATACTTGTCATTGATTAAGCATCAACATTTGTTCATAAATTCTTGATGTTTCCATCAGTTCCCTAGGCTTTTTTTTTTTTTTTTTTTTTTTAATTAAGAAGTTCCCATAACAATTTCATGCATCATCCCTGGTGATCCATTTTCTATTGTGGCTGGGTAACTAGTCAGGCTCAGCATTTCTCCCTTGGGTTAGTGGTGTGTGGGGGTGGGAGGGAGCTGAGAGATGCTGCTAGAATAAATCAGTCTAACTCCAGATTGTTCTCTTCACTCTGGTTTTATTTTCCATGTTTACATGGTGGGTCTCAGGTTAGGCGCAGGAGTTCCCTTAAGCAAAACAATCCACTCCCCTCCACAACTCGCAATGCAAACAGAAACACTTTTCCCTGCTCCCACTCTGGGGTTGTCTTAGTATCTGGGGTCTGACTTGTCAGTTCTTCCTCAAACAGCTGTTGGCTTAGTTTCTTTCCCTGTAGGGAAGAGAGACAGAATTCCACCAAGGGGAAGCCTTTTCTTCCTGCTGTCACTACCCCTGCTACAGCTTGTCTCTCATTTCTTCACTCCTCTCATTCACCCAAAGAAAAGCTTTTGAACATCACTAGCTGCCCTTAACTGGCCTCATGGTGTCTCTAGTTAACCTGGGGTAATCTTTTCTGACTTGTAGGGAATATGGGCTTCACCATTCTAGATAGGACTGATTTATTTGCCCTCATTGCTCTTGTATATCTCTCAGGTCTGACTTGTGATGGACTGTCACAGGATATTCATCCATGCACCCCTGGGCTATGATTGACATGATTTTTCTGTTCAGTTTTCACAGCGATTGTATGATTTGGTGCCATTTATGCCATGCAAGGTTCCCTTTTGAATGCTTACTCTTACTGTTAGGGTGTCACGTGTCCTGCAGTATCATGTATGTGTGTAGATGTGATGCATGTTACATAGCACAGACTCAGAGAATTGCCTCTCTAGCACAGAGGCTGGAGAATTACACAACAAAGGTAATGCAGATTAGATTGCCTAGCTCAGGTGGATGGCAGGAAATCACTGCAGCCCAGGAAGAAGGGGGGCTCTGTGCGGTTTTTTTTTTTGAACAAAGAAAGATACTAGGAGAAGCTGGTGGCCGGAAAAACACCATCTTAGAAGCAGCTCCAAGAGACTGAAACTGTCCACGTGTTCTGGAGGGCCAGGACTGACTGAACTCTATCCAAACAATCAGTCTTGTGGGTAAGAAAATACGAATAGACTAAAGAGTAATCTCGGAATAGTGTTAGTAGAATGCATTTTTATACTTTTTATTTCCTTGTGGTCACTTCTGATTGATTTATTATATACTCACTTAAAATCGTATCCTAATCCAGAAACTAGTATTTACTTTATCTAAAGCTGTGTGTACTTTAGAACAGGGGTCTCAAACACACAGCCCAGGGGCCACATGCGGCCCCTAAAGCTATTTCCTATGATCCGCAATGAAACAATCATTACTGATATTTACAATATCTTTGTGTGGAAAGGTTTCAGTGGCCCAGCCCTCACGCTAATGTACTAATCCTCATGCAACCCTCTACTAGTCCTCACGTGGACCTTGTGGTGATTTGAGTTTGAGACCCCTGCTTTAGAGGGTGTGAGCCATGGGAGGCTGGGCCTGATCAATTTCAGTGTCAATGGACGGACGTAAGACTATGGTGATTGGAGAAGGGTCCTGAACCCTGTAAGATGTAAGTTCCTATTGTAGTATCTGGAGCTGGGGGTGCTCACTGGGGCACTGTCACCTAAGTGGCCAGAGGGTGCTCACTCGCAGCCTGAGACTAATCACATGCAAGAGGCTGATGTGGACTGACTCAGGACTGAGTGGTCACCTGGCAGACTGGGGTGAATTGAGGTTCAGGGGTGGAGACTGGGGGTGGGGGTCACAGTGGTGCACTTGACTGGATTTGAGGAGCAGCCTATCACACACCATGCTAAGAAAGATTTCTATCAATATTCTTCAAATACTCAAAAAAATCTTTCCATTAGCAAGTGATTACATCAAAAAAGAGAGAAGGGCCTAAGCAGCACAGTTTAGATCCACTTATGTCTTTTCCAAAGGTTATAAGGCCAGAATCTCAGCATGTAGAATTATTGTAGCTGCGTCACAGTCAGTGGAGCTACATCTGTTTACAGCAGCTGAAGCTTTTACAGCTTGGACCTTCCATTTTTGAGGGACAGTTCCAAGTCATGGAGCTATGTCATTTTCCATCAGTGAAGGGTATGGCCCAAGCATGTCCATATCCAAAGGGTTTAGAGAGAGATGTTCTAGAGATGAAGGGTCCAGTTGTCTCTGGTGTGGAAATACATGTTGCTCCACTCACTATTAAAATTATGCTGATCTATGCTAGCTGAGGAGTTAGACCCGAAGTTGGAGTAAGAAACTTATTTAACCTAATTTATCAGTGCTCAATATGGTGTTTTTGGTATGGGCCTCATTGCTACACTGAAGTACATTCTGTGAAAAGGTTGATGGCCATCTTTTTCTACTCTTCCAGAATAGACTGCTGATAATGAAGGAAAGGAAGTATCTTGATTGGAATGCTGTATATGAATACCTAGGGCATGATTTTCAAAATCTCCGTATTTGTGCTCTCAATTTATGTAGGCTTTTTCCTGGAAAGTCAATACAGGTGTAACTTATGCCTGAAAAAAGAGAGACCTGGTTTGAAAATCAGGCCCTAAATTGTACTCAGCTGTATTTCTTCTGCAGTTTATTTAGGAAACAGGACCCTTAATTCCAAAATTATAGCACTTTCTGTGAAAAGGAATTATGCTTTCACGTGATTTGTTATGTTTAGATAGGACATGGGCTTTCATATTTGACTAAAAATTGACAAATGGAAAGCAAAAATGGACTGTATTGTAGCTATGTCTAGTCATTTATATTTAAAGGGAGTTACCGAGGCAGAAGTGAAAATGGAGTGAAGCACGGGTTTGTATGCTGAGTACCTCTGTTGTGAGAGGCACACAGCAAATATATTGTTCTGTGACACCAGTGGGACCAATAGATTTCTTTTCTGTTGATAAATGTTGTCTTCTGTGCCTTGTGTGCACAGAAATAAAAAACAATATCAATAATTGCCACTCAGTTAAACAGCATAAAGTAAAGAAGATTCTCCACAACTATTTTCTTGTAATCAACAATCACACCCATCACCCAGATGACCTTCTTAGTCAAATAACTGGTTTGAGAAAAGAATAGGTCAGTATAATTTGGCTCTTTCAGACTCAAGAGTGAACAAATTCTTGAGACCAGGGCTGAGAACTCCCTACCATCAGCTTCCTA
Organism: Podocnemis expansa; assembly: GCA_007922195.1. Classification (NCBI taxonomy): domain Eukaryota; kingdom Metazoa; phylum Chordata; order Testudines; family Podocnemididae; genus Podocnemis; species Podocnemis expansa. The sequence goes on from ML682034.1 coordinate 11,172,407, forward strand.
GCCGTTCATTCTGTGGCCTGATAGGTCAAATGCCTCTGATGCGTTTGTCACACATGAGGAAAAACACAGTGTCTCAGTTACTCTGGTAAGCCTTGCAAATCAAAAAGATGCTTTCAAAATGCACTAAGATGCAAATAGGAGCCAGTGCTATTCTTGGAGAACTGGTGTAATGTGCTCCCAACAGGATGCTGCATTCTGTAGCGTCTGCGAAGCTTTCAAGGATCGACACAAATGAGATGCTCTATCTTAATATACTCTAGGAGTTAGGCAATCATGGGACCAGATTATGGGGGAAACATCATAAGGTCTAATCAGATGCAGATGAAAAAAAGGGCTATCAGTCACTTGCTGGGATCCCAGGAAGAGTGCACTGCCCCCAAATTATAAACATTTTGAGAATAGGACAATCATAAGGCAGTGAATCTCTGAATAATGAAACAAGAACTAGGTCCTGATCCTGCAAAGCACCTAAGCATTTGCTTCCCTGTAGCCATGTAAGTAATCTCATTGAAATCAGTGGGATTATTCACATGCTTAAATGAAACATGTGCTTAAGTGCTCTGATGGATCAAGCCCATTTTTGCATTCTAATTCTCTTTCCCTGTATCACCTCATGATTCTCTGGATTTAGCCCAGGGGTGTCCAAAGTTTTCATACATGGGGGCTGCAGAGCCTGATTGGTGCGCGCCTGCAGGCCGCAAAATTCCTGCTTCCTAACTGTGGCAGGTAGGAACAGATCCAGATCCCCACCACTAACCTGCCCTGACCCTCTTCACTAACCCGCCCGCCCTGTGCCACCGGCTTTCCTGAGTCTCCAACCCCTTCTCTTACACTGCTGCCCTGTGCCACCAGCTTTCACTAAGTTCCCAACACTTTCCCCTACACCCCTGCCCTGTGCCACTGCTTTCCCTGAGTCCCTGGCCCCTTCCTTTGCCTACACCCCTGCCTTGTGCCACTGTTTTCCCAAGTCCCCAACACCTTCTCTATCCCCCTGCCCTGTGCCATCACTTTCTGCAAGTCCCCAACCTTTCCCTTACATCCCCACCCTCACTGCTCCAGAGGCCATGTCACTTGCTGGGGCTCCCATCCTGAGCATGCTCTGTGCATGCTCAGAGCAGGAGATTTCAAAACTCCCAGCCTAGGCTGGAGCTGTTACCTGCTGCAGCAGCTGGATTTTTTCTGTTTCTGGCACTGTGGGCTGCAGCTGACCTGGTCATTTTTTATTTGAGGGTAACAGAAAAGCCACTGTGGGATGTATGCAGCTTGGGGGCCACACTTTGGGCACCCTTGATTTAGCCTCAGTCTACTAGTTCTCATCCATATTTTGAACTCACTTAGATACTAGGAAGTTAGAAACTGACCAGTCTGGGTTTCTTGGAAATGATTTTATTGGGGTGCAATTTAACTGTAGCATTTTGGATTAAAGATGTCCCAGTGCTATAAAATTCAGGTCTGGACCCAAAAATTTTCAGGTCTGGGGGTCATCTGCAAATAGACTCCATATTTATCGAGATTAGGCTCCAGTCAAAATAAATTACAAATCAAGTATAAATTAAAATAATCATTTGAAACAAAGTGGTCAACCTTCCATATTATATTTTTCTATATTTAAATCTAGAGAAAAGTTTTAACATATAAACAGTGGTACAATGGCACAGTTAGATTAACATTTGTGTGTACCAGGAAATTAATATAATCCTAATGTGACCCTTGTCTGTGAATAAAATACCTATAAACACAGTAGATAACACGTTTTTACATAGTTGGCCTATTGAACATTTGCACATGGTTTTCATTTATGTGGGATTGTTCTCTCTTAGCAGATTCCATTCCATTTTTTTAAACTCGATTTAAATGGAACAGACACCTTAAAAATCTTAACAAGCATAGTTGACCTTTAAATGGAATTCTACAAAAAGAATTGTATGTAGCTGTAGTACCCAAAGTGTCCTTAGATGTGATTTTTGAAACAAATAATGTAAAAGAATTTACAGAGACGTTTGTGTAAAAATTGTATAGCATAAATGCCAGACATAAAGAAAATATTGGCCTTAGTGTAAGAAGTATATTAGTGATGGCTGTAAGTTCACAGCAGCACTAACATGCCACATTATATTGGTTAGCTAGTAATTAGAAGACATTGTTTTCTTTACAGGCCAGAAACATTAACTCCTGGCATGTCAGAAGGACATGTCCGTATTTTAATAACATAAACATGTATCACTACTGTAATATGGGTGTGAAATAAGGATATTCAACTTGAAGGATCCTAGAACTGTCTTTAGAGGATTTCATAATTGACCCTCTAATTGTTTCAGAAGTTTGCTTTAATTTTTAAGAGATGTTGTATGCACAAATATAAGCCTGTACTCATAAGCTGTACCTATGAATTTTGTACAGTACATTCTAATTGAAGTAGATGTAAATTTTATTTATATCCTGTCTCTTTCTTGGCCTTAAAGAGACCCATTTAGGTTTTCTATCATTCTGCACTTGTCAAAATCCTTCATAGATTTCCAAGAATACATCATAGACCTTATTCTGGCAAAAAAACAAAAACAAAAAAAATGAAAAACAAAAATCAGAACTTTATTTTGAATTATTGGTACTAAAAGGAATCATTTTTATACTCTCTAGCACGCAAATAGGGAGAATTTGTGTATTTTGTTAAACAAAAAAATTAACTGCTAATATACCCAATTTTTTTTTTTGTATTTTAAACATATTTTACCATTTTTTGAAAAGTCATTATTGTGATTTTTTTCTGTTATGTTGCTTTTTAATTATGGCTACTTTGGTGTGTATTTAACTGAAGGTACCCATCTCTCTACATTGTGAAGTTCAGTGTTGTAGGCATTTGGAGTCATATTGAGATGTATTTGGAAACAACACAGAATCTTTTATGTTCATAAAACTCAAAGCAGCTTTAACTTAAAATAGAAATAAAATTGATTGGGCAATGGTTCTGCTATAATATGGTCTTTCAAGAAGTGCTGTTTCTTCTATGTGTAAGGGGATTGATAACCCCTTACTGAAACTGAATGGGCCTTTTTGATTGGCCACTGCAGCTTGGAAGCAGGACTCTGAAACAGACAGCACCAGGGCCAGTGGAAGAGGCCAGTGTTCCAAGATAATCTGATTGACTGGCTAGACAGGACAATGAGGGAGCCGGGAGAGTGCTCCCCCACCCCTGAGCTGAAGGCTGGACGTGTCTGAGCAAGCTAGAAAGTGTGTGGGGCTGAGCTAAGGAGGAAGCACTAAGCAGCCAGCAGCTGGGAGCCAGAGACCCCAGGCAAGGGAGGTGGGCTGAGTTGATTTGTGCAGAGCAGACCCACAGCAGCTGGAGCAGCAGAAAGCCAATTCAAGCTGAGCAGAGCAGAGCAGGAGCCAGAGCTGTCTGAAGTTGGGTGCAGGAGGCCAGAGAAGGAGCCAAGGAGTTGATCCAATCTGTGCAGAGGGGCCGAAGGACCATCCTAGAGAGCCACACTAAAGCACAGCAGGGCTGGGAGCCAGGGCCGGAGCCACCTGGAGTTGGGTGTGGTGAGCAACTGGGGAACTGTGAAAGGGGGTGTGATGCTGGGGCCCTAGAGCCTGGGGCCGTCTGGGTACTGCCAGAGCCTGTGTCTCTGACTCCCTGGATCAAAGTAGTGCTGCCAGGCCTGGACAGAGGGCCTGCAACGTGTAAAACAGACTGAGAATGTCCTCTACACCTCAGAGATGTTGTATGTGATGTCCCTGTTTCAGGGGACTTTTTCGGTGTTTTACCTTTAACCTTTCTCCTCTTTTCTTTATTTTAATTTGATTCTTGATTGCTATTTGTTTAATAAATTGTATTACTGTAAACTGCATACAGTGAGTTGTGGACCAGGAAAGCGCCCAGTGCAGTCAGTATCCCAGAGTGGGGACAGCCTACCCCCTGCCTTGAATGACTACAACAAAATTGGGAGTCAAGCTCCCAGGAACTCTGGGGCTAGTCTTGTTGGGGTTACAGGGACCCCACCACGCAGGAGAGTGGGAGAGGAGCCTTTGAGGTCAGGCAGGTCCCTGGGTAAAGAAAGTGGAAGCAAGGGCTCAGAACAGTGGGTTACTTACCAGTAACTGTCCTTCTTCGAGATGGGCTGCTTGGATTCATTCAGTAATAGGTGTGTCCGTGCCGCAGCGCACAATTGGTCAGAACTTTTTGCCCTAGCCTGTCAGAAGAGGGCTGGTGGCCACTGTCCCCCACACCACCCCGTGGCTGTATATGTGACTGCTGCTTGGACCCTCCCCAGTTCCTAGGAGTCGCCAACTCCGAATGCGGGGACGGGGAGAGGTTTGTGAATGAATCAGAATGGCCCATCTCGTAGAAGGACAGTTACTGGTAGGTAACCCACTGTTCTTCTTTGAGGGCTGCTTGGATACATTCGGTAATAGGTGACTGCTAGCCATGCCGACGGATGGTGGGTGGAGTTGGCTCTTCCACCCTCAGCACAGATTCTCTCCAACACTGGTAGTTGTCCAATGAGTATGGTCCTTGGAGGGTCTAGAGCAGGGGTACTCAAACTTTTTGCGAGCCGGTCCACATTCAGCCTTCCACCATTGACCAGGGTCCACAAACAACTAGGGTGGGGGGGGAGTGGGAGCAGGGGGGTGATGTCAGGAGTGGGGGGTGGCTATGCCGGGAGCGGGGGGGGGGGCGAGTGGGAGCGGGGGGGTGATGTCAGGAGCAGGGGGCGGCGATGCCGGGAGCGTGGGGGGGGGGGGGCGAGTGGGAGCGGCGGCAGCGATGCCTGAAGCAGGGGCGGCAATGCCGAGGGGTGGAGGTGCCGCCAGGAGCAGGCCAGCGGCTGCGCAGCAGGCTCCATGGGGGGGAGGGGGAGCACAGCGAGCAACAGAAGTTGCTCAGCTGCCCTTAGAGCAGGGGGACTCAAACGGCCTTCATGCAAATAGGCCACTGTCGCGGTCCACCAGAAACCTCTTTGCGGTCCGGATTGTGGACCGCGGGCCGCCATTTGAGTACCCCTGGTCTAGAGTGTTGACCTAAGGGCCATGGTCCAGGCAAGAACAATCCAGAATGGCAGGATCTAACCCAGTAGAGGATTGTGGGCCCAGTTTGCCCAAGCACTAGCTAGTGTGAGAGAGCAGAATGGTCTGAGGTCACCATACTCTAAGATTTGAGACAAGACATGTTGTGGTTATGACCGAGGAATGCATTGTCAAGAAGAGTACCTGAAAGGTATTGGTAGAGATATACTGAGCCAGAAAGTTGAGTATTCTGGCAGTAGCACATGATGGCACAACACTTGTAAAGGAGTTTAAGAGACCTTGGAGCTGGCAGCGGTGGATACCAGACACCACAGGAAGTGGGGAGAGGAAAGGGAAATCCTGTCCTCTCCCACTCTGGTAGAGTGAAGCACATTTAGATCAGAGACCAGAGGTAACTATGTGAATTTGGCATGCTTCGTGTCCCACAGCGGGGTGATGTGGGAAGGAGTGGGGTAAGGAGGACCTAAGAGAGAATACCTCCTCCTAGGTTGCCGGGGAAACACTGGAGCCTGGAGGTAATAGGTGACGTGCCCCTACAACACCAGATGCAAGTAGTGTACTCAAATCAGCATGAAGGAGACAGGTGCTTAGCCCATGCTATAGTGCTACACGAGTTAGGCATAGGTGAGGCATGAAATGGGCCTGAAGAATGTTATCCGAGGCCAGCGTGACCCTACTGATGTCACTGTGACGCCTCTTCTTTTCTTTTTTTTTTTTTTTCGAGGCGAGCTACCAACACCCATAGTATTGCACTGCCACTAGGGAATGGTATTAATATTTCTCTTGTTGTTGTTATTATCATGATCATTATCGTTATTTCAATTTGATGGCTAGCACGTGGCTACCAGGACAGCCGGTGGGAATGTAGGCTAAGAGCCATCGTAGCTAAGAGCGAAGCCCAAGTCTTTGGCTCATGTCCCTAGAGGAGCCCAGGAGCCAGTCCCGGAGGCCGATGATATCATTTCCACTCTCAGCACACGTGATCTTGCAGCGTGCAAAGACCACCACATCGCGGCCCCAGCCTTAGGACGGATGGAGCGCAGGGAGTGCGTGTACCAGGTTTGAGGTTCTCTGTGAAGAGGGAACCATGAAGAGAATCTCGGGAATCTATGAGACAAGTAAGGGAGGAAATTCCTTTCATGGGGCGGAGCAAGGGCGTGTACCCCAGTGGGGCAGACCCAGCCCTCCCCTCCAAGACACTTTCATTATATCTGTTGTGACCCTCTGTTATTGTTCTGCTATTGTTGTTATCATCATTAGTATTTACCAAGGAGGACGGTCTCTACCGGGGTCAGCTAGTTCCCCGAAATTCAGGTTGCTGCTCGGAGTTTCAGGATGGTGTCGATGTGAGGCTCCATCGAGTGTGGAGGAAGCTAGTGGGCGCTAGTACCAGGGCTTAGTATGCCAGGTGGTGACTACTACTCAGGATGATCTTCAGATGGTAGTGGGAAGGAGGGAGTTGTACCTGATGGAACTCCTAAAAGAGGATGCCTGAAGCTCGCATACGGTTAACCGTGGTGCCATGGCTGTCCTCAGGGGAGGGGAGGGCTACCAGAAGGGCACCTTTGAAAAGACACCTCAGAGAAATAGCGTTTGGGCCCATACTCAGACCTCATCCACAGAATTGGTCTCTGATCCATCGGTGAGACCGACCCCAGCGACGGGCGTAAAAGGGAAAGCAGGTGGTCCGAAATTCCCAGCCTTTGCCCAGAAGAGGAGGAAGGGTGGGAAGGATAGCTCCAGGTAGTATTGGGTTCGCTCTGGCAATAGGTGGAACCCAGGTACGTTTGGACCACCCCTAGTGCCGATTGAGTGACCTAGGTCATCTCTGTTGACCTGCAACTCTCCCCAGAGGGCTAGGGGTGGTATGTGGTCATGGGGCTAAAGCAGAGTACAAGCTGTGATATTCGAGGACAGGGAGAAGTGCTTCCTCTTTACGTTGAGTAGCTCCTTTCTCTGTACTGAGAAGGGGGAGCAGAATGACGGAGTAGGGATTCCACCCTGGTGAAGCCCCTCTCAAGCGTGCTCACCAAGCTATCAACCTGCTGCTGGAGATGAATGTGGGTGTTCCCCTAGTAGGAGTCACAAGCAACGGACCAAATGCTTGCATCTAGCGAACAAACTCTGATGTTTGAGTCCTGTACTTGATGGGGCAGGGCGTGGTTAGCCTGCCTCATGGGCGCGGAGGGGTTGAGGTACCCCCAAACTGCTAGAACATAGCTTAGATCCCTGGTTGGGGATCGTTGGAGCGTGAGTTATCATGCTTGATGGCCTAAAGACGACCAGCATGAACGGCGGGTAAGGGAGCAAGGGTTTCCACCGAACCATACTGGTAGAGACACCTCAGGTCCTTGCTTGAGTAGCCTTGCAAATAGTGTAGTGGCTAGCATCCCTGTTTAATAGGCAAGAGGTCCTGGGTTCAAGCCCCAGGGGCTTGGACTCAATGATCTCATGCAGTCCCTTCCAACCCCATGATTCTATTCTATCATTTGGGCACCATTTAATTAGCGCCTGGTATAACCTAAAGGAAAATTGGCTCGAGCGGTGAGTATGGGGCTCCACCCAACCCTGCAGACAAGGAGAGGCATGCCCTCCAGTGAACGGAAGGGGAGGACCTGGGGCTCTCTGGCTCCCCGGTTGGGAGGTCAAGAGAGCTAAACTTTACCCGGGGGGGGGGGTGTATGTTTCCTTGGTATGGGAAAAGCACCAGTGGGGAAATTTCCCATCTACCTTGGGATGGGTTGAGGGAAGGCATTATCCCCATTGATCTTGGCAGGATGTCCTTATTGTTGTCCTCTGTGCCCCGAAGGGAGCGGGGGAAGCACCGCATGAAGTCCCAGCCCTATGGCCACTTCTACCACCGCTTGAGATGGGACAGTAAACGAGGGGAACTCTGACCCCAGGACTCGGTATTTAAGGCCTGTCGTATCTGACACTGGAGGTATAGAGCCCGGATTCTGCCAGCGAGACGAGGCTAAGTCCCACACACTCAGGTGGAGGGGAACCGTGATGGGTTCTGCCGATGTGAAGACCGGTCCAAATAAAGTATCGGTGGGCCCTGCAAGGATTTGGCCTCCATCTCCATATGGGCAGTGGCATGACACAGAAGGTCGAGGTGCACTGAGAGGTCACCTATATAGGAGCACGGTACTAGGTTTAAAGCTCTATCCGCTGCCGACTGAATCGGCACCGAGGTGGTCTCTTGGGGGGACCATTCATGGGGTCGGTACCGGAATGGCAGTGGCGCCGAAGCTCGGCTGTGGGGCCGTTTAGTCCCTTTTGAGGCCCCTTCCCCTGGGCTGGAAGCGGGAGAAGCACCTCGGGACCTTGTGGACGGCACTTGGGATGGTAAAGTGATAAGGTGCCATGGAGAGGGCTCAATGGTACCGGGACTCAGAGGATTGGTAGGTTCCGGTGCTGGGGAACGCAGCACTGACTCCGGAGATGCGTTCAGTACTGCTTGCGGTGTGCCCAGGCCTTCGAAATGAAGGCTGGCTTACCACTTCCAATGGGTGCCAGAGAGGGTGGGGGAGGCAGGAGGAGTGCCTTCACCGCTTCAAATGCCTCAGGAGTTGTGAGGAACCGTACTGACCCTCCACAGTCCCATGGGGAATCCCCTGTGGGGGACCGGAAGTGGTGCCGACATCTTGGTACCATCACTGGTACCAAGCTGGTCTTGCGCTCCCTGGGGGCACGGTGCCAGGAAAGCTCCAGTACCAAGCTGGCACATGGTGTCGTACAGGACCCCCAGGCCTCAGGGGTAGGTTGCCGTGCTTGCCCAGAGGCCAACGCATGGCGCCTTTGCTTCCTGTCCTTGATTGTCCTAGGCTTGAAGGACAAGCAGATGGAGCAAGCAGTGACCAGATGGCTCTCACCCAGGCAGCGGAGGCACTTCTCGTGGGGATCATCCTGCAGGAAGGCCCTGCTGCATTCGGTGCAGGGTTTAAACCCTGGCATGGCGGACAGCGGAGGAGCGCAATGTCGATGCTGTGGCTCGAGGGAGGGAACCTTCTTCAGTGGAACTACGTTCACAAATAGGTGCTCCCACTCGAGAGAGAGGCTTATACACAGTGAACGATGAGGTGTCAGGCTGCTTGCAAGCACAAGGCTGCTTGCAAGCATTGCACAACCGACGCTGAGGCAGACAAAATGGAACTGGGGAGGGGCCGCTTGTCGGCAACATAGATAGTCACAGGGTGGCATGGGAAGTCAGTGGCCGCCAGACCTCTTCTGACAGGCTAGGGCAAAAAGTTCCGACCAATCGTGCACTGTGGCACGGATATACCTATTACTGAATGTCTCCGAGTAGTGCTTGAAGAAGAACCTGTTGCTACCCACCTTCACTGGGGTGGTGCATAAACCAGAAAAGTTTCCCACAATAGCGGGTAGTTCCCCCCGCTTACATGTGTGTATAAAGACAACAGGATAATAGATACTTTAAATGCACATCACAACACTTTAAATGTGAAGTACACCAATAGGACAGTATTCAGAATATGGGCTCTGCAAATTGCCTCCAAACTATATTTGCCTGCATTCCAAACAATGGTGTCAAAGAACATGGCTGGAGATATTTTAAAACTTGCTATTTATCCTAATATAATATCTGAACATAGGCTGTGTCTGTGTCAAAACACTTATTAGACAGGCTGTGGTGCTTTGAAAAGGCAATGGGGGTCTTGTCATGAGTTGTTCATGTGTGTCATTTTTATTCAGAAAGGATCTTTATAAGCTAGCAATCAGAGTTGCAGCCCCGACAGCGTAAGTAACTTTGGCGTATGATCTCACAGGATCCTGAACAGCTCTTGGAGGTACTAGCCATCCTCAACTCCCCTAAAGACCAGATGGTCCTGCATATAGAAGTAGGGACTGTATTTTAAAATATTGTGTATATATAGGTATAAACTATTGACCAAACTGCGGACATGAGCTAACAGTTTATCCTGAGAAAGAGGAAACAAGTTATTGTGATGTCCCTGGAGCTGCCTGTGAGCACTGTGATTTTGCTAGTCACAACCCCATCCCATTATCCCACTTCTCCAGGGAAGGAGTAAACTACTCAGTGCGATGTACATCTACCAACAGTCTGGCACAAATATAATATGGACTGGGGTACTGGGAGGTGGAGCTAAGGTGTCTCCTCTTCTTCCCACCCCCTCCACTCCCACGTACCTATATGGTAGGAATAGGAACATAATGGCTTTATGAAGATTGTTTCCCCTTCCCAATTGCCAACAGCATATGGGTAGCCAGTTCAAGTTAATAAGGGGGTCACCTTATGCTCCTTGTCTACCATTTGTGATTGTGAAAGCCAGACTGCACCTTTCCCTTAGTAAGATGGGTGAGGAGTTGATGCAAGTCCATTGGACTCAACAGAAAGACTGCAATTGGAGGCTTCGGATCAAGCCGTACATTTTAGGGTCTAAAATTGGCATTGAAGATGAATACTGTATGTAAAAAAAAACAAGCTCCAGCATCTTCTAGAAGTGCGTATATATTAGGAGTAGGCTAATAACTCCAGACTTTTATATAACGGCTTTTCATCCTGCTCCTGCTACTGGGACCCCCAAATCAGTGCTCAACACTTTATGATACACAGCAGATTTAACTTACTGCCATCACTTAATTAACCGTCTTCATCCACTACTAGTTAGCCAACCAAGGGCTAATGTTCTATACCAGATGTTCTTAGACTGTGGTCTGTGGACCACTCTTTTGAAATGGTTCAAATGCAGAACATTTGAGAATCTCTATCCTTGGCCCTGAGCTTGATTTATTTTTTCTGATGATGGAGATCAAGGCTGTTTTGACAATGATGCTGGCAGTAAAGGGGAAGAGAAAGTTATTTTATTTTTATTCATATTTAATCCAGAAGTGAAATGTGCTTTTCTACTACACTACATTCACAGTTTTAATTGGTTGCATTTTCAGCTGTATGTGTGTGGTTTTCATTGGAAGCAATTAAGCTGACTTACCCATATTGTATTTATTGGTCATCATTGTCATATGGAAAGTACTGACCCTACCAGAATCCAGTGCTTTTACAAAAAAAATGATGGTTGTGAATCTAGTAAATAGGGTAGTAGTCAACCCCTGGAAATGGATTTAGGGGTAAAAACAAGATATTTGAAAAAGAAAATAACCAATCAAACCAGTGATGGTGACAGCAACAAAACATTCACGATTGAACATGAGACTAAAGCAAGGAAACATACCTCTGCAAAGGAAAGTTTGAGTGCAGACCCATGTTTGCCAGTAACCAGTACAGGTCAGAACTGGTAATGAAAATACACTGAAAAGCTGAAAAATGGTAAGACAATAAGACTCAATATATGTTAGTTTAGGTTTTACATGAGCTGGTGAACAAGATGAACCAAGGCCACAATGGCTATGTCTACACTGCCAAAGATATTTTGAAATAAGAGTCTTGTGAAGACTCTCTTTTGAAATAAGGCAGGAGCTCTTATTTTGAAATAGAGTGTCTTCGCTAGACCTCTTTTCCAAATAGGGGAAGGCAGGGAAAAGTATAGGGCCCTGTTTCAAAAAAAGCCAATTCCATAGCTTGGAATGGCTTTTTTCAAAAAAAAAAAGTTTTCAAAGAATTGCTCTTTCAAAATAAATGCAGGTTTAGTTATTTGAAGAAGCACATTGGTATTTCAAAATAACAAAGTGCTTTTTTCAAAATACCAAAATGCCTGCATGGACAGGTAAAAAGTTTTCTTTTAAATAAGCCTTATTTATTCTTTTGAACAGAAACTGTTAAATGGGCACAAATCCAATATCAGAAATCTCAACACCGTAAAACTAGTGGGTCAGCATTTCAGTCTTCCTGATTGCTCCATTAATGATTTGTTAACTGCTGTGCTCACACAGATGAATACCAAATCAAGGCTTCAAAGAGAAGCTACTGAAATTGAATTCATTTGCAGATTTGGTTGCATTGCTTCAGGTCTTAATCCAGACTTTGGATTTTTCTCTCATTACAACAGGTGCTCTGACCTCATCTCCCTCTGTATGCTGTTCCCCAGTGTTTGAATCTTTGCTGCTGTTTTGATTTGCTGTTAGTGTGACATGTTCCTATGACTTACACTTCCCAGCATTTATTTCCTCCCATTCTGTAAGTTCCTCCATCTTCAAAGGGTCTGACAAAGTGGGATTTTCTCCCATGAAAGCTCATGCAATAAATACATTTGTTAGTCTTTAAGTGCCACAGGACTCCTTGTTTGTTTGTTCATACAAAAATATGGTGGTTGTCAAGCAGCAAAATACTTACTCGTTTGTTAGAGCTATGTTCGGAAGTACAGCTATTTCTAATAGGACATCTGTTCCAATTCACAAGCTGTTTTGAAGATTCATCCTGGCTCTTGTGATTGGCTTACCCTTCTCTGATAGATTCACATGCCTAAATGAGTTGAACACTGGACTGCATGGAGTTTCAGTGACTATGTTGGATGTGTGAGACAAATTCAATGCAATGGTCAAGGCTTGACTTGCTTGCTAACCACATAAAAAAAGATTTCAGTGCATTCCCATCTTTGGAAGGTTTCTTTCTAAAAATGAACTAGTCCTTGACAAACAAACAAAATAACATCAAAGACATCTTGTTCTTCTTAAGGAACAGTTTGAACACAGGTCTTGCTTAGAGCACAAACTTCCTCCAGGGCCCAAATAGAAATTTAGTTTAAAAAAATGTCCTGGGAAGGCATTACATTTTACATACCTCTATGTAAGTCGGGTCGCCTATTGGACGGCTGTTCCGGCTATCTAGTGGTGGCCGTCTGTGGTCTCGGCCACTGAGCGCATCCAGCGCCCCGAGTCCCCGCCTTCGAGCCTAGCAGGGCGAGGCAGATAAGGTAAGCTAGGCTTCGGCCCTCCACTGGGCAAATACAGTTACAAGGTCCCTGCCTTCTAGCCCAGCAGGGCGAGGCAGATAAGGTAAGCTAGGCTTCAGCCCTCCACAAAGCAAGCACAGTCATAAAGTCCCTCAAGTGGTCAGTGTTTACAGGGTAAGGTTCGGCGTTGGGGGTTCACGGAGGTGAGGGATGAGGGGGACGGAGACGCAGGCCCACCCACTCCACTGCGTCTCAGCCCAGGGCCCTATTGGGTGGCCACAGGCCACCAAGAGCCAGTGGTGCACCTGCCAAAACACACTTGGTTGTACGGGGCTAGTCCGCACCCCTCCCCTGGGCTATTTCCTCCCTACCAAACCCCCGGGTACCTTCCCCATGGTATGCCCGTCAGGCCTTCAGCCTTCACCATGGGTGGGTCCGGACCTCCATCTGTACCTTCAGCCAGCGGCAGTTCCTCCAGGTCACAGGCGTGGGTCAGCCCCGGGTCAGCCACGTCCTCTGCGGAGGGCAGCTCATCCAGGTCCTGCGGACCCTGCTCGCCTCCTCCCTCAGGCAGCTTCTCAGCCAAAAGTAACTCCTCCAGGTCCTCACCTTGGGCGGGATAGGTGGGGTCGTTGAGGTTCTGGTTACACCCTCGCTCTCCCCGGTCAGGGAGCTCCACCTTCTCCATCTCCCCTGGGGCTGCTCGGTCCGCGCTCTTAAATAGTTCTCCCGTCCTCCAGCCCAGCCCGTTTGGTTCCCGGCTCACACTGGGTCTGTGCCTTTCCCTGGCCAGCAGGGGGAGTGCAAGAGCCTGGGCCTGGGTTTCACTTTGCTACACTCTTATCAAGAAATATGACTCCCATGTCACCTCTCATTCTTACAGTTACTGTAGGATAAGATAATAAAATTTAAGTTGATGCTAATTAAAATACATGCAGTTTGTGTTCAGTCTGTGAGGATATCAAGGCATTTTACTGACATGCAAATTAAGTCTCAAACTTCTTTACAGCAGGAGTATATTGTCTACCACTAAATGTATATTCTGTGTTATGCCTTGATGTTTGAATTCACTGCGGTATTTTTGGAACTTCCTTTAGTTAGAACAGTTGAATATTCAGGATTATTCCCATTTTAGAGAGACAGAAAGAAGTTGAATCATCACCCAAATTCACATGCCGTCTCCATAGCAGAGTCTGGCCAAACATATGAGATCCCTTGAGTTCTGGGGTTATGAATCCAAGCCCTTATAGAAGAAGGACAGAACCATTGATTTGATGGCTTTGAATGGCTGGGTCATTGCAAAAGGTGGTTTTCCCTCTTATCACCCTTCTCCACTCTCAGTTACAACTCTGGCTTTCTCTCTTACACACTGTTTGACTCAAAACCAAGCTTGTTTTCTCTGTGGAGATAGACTAGCAGTTTATCCCTCTGGATGTTTTAATTTACTTTGTGACCCACTGTTCTCTGTATGTACATATTTGCAGCTAATATGCCTCATTTTCCGTTTTATGCGTCTGATGAAGTGCAATCACACCCGCAAAAACTTATGCAATAAATAAGTTTGTTAGCCTGTAATAGTGCCACAGAACTTCTTCTTTGTATTGGTTTTAACCTTTCACTTGTACATGCTGCTGTCTTTATGCCCATGCCATGGTTGACCACATTTATGCATGTTTTTCAAATGCGTTCTAGTGAAAGAACTATAATGATGGCAGATAATTTTGGTTAAGTTCAAGTGTAAAAATTAGGCTTCTGTCTCTGGTTTGCAGTGATTGTTACACTATATTCTGCAGATCTTCTGAATTAAAACCTGTTTTTGCAGTATTCTGAATTAGCCAGTTTGCTTAAGTGCAGCCAACTGCCTGATTCTAGCTTTCTCACAATGTCTTTGACAAACTATTGAATGAGAAATCAAAGACTAACTGTTCTGTTAATTTGTGGTCTGCACACTTGACTGGTCAGCTTCCCTATCAGTCTCAAAGATCGAGGGGGTAAGGAAGAAGGACCAGACATGATTCATCCCCTACTATGCAACGTCGCCAAGTGACATATGAACTCTTTTAAATAAATGGAAAAGCTGTGTGACTGAGAACTATAGAATGAAATGAGTCAGGCAAGGTTCATGCAGGCAGCAGAACACAAACAAGTTAACTTAGAGCAGCGGTCTCAAACTCAAATCACCATGAGGGCCGCATGAGGACTAGTGCATTAGCTTGAGGGCAATACCATTGAAGCCTTTTCATACAACAGCATTGCAAATATTGACAATGATAGCGTTGTTTTGGGCCGCAGGAAATAACCTTAGGGCTGCATGTGGCCAAAGGGCCGCAAGTTTGGGATCCCTGACTTAGACCCTGCTCCTCCAAGCACTTACGATGAGTAACTTTACTCATGTGAGTAATTCCACTGATAAGTCAAGATGCTTGCATAAGTATTTGATGACTCAGCTTATGTAAATACCTAACCCTTCTTGTGAGACCCTTTTAATTGCTTTTCCTTGTTGCAATGAGGCCCATGGGCTGATGGCTCTGAGAAATGAGACAAAATACTCTGTTGTAGCGATGTATAAATTGATGAGTTGTTCTATGCCTTCTAGGTAGAAAAATCTTTGTCCTGAAGGTGAAAGTTTGTGCAGAGGCCATCACCACTCTTTGAGTTCTGCTAGAAAAGAATTACTGGAGCCATGTTAGCATATACAATCTGCTTCCATATTTTATCTTGTAGGCTGGGAACCTTGGGAACTCCAGATCAGGAGACTGTGGAGAGTCCTAGAAGAATGAGTATGAAAGATATGATCTGTATTTATAGCCATGAGGTGGTTCTCATCTAGTGCTGCTAACACTATGTTCATCCAGTGCAGCACTTTGGAGCATAAATGGTGAAACAAGCTAACTGTTGGCAGGATGTTGCAACTTATTAGAAAGTGTAGCTTTTTCAACACTTTTGCCTAAGAATGGAAGTTTGGAGTTGAAGCAGTAGTTCAAGAGATCAACCTGTGGGTCAAGGGCTAGATGTTTGAGGCCCACTCAGACTATTCCACGTTAGTAGTTGTGCTTCTTTGAAGGTAGTGGTAATTATTTCCATTAGTAGTGGGTCTAAATGCCCCTGTGCTGTCATGAATGGCAGGGTGGATAATGAAATCTGGTCAGGTTTAGAGTTTTGTGTCTTGGTTAGTTTCATGCAGTTCATATTTGGGTTGATCTTTTCAGCAAAACGTTGTTATGGCTGAGGATTGGGAAATCACACTACCTCCTTGAAGCTGTTGGGCATGACAAATGCCTTCCATTCATGCAAAATGAGGGAACAGTTAAATGCCCTTTCATTTAATGATAACGGAAACAAAAGAGCCCTTCCCCCCAGGATTAGACAACATGCAGATCTAGCCATTGGCTCAGGCACGCAGCCCAAGGGGCATCCTGGTGTCTGATAACAAATGCAAGAGCCAGGGATTGATTTGACTGTAGAGCAGCATAGCAGATGTGTGTGAGATAGAAGCAGCAAAAACACCAAAGGCAGCAAAGAGGCAAAACACAGCTAGAGAAATTCTTGTAGCATAATTCTGTAAAGAGTTGAGTGCTTTTGGTAGAATGCTGGCTAGACTGTGGCTTGGGTCTGTGAACAAAGAAGGTGTTTCTTGCTTTTGATTTCTTGTTGTGTTCAGAGAAATAGGACTTTTTCCCCCTTGCAATAAATAGGTTTTTCTCAAAGAAATACCTGATTGCATTTTTCTTCCTAAAGGATCTAAAGGAAACAACCTACAAGGTCCCAAATTTTGGCTAACTGGGTCAAACAGGGTAACACTATGTTAGAGGCCTGTGCAGTGAATTCTTGGGGTCATTGTCTGCTGGGGTCTGCAGTTTGGTTTGGCAGCCAGATTCATTACATAGAATAGCTCTGCCTATTGTAATCTTACAGCTTTTATAGTAGTGGAGAACAGTGGGTTACTTACCAGTAACTGTTCTTGTTCGAGATGGGCTGCTCATATACATTCAGTTACAGGTGTCTATGTGCCACAGCACACGGTAGCTCGGAAGGTCTTTAGCCTTAGGCTGTCAGGTCAGGGCGCATGGCCAGTGCCCCCTCTGTGCCACGACTGCGGCTGTATAGGTGACTGTGACCCTGACCCTCCCACTCCCTTATACCTTCACAAACTCCGTTAGCAGGGACGGTGGGAGGGGCCTGAATGGATGTGAGCAGCCCATCTTGAACAAGGACAGTTACTGGTAAGTAACCCCCCATTCTTCTTTGAGCACTGCTCACATCATTCAATTACAGGTGACTGCTAGCCATACCCAAGGATGGTGGGAGGAGTTACAGTCTGCTCACTCTAAGTACGGCTCTGCCCAATGCGGCATCCTCTCTAGCCTGTTGGGTGATAGCGTAGTGCATCGTGAAAATGTGCACCAACGACCACGTGGCTGCCCTGCAGATCTCTTGGATCGGGACCTTGGTGAGGAAGGCCGCTGACAGCGCTTGAGCCCTGGTAGAATGGGCTTTAACCATCTCAGGAAGGGGCATATTGGACCTTCTGTAGCAGTCTTTGATGCAGTTCAGTGTCCATTTGGAGAGGCACTGGGAGTCCTCTTTTTTACTCTGCGACCGCCACAAAGAGTTGGGAGGTATTTCAAAATGATCGTGTTCTGAGGAGAGGGCCCTTAACTATGAAACCCGTCTGGCAGAGGTGATTGCTACTAAGAAGGCCACCGTCCAAGAGAGGACCAATAGGGTGCAAGAGTTTAACGGTTCATAGGGCGGCTCTGCTAATGCCTGGAGCACCACATTTAGGTCCCAGGGAGAGGTGGGGTGACAGGGTTGTGGGAAGAGTCTTTCGAATCCCTTCAGGAACCTTGTAGAGAGAGGATGAGTGAAGACAGAGATCCCATCCACCTTCTCGTGGAGGGCTGAGATTGCTGCTAGGTGGACTCTCAGCGAGGACAGTGAGAGGCCTTTGTCTTTGAGGTCTAGCAAATAGTTGAGGATTTGGTGTAGTGGGGCTAGTTCAGGGTCTACACCTTTGTCCCAGGCCCAGATGGAGAATCG
The DNA here is from genome assembly GCA_007922195.1 of Podocnemis expansa. Classification (NCBI taxonomy): domain Eukaryota; kingdom Metazoa; phylum Chordata; order Testudines; family Podocnemididae; genus Podocnemis; species Podocnemis expansa. The sequence continues at coordinate 11,190,304 of ML682034.1, forward strand.
CTTCCATTTGGCTGTGTAGGTAGACCTGGTGGATGGTCTCTTACTACTAACCAGGACCTTCCTAACCCTGTCTGAGCAGAGCTTTTCCTGCTCATTGAGCTAGAGAGTTTCCAGGCTGTTGGGTGCAGGCGGCCTAGGTTCGGGTGCAGGAGGTGCCCCGAGTCCTGTGTCAGCAGGTCCACTCACTGGGGAAGGCGGAGTGGGGTCTCTATGGACAGGTCTTGTAGGAGTGAGAACCAATGTTGTCTGAGCCAGTCTGGAGCTATTACTATTATGTTTGCTCCATCCAGTCTGATCTTCAGAAGGACCCTGTGTAGCAAAGGGGCTGGTGGGAAGGCATACATCAGGGCTGACCAACTGATGAGGAAGGCACCGTTTAGGGACTCTTCCTCCTGACCCCTGAGGCAGCAAAATTGCTGACACTTGCAGTTCTGTTGTGTTGCAAACAACTCCATTTGGGGTGTACCCCATTTGTGTATCAGGCGGGAGAACACTGTATTGTGGAGTGACCACTCGTGGTTCACTCGGGGTTTTCTGCCGAGGGAGTCCGCCCACTTCTTGTCCACCCTCAGTAGGTGTGCTGCCACCAGGGTGAAGTTGTGTTTTAGGGCTAACTCCCAGAGTTTGCATGCTTCTTTGCAGAGCACTGGTGAGTGCACCCCCCCCACCGGTTTGTGTAGAACATGGCTGCAGTATTGTCCGTTAGAATCTGAACCGACCTGCCCTGTATTTTGTCCAGGAAGGTCACGCAAGCCAGTCTGATAGCCCAAAGTTCCTTCACATTTATGCAGAGGAGACTGTCTGTGAGACCAGAGCCCCTGGGTGGAGAGTCCCCCGGATATGTGGGCCCCCCACCCCAAGTCAGAGGCATCGGTTATCAGAGTCACTGAAGGCATTAGCGCTTTGAAGGGGATGCCTCCCATGGCAAAGCGGGGATCCCTCCAAATCCATAATGCCCCCAGAATATCTTGGGGAACCGACAGTACCTTGGTCAGGGAGTACCTCCATGGATGAAACACCAAGGAGAACCAGACCTGGAGGGGCCTCATTCTCAGGCATGCCGTCCAAATCACGGAGGTGCCCAAGGAGCTGTAGGCAGTGATGCGGTGTGGTTACCTGAGAGTCCTGCAGCTCTGTAATGATGGTGCAGATGGGCCAAAATCTTGAAGGGAGCAGGGAAGGTGTCCCTTTGTGAGCATCTAAGAGGGCTACTATGAACTCTATACTTTGGGACGGGCAGAGTTTTGACTTTTCTTGATTTATGCAAAGACCCAGGTACCCGCAGAGCTTGGTTACTGCTCTGGCATGGAGCCTTACCTGGGACCTCAATTCCCCAAGTATTAGCCAATCATCTAAGTAGGGATGGATTTTTATGCCCTGCCAGTGCAGGAACACCGCTACCGGTGCCATGCACTTTGTGAACACCCTGTGGGCCAGAGAGAGCCCGAAGGGGAGCAAAGTAAATTGTAAGTGATTTCCCCCCACAATGAACCTTAGGTACTGTCTGTGGCAGGGGCGTATTGCGATATAGAAGTACGCGTCTTTGAGATCGAGGGCTGCAAACCAATCCTCAGGAGACAGAGATGGGACAATCTGCGACAGGGAAACCATGCAAAATTTTATTTTCCTTATGTGTTTGTTTAAGGCTCTGAAATCTAGAATGGGTCTCAGGTCCCTGCTGGGTTTGGGGACCAGTAAGTATCAAGAATAAAACCCTCTTCCCCACTCGTGCTTTGGGGCCTTCTCTATAGCCCCAAAGGACAGGAGCTTCTTGCACTTGATCTTGAGGAGGCAAACCAGTTCCCCGTTTCTGAGGTTTGGTCTAGGGGGTGGTTTTCTGACCCGAGGAGTTGAACGAAACTGAATGTGGTACCCTTTTTCTACCATCTCAAGGACCCACTGGTTGGTTGTGATATTGGCCCAGTGGTGTGTGAAGCGGTGTAGATGGTTGGTGAAGGGTGGGGTCGAGGCTATGGGTTTGCTGCCCTTGTTGTAACCATCAAAAGTGCTGCTTCCTTCCCGACGAGCAGTTGGAACCTTGTCCAAGCCTGGTAAACTGGGAGGTGTGGGACTTCTCATTCTTGCCCGAGTGGGCCTTATCCTTGTCTGCATCCCCAAGGTAATGTTGGGCATATTGGTAGGAATGAGGAAAGGAAGCTTGCAGCTGGATCTGTTGTTGCAGCTGCTGTTGCAAGAGTTGATGCAGTTTCAGGGAGGGCCAGGATGGTTGTGGGGTGTATATACCCAGCGATCGAAGGGTGGTTCTCAAGTCCTTCCTACCGTGAAGCTTGGCATCTGTGGACCCAGCGAACAGGTCACGGCCTCCAAACGGCAGGTCTTGAATGACGAGCTGCATTTGTGGGGGCAAGCCTGAACTCTGAAGCCAAGCGGAGCGACACATGACCACAGCAGAGGCCATGGTGTGTGAAGCTTTGTCGGACATGTCCCAAGTATCCATAAAAGCGTCCTCGGAAACCGACACCCCTTCTTCAATCATCACCTCAAAGTCCTGTAGGTGATCCTTGGGGATGAGGTCATGGAAGCCTTCCATGGCTTGCCAGAGGTTGAAGGCATATCTAGTCATAAGGGCTAGGTGATTAGAGATGCGGAGCTGTAGAGCTGCTGTAGAATAGATCTTTCTGCCCAACAAGTTGAACTTTCTAGCCTCCTTGTTCTTAGGAGTGGAGCTCAGCTGGCCCTGTCTCTTATTTTGATTGACTGCATTGACTACCAGGGACCCTGGGGTAGGGTGCTAGAAGAGGAAAGCGAACTTGTCCCGGGGAACATGATATTTACGATCTGCCACCCTTGACACTGGTGGACCTGAGAAAGGGGTCTGCCATCAGTCCTTTGCAATTCTGTACACCCCTTCGTGTAGGGGAACAGATACCTTGGTGGGTGAGACATTGTCCCCCACATCAAAGAAGGGGTTGGTTTCCTCCTGGACTACTCCCAGTTTTATGTTCAAGTTCACAGGAATCCTCCTTATAGGCTAGAGGCCTTTCAAAGGTGTGTTCATCCAGGGAATAGGGCGAAGGGGCCTAAGATCTACTATGCTGAGTAGAGTCAGGATCAGGCTCATCATCAGAAAGGTCCAAAGAGTCCGGAGTCCGAGGTGGAGACGGTCCCGAATGGTGCCATGAAGTTGAGCTGTCATCGGCCATCATGGCTAGCCAATCATGCAGCCAGTCATTGAAGAGAGTTCTGGGCGCAGTCTGGCACAGGGGAGAGTGGCCCCTGCCTGGTTGAAGGATCTTGGCAGTACTGGAGGAGCTGGGCATCGGTGAGCCTTTCAGGGCCAATGAAAACATCTTGCACCATTGCCTGGGCATCAGGGAGAGCTTGTGGCATCGTTTGCTGGGCCATTCTCCATCTCCCAAGGCCGGTGTTGGGAAGACAGAGGAGCAGACAGAGGCCAGAAATGACTCTGTCCTCCGGACCCCTGGGATCAAGGTACCGAAGGTTCATGAGACAAGCAGTGAGACAAGGGTGCTTCGGAGCAGTTGTCAGCCCCATTCTGCCATGCCAAAGAAGGGCTGGACGGTACCGGGCTTGAAGGTAGCACTGATTCCTGCATTGACCACCTCATGGGTGCCAAGGGGTGTGTCATTTTGGAGTTGGCCTTTTTTGCTGGTACCGGAGCCGCGTCTTGCGGCCGAGCCCCTGTCGGAGCCTTGGGGCCCATGGTGTCAACGGTACCAAGGATAGTCCCAATCGTGATTGACCAGAGTGGAGGTTCAGTGACTGAGGCGAGCAGTGCCGTGGCTGTACCGAAGAAGAGGCTGGCCCCGTCTTTACAGGGGCCTATGGTGTCAACGGTATCAAGGACAGCTCTGATCTCGGTTCACCAGAGGGAAGGTTCCACGACTGAAGCAAACAGTGCTGTGGTGGTACCAAAGAGGAAACCAACTGGGGCTTCAGCCATTGTGCCAGAGGATGGTGCTGAGGCTCCAGTGCAGGAGCTGCTTGGGGCACAGGGGGGGTGCTTGCAGCTTGGGCGGCATCAAAGGCGGGCGCACTGCTTTCGGTAAGAGTGCATAAATGCCGCTCTCTTTCCTTGTGAGTCCTCCATTTAAAGGCCTGGCAAATGGAGCAGTTTGCAGCAAGGTTCGACTCATCCAGGCATGTGAGGCATTCCTCATGAGGATCGTTAAGAGGAAAAGTTTTGGAACAAGATGGACACTGTTTAAAACCCAGCATTTTAATTTTCACACGAAAATGACAGGCACTTGCTTGCACAAGTTTTGGCTCATCCAAAACTGTCGATGAGAGCAGAAAACAGGAACTGGGAGGGTCAGGGTCATGGTCACCTATATCGCCGTGGTCGTGGCACAGAGGGGGCATTGGCTGTGTGCCCTGACCTGACAGGCTATGGCTAAAGACTTTCCGAGCTACTGTGCGCTGCAGCACATAGACACCTGTAACTGAATGATATGAGCAGCGCTCAAAGAACATAAATTTCTTGTCTGAGTAACCTTGACACATACTGAAATCTAAGAAATAAAAATGGCCATGCTATAGTTAAACTAGAAAAAAAATGTGCTCCTGCTTGCTTCTTATCCTTTTAGTTGCTTCCTCTGATAGTTTATGTCAAAAAAGGTTTCACATTTAAAAGTCTATAATCATCTGGGTTAGAATTTCTTTATTAAAAAAAGTTAGTTTATCTTGAAACCATGCTAGCTAATATAAGGTGGAGCAATGACCTTGCTCAACTATAGAACTTTTGTTAACCATGTTTATTATGCTAATGCTAATGGTATGTTATTATAAACTTGCTGTGAATAATATTTTTGTGTCAGTTATACCACACAACAAGGTGTGCTTTATAATACAGGGTATGTTTGGCTGCAAGACCTAAATGAACTGAGAAGAAGGATTCTCATATTCACACACACAAAGTGTGTTCATACTGTTATGATTTTCCAAAGCTAATTTATTTTAAATGGGAGGAGATTGAAAAGTAAAAAGATTCCTTTGAACATAATTTATGATCTATTTGTGATGGAAAATGCCTTAAACCACTAACTTGATTATAATTGTAATGCCTGTTCTTATTTTATTTTAAGTGAATTTATATGTATATGTGTTTTAATTACATTTTAGCTTAAAATTGAAATGGTACAGCCTTTAGGATCCTGTATTATCCTGAAGGGGTAAATTTTACATTCCTTATTTCTGTCAGAGAAAAGTAGCCACAAGATTGACTTGAAAAGAAGTTTTGCTTAAGAAAAATGTATGGGGCCAGGGTCAAAAAATCTGTAGTTGGCCTGTCTGGCCTGACAGTTTCAGATATGGAAAAAGCACTGTCCACTACAGGAGGAGAGCAGAGCTCATACTGGGATTACACTGTATATATCAACATCTTCAAACTGTTCACTGTGTTAGCCATTATCCAACTCAGTCAGACTTGGAGAAGAACCAGGGGCAGATTCTCAGGAGAGTAGATAAAGTTGACAGTAGCTTAAACTGAGGATATGCAACCATTTGTAAAATATTTATTGCCAAATAACATGAATGTGTTTCTCTTGGTACTGAATTTTGAAACTTGAAAACACCTTGTAAAAACTTGTGAAAAAGATCCTTTGCTAACATTGGGCTTCATTCCATACTCACTTGGGTCAATGGTAGGTTTTGCTGTTAACTCTGTGGATACAGAACTTGGCTCACTGTTTGTTACTTTAATTACATTTTTCTATTTTCATTACACACCCTAATGTGTATAGCCGTTGGACTATATAAGCAATACTACAGCATCAACTGAATTTATGTTTGGTGATAACAATGAAGGAAGTGCCATGTAGGTTGAAGTAAAATTGAATTATTTGGTAGAAGTGACTTATTTCATGATGTGATAGCGTGGAATGACCTATTCATTGTTTCTGCTTTACCTAAGCTATATATACTGTAATAAGCCTAAAAGTTCCTTATTTTTCTTCTATGTAAATAGTGGAAAAGTAAACATGAAAGAGCTTTTAAGATGCTTTCTGAAACAAGTGGGCTTGCACAGTTACCCTTCTCTTTATAGTGGTGTAATAGGAGCATTATCTACATACATGTAATTCATGTTGGATGACATCTTAGGAACACCTCAGCCTGTTCCCTTTTATAATAGTGATTTTATATTAATAAAAGAGCTATGAGCCCCCAAAACCTCATGGACCAGATGTGTGGTAGGCATTAATCAGTGCAACTCCACTGAAGTCACTGGAACTATGCTGGTTTACATGTACAGAGACTCTGACCCTGTGTTTTGAAGGCAAGTGTGAAAGGTCTTTCCTTTTACAAAGTTTACTTAATCAAGCTCAATGGAAACATAACAGTAGGTATGTTACATTTGTGTGCCAGTCAGTTATTGAAATTGGCATTCACTACCGTTGTCCATGGAATACGTAATAGGTTTGCTAATTGTATGTTGTTTGATCCATACTTAACTAAACAGAACTATGGACAATATCTGGCATACAAGTGGTAGTAGGAGACCAAAATATTAAAGTTTAAGATATATTTCAATTTTAACATTAAATATATAGAGAGGTATGTTTCACTAATCCTGTGTTTGCAGAATGGAGAGCCAAGTTCTGCTCTCAGTGGAATGGAAATAAATTTCTGGATTTATATTCACTTAAGCAAGAACAGAATTTGGCCCCACATTTTATGCCTGTACTATTTATAAACAGTTGGTGTCTCAGTCCCATGCAATAGTCAGGCTTCAAGCTTGAGATTGAATTAGAGAAGGTGAGTCATGGAGCTCTCCCAAGTTTTGGGTGGTGTCGCAGTCAATCTACATTTGTAAACATCAAAAAATATGATGAATTGGATTGAAACAAAGCTATCAAGTTTTTAAGCAGAGTGGTTCCTTTTTAAGTTTAAAAATGTTTAAACCACAGGATAAAACCATTTGCCAATTATGTATAAACTTTACCAATAAAGGAAACCATAATTCTAGGAACTTATATTTTATTGAATTCATCTGTTTTCATTTATAAATAGAGAGAAAAGAACAAGAGAATCTATAGTGAGGGACAGTGATATAATGCAGCTTCTATCCACTTGCAGTGAAATGAACCAGAACCCACAGTTTCTTTCTTTGACAGGTTGAAAGACTGAGAGAAGGCAAAAAAACTTCAAGATTGTCTGTATTAAAAGATATGGTCAATAAATGTTAAAAATCACTGAATGAAAAAATGTTATTACTTGTCCTGTAAAGAGAAATTCTGGTGACAGGAAAACTATTTTTGCAGTCTTTCAAGAGCACCTTCTAGCCCAACCCTGTTAAACTCTGTATTTTAAGAGAATATTGTTATTTTTTTAAAAAATTACCACAGGAATTTTAGGCACCTGATTCTGTTATTGAGAAGGTGTAAACTTGTTTATGCATGTAGAGTCTTTTAAAAGTAAATATCAATTAAATTTTAAAGCAGAGAGAGAGAAGAATATTTTAAATATCCAAGAAGAAAAAAGTTTAAACTGGGATAGTAAACCAAACAATTCAATTTCATGATTAAAACTGGCCTCAGTGTTTCTGCTTCATCCATTTGCTGGTGAAAGAGATCAGGGTTTGATTTAATTTATTTAGACTTGTGGTACTCATTTCTTGTAAAAGATACGTATTGTTAAAGCTGTGTAAATTTGCCACTTAGCAATCTTACATTATACATTAATTTGACACATTAGCAATCTTCTATGCCACTTAGCAATCTTATATTAAGTATTAAAAGTAGCTATGTCACTTGGAATAGCCGTTTACAATTAGGGTGATAGAAGTAAGAGAAAAATAGCTTCCTGATGAATTCCATATCTTAATGAAGACTTCATTTCTCCAGTATACATTTTACTCTGCCCACGAATGCCTAGTTGACAACCTGACTATGTGGTACAAGGTATATAAGATGGGTAGATAATCAGTTAGTCTAGTTCTGCAAAGCAAACAAGGAGTCCTGTGGTACTTAAGGACTAACTAATTTATTTATCTCATGAGTTTTCGTGGGAGAAAATCCCACTTCGTCAGATGCTTTGAAAATGGGGAAACTTGCAGAATGGGAGCAAAATAAATTCAGAGAAGTGTAAGTCATGAGATCAGGTCATACTATAACAGCAAAGCTCATGCGATAAATAAATTTGTTAGTCTTTAAGTGCCACAGGACTCCTTGCTTGATTATCAGCACTGACTTATATCAAGGTAACACAAAAACATTAGTGATGCAAACAGTATTAAATTGTCATCTCTTCCACCATGGGATTATTATGGGCATACATAAAGTGCTCTAGTCATTGTGGTATCTGGGAGAGAGCTACTTTAGATCAGGAGCAAACAGTCTTTTCTTCCAAATAACGCATATGCACTATGCAAACCTCCAGAGAAAGCAAACCAGCTTCCTTGAAATGCCAAAGTCTCAGGGAATTCTGGTTTGTATTATATATTAGTTAACACTCATAGACAGTCCTACTATATTCATATACTTCCAGGCCTAGTTATGAGTGGTTCAGTCTCAATTTCTATTGCCTTTCTATGGTACTTGAAGGCACCTTCTGAAACTGAGGACTTAACTGTTCTGTAGTAATTTCAGTCAAAATTATTAATATCTACTTTTTGATAATATGTACATATATGATATGCATCCATCTATCCTGTATAGAATAAGGGTATATTTTTGATAACTATGCCAGTAATAATCAAACCTCAGTGGTTCAGGAGCTAAATTACTTATCAGTATTATCCTAAAGAGACATAGTAGCATGAATTCATTGTTTTATTTGTTGATATATATATAAAATTCTCATAGCAAAATGAATGACCAAGTATTTTTAGTTTAGGAACTACAGTTGGTTAATAACATAACTAAAGCATCCAGATTGGTTAATAATTTAGATTGGTTAATATGTAAATTACACAGTGTTTTAATACCACGTGCTTCAAAGAGTCACAGGAGACACATAAAATAGCCACTTGTGGCTCCCAAGCCTCACTCTGTGTATCACCAAGCCAAACAATTTGTCTTACTCTAAGTGAGGAATAATGATATTATTCATGGCTTTTGCCAAAAGAGCATGTTCTCAGAGAAGTGTTTAAACTAATGAGCAATATTTGATTGCTGTTGCCCTTGAACCAACTCAGTGGACCAAATCCTGAAGTTTTTACTTTGTTTTTCTTTCTTTTCTAAAGCAGAACTCCCAAAATATGTGTCCAATGCACATTTATAACTCACTTGGGTTGCCAGCCACTAATTTATTACTATTATTCTTTTAGCTCATGAGTAATTTTTGGTACCCAAAGTTAGCTTCCCTCGCAGCAGCTCCAATTTACATGCAACTGACCATGACCCTAACAGCTGTTGAAGTTGTCCCCTTAGAGGCACTTTATTCCCCAGCAAATCACACTCCTTCCTAACCATGGGGATAGCATGGGTAGTGATGCAGGAGCCCTATGCTACCAGAGGATTCCTTTTCACAGCAGAATCATTCCCTTGCCACTTAAGCTGATTTCACTGTTGCCTTAGAAGATGAAAGATCTGGCCTTGTATCTCACTGTCAGTCACTCTCTTGATCCACTGGACAATAATTTAAACCTAAAGGACCCAAACTGTGCATAGTCAAGTTCCATATTTTACTGCATGTTTATGTATTTGCAAATATATAGGATTTATGTGCATAAACTGAAATTTCTTTGAAAATACAGCCCCATGATTTAGTGTTTACTCCACACATGCTGGGAAGAGGTTGATATGAACTTGAAGGTGGGCTAGACTTAACTAAAAATAAAACCCAGCTGGTGAAGAGCAAGAATATGTTCTCTTAAGAGTTGAGGGAACCCAGTTAGGAGGAGGGATCCAGAGGAGAGGAAATCCCACTCTCAAAGAGGCAGCCTTAAAAGAGGATGGGAAGAACTGGGTGCTTGACTGGGGATGGGGGCCTGGCGGGGTTGTGGCCTGCTTGAAATTCTTAAGTGAGGGGAGGGGTGTGACAGTCTGTAAGGTTGACAAGGCATTGAAGCCTGTGGTAAGAAAAAAGATCAGCCTAGAGCAGCAGAGGCAGGCTTGCGATAAGGTGACTGCCGGCTGAGCCTAGCTCCATATTTGTCCTTTTGTGTACATGCAGTGACAACACAAGCAGTCTACTTAGGTCAGTGCAAAGTGCAGTGTACCACATGTAGGTATCCTGCTTCCCCTACTGCCCCACACACTGCCTTTTGGGAAATTTTTACAATGCACTGTGAGGAAGAAACAAGTCCTGCAGAAAGGAAGCAAGAGGTCAAGTTCCCATCATGCAACTTTCTCCATCCATAATGCCATCCATATCCCATAATTTTCACTCATTTACTGAAAATCCAAAGTGGGGGTTGTTGTCATGACAATGTGTAGGGCCATTAATCATATCTTGCTTTGCAGGACTGTGGCTCTTGGCAATGTGGAGAAAATAATGGATGGATTTTCCACAGTGAGATTCCCAATCCATGATGGGTGATAGACCACATACATATCCCTGTTATGACACCAATCCACTTTGCTGCCAAATACATCAACAGAAATGACTGTTTTTCTATGGTTATATATGCACTGGTGGATCCCAGAATACTTCACCAATATTAAAGCTGGCTGGGAAAGAAAGGTGCATGACAATCACATTCTTCCAACCAGAAGATTACCATTGGTGGTGCTGAAAAGGCAATGGTGACCCAACAGGACCTAGCATATGCCTTTCTCCCTTGGCTCATGAGGCCATACCCTGGTTTCCTTGACAACACCAAGGAAAGATTCAATTACTAACTCAACAGGTGCAGTTGATAGACAACTGTGCTTTTGGTAGATTAAAGAGCTTTAGCAGCTCTTTGCTCTCTAGATTGGAGAAAAGACCTCAATGGTTAAAACTTCATGCTGCATCCTGCATAACATCTGTAAATCACTGGGAGGAAAGTTGCCAGCAAGGTGGACGGCAGGAGTGGAACAGCAGTCTACTGAGCTTGAGCAGAAAGACCCGGGGGCCATTAGAAGAGCTCACTGTTAATCTGTATGGCTCATGGAGACCTTGAAACAGCAATTTAATTTGTCCACCATAGTAATATGGTATGGTGGACTGTGCTCTGCAGAGCCCTGAAGTTTTGGTAGCTGTAAGGAACTGAGGTGCTTGGTATACATTTCTAATTATTATGTAGTGTTTCTCACTGGACCTGTGAGTTCTCTGGTCCTGTGCAATTAAAATAGCAGCATTTTAAGTGACAGCAGGCATTCTGAAGTATATGTTAAGAAGTAATAAAGATAAATTTATTTAAAAAATAGAAATTTATTGCATACCACTAGCAATGCAAAAATAAAGTGTAATAACCCCCTCTCCCAACTTCTAAACTAAATTAACAGAATAAAACTTTAAAACTAGAAAGGGAGAAAATATTCCTCTCTCTCTCTCTCTCTCTCTCTCTCTCTGCACATACATCATCCATGCATCTTGCAGGGCAATGTTTGTGAGGCTACAGTTGCCCTTAATGCCTCCAGGCACTGGAGTAGGAATCAGGTTGCAGTCCACAGGCTGCAGCCCTTTTTCCTGTTTTATACTAGAAAAAATTGGTAGCCTTTTAAAATAAAGTATAAAATCTGTGGTTACTTGTGTTTCAATTTCAGTGCACTCACCCATTCTCAGGTTTTGTTCTAATGAATTTATCTTTATGGTAATATTTTAGTTGTTTTTGATGTAGTTCTTTTGGAATTTTTACATGTTTTCCTACTGTTTATCTAGGATAAGAAACTGTGGCAGTGCAGCTTTATCCACAGAATTGTGAGAATTCAGTTGCTATAGTTTTGGTTATTTATCTATTTAAATTCTAATTTTATTCTTCACTGTGCAGCTTCTTTGAATACAAGATCTCAGCTCTTTCACAGAATGAAATTACTGATTCATATCTGTATCAGTTTATCAAGGCCTGTTATATATGAGGTCTGGAATGCCCAAATTGTAATATGGTATCAGCCTGATAGGATTATTACTCTACAAGTGAATGCTGTGTTGTTTCATGATTTACAGCCTAATCTGCCTTTGTGCATAAAATGACCAGTATCCAACAGACTGACTAGCATAGTAATTTTGTGCCATCTAGCAAACATTATCTTATCTACACTCCCAAGATCAAAGATATGAACAATATTTTCCTTTGACTGACAGGAAAAGGCATAACTGTGTTTTCAGAAGCATCTTTGGGCTCTTTGAGATAGCTGAAACTACTTGATGTAATCAAATAGAATTCATATTTTGCTTAATCATGTTGATAATTTACATTGACATTTCAGGTCACTATTAGTTTTCAAAGGAAAGTATTATTTCCATGTAATCTTATATAGGCTTCAGGAACAAGTGTTTTCCAGCCTCTGTGGCTATGTCTACCACACTACCACTTATTTCGGTATAATTTATGTCACTGAGGAATGTGAATAAGCCATCCCCATGAGTGACATAACTTAGGCTGACCTAAGCATCAGTGTAGACAGTGCCATGTGAGTGGGAGAGATTCTCTCACCAACATAGCTGTCTCCACTCACTGGGTAGATTATTTAAGTTGATAGGGAGAGCTTTCTCCCATCAGTTTAGAACAACTACACTAAAGAGCATGCAATGGCACAGATACGTTAGTGCCACTACACTGCTATAACCTCTTGAGGATACCCATAGTCTATATCCTGTAGAATTGGAGATGGGAGGAGGAATCATGTTCACTTTTAATTTTGCTCATATGTGTTTGAAAAGTGTACTGTAAACCTTAGTAAACAAAACAACTTAGTGAACGTTGAAAGGCTCAGCTTTTGCAGATTTCTTAAAGTATATTTTGAGATTTGAAAGGTTAAAAAAACTGGTCTGAGTCTCTAATTTCGTATAATTTTTATTTATATTTTTCATCATCAGTGATTGTTTAAAAAGCAAAACAAAAACATATTCTAGTTTGAAAGGCAGCATTTACTGTGTGTGGCGAAAAGAGGAACTCTCATAATTCTTCCCCCCAAAGCTAGGAAGGCTCAGGTACATGGCATTCACTATATTTTTCCATCAGAATATTCCTCCTTTCCCATTTGTATTTGTTTTTCACTGTCTCTATCTGCTCCATCTTCCCAATGTGTATGGTCCATATTGCAGTTCAGTGTCAGTTCTTGGGAAATATGTTTTCTGTAGTAATAAAGAAATAGTATCTAGTGAATCTTACCTCTTTCTGTGGAGGACCTGAGTTGCTAATGAATAATCCTACTCAACTCAACTGATCATGTAGGTTGATTTGGAGCACTGTCAGTTGTCCTTTCGAAAGCATGATAGCAGCTTAATTTTCTTCTTGTCTTCCAGACCGGCAATCTGTCTCTCTCTCTCTCTCTCTCTCTCTCCTTCTTATCCATTCTCCTTCTCCCATCTGATATCTCACTAAATTTCAGTACTTTTTTCTCTTTAACATCACCTAAATCTCCTCTTTTCTTCATGATCTGCACAACTATAATTCTTATCCACATCATGGTCATTTATTAACTCAACTCTGATGACCTACTCTGGCCTCCCCTCTTTTATCCTCTCCCCACTTAAAAACTGTTTCTGATGCAATTTTCCTTTCCCATCACTCTGACAAAGTTCCATACCACCACCTTGAGTCCCATCATTATACTCCTATCTGTTACGACATTACCATCAGGACTAATCTACACTTAAAACTTACAACCGCACTGAGCATCTCTCATTGACATAGCACTGTCCACATAAGCACTTATGCCGGCAAAACTTTTGTCACTCAGCAGGGTGTTTTTTTTTCCACATTCTTGAGTGGTAGAAGTTTTGCTGATGTAAGTGCCTAGTGTAAATCAAGCATAAACAATGAGACTCCTGTGGCACCATAAAGACTAATAAATTTCTTTGGGCATAAGCTTTTGTGGGCTCCAACCTCCTTTATCGGATGCATGAAATGGAAACTAAAGTTGAGAGGTATATATACATATGCCAGGTATGAAGGAGAAGCATTAAAAGAGGGAGAGCAAGTGCTAGTAAAGTAAATTGAGTTAGGGTAGAAGAGGCCCATTCATGCCAGTTGATTAGAAGGTGAGAATGTGTGAACAGGGACAATTACTTTTTGTAATGAGATAACCATTCCAAGTCCCTATTCAGACCCAGTCTGATTGTGTTAAGTTTGCAAGTTTGTTCCAGCTCTGCAGTTTCACACTGAAGTCTCTTTTTGAAGTTTCTTTGTTGAAGTATGGCAACCTCCAAGTCTGCCGCTGAATGTCCAGGGAGATTGAAATGGTCTGCTACTGGTTTATGGAGGTTACCATTTCTGATGTCTGATTTGTGTACATTTATCATTTTGAGCAAAGAGAGTCTGATTTGGCCAATATACACAGCAGAGGGGCATTGCTGGCACATGATGGCGTGTATCACATTAGTAGATGTGCAAGTGAATGAGCTCCTGATAGTGTGGCTGATGTGGTTGGGACCTGTAATGGTATCACTAGAGTCAATGTGCGGGCAGAGTTGGCAGTGGGATTTGTTGCAAGGATAGGTTCCTGAGTTAGCATTCTTATGGTGTTGGGCTGCTTGTGTGTATTTACTTCAGGTTGGGGGACTGTCTGTAAGCAAGGATTGGCTTGCCTCCCGAGATCTGAGAGTGTGTGGGATCATCTTCCAGGATAGATTGCACATCCTTGATGATGTGTTCGAGGGGTTTTAGCTGGGGGCTGTAGGTGATGGCTAGTGGTGTTCTGTTGTTTTCCTTTTTGGGTCTGTCCTGTAGTAAGTGACTCCTGGGTACTCGTCTGGCTCTTTGATCTGTTTTTTCACTTCCCCAGCAGTGTTCCTTCAAAGCTACATGGTAGCATGGCTGCACAACCCCCATCGCCCCCCTGTGCAGGGAACAATGCTGGCCACACACAGCTGGCAGCCAAAGCCCCTACCCAGCTGGAAGATAAAGTCTTCTGGCTGGCAAAAAGCTTCCCTGGGCTGGGAGCTTTTAAAACTCTTGCCTGGAGCGTGCTCTGACTGAGCATGCTTAGAGCCTGCTGGGGCAGGAGGACGAGTCCATGGCCTGACCGTGATGCTCCAGCAGCCAGGTAAGGGGGCTCTGGGGGGCATGGGTATTTGAGGGAAAGATGGGGTTGGTCCAGCTGGTGGGATGATTGGGAGTGTGGGTGGGCAGGTTAGGGTGGGAGGAAGAGATTGGGCCAGCTGAGGGGTAGAAAACGGGGAGGAGGCTAGGCTCCCAAATTGCCATGCAGTGGTCACCATAAGCTGCTCAGTGGCATCAGCGGCTTAGAGGGAACATTGTTCCCCAGGCAGGACCTGTAGTTTCAGGAATGTTTGGTAGAGGTCCTATAGGTGTTTGTTATCTGTCTGAGGGATTGGTGCAGATCCAGTTGTGTCTTGTGTGGACAAGACCTCAATCTCTTTGTCCTCCACTTTACATCTCTGTTGTATTGCCCCTTTCTACATCTTCTGTGACTTTCTACTTGACACACTCTAACTCTTGAAATTCCTCTCAGACATCTCACTTTGCCTCTCTACTTGTCTCCTTTTCCACTCAGTTCTGTTGTCTACTGTCCCCAATATTAGAAATAAATCTGTTGCTGCTTGTCTCCCAATCAACCTTTTTCTTCTTTCAAATGCCTCATAAAACTTCTTGGTAATAATTCCCCACATCCTCCTCTTTTTCTACTGCTCCGTGACTTCTCTTAGGGTATGTCTTCACTGACAGTGACAAAATTGCCGCCATCAGCCCAACATTCCAGGTCTGGTTAGCAGTGAAAGTTACTCACTGCTGCACTCCTGGAAGTTGGTGCTGGAAGTCCTGGCCCCCCAGAAGGCATGGGGAAAACCCAACAGCAAGCCATTTGCAGTCAGCTTCCCCGAGTGTGCCCGAGCAGCTTAGAAAGTCACCGGCAGTTATGCAAGGCATTTTATGTGAATTGTGTAAATGCTGATCAACTGCCGACAAAAAGCCACCCAAGTGTAGACTAAGGCTTAGATCGTAAGCTCTTTGGGGCAGTGAACGTCTGACTATATCTAGTATATGGTGTTGTATATGCATGGGCCCACCTGACTGTTTGGAGGTACATGAACTTTTTATTTGTATCTTCAGGCTAAATGCTAATATTTTTTGTTACTAGGATTCCAATGTATAGTTTTAGCCACTAGATTTGGTTGTCTCAGTAGTAGGAAATAGAGCCTGCAGCCTCAAACAGAGTGAGTATGTATAGGGAATTAATTAGGGAGTTGTCATTTTTCTAATCCCCAATTAGACTTAAGGGTATGCCCTTCCTGTGTATTAAGTATCAACACACCTTCTCGGCTGGAGTGGAGTAGGTTTGTGGAAGCATCTATTTGTGTCACATATCTTAGCTCATTATCTGTGGCAATATTCTGACCTAGGATATCTAGCTTATGTGCAGCCCAGGGAAAATAAATCAGTATTCTTATTCACTACTACACTATGTAAGTACTGGAGGTTTTCCTCTTTTATCAGTTGCCAGGATTTCCAGCCTGTAGCTATGTTAGTTTATTTCAGTAATGTGGCTGCCT
Organism: Podocnemis expansa; assembly: GCA_007922195.1. Classification (NCBI taxonomy): domain Eukaryota; kingdom Metazoa; phylum Chordata; order Testudines; family Podocnemididae; genus Podocnemis; species Podocnemis expansa. The sequence goes on from ML682034.1 coordinate 11,206,825, forward strand.
TCTCAGATGTTTTATAAAACTCAGAATCCAGACTGGCCTCATTCATGTGAACTTTATTTATTATATAAGGGAAAATGTCTTCACTGTAGTAAAGAATATAGTGAGCATCTTTCTATTCATTCATTCAATACCAATACAGTTTCAGTGATTTTTTTGGATCATTGGTTCATGAAGCATAAAGAAATTCACAATAAAACAAGCTTAGGAAACCAGAAGCTATGCAGAAGGAGGGAATAGTTTATTCAAGAAGTATTTTTTGTTTATGACCCCATGAGTATGTTAATATGAGTATCCATACAGATAACCCTTTTGTAACCTCTAACTACAGTACAACTGTAACACACAACATTTCACTAGGGTACAAGTAATCTAGAAACAAAAATGTCTGTGTTACAAGGTTTGAGTTCAAATGTTCAAGAGTGGAATTGGCTGTAATGGTATATCTGTGGAAAAAAATAAGCCTGTGGTGAAGTTGGAACCCCAGTGCCAAAGCACAACATATAATTGGGCCTAATTTTTTCCATATGTATCAACAAAAACAGCCCTTGCTTCCATGAGAGATGAAAGCTTCCTTTTTTGTCATATTTTTATTTTGTATATAATTCTAAACTATTTGCAATTTGGTAGGCTTTTTAGAAAAACATATCTTCATTTGGGGGGAGATGTGCCGTCATCTTGGAGTCAAATTTATATTTCTAATAGAAAAGCCCCTTTGTTGATGGGCATGGGGGAGATAAATGTATTTTCCTTCCCTCTCCCCCAAAATGGGTTTCTAATAGAGTATGTATAGTCATTGTGAACTGCCCAAATGGGAATAGAATAATCCTTTTGTGAACTAACTTAAATGCCTAATTGAAAATAAGTAAATAAGTAGAATTTGTTTCAAATTTTAACAGAATCTACAGACTATTTAAATAGGCAGGTTGGGGGTGTGATTACATATATTTCTTTCCTTCAACAATATACAGTGTTGTTCTTTTTCATTCTTTATTTTTTTCAGTTTTATGTTAAGTGTTGAAACAAAAGCTTTCTTATGCTGAAACAAAAGCTTTCTTATGCATTTGTTTCGTGCATTAATATGATCTCTTTTGAAACAGTCTCTTCTATCTTATCTCTTAAATTAGTCTTGTATCCACCTGAACACTGTAGAAGTCTGACATTATATATTAGTTTTGCCCCCATTTACTTTTTAATTTATATTATTTTAGATTTTCTGTTCCTCTTCTTTTCTGGAGCTTTGGTATGTGGTCTGTATTTTACAGTAGTCTGTATAATAGAAACAGTAGTTACTGTTTTAAGGGCAGATTTAGTAAAACACACACGCACACAAAAAAGCCTTCTGATGCTGCATGAACCCAGAAAAACTGAAGAATTAAGTAGTCCAGTCCCTTAATAGTTAAAATGAAAGCCCTTTGTAATTCACTGCAGCCCTCAGTAGTACCACTGGAGAGAATGGGCTGCCTTCTGTACTGCTTTATATCTGTGAAGAGCTGGGTTGCTCCCCATCTGCTTTTTACCTGGACAGTCCTTTTTTTGACTTCTGTGTCCATGTGCCTTTTAGGGTTGATGTTTATTTGGTTTTTGAGGGCCTGGCAACCCTAAATGGCACCTGAACCAAAAGTTGGGTTGCTGTGGGATAGTGGGAGGCACTGGGTCATTAATTCACATCAGCCCTGCTCAGCCAGGACTACTTTCTACCTGTAAGCAGGCTTCTTGAGACAATACAGTGACAACAGGAGAGAAGGGTAGGGAGAAGTTGGTGATGGGGGCAGGGTGTTAGGGGAAAGAGACAGGGCATGGATGGGGAAAAGTGTTACCAGGAGACCAACAGGTTAACCACCAGGAAAGCTCTGATGAAATTTGTAAATTCCTATTTGCTTTGGAGCTTGGCAATTTGAGAAGACTGCTGCTTCCTACATCCTGACAGTTGAGACTAGCCAAGCATCTTGAGATTACACTAGGGGTCTGATTCTATATGACTGGGTTGTTGCAGTTGGGGCAGAACTGGGGGGCAACTGTTGTGGTTGATGGGCTTTAAACCACATTTCTGTTCCTTTTACTTTGGGGCTATGGAGAGAGCACCTGGTTATTGCATGTTATAGCAGCCTTAGGGTTGCTAGAATTTATGGTTTGCTTCCAGTAGTCTCTATGGCTATGTCTACACATGCACTGTTATTTCGAAATAAGGATTTCGAAATGAGTTATTTCGAAATAAAATCCTTATTTCGAAATAAGTTAATTTGAATTAACAAAATGTTAATTCGAATTAAGGGAAAGCCTGCAATCCAAACGGCTGTTATTTTGGAAGGGATATTTCAAAATAAAGCCGTTTGGACCTGTTCTTTCGAAACAGATCTTTCGAAATAACAGGTCTACACAGTGTTGTTTCGAAAGAACAGCTTTATTTCGAAATATCCCTTCCGAAATAACAGCCATTTGGGAGGGGTGGGGGCAGGTTTTACTTTTTCGAAATGACGATTCTTATTTCAAAAGGACGAGGTCCGTCCTTTTGAAATAAGAAAACGTCATGTAGACCTAATTTCTTTTATTTCAAAATAACGAGTGTTATTTTGAAATAAAAGTGCTGTGTAGATGTGCCCTATATGTTCTAAGAAAGAGACTATTTCCAGTGTGGTGCACTCCACACAGGCTTCTTGAGATGCTAGTTTTCTGTTTGTCATAGGATAGCTACACAATCATGCAAGGAATAGACTAGAGAGAAGAATAAGACTCATTTCCTTTATCCCTCTGTCCAACTAGAGGTCCTGGTAGCCTGTCCCTATGAGTGGCCGTGGCCCTGCCCTCAATTGATCACTAAAACACTCCTCTAGAATGCCAGTACAAGACACTGGAGCCTCAGTAAGAGTCCAGAGGCAGCAGCCACCTAGGGAGCGGTGAAGTGAGGAAAGCTCTTCCTCCCTCCTGCTAGGGAAGTCAGTCTGTGGACGCTAAGCCCAGCTGCCAACTCGCACCAGTGGCAGAAACTCGCTTCTAGAGACCAATATGAAATGGGTCAGATGCCCCAGGAGCAGGATTCACTGTCTAAGGAGTGGGGACATGAGTGTTCACAGTCTCCAGTGGCATTCTTTTCATCTTGTTCACTGTCCCTCCGATGTCACTTGCTTCCAGAGCCTGGACTAGAGGGAAGAGCTGAGACCATTGCTTCCTCCTTTCCTCTTTACTAGATCCACTACATGTGTACGGCACAGAGGGCTGATAATCTCTGCCATCATCACAGCCACACAGGAGCAAGGCTCTAGGGTGAAAAACAGGCCCATCTCCAGCTTCAGATCAAAGCCATGATTTGAACTGCTGGCCTAGCAACAAAGAGTCCCCAGCACTAGCTTAGTGCTAGCTCCTACCACCAGGCAACACAGGACCCCTGACATATCTTCCACAGCGTCATAGCTAATTAAGTTCACCTACATAATCATAACAGCTGATTAACTCTCTGCACTATCATTTGTTTAATTGCTGCCTTACATGCCACCTGTGTTTGTCTTCCAGTTCCCTATCCCTTTCTTTTATCATGCCTTTTCTGCCAACACATTCCCTGTTTTTTGTTCTTGCTTTTGCATGATTCCCTTCCCTTGTCTCTAGTCCCACTGTTTGTGTGTCTCACTCACTGAACCTTCTTTAGGACTATATTATGAGATCTTTGGCACCATGTCCCTGGTTGAAATCCTGGCCCTGTTGAAGTCAATGGGAGTTTTGCAATTGACATTACTGATGCCAAGATTTCACCCCCTATTTTTATTCTGGGCAGGTCTACATACCTGCCCTTTTTGGCGGCAGTTGAATGGAGATATGCAAGTTACTTAAAATAACATGCGTATCTGTGTTTAACTGCCCTCCTCTTGGCATGTCTAGTCTGTTGAGTCGAAGGGAGGTGCTTCCTTTCAACACAGTGGTTACCCCAGTTGCTGAGGTAGTGTTTAGAGATTGACTTTTCTGATCAGGTGAATGGACCTTCACAGATCTGATCAGTCAATAAGGAAGTTCAAACTGATGCCAGCAAATCTTCCACCATCAGTTAGGTCTTCTGTCTTTAAAGCCGCTTGCATGCTTTTGGGAGCTCTCTAAAAACAGTATAATTAAAGTTCAATGACTTTGTACTACACTGGTGGATTGCTTAGGAAAGAATAATCTACATCGACTTCTCTTTAGCATCTCCATATAGTTCAATGATTGATACATGGCCACTGTAGACTTTAAAGAACATTCTTCAAATGTACATATTGCTTTGATTACCAAGATTTTAGAATGTCCAAAATGCTGTACATGATGAATAACAAACATCAGATGTTTATATAGTTAACTCAATAGAAGTCAAGGAAATAATGTTTAGTAGCAACTTGTTACAAAGAGTTCAGATTTTTATATTGATGGAAAATGACACAAAGATGCCCTTAAGCCAGCTCAATATTTGTATTAGTAAGTAACCAAAACTGCGTGTCAAAGTACTCACACATATACTAATCACTTGCATTTGTAACTGCTTCCTCTGTCTTCCTGGCAAAATATCAGCATTAGGAAATTGTGACTAATGGGAAAAAAGGAAAAACACTGGAGCACTTATCTTAACAGGCACTGTATCAATAAGATCTTTATAGTGTCAAAGAAGAAATAAAATAGGGTTTGATTAATCCAAATAAGATAGGTATGAAGGAAGCAGGCAAGCTCTGTGAAATGAAGTGAAAGTGACAAAGAGCCTACAGAGTCTGCTTTTATTACTTATTATTTTTTAGTGCTTTTGTTAGAAACATGCATAGCATATGTACATGTTTCTTAGGAGTGGAGTCAATTGGGTGCATGTGCAATGCATGAGTGGGGCAGGAAGCCTTTACAATGTTGATCTGCTTTGATTTTTGGATATTTTTACTCTTTTTAAAATCTAACGTTTCTGAATAAAATGTGGATCCTTTTGTTTCCCTTTTATTAAAAAATTGGGCTTTTGGGGTTGTTTTTGTCTTTAACAATTAGTGATGGCGTTGGAGTGTATAAGAATCACCCTGTTGTTTGGGCAGCATGACAGTCTGTTGTGTCTTGAGGATTTTTTTTTCCATGCAAATGGCTTTTGAGAATGGCAGCATTTCAGAATTCTGAAACTGCTGCTGATGATAATGGTGCTGTGATAATTAAACTGTCCGCAGTCTGTCTTTTTGTGAAACTGAGACAAGGTAGTTGTGATTTCATCAAAGGCTTTGTTTGAGTTCTGTCAGCTGGGAAGGCAGAAACGTCTCCTTGCAGACTGACCTTCATCTTGAAGAGTTGCCATTATGCATTTTCTTTGTTGGCTGTATGTTCCGCACATTTCATCTTTGTCCATCAAGTAACAAGGCTGGTTGTCATCTTGGTGTTCTTTGTTGAAAGAATAGCCAATTTGTCCTTCTCGTAGTACAATATTGAAATTGGCTCTTGGAGGCATCTTAACCAGCTGTTAACAGGTACAAAGGTCCTAAAGGCAGGAAACATTTTTTCTCAATAGTTGCTTTCTTTGCATTAACTTTTGTCCTAGGAAGCACAGTAAACCAAAATATGCCCTAATATTCAGCACAGGCTAGCAACCAGAGTATGTGTTGAGTGTTCCTGGAAGTTATGTCTACACTACAGCTAGGATGTATGATTCACAAGACGGATAGACAGACTTGTGCTAGTTCAGCTTGAACTACTGTGTTAAAAACAGAAGAGTGGACATTACAGCATGGGTGACCACGTAGTCTAGCCACTTAAGTTCATATTCAGGAGATCTGTCAGGCTCAGTTTCAAACGGTTAATCTGACCTACCATCCGTGTTGTGATGTCTAGACCAGGCGTGGCCAAACTGCGGCTCAGGAGCTGCATGCGGCTCTTGAATGAAAAAGTGTGGCTCACAGAAGAATGTCAGCAAATCATTTTAGGAAAGCAGCCCCAGCCTAGCAAGGAGTTTTAAATCTCCCACCCTGAGGATGCTCTAAGCGTGCTCAGAGCATGTTCAGGGGAGAGACCCGGCCTATGCCTAGCCGCTGGAGCGGCCAGGTAAGGGGGCCCTGGGTCAGCCCAGGGGAGCCAGCATCAGGGCCTGGCAGTTAGGGAGGGGCTTGAGATGGCAGGGAGAAGTGGTTGGCATGGTCAAGATGGCAGGGAGAAGCATGGCATGGTCGGGGATGGCAGAGAGAAGCACAGCTTGGTCAGGATGGCGAGGAGAAGCGCAGCATGTTCAGGGATGGTGGGGAGAAGCAGTGGCATGGCTGGGATGGTGGGGAGAAGCACGGCATGTTTTGATTTTCTCTTAGGCCCTAATGCAGTTTATTCATTAAATTGTGTTTTACACTTCCTTCTAAATATGACGTTGAATAATAAGAAATGAAAATGCAGAGAAGAAAATGGATACTATATGACTATATGCCTCATTGCGGCTTTCAAAGTTTTAATAATCAGTTTGTGTGGCTCTTGAGTTCCATAAGTTTGGCCACACCTGATCTAGACTGCTATTTTTAGTCCAATAAAGTCAAGCTGAGTTAGTGAAAGTGTGTCTATCCATGTTGGGAATCTCATCTCCCAGCTGCAGTGTAGATATATACTTGGACTTGGACTGCTAGTCTGTGCTGAAGCCTGTACCTCCACAGCTGTCTTGCTATTGTCACTCATGCTAGCTAGATGGAAACTAGAATGGGCTTGCCTACTTGTGCTACAATCACACTTTTACCTGCAGCCTAGAGATACCCTTGGAGACTCAGGATGTTTTATTGCACCTATTGCTTGGCAGCTGTTCTCATTCTCCCCACTAACTTTTCCCTGTTTTTTTTCAAGTTTGTCTACTAAAGCAAAATAACAGGCTCCGGAGATGAAGACAATAAATAATGTAATCATCTGTATAAATCAGCTGTGCTGTGAGGCCTACAGCATATCAGGCAATGAAGGGAATTAGCAAGCTGTGGCTGCTATTTATTACACTCATTTTCTTGATTTTCATGACTAGCATCACCTATTTGCACAACTTTAAAGTAAGCCATTTAATTTTCTATCAGCGCCTCAGACTGTGAAATGGATGTAATTTTACTTGCCTGGAAAGAAGGGTGTTGTAAACGGATGCTTAATTCATGAGGCGTGGTGAAGTTCAACTGGTGTGTATTAAGTTCTTTGAGCTTTTTTAGATGAAAGGTATTCTATGAATGCTGTTTGAATTAAAGTAAAAAAAAAAACCTTTGGCACACTGTGTAAAATGTGCAAATTCAGATATCAAGAATAAACTATGGCTTTGTTTAGAGGGACCTGTTTTTAAAGAGGAAAAACACAGAAAAAGAAGTTTCAGCAGAGCAAAAAGACAACAGACTAATGCAATGATTCAGGGGTCCGTTACTCAAAATATTCTAAGGAAACAAGTTTGTGTTCTTTGGGAAAAAAGGGGATGTCACTGAGCTAAGAGAGGGTCCTACTGAGGCAGATGTAGCTCTTAAGGGAATTAAAATAATGGATCTTCTAAAACTTTTCTGAGCTAGAGTTAAGACAAAAATAGTTTAGCCTCAGGAAAGTCAGTATAGCAAAGGAATTCAGGCAGAATTGCTCTTCTGCCCAGATGGTTATTAATACTGTGCAGCCTCTGGAATGAAAGTAACAGAGAAGCAACTGAAATAAAATTTGAAAATATGATGGAGGTTATTTGAAAGAAAATATGTGGTGGACATGTGCTGTCCACCACATAAATGAGGGGACTGTCCTCGATAGGTTTCTTGGCTTCCTTCCCTACATCCTGTCTTTCTGAGTTGTCTATACAGATGTTTTGCAGCCCACAGTGGCAAACAGCAAAAGATGTGCCAGATTGTGGTAGAGAGACAGTTTGTGCTGAGGCGTACATGCCAGAGCAATATATTGTACAACCACTATGGCAATCACACCCATATTCTGCCCCTTAAAGCTGCATCTATGTAGAACATGCTGTGTCTTGTTCAGCAATACAATTTACTAAATGTCATTTTGGTTGTGTTTGTGTTAATTGATCCTTCAGAATTTCTTGCTTCACACATGGCATGCTATTATGTGACTCTCCTCTGTTCCTCAGAAAAGGAGGCATAAACATCTTCAGTCTATAATGAATCAGACCAGACATAAATTTGTATATGCAGAATGCAGTTACTCTGTGTGTATATATAGAGCAAAGACTGGGATTTCCTTCCTTTTGATCAAAGTCCTCTCTGCTCCTCTATAATTACCACACAATATGTAGGCACCCAAAGATTGCCAAGAATAAAAATGGTTTCCCACATCAGTGTTAGGCTACCAGAATTATTTTCAAGTTAATGTCATACATACTTTAAAATACTTTGAAGCGATTTAAATATTCTTGCTCTGCACTAAGTAGACAAGTTATTCTGGAGTGGAATAGCCCCGTGGTCAGGCACCTATATATTCTAGTACCTTGTGGCAGACAATAGGGTTTTGTAGTTTTCTTCTTCAGTGCTGAACTCAAAGGGAAATAACAAGTGACAGGTAAACTTCAAAATAACAAAAAGTTTGGTTCGCTTAATTTTTCACTGTTAAGGAATCTTCACTGTTAAGACTTTTCCCATGTTGCTTGAGTTTGAAAATCAGGCTAGTAATTTAACAAAAACAAGCTTTTTCATGAAATTGCTGGAATTTAATTAGCTTGTATGGCAAACAGTCTTTGATATGAGTTCTTCACATGCCGTAATGTGATTTTAACAATTGTTGTAATCTATTTATGCCCTTTATAAATACATCTGTCTTCAGCTATGGAGCATAAAAATGACCCACTTCTGTTTGAATGGTAATAGAGTACTCGAAACAGAAAATCTTAGAACTATTAGTCCCACAGAGAATCAGGCCCCTTCAAAATGTCTCAGTTTGTGTGTACAGAAACTGAGAACCTCCAAGATCACTAATAAATTGGTGTCATCATTAGATTTCACAGTTAATGATCCATAAAGGTAACTATGGCAGTCCCACCTTTCAGAGTGGATTTTTTTTTTTTTTTTTAATTGTGGTCTACAGAATTGAGATGAGGACACTGTATCAGTACAAATTTGGGTCACATTTTCCAGGGTTTTCTCCAACTATATGGCAAGTAATTTCATTTTTAAAATGAAAACTTAGATTCAGGCATACGGTTCTTCAGCAAGGATGGATTCTGCTGCAAACTCAGCAGCTATTGAACTTTGGAATAGGATCTTGATTGTTAGTAATTTTGTTTGTATAGCCACTCACAGGACTAAAGAAGGCTATGATCTTCCAGAGCAAAGCTGTAAAACAGCTAGGGAAGGCCATGTGAGTACAAATAAGGCGAAGGAACGGAAGGAGATGAGGTTCTGTTTCTACTTGTTTTAGCTGATCGTATTTTGGTTCCTCCAAATGAAGGTGAGATAATGAAATTGAGGAATATTTGCAGATTAAAACAAAAGGTTAATTGAAGCCTTAGAGTGTTGCTTTGATTGAAGATTTATGTAGGTTTTTAGTTCATCTACATTGCTTCACCATCCCTAGAAGGTTAACGGTACTTTGGATTTCTGTAACACCTTTCATCTGAGAACCTCAAAGTGCTTTACAGACATTAATTTAATTAAGTTTCACAGTACTCCTGTGAGGTAAGTAATATTTAAAGATGACTTCTCCGATGACTGAAATGTAGCCATCGTTGGGGTGAAATGTGATAATTTTTAAATAGCTCATAGCAATGCTTCGTACCAATTTATGTGTGTAAGTGGAGAAGACTCTGTATCAAATTGAAGCTGTAGGAAAACTCTAGCTGGGTAGCATGAATTACCTTTGTTGGAGTTTGTTCAGGATACAAAGATGAACACCCCTCTTCTGACCTGTATACAAAATGACATCAAAATTTTGACTACAAGTTGTTGGGAACTTGCTATAGACTAGTTATCTGAAAGATGATCTAGATGATGGGATAGATTGCATGCTCAATAAATTCATGGACAACAGTAAGCTGGGGGCAATGGTAAATATGCTGGAGATCAGGAATGGGATTCAGGGAGGCCTAGACAAATTGGAGCATGGGCCAAATGAAATTTCATGAGGTTCCACAAGGAAAAGTGCTAAGTCATACACTTAGGACAGAAAAATCCCATGTACTGCTATAGGTTGGGGACCACTTGGCTAAGTAGCAGCACTGTAAAACAGGACCTGGAAGTTATGGTGGATGGGAAGCTGGATATGAATCAACAACGTACTCTTGTTGCCAAAAAGGCTGCGCAGCATCAGTAGGAGTGTTACCAGCAGATCAAAGGATGTGATTATTCCCCTGTATTTGGCGCTGGTGAGGCCACATTGGGAATACTGTGTCCAGTTTTGGGCTCCACACTACAGAAAGGATGTTGATCAATCAATCAAATCATAGGGCTGGAAGGGACCTCGTGAGATCATCAAGTCCAACCCCCTGGGAATCGAACCCAGGCCCTTCTGCATGTTAAGCAGAGGTGCTAGCCACTACACTATTTGCAGGGCTTGATAAACTAGAAGAGTCCAGTGGAGGCAACAAAAATGATTAGGGTGTTGGGGCACATAACTTACGAGGAGAGACTGAAGGAACTAGGCTTCTTTAGTCTGCAGAAGAGAAGACTGAGGGGAGATTTGAGAGCAACCTTCAACTACATGAATGGGTGCTCCAAAGAGTAGGGAGCTCAGCTGTTCTCAGTAGTAACGGAGGACAGAACAAGGAGCAATGGTTTCAAGCTGCAGCTGAGGCAGTCAAGTTTGGATGTTAGGAGAAGCTGTCTCACTAGGAGAGCGGTGAAGCATTGGAATGGTTGCTTAGGGAGATGGTGGAATCTCCGTCTTCGGAGATATTTAAGATCCAGTTAGACAATACCCTAGCTGAGATGATTTAGTGAGAGTAGTCCTACTTTTAGCAGGGGATTGGATTAGATGACCTCATGAGGTCCCTTCCAACCCTATGATTCTATGACCACATTTTAGTTCTGGGAGAAGTGGTACTTTTAAAACATGACTCACTCACAAGTTTACCATGAAGCCTAATTAAACCAACTGTGTTTACTGGAGGTTAAAGAAAAAAATCTTTCAGACCATCATGTCTCAATATTGGTTTGACACTAATTTGGAGAAGAACATGTTAACTGCTGTGTTATGAACAGAGCACTTCCTGTAGCATCTAGTTTTGACTTGGAAATTTGCCATGCAAGTACTGTACTACTCCAGCCCTGCTGAACTTGTGACATTTGATGGGTTCACAGCACAATGTACAAAGTGTCTGATGAAGTGGAATTTTCTCCCACAAAAGCTCATGAAATAAATAAATTTGTTAGTCTTTAAGTCCCATAGGACTCATTGTTTGTTTTACTGAACTAGACAAACACAGCTCCCCCTTTGGAAGTTAGCACAGGGTACATATTACTCTCTCAGATAGCTTCAAGTTGCCAAAAAGGATGGAGTATAGTTTTCAAGGGCTTATTTAGCTTTCATATTCAAAACTGAACAAATCATTCCAGCATGTGAATTTAACTTTATTGCCGTGTTCATCCCACAGTAAAGCATTCTGAGATTCTTTTGAGTTCTACAAAATACAGACTGATTTGTTGGTAAGCATTTTCCTTTTAGGGCGTAATTTGCAGAAATCTTTGCTTTTAATGTTGCACTCTACCTCTTTTGTTATGATTATGATACTTCACTGAGGTGGGGAATAGGAAAGGGAGATCAAGCCTATGGTGATCCCTGCTTGCTTCAAGAAGTTGAATTTGAACATTCATAGATCAGCAACACTGTGCTGTAGAACAAGGAATGTCTTTCCTGCTATGCTGCATGATGACACCTTTAGAGAAAAAAGAAATTTCATTTAGACCCTAGTTTTTCTAGATCTCACTTACCTTACTTTTAGCATGTATTTTGTGTATTTTATCTTACTAGTCCATCTGGATACTGGGCAAACAAAAGAGTTCCTCTGTGTTTATCTCCTTCAGAAACAGATTTTTTTTAAATTAAATTACTTTAGCTTTTTAGTAACTTATTGGAAGCATTTAAATATAGGAAAAGTCTTTTCCAGCTTCTGGCATCTGATGAAGTGGACTTCACCCATGATATTCATGTGAAAAATAAATGTGTTAGTCTTTAAAAGTGCCACTGGTCTCCGTGTTTGTTTTGCTGATCTAAACTAACACTGTTACCTTTTTAAAGTTAACTTAAGTTGTTTTGAGAAGAAAGTAATTTTTTAGATAACTTGTTGAATCGGAGAAGTAGAAAATACATGAACTAATGGGAAATTGGAATTATTTATTTATTTGCAATATGATAAAAATGTCCTAGACATGGACCCTGTGCTAGGTGTTTTGCAAACACAGAACAAAGAGACAGTCTCTGGCCCAAGAGGCTTCCTATTCAGGGCCTGCTCTATAAGATTAGGTTAATGTAAGTTGCCTTGCCTTGACCTAGTTGTACATGTGTCTATGCTCAAATTTGTCTCTGACCAATCTAAGCACCTCATTATGGTAACATATTAACTCTACCTTTCCAAATGACATTGAGCTGTGTTTGAGCTACTGAAGTCAACACAGTGCAAATGTAGACACTATGGGTACCTCTATACTGGAGCCTTAGATCAACTTAAGGAAGCTTAAGTCGACCTACAGACCCCTTCAGCCACATAGGGTTTTTATTAAGTTGACTTAAGCACTTCCTTAAGACGACTTCATAATACCACCTCTTAAAATCGATTTGCGCCAGTGTAGATGGGGAATAGCCCATTAGTCAACTTAATTGGCCTCCAGGCCCCCTCACAGAGTTCCTGGCCACCGGGAAGGGTTGACCTAGCACCTGCCAGTTTGGATGCAGGCAGTCGACAAGAGTTTTCAGCATGGATGCTCTAAGTCAACTTAAGAAGGTTGACTTTAACTTGACTTACGGTCGACCTTGTTAAGTTGACTTAACAGAGCCTCCAGTATAAACATACCCTATGCGACCTTAGTTAGAGTTAACAGTCCTCCCACTGCTGTTCTATTATGCCTGACAGTGGCCTCTCTGGTCTCAGTTGTGAATTCCACTGCCCAGGATTTACAGAGTTCAGACTTCAGTAACTGCCTCACTTCCCTCCCCTTTTTACCCCTCCCAGCCATATTTTTTAAATGTTTTTTTCCTTATTGTCCAGCTTGGTGAGCATACTTACCATCTCTCTCTTGATGAATGCACGTGCCCAACCAACCATTCCAGCTCTACGCATGCAAGCTGTCATCATGGGGCAATTGGAGACAATCATCAATGTCTAAGTAGAGAACGAGAAGTGATGGGGAATGTGGGGATTTTTTTTTTAATTCAGCAAGCAACTTTTTAAGATTGACAATGGTCCTGAAATAAAACTCTAGTTCCGAACACATCCAGGCTTCAAAGAAGTTTTAGATCCTGCCCTGAATTTCACATCTCCAACCCATTTCATTATTTGCATATATATTTATTGAAGAGGGCAACAGGAGATGGGCTTATCGTGCAAACGTAAAAGATTGTTCCCAATTTAATTTTCTTGATATGCCACAAATAACTGGCCTCTAAATCACTGGTTTTGAACAGACTTTCACATTGTTTACACAGCTGTCTTTTAGTTCAGTTTCCTATTTCAGTGATGGGACAGATCCTTCTCATTGAGAGAATTCAGCAAATGAGTCAAGTCCAAAAGATTGAGTTAGCTGGCAGCCACTTTGACTGTGGTTTAGGCACCAGAGGATGCATTGCATCAATTCTTAGCCTTCTGGTTACAAACTGAATACTATTCAGTGTTATTGTTTGTCCTTCAAGGGATTCTGTTTATTTTTATTTTTTTAATCAAATACAAAACAGGTGCTATAAGAATAAATAGCCAGACTAAAACCAGAAAGTGGTTAGAAACAGGTCAACAGTAGTCTGCTGATTTTGCTCCTATGATCAGATGAATTAGTTCCACTGTCAATGGATTAAATTTTGAAGCTGCTGGTTTCTGATGTAGTAACAGTGCCCTCAGTAGAGCTGCTGTCAGAACCAGCCTTAGGGTTTTAGGCCTCTAGTGAGAGATGATTTAGTCAGGCCTCATTGCTTCTAGTCTCTGAATGAACAGGATGACATATTATTCTTTATGAAAGTATACAAGATGTTTGCACATTGAATACAGTTCAACTCAACTAGTAACCCGTGTGCAACTCTATTTCTCCTCTCACATGGCTCTGAAATCAATGTGCAATGCAGCCTCTCAGTCATTCAGAGTAGTGGTTCTCAACTTTTTTCAGGTGGCAACACACACCAGCCCACCCCCCAACCCAAACCCAGCCATTTCCCCCATTCTCCCTGGCGTACTTATTGCTGTGTGGCAGCACAGTAATGTGTCCCAACACCATGGTTGAGAACCACTGTTTCAAAGAACTCTTCAGAGCTCACGGTTAGTTAGCACAGTGGTTCCCAACCAATGTGCCATGGTGTGGTGTGCCGTAGAGGCAGAGCTGTAGCAGAGGCCCCATGTGGCCACAGCCAGGGGCGTTCCCTGCAGCCGAAGCCGGAGCTGTGGCAGAGGCCCCGTGTGGTCCCGGCCAGGGGGCTGGGGCAAGTTCCCCAGAGCCGTGGTGGAGGCCCCATCTGGCCAGGGCCAGGGGTGTTCCCTGCAGCCAAAGCTGGAGCCGCAGCAGAGGCCCCATGTGGCTGGGGCCAGGGGCATTCCCCACAGCTGAAGCAGGAGCCATGGAGGAGGCCCCACGTGGTCCCAGCCAGAGGGGGGAGGGATAAGTTACCTGGAGCCACCGTGGCGGCCCCATTTTGTCCCAGCTTGGGGGTTCCTTGGAGCCAGAGCCACTGCTGTTGGTGGCAGCGCCATGCAACCCTCGGCTGGTGGCTTCCCCAAAGCTGCTGGCAGCAGCCCCAAATGGCTCTGGCTGGGGGGCGGCACACTCCCTGAGCTGGAGCTGGCCATGAGCAGCCTGACTGGGGGGGTTCCCTGAGCTGGAGCCCCGCGCTGTGGCCCCAAAACAGAGCACCATGGCTCATATATTAATTTGAATATTCATGATATTGTCATGGCAGTGTGCCGCGGCATAATTGAAGGCCTCAAGGTGTGCCACAGTAGAGGAAAGGTTGGGTTAGCATTCCACCCCTTACTGCTTTCATTCTTTAACTCCTAACACTATGGGAAAGGAGCAGCTAACAGTATCTTTTCTTAACAGTAAACATATCTTATGATCATCCCTACTGTGTTATGTCTCAATTTAACGTGTGAACTCTTTGAAAAGTGGATTTGTCACTTATGTCCTTCCGGTTTCCTAGTGTAAGTCCGCAGCAGCAGCCTCCTTTGCTTTATGGATCCAGGTTTCTCAAGATTTCAGTCTTCATAGGATCGGCATACGGCACAGTTATGATGAGAAATGCCAGTCTGTTATTCCTGATGTAATGTTTGAGAAGTACTCTTCTTAAAAGGTATAATGGCATTTTATGTTGTAAATTGTTTGGCAGTGAATGAGTTAACTTGTGCAAGAATTCTTGTAGATAAGATAATTGGCTTTCAGAATCATTTAATAGGCCTTGTAAGGCTGCTATTGTGCTAGGGACCAAAAAAATTGACTGCACCTATATGCAGAGAGTTCATCTGATCTCCTTGGATCCATCAGTACTCACTGACAAATGATGAATCTGGATTCATGCTGGATACAGTTGGATCATATGTATTTCGTCTAGATTTAATCCTTCCAGAATTGATAAATTGAACACACGGACTACCACAGCAATGGCCATTTCAGTAAACAGTGTATGTTAGATTTAAAGTTATTCTCCTTCATTTTGGAGGTACAACACTAAGGATGGAATTAAGTGATCTGTATTGTACGTGTCTTCAACATCTTGTAATTCCTCGAGTTTCTCTTTCATTTGTTTCATAAAAATATAAAACTGGCATGAGTTAATATAGGTTAATTATTTTAGAACTAGCATGTAGTGCGTGTCTGAGGCTAGAAGCTGAAGCTAGAAAAACTCAGAGCTAGAAATAAGATGCAAATTTTGAACAGTGCAGAATAATCTATCTAGGGATATTTTAAATCAAGAATAACTGTCTTTCTAGATCAATCAAAAGTTATTAGCTTGTTGCATGATTTACTTGGCATAATTCCATGTTCAGTGTTATGCAGGATGGAACACTAGATGGTCATAATTTAGACTATGATAATCCAAACCCTTCTGGCTTTAAAAGCTATTACTAAAGAAAGAGTAATGGCATGTGTTGTGCTATCCTAGTGTATTTGCTTAGTCAGTTTATCCCTTTGCTGAATATTGTTCTAAAGGGGGTTTAATACTACAAAATATTCACTTAAAAATCTATTAATAAGCGCTTGTGTACACTGTAGCAATCAATGCAGCAGCAATTGCCTGAGTAGGTCTGGTAAAGACCTGCTCAGTCAATCACTCAAGCACTCTCCCATCAGTTCTGGTACTCCACTAAAATGAGAAGAGTAAAATAAGTCAATGGGAGGGGCATCTCCTGTCACATAACTTAGTGAAGTTTCAGAGGGGTAGCCATGTTAGTCTACTTCAGCAAAACAAACAATGAGTCCTGTGGCACTTTTAAAGACTAACCAAGTTATTCATCAGATGCTTGGAAGTGGCACAAGACTCCTTGTTTGTACAGCTTAGTGAAGACAGTGCAGCTACTGGATGCAAGGTATGTCAAAATCAGTTATGTTACTTGCATGAAGTCACTTGTTTGCATTGCATCAAAATCATTGCCCAGGGTAATCAAGCCCTAATTATATTTCATTCTTTAGAGTATATTCAGAAAGAGTCTCTATTGAACAGTTCAGACAGCATTCACTGCTGGCTGCAAACTTCCAGCAAAGAATTCCTCTGGCATAAAGGAATTCTCTACTAGGTTTTATGGGGCCAGTGATTCACATCTA
Organism: Podocnemis expansa; assembly: GCA_007922195.1. Taxonomy (NCBI): domain Eukaryota; kingdom Metazoa; phylum Chordata; order Testudines; family Podocnemididae; genus Podocnemis; species Podocnemis expansa. The sequence goes on from ML682034.1 coordinate 11,223,678, forward strand.
TTGTCCCCACTGGTCCACTACAGACCCTACCTAAGTGGTGCAATTTAGAATTACCTGGAAGCAGCTCAAAGGGTATGTCTTCGCTGACGGCAGCAAAATCACTGCCATCAGCACGGGGTTCTGACAGCACTTTGCAGCAAGTCTGAACTCGCTGCAGCGCTCCCAGAAGTCGGTGCCAGAAGTGCTGGAGGCCAGGAGGCGTAGGGTAAAGCAAACCACAAGGGATTTGCGATTGGCTTTCCCCAGTGTGTCCTGGCAGCTTAGGAAGTCACCATCGTTTATGCAAGGCATTTTATGTGCCTTGCGTAAATGACCATCGACTGCCACCAAAAAGCAACTCCAGTGTAGACTAGGGCTAAGTGGTGTTGGGGCCAGGGACAGCCCTCAAAATCAAGTGGCTATTAAGAACTTCCTGATGTTGCTCCTCTTCCTGCATAGGAAAGAAGCAGGCCAATTTGGCTCCTTGAATGCCTAAAACTTGTAAGATGGGAGCATTCTCCTTTGAAAGTCTGGTAACTATCTAAATGCCCTCAAATTGGGGAACCTGGAATCTATTCCATCTCCTTGCTGCTATTGAAGGGTTGTTCTCCTAGGTTGAAATTCACGTTGTTAGTCCAGACCTTTTACACCATGTAAAAGGACTGGAGCAGAAAATGCCCTGATTTCAGCTAAGAGAGGATTTCTTCCAGTGCAGGCATGGTGGAAAACAACTGTAAGACTCTCTCTCAATGACACCCACTCAGAAGCTCTAGCTTAAGGGGATGAGGGTGGCAGAAGAGGTCAGAATGCAGGGGCACAAAACACTGCTGAAAGGAGGTTGCTGTAACTTACTTTATCCCCCCCCAAGACTGAAATTTACATGAGCCTGCTCCAGCCCTGTGGTTTAATGGTTAAAAACAAGAAGTGGATAAACTAACCAAAACTAAATTCCATATTCTCCAAATGAAAAGTGTGTAAACTCAGTTTACCCTAGTTTACATTCAACTAAACTACTGTTCCAGCCCCTGCAGTGTGCCAGGATTAGGAGAGTACAAAGTGCCAGTAGCTTAGAAGCACCGTAGCTGCCCCCTCCCCACTGCCCCAACTGTGAGCTGTTGCTGTGTTTCTAAGATGCTGTCTTTGTGAGACTATGTATGTGTTTTAACAACAAAATATTTAGAATTTAAAGATTTTTAATCCCTTTACTTTTTTGTAATGGGTAGCATTTTATAAAATTAACTGGTGGAACAAAGAATGTCACTTAAACTTCTTAATTACAAGGCCCTAACTCAAGCAGATTGAAATTGTGCATATTAAAAACTTCCCTGTTGGAAAACCTCCATCAGAAAATGTGAATTTCAATGACATTTTTCAATTGGGAGAATCAAACCAAATTCATTTCAGCAAGTGAAAGTGTTTCACTTTCCTCAAAAAGTCTACATTTTGTATTTTGACAGTTTGTTTCTGAAACTCATTAAGTTTTTGTTTCATTAAATTTTTCTATATTTTGACTTTCCATTCCAATTCAGAATGGAAACTAGCTCAGAAATGTTGACAATTTTCGTGGAACAAATACACAATTTTCTGAGCAGCATTACTCCTAAAGGTATAAAGCAATACCTCTGATACAGTTTTAGAAAGTACATATATTGCATAGGCGATGTAAGTAGAGACAGTCAAACTTCTCAATAAGGATCTGACCTTGGTTATTTATCCCAAAGTTATTCCAACCCGTTGGAGACTCGAAACTGAGCAAGAAAACTCACAAGAACAGCCCTTTTCAGCATCTGACAAAGTGGGATTCTGTCAAACAAAAGCTCATGAAATAAATAAATTTGTTAGTCTTTAAAAGTGCCACCAGCCCCCTTGTTTGTTCTGCTGGACTAGACTAACATGCCTACCCCTTTGGAACTTAATCCTTTTAATGAAACTTTTTATATATCGCAGTTTTTGCCAGCTCAGAAATATCACATAAATTACTGGTTTCTCTCACTGTATATCAGTATTTTAATTTCTGACATCAGTCAGAACTGAGAATGGAAGATGACTTTCATATGTGCAAAAAAGGTCAGTTCCAATTATGTATGAAGGGTTAGGTAAATTTCTATTTTATTTACAATTCTCCAGCTATCTCTAGCTTTAACATATGCACCTAAGCTATGCTTGATTCTTCTTCTTCTTCTTCTTCTTTGTTCTGAGACGTTTTTCCCCACAATTATTACTTGTTTACAAAATGAAAAGCAAACCACCTCTTATCCCCAATTGTTTGTTTTTAAGTTAACAAAAAATAAATGCAATAAAAGTTTTATTATTCAATTGTTAATCTTTAAGGAGCATTCAGGATGGTAGCATCTAATGTTTGCATTTTCAAAAAAATTAGGCTTATGAGTGGCTTCCAACTATAAGAGGGAAAATTAATAATAACTATAGAATATACTCTGTGTGTGTCTTACATAATATAGTGTAGTATGTGCATAAATATACATGTTCTTTAAGTTTATATCTGAAGTCTAATATTCCTTAACCTTGTGGCAAGACTGAAATAAAACCAGGATGCAGTTCTGACCTTTTTAAAAATCTGTTTTTGTCTTTTCTTATAGATAATGTCCATTTGTAATGCAGAGATCACATAAATACAGCACAGTTAACTAGGAGAATGAGCTTAGTGTTTTCAGTTCAGTCCAAGTTGAGCAACACATAATTTGGCACAATTTGGTGGCTGAGATTTAAAACAAGTACAAAACTGAGTAAGCATAGAGGCTTTATTATTTTTGAGTCAGCTGAACTATATGAGTAGAATGGTTGAGAAATCCTGGTCCTAGGCCTCACCTGCTTTCAATCATGATGCTTTTGAATGCATTGCATTTACAATGTAAATGTCTCAAACAGAAATGTTATTGTTTTATATTACATATAGATGAAATATTGAATGACATTGTCTTTTCTTCTCCTGTATCTTGTAAACAAAAAAGTTATTCAGTTTTTCCTAAAAGCACAGTAAAAACCTTTAATGAAAAACATAATTAAATTAAAAAGAGGTCGCTTCTTAAGAAAACCAATGCTGAAATATTTCCCATTTGATTTCTAATTTTTGTGATATTTCTGTGGTATCTTTCTCCATACTGAGCAAGGTCTATGTTAAGTTAGTGCAGGGGAAATTCTTTTTTCTTTGTCTAATCTAGTGGTGAAATGTGGGATGGCTGTAAAAGTATGGTTGGTCTTAAATACACTGCGGAGGCTTTTGTGTTTTTATCTTAAGTGTATTCAAGTGCTTGGAGAATTAATTTCACTCATGATCCTATGACCCTTCCCAAGCCCTTCCATGTGATGGAGGGGCTGTGTGTGGTGGAAGATTGCCCCTGCAGGGTGATGTCTCCGTCCTTTGTGGGCCCCTGAAAGGGGCTGCATGACTACCAAGAACATGCTAGCGGGTGGCAAGGTTGATGTTGAGGGTAAGGAAGTCCAGTAAGTCTAACAGCTTTCTTAGACGTGTGCCAGCATCTGATATTTTAGACTATGGGCTGAAATTATTGCATTGCAGCTGGACCATAGATTGATGTGGGGCAGTTGAATTTCATTTCATGTAGCCTTTGCTGAGGTGCTAGTTCAAAGCTCAGATTTTGGGCCCCATGGTAGAAGGTGTTGGAGAGGTGCTGAACATTCTCCACTTAAATCGGCTTCAGGTTGAGAGAAGGTAAACTAACAGAGCTTAAGTTTTAGTGCAGTTATAAAGTGTTTGGTAATAGAAGTATAAGACCTTCTTTTGATACAGCCTTGGCTTTTTCAGACCTGCCAGAGGAGGAACTTCAATATTAGAAGTGTTGAAAACATCTAGTAAACCAGAAGCCAATGCTAATAAACAGTCTTGGATGTGCTGTGAATGGTTTAAGGCATGGTCTGGCTTATTGTTGTTACTGCATTAAATCATAGCGCTCAAAATGCCCAGCATTGTTTTAAATGATTAATTGAAGTGGCAATCAATCAAAAAGTTCTGAGTCTTGTGGCAGACCTTCACCCAGGTGAGGTTGTAGTAAGCTCTCTCAGACATTGCTTTGGACATGGTTATAAATACAGAATAAGGTGCTACATGATATTTTCAGAATCTAGCAGATTCTAGTTTGACTTGGATATTTGTTAGGTATTTGGCCGGCATGCATTATGTCCTCATCCGTAGAAGCAATCTGTGTTAATGACTGAAGTAACACCTACTGGTGAAGCAAAGTGAATCAGCTACAGGCTGCTGTTGACTCATGACTTTGTTTGAGTCACAATCCGTTGAGGTTTGTGGTCCATTTTCTGCTCTCGCCCTGCAGCCAATGCCTGGTTGTGTCATGATTGGAAAATTCACTGATGAATGTAAATTATCCTAGCTAACAGTGTGGAAAAAAAGTTGTTTTGTGGCTGAAGTGTGGATGAATTAGAACAACCCTTTAGGGCAGATAAGATATAGCCTTTTATTATTTTGAAGGAATGAAATCATTCTCATTTATAAAACCATCTATCCAGGGCTCTAGATTCCGTCTACTTATTTACAACTCAAGACGTATAAAAAACTGGCCAAAAACAAATTCTTCCTTCCTTTTGCCGTCCAACTTTCCACATATGGAGAAGCCTGGCACCACAGATTGAGCCTTGAAGTGTGCCCTAAATCAGTGGTTTTCAAACATTTTTTCCTCAGGACCCATTTGAAAAAAAAAATCATTTATGCCTGCAACCCAACAATTAGATCTTTGAGCAATGCATTCCAATTTTTTGGTGGCAATAGCAGGAGGCACTGCGACCCAGTACATGAGGGTCTGTGACGCAGTACTGGCTCCCGACTCATCGTCTGAAAACCTCTGCCGTAAACAAAGATCACAGGATCTGGAACCCATCAGATCCATGTGAGATGAAGCAATTTCCAAAATAGATTTAAAAGAGGGGATACCTCACTGAGTTGTACAGTGTAGCAACCTGCATGAAATTTGGAGAAAGCACTCAGAGTGCAAGTTTCTGGAATGGAGAGTTTGGAGCAGGCACCAGGATGGGAAGTCAGCCCGTGTGCACTTGGTTAGAATGTACGCTGCAGTTGCAAAAAGTCTCTAAATACTTCTCTTAATAAAGAGTCAGTTTAGTTTTACAAGCCTGGAACCTAGTATATAGCCCATAAAACACCCTGTCACTCTGTCATTTAAACCAGGGGCTTGTGGTCTGAGCACTTCACCTGTTCCCTGTGGCTTAACACACACTAAATTTTTTATCTATGGGCTTGAAATCCAAATAATAATGGATTTGACAATGTAATTTGAATATTTTTTGGTCCTTGGAGTGATTCTGCTGTATTACTTTAATTTACTCTTGTAATCTTGCTGTATTCAGTTCTGTGACACAAATGAAAGGCTAATTGGTAATAAATATATAAATGGAATAAAAAATCAGAGTAATATTAAGAATAAACATTATTTGTATGTCCAGAAATAAACGAGCACCAGGCTCTAGTGAGAGCCTGTTGAAGTCATTGGACAGAATCCTATTGATTCCAGTGGGCACTGAATCAGGCCTCAAGAAGACAAAATGGCTATGTTTTCACTACAGGGCTTTTTTAAGACAATTTAATAAAGGCTATGTCTATACTGACGGTGGCAAAATCACTGCCATCAGCCCGCTGTTCAGGGAATGCTTAGCAGCGAGTGTGAACTAAATGCCTTGCTCTTGTGAGTTGCCACCGGATGTCCTGGGCCCCAGGAGACGTAGGGGAAAGACAACCCCAAGGCATTTGCGGTCGGCTGTCCCAAGTGTGTCCTGATCACTTAGGAAGTCACTGGTATTTATGCAAGGCTTTTTACATGCCTTGCATAAATGCCCGTCAACTACTGCTGAAAACCCAGCTGACTGTAGACTAGGGCGAAGTCTACTTAAAGTTGACTTTATTAAGTCGACTTAGTGAGTCCACATGTCTCTTAAGTCAGCTTAACAAAGTTGGTTAAGTTGACTTAAGAAAGTGTCCTCATATACAATGTGTTTACTTAAGTTGACTTTGCTAAGTCAACTTAAGCAGGCACATGTTATTACATAGGGCTTCTTAAGCTGACTTAGATGGCCACATTGCATTGTCAGCTTAATAAAGTCGACTTAATGCCTAAGTTGAGTTAAAGAGTGAGAGTTATTAAGTCAACTTAAGGGAGCTCTTAAGTTGACATAATAATTTTTAAATATGGCTAGGGCTTTGCTTATACTATGTGTTTAAGTCGACTTAACTAAAGCCCTGGCCACATTGAGAAGGTATTAAGTCGACTTAAGCATTTGCTTAAGTCGACTTAATAACTCTCACTTGTAAAATCGACTTAGCAATTAAGTTGACTTTATTAAGTCGACTTAAGCCAATGTAGCCCAGGAGTTGGCTTAAATCAACTTATTTGGTCTCCTAGCTATCTGAAACGTGGTGATGAAGGCTGGAGAGAAGGCACAGCAGATCTGGGAGCATTCCCAACTGTGTGCAACATATCAAAACCCCCCATGTCTTAGCCCCAGCCTCACAGCCCTGCATCCTAGCACTACAACCCACGTCACCTTCTCCCAACCTGACCCTGCGTCTCTCTCCACTTCTCAGCCTGACTCCGCGTCTCTCCCCCCTCTCCCAGCCTGAGCCTGTGTCTCCCCTTCTCCAGCCCAACCCCATATCTCTCCCCCCTCAGCCTGACCCTGCATCTGCCCTCCTTCTCTGCCTGATCCCACATGTCTGCCCTTCTCCAGCCCAGTCCCGCCTGACTCTCTCCTTGCCCTTCTCCAGCCCAATCCTGCCTGTCTCTTTCCTCTTCTCCAACCTGACTCTGCCTATCTCTGCCCTTGTCCCTCTACAGCCTGACCCTGTGTCTCCCCCTGATAATTGTTGTAAAACAAATAAGGAGTCCTGTGGCACTTTTTAAGACTAACAAATTTATTTATTGCATGAGCTTTCATGGGAGAAAATACCACTTTGTCAGATGGTTTGAAGATGGGGGAACTTACAGAATAGGAGGAAAATAAATGCAGGGGAGTGTAAGACATAGGATCAGGTCACACTGTAACAGCAAATCAAAGCAGTTGTTAAAATTCAAAAACTGGGAAACAGCACATAGAAAGAAAGCAAGAAAGCTGCTATTTCTTTTAGATTAGATTGTGTGAAAGCAGGATTAAATCGTGCCTATGGATTTTTTTCCCACTACAACAGGTGATTTGACTTCGTCTTCCTCTATGTGCTGTTTCCCAATGTTTGAATCTTAACAACTGCTGTGCCCTGCCCTTGGATCTCTGGGCATGGGCAAGTGGCAGAGGTTCAGAGATGGCTCCTACCACTTGTGAAAAGCGGCATGGACCATTTTCAGTTCTGAGCCTTTTGCAAGAGGCTGGAAGCTGGATTGGGCCCCTGCTGCTGCTGGCAAGCATCAGCAGCTGGATTGGGCCCTGGAGCAGGATTGGGGCCAAGTGTGGTGATGTCAGGCCCTGGGTCCCAACCCCCTGCAGTATTGTCCCTGACTGGCAATTGCCCGGCAGCACCTCGTCCAGAGCTGGAGGAGTCTGGGCAATGCAGGGAGGGTGTGGGGTGCTGTGCTGGCACATTGCTGGGCTACGTCAGGCTTCCTGACCTCCCTGGGCTCCCTGTTGCTACACACAGTGTGGAGGGTGGTGTGGTTACTCACTTCCTGTGGTAAAGGAGTGGCTGGGAGAGAGGGACACTTCTGCTGTGGTGCACTGTGGCCAGCTACCCACAATGCATTACTCCTGGGGTGACCTAGCAACTGCCAGTGTCGACATTCGCAGACTCCTGGCATTTTGAGTGTGGACGCTCTCAGCCAACTTAATAAGGTCTACTTTAAGCCAGCATAACTGAGCCATGTAGTGTAGACATAGTCAATGGGAGCACTGCAGCAGTCATCTGAGCATCAACAAAGATGAACTTTTGATGGAAACCTCAGCAACACAGATACTCCCTCAACTGGTCTCCTGCTCTGCTGCTGCTTGTTGCATCATCAGTGACCCAAACTGATGGGCAAGTTTATAAAATTTAATCACTGATGGCAGAGAGGAGAGTAAAGACTGAGGGGGAATGGAATCAGTTCTACAGTCTTTCCTTAAGCATCTTGAGGCCACCTTTAAACTAATTTATTTCATTGTCATGACATATATATTTTTCATCTTTTTGAAGTAGAACTTTGCAGTATCCATGGTGTTTAATGTTAAATAACTAATAACAATCAATTAACTACTGGAACAGGCAAAGCCTACTTGATCAAGTGCAAAAGATTATTGCTGTAACGCTTGACCTCTTACCCACTTACTAGATGCGATCATTTCTTTTATATTTTAATTTTCAACTCCTGAGTTATGGGGTAGGAGACGTTCCAGAGGGATATCTGTGTTAGTCTAGTTCAGCAAAACAAACAAGGACTGCTGTGGCACTTTTAAAGACTAACAAATTTATTTACCTTATGAACATTTGTGGGTAGAATCCCACTTCATCAGAGAGATGAAATGGAAACTAGCACATGGAAGGGTATGTATAAATGCAGAGAAGGATGGGAGAAAGTGCTCAGTGCATTGTGGGTATGTCCACATTTCAGCTGGGAGAGAGCCTTAGAGCCTAGCTAGACACATTCACATTTGAGGGTTGAGCTAGCAGGATAATAATAGCTATATAGACAAGTCCTATTAGTATAATTCTCACACCATCTGTCCTAGCCCAAGACAAGGGCTCTTAGGGACTCCTAGATTTATAATAAGTGCTTTGTAAATTATTAATGCTTTACAGATAACATGGGCCAAATGTTCACTTGCGCCAGAGCTCTGCTTCTGTGGCAAATGGGGACAGAGCCAATTTTGCATTCCTCTGATACCTGAAACTGTTTATATTTTATGCTTATTGTGTGTCATTAGTAGTTGTATAATGCTGCCAAAAACATGATTTGCTTCACTGGATCCTCCATCTTCACAGACCATTAGAATGCAGATTAATCTAAGGATTAAAAAAGGCTAAAATAGTGACTCTCACAACTTCACTTTATAATATTTCACATATGTATAATTCCTTTCTTGCAGTAGGATCAGAAAATACTGTATGTTACAGTAATAACACCTCTGAGCTGCAACAGTTTCTGGGAAAGAGAGGGTAGCATCTAGTTCATAATAAAACAGAGATAAAGGGGGAATTTATGGCTAAGCACACTGGGGGTAACCACCAACTAGATTTTGATCAATATTTGTATTTCATTTCTGTGCTATAATTTGTCCCAATATATCTCTAGTTACATATTTTCTTAAACTGTCACTCTGAAAAGCTCCAGTGGAACCTTAGAGTTCTGTGTGAAATTTGATGTAAAAATCTCCTACAGTGTGATTCAAAATACTGTATGTAAACCCGAGATTCCACTGAGAACAATTCAGAGAAATAAAAGTATCAGTTCCCACAGAAGGTAAGCAATTGTCTGTTTAAGATGGAGTTTCAGAGCACTTTATGGAAATTGTTTCCACAGTTACAGTTTTGTGATGCTACTTAACTCCATGTTGCTGGTATTTGGTAAATATTCTGTCCCTTTGCTGTATTAGAGAAACAAGGTGGATGAAGTAATCTGTTTTACTGGACCCACTTCAGCTGGTAAGAGAGACAAGTTTTCAAGCATACACAGAGGGCATGCCTACACTGGGGCAGGATTTAAAGTTGATTTTGAGCCACCGAATTAAGAAAATCAGAGGAGCATGGTCACACCACACGCCTTGTACTGTGTTCTTACATCCCAATTCTCACTGTTATGTTGAAAGCAAAAGTATTGCGCTGTGGGTAGCTATCCCACACTGCAAGGGAGCACTGTGCCTCGTGGGAAGTCAGCTGTGCTCCCATGCTGCAGTGCGTCCCGTCCTCCTCCTTTCTTCTCACAAACAAACAAACAAACAAACAGGAAAAAGGTTTTGTGCCATTTTTATCTGCTGCATGCATGGAGCCCGATGCGATGTTACTGAGAGTGCCATGCTAGAAGTCATTGAGCGAAATAGTTCCCATTTTGTGCAGTTAAAGTAAGCTGGAATGTCCTGGAGCGCTGTTCTTGGCCCCCTATTTTTAGGAGGACAGCATTCTGGGCCCCCTGAAAAACAGAGGAACGCACTGGCCTGCTGCGAGAGAAACTGGCAGGGGGGCTTGGGGTGTCTGGGGGAGCAGGAGAAGCTAGCAGGGGGGCTTGGGGTGTCTGGGGGGAGCAGGAGAAGCTGGTGGGGAGCTTGGAGTGTCTTGGGGGATCAGGAGAAGCTGGAAGCAGGATGGGGGAGTTTAGGGAAGGGATTGGAGGCACTTGGGGGAGGTGGGCTAAGGAGGTGTAGAGGGGGTTGGGGAGCTGAAGGGGGTAAAAACGGCAAGCTGGGGGTATGGGGTTAGGAGGGCTAGAGTGGGGACATGGGGTCAGGGAGCTTAGGTAATGGGGATTGGGGCTGAGAAAGACATTGAGAAAGTGTTCTGATGGGGTAGGTCTTTCAGGGGCAGTAGCTTTGGTGAGGGGGAGGCATTTGTGTGGCAGTACCTTGGGTGGGGGCAGGCATTTGGGGGGAGGCAGTAGCGGAGGTGCTTGAAGGGGGCCTGGAAATTTAGGAGGTTTCCAGGACCCGCCAAATTATGCTTTAACCTCTGATTACTGGTCAGTTGCAAATCAATTTGGGGTTGGGAAATCCACCCTAGGAGCAGCAGTGATGGAAGTGTGCAGGGCCATAACTAGAATTCTGCTGAGCAGGGTAGTGACCTTGGGACATGTCCAGGGACATATTGGATGAGTTTGCTGCTATGGGGTTCCCGAACTGGGGGGGTGCAATAGATGGAACATATATCTCCATTTTAGCTCTGGAGCACCTTGCCACCAAGTACATAAATCACAAAAGGAACTTCTCTGTAGTCCTGCAGGCCCCTGTAGATCACAGGGGTCATTTCACTGACATTAATGTGGGCTGGTCTGGGAAGGTGGATGATGCATGCATCCTTAGGAACTCAGGTTTTTCCTAAAAGATGCAGACAGGCATTTTCTTCTAAACCAAAAAATCAGCACTGGGGATGTCTAAATGTGATCGGGGGGGTCTTGCATACCACTTGGTCCCCTGGCTAATGAAGCCATTCACTGGTCACCTGGACACCAGTAAGAAGTGTTTCAGTCATAGGCTCAGCAGGTGCAGAATGGCCATCGAGTGTGCCATTTGGGTATTTAAAGTGGAGGTGGAGGAGCATACTGCCTTGGCTTGGCCTATGTGAGAAAAATACATCAACAGCTATAAGTACTTGCTATGTGCTCCATAATTTGTGTGAAGGCTGTGGGGAAAAGTTCCCTGAAGGCTGGGTTGCTGAGACTGAAAGGCTAGTCGCAGATTTTGAGTAGCCGGATGCAACTGTTACAGTGCCAGCTCACCATGGAACCCTGCCTATCAGGGAAGCATTGAAGACACGATTTTGCAATGAGTAGCAGCAATGTTTCTGGCTGCTATTCTTGTGCACTCCCGCCCTATCCTCCATGGTCCTTACCACCCAGCTCCCCTTCTGTTGCCCATAAGATGTTCCAGTGCAGCACCAAAAATAAACACAGATATTGAAAACAGGTTTAAGTTTATTGTGTTCATGTTTTTGAGGTTGGGGGGAATTGGAGCTGGACATTGTCTCTTAAAGAGGAGTCACAAAGCTCTGCCTGCATGCAACTGTGTTGAGGCAACCACATATTACACCTTGCTCTTCCTTGCTCCTTGATCGGCGGTGGGTGGGGCTGGTTACCAGAACCTAAGGTGCAGTCTCCGGTGACTGTAGAAGGACCCTGTTCAGGCACTGTTCTTCCTGGAGCTCAACCAGACACTGCAGCATGTCTGACTGATCACGCGTGAGCCGCAGCATCTTGTGCTGAGTTTCCCAATCCTGGTCCCATGGTGCTTTTCTGTCTTCCACACTGAATTTTAATTTCTCGGACAGGGAGGGCCATCATGCTCCGAGCTCTTTATCCATTGCCGTAGAGGTGCACATGAGCTCTGAGAACATGTCATCCTGTGATTTATGCTTCCTCCTCCTGATCAGGCTAAGGTGCTCCGTGGCAGTGTACTGGCCCAGTGTCAATGAATCCCCTGTGAGCAGAAAACACAGTTCCTATTATTAGGTGAGCCAACGTAATGCAAAGCATCAGAGATTGCTACTAGAACCCCCCTGAGTTCTGAAAACCTTACTTTGGAAGCACATTTCAGTCTGAACAGTACATAGTCATGAGTCACACTGCTCAGACTGCCTTTCATGCAGTGGTAAGCTAGGGACCCTGATCACCTCCCATAGACCCCCTAAACAATTAGAACAGGAGAGGGAGCATGGTGGAGAAGCGCAGTGCTGGGCACAATGCAGGACAGGGGAGTGGAGGCAGGAGAGATGGAGGTCTTATTTGGTGACTGTTTTTGCCCCATCTTCCCTAGGCAACCATGTGTGACATCAATCTCCTGAAGGTCACACGGGCCAAAAGAAAACAGCTGCTGTGAGCAATAGGGGGCATGCTTGCCCTGTATGTTGACTTGCTTTGTGCCATGAGCGTGCCTGCAGCTTTAAGAAATGAGTGGCATGGCAAAGTTTCCTTCCTTGATGGGGGAGAGAAGGCAGGCCTCCCCAGGAACCTTCTTGGAAGGATTCTTGAATACCTGTATGAGCCTTCTTCAGACATGTCCCGGGACGATAACCAAAGTGTTCGCTTGCACATTGATACTCTGTTTGAATAGACATGCTATGCCAGGGGAGGGCAAAATACGGATCTGGCAGGTGGGATATATCTCTGAGGTCTGCCCTCCTCGTCTGGTGCCAGATTCACCACACACACACACACACACCTCTGGCTTGTCCCCACCCTCTGGCTCTGCATTAAACTGCTCTCTGTCTACAACGATGTTAAATCGCATTATTAAAATTGACCAAAATGCTACGTCTCCTGTGGAGGTGGTGTTGCAACATCGGCTTACAGTGGCAGTTAGTTTAACTTTATAACCATGTGAGTGTAGGCACAGGCTGTAGAGGGTTAATGTAAGTGGTGTTGTATCGACCTGAGCTCTCAGTGTAGGCCAGGCCAGAGCTCTTTTAAAGGTTTGGAAACTCAGAATATATCTACACTGCCATTAGACATTTGTGGCTGGCCCATGGCAGCCGACT
>ML682034.1:11236813-11281470 GCA_007922195.1 Podocnemis expansa
GAGTTGGGAGGGTCCCAGAACTCATACCACAGTCTGGAGCTGAACATTTACACTGCATTAAACAACACCTTAGCTGGAGCCTAAGTCAACTAGAAGGGCCGGCTGCAGGTGTCTAATTGCAGTGTGAACATAGCCTCCGAGTGTCACAGCTAAATGCAAGATGGAACAGATTATTTAGCATAAACAGTTAGCACTTATGTCAAGGAACCAGACAAGGTAAGGTGGTCCGTTAACACTCTTCCAGTCAGAGAGAGGAAAGGAAGAGGGGGAGGAAAGCAGCTGTGGTGGTGAGGTTGTTATTGGGTTATAGACTGTTGTAATACATATTTAGTTTCCCAGACCTGAGGGAGTTTTGTACAAGCTTGCAAGCTCGTCTCATCAACAGAAGTTGGTTCTATAAAAGATAATAATACCTCACCTACCTTTTCTGGCTACAGCATTTTTGCTTTATAACCTAGTTCAGATCACTTCTTATTAAGGAATAATTCTGCACAGTGTATAATCAGCCAAAGTCAATTCTTTTCTCTTGTTCCTAGTTTATTTACTATCCAGTAAAAAGTTAGTGATCCAAGGCAATTGGCTGTGTTATAATTTAGCCAAACAACTTCTTTTGAATGGCAGACAATGTATTGATAATTCTGAGAAGAGCTCTTGGTGAAAATACATATTTGAAATCAAGCTGCTGCATGTGTCACTGAAGTTCCATAGCAACTGCAAATGCATCATTATTGAAAACTCATGAGCGTTGAACTGGTTGGCTCAGTAAGGTTATAGTCCTATAATAGTTGGGCTTATTTTTCACAAAATCCCACAAACCGATAAAAGTTATATTGCTCCCCTGCATGCTAGCTCTAGTAAGCTTTTATTGTTTCCTGTGCCTCTGACAAAAACCATGCCGCATTGAAAAATGCTTCTTTCATCATTCCAAGACTGATGTGCAGACCCATGGTTTCTCCTAATTGTTGTTTTTGTCTCAGCCAATCATTATGCAAGTGCTAATGAACCTGATCTTGCAAAGTACTGTGCTCCTTCAACTCCTGATAGTGTCTAGTATGAGAGCTGAAGATGCTCAGAACCATGCAAGAGGTTCCCAGGATCTCTAAGATTTGGGTACTTCTTAATTGTATTTATTGCATGAACTTCCATGGGAGAAAATCCCGCTTTGTCAGGCGCTTGGAAGAAGTGGGATTTTTCCCCCACAAAAGCTCATGCAATAAATAAATGTGTTAGTGTTTAAGTGCCACAGGACTCCTTGTTTGTTTTGCTGAACTAGACTAACACAACTACCCCCTTTGGAACTTGGCATCATATTTAAGTAATTGGCTGCTGTTCTACAGTGAATATTGAAATTGGCATGGACACTGGCAACAAAATTTAGCTAGAAATAAGTTTCTGATTCTCCTCTCATGCCGGTGTAAGTTAGGTCTGAGTTCACTGGTCTCAGTGGAAAAGTAGTGTAACTGACAGAAGAGTCAGGCTCAAAGTCTTTGATGTAGACTGATTTTTATGACATAGTTGACAGGTGATAAAATGTGACAGCAAAAATACTAAATGAGTTGTCAATGGTTTTGTTCTTAAAAACATAATTTTATTACTCTTCATTATTTGCAGAAACAGGTTCTAAACAAAAATAATGGTATAAAAATAACAAAAATCAGATATATAGTATTTAGAAAACAACTGAAAAACACGTTAAAAGGGAAAAAAGTCCCTGTAAAAGAATTCTCAGCTATTACTTTAATACGTACTTTTTTTCTCTTCTATTTTTAAGTCAACATTGGAACTTATCAAAAGATTACGTTTGGAAAAAGGTCTCAGTGCATTTTTCTCATTCCATTTAAGCTTCAGTATTTGTGTGAAATTCAAGATTGGAAAATATTACAAAACAAGAATTAGTTTGCCTTTGTTATTTTTGTCAGATACATTTTCCTCCAAAGCAGCCTCTCTTCCCCTGAATTCCCTCCACCCCCAACTCCAAAGGAAAAATTACATCAAATGGTAAAACCCTGTTGAATGTTATTTCCAGAAAAATCTATGGAAATTTTTAATATGATTTAGCACTTGCACTGCAGAGCACCATTGTTAAACAGAACACCATATTGAAGAGTATTCATTCACTGAAAACTTGCTGGTAAGCAAAACCTGATGTTTCTGTACATATTATAAAAAACTTAGGAATCTGTAACACCTCAGATTTGTTAAATGATACATACAGAAGCAGAAGACATAAAATTCCTGTGAGATCATTTTGACCATCTCCCTGCCACAGCAGGATTGTTCTTTCCGCTGTGGCACTTTGTCTTTCTAACTTTTAAATATGTCAAACCATGTGGCTTCCACTACCTCCTTTGGGAGTCTGTATCTGGACATTAAAAAACCTAAATATTCCTTTCCTTGAAATCATTTCATTGCTTCTAGTCTTTACCCCTTTGCAAATATTAAATTCCTCGCTCTCCTTTTGCTGTTCAGTTATTTGATTTTTTCCCCCTCACATCTTTTAGAATTACCTGTTAAAACAGTCACTTGATCATGTATGTGACATCTTTTCTTTCAAATTTTTACTGATTTGTCTACATCTTCTGGTGTCCAGGTTCCTTTGGTGCCATTTCACCGGAACTGTATGGAGTCAGGGGTCTGTAATCGGTGGCTCCAGAGCTGCATGTGGCTCTTTGACTGCCCCCTTGTAGCTATGGGCTCCAGCCCCCTCTCCCCACCACCAGGGAACCCTGTGGGTGTCCTGCTCCAGGTTCCCTCCCCAACCAGGAAGCCCTGCAGAAGCCCCCCTCCTCGTTCCAGGGGATCCTGAGGCAGGCACCCCGGTGAGCGCCCAGCTTCCCTTCCCACCCCCATCAGGAGGTTGCACCCAATGCGGCTTTAAAAACACTTGGTTATTGAAGGATTTTTTTTAAAAATGGCTCTTCTTATCTTTTGGGTTGCTGACCCCTGGTAGAGAGTGAGTGTGCCAAGATTTTTATAGAGGATGTAATGCCTCTATGCCTAGCACCTAAACATGCATTCACTTCTTTTCTGACTATAGAAATTTAAGGTGCATAAGGGGTGCAGCACTGGACCGTAAGTAAATATGGACAAGTCTACACTGGAAAGTTTTTTCACGATAAGGAGGCTTATCCTGAAAAAAACTTTCCTGTGTCCACGGAGCCATTTTGCTTTTTCAAAACAAAAGCACTCCAGTGTACCAAAACACTGGAGTCCTTTTTTGAAAAAGCGAAAACCAGCCTTTTTCAAAAAAATTGCCTTTTTTCAAAAAAAAAAAACTTTTTGGGGAAAAAAGCACCCCAATATTTCAAAATACCGGAGCACTTTTTTGGCTAGGTTAAACCTAGTTGCCTGCCAAAAAAAGGGCTTTTTCGAAAAAGCCAGCCCATCTTTTCAATTCTGTTTTTTTTCAAAAAAGAGAGTCCAATGTGGACTCTTTTGGGGGGTAGGGGGAATGCATTATTTTGAGATGGAGAACTTCTATCTCAAAATAACATTCTTTTGAAATGTGTTTTTTTGAAAAAACTTGAATTTATTTCAAAATAGTTTTTTTCAAAAAAATTCTTTTTCAAAAGATGTCGGGCAGTGTAGGCATAGCCTATGTGTTTTTAGTGATTTTATTATGCATCAAAATTTCGTTAGTTTGTTTTTTACTCTAACCTCAAGATCCCTCTTATTCCACATGTTTCCATGTTGGCAGTATGAAGAGGCTCATCAGGTTTACAACGTGCAGTTTAAATATTGTAGTTAGCTCTGTTCAGAACTCTTCCAGACATTTGTATCATCCATATAAAGAGGATAGCTTCACCGTTATGAGTTGCATTAGGATATCTGTCCAATTTGCTTAGAATTACTTAGGTAGTGTTACCATACTTCAAGTTCCCACAGAGGGGACACTGATGGAGGGAAGATGTTTGATGGGGGGGATACAGTTGGGAATGCTGATGGCAATATGTGCAATGGGGATGCTTACTGGAGATGGGGGACAGTGTCACAATAGTGATGCAAGAGCAACCCCCAGGACACTGTGACAGCTGTCAGTCAGCACCTTTCTGTGGGACCCCTAACCCAGGGATTGGGAGTTGGGTGGGCAGAGCTGGACAGCTGTGGCTCGCAGGGGAATGGTACAGTTAGTGATAGATTCAGGGGAAAGAGCAGTCAAGGCTTTTTCTGAACTGCAGTGTGTGCTCTGCAAAAACCTGAGCTGGGCGTTTCATGTTATTTGAAAAATCCACCTGAGTAGAGAAAGAAAGCTAAAAAGAAAAGTGTCTGTCCAGGAAAACCTGGACGTATGGTAGCCCTGTACTGAGGGGATATCTACACTTTGGAGTGCTACAGTGGCACAGCAACTATACTGCAGTTGTGTCACTGTAGCGCCATAACATAGATACATCCTATGTCAATAGAAGGGTTTTTTCCCTCAGCGTGGGTAACCTACTTCCCCAAGCAGCAGTAGTCAGATCTGGGGAAGATTTCTTCCAGCAACCCTAGTCATTTCTACATCAGGGATAACTAGACTGGCTTAGCTAGGATGCATAACTAGATTTCTCTAAATTTTAAGTGTGGATCAGAGTTTAGATGGATGAGGTGGGTTTTAAGGCTTTTTAATAAGGAGGCCATGAGTTTTCAGATGCCGTGTATGAAGTGCAATCAGCTGACGTGAATGGAAAACTGCTGTGTGCTGAGTTGTTGTAGTCGGGCTGGTCCCAGGATATTAAGGACATAGAAGGTGAGTGAGGTAATAGGTTTCTCTTACCAACAGATGTTGGTCCAATAATGGAAAACTGCTGTAATTCACTTATCCTTAAGGGGTCTTGACTCTTCCTCCAGGCAGTCACTGGATGGCTGTCTCTACAAAAAGCATTCATTTCACTGCCATTCATATGAAAATGGTGGAAAATCTTGCCCTAAAGGTAACCAACCCCTGCAGTTTTGCCTATCTGTCATGGGGATCACTTTTCTGGGAAGACAAAGCAGTTGTTAATTTTAAGAGGTTCAATCTTAAACCTTTTTGGTGAAGACAATAAACCATCAGAAACACCAATAATGGACAGACATAAGCTAGCTAATAGTATATCATTTCTTCCAAGGAAAAGGCAGAAATACCTATGTACTAGAAAATGCTTATTCTTTGTGTCTATCTGAGGCACATGTGGCCCTCCTCATAATATTATATCCAATAATCATTTAATAAGTAGACAGCATTTTGTGTAAGGCTTACCAGCAATTCTGAATTGTACTGGATGTGAAATCTAATGTGTAACCAGATATGATGGCGATTATTTTGCTGCCATATACGTGTATTTAGAAATATGTTATACGTATTTACAAGACAGACACAGATAAAATCAGTTCCAAAGTGGGATTTTGTCTGACAACAGCTCATGTGATAAATAAATTTGTCTTTAAAAGTGCCATAGGACTCCTTGCTTGTTTTAGTTAAAATCAGCATTCATTCCAGGCTGCCTTCAAATTAAATACAATATAAACCAATGACATCAACATACACAGTACCAGCATGGGAAGCAAATAAAAGGCTTTTCAGCCATTCCAGTGAAAATTCTTCATGTTCATTTTTGAGGAATTTGTCGCTTGACAATAACTTTGTTGTAGATCAAATGGGAAATTAGAGCTGGGTCTCTTGTGAAAAAATGTGGCTAAACTGTTTTTTGTTTTGCTGATTATCAATCAAATTTTCTCTAAAATCATTCAGATTTTAATTGAAAAAAACCAAAACCCCAAAAACTGGTTTTCATTTTGTTTTGTTGTGACAACTATGGTTTTTTTTTTATGATAACTAAAATATCTTTGACGCAAATGGAAAAATTTCATCCAACATCTTTGTTCATTTGAAAAGCCATTGTTGTTTGACAGACATTTAGATGAAACTTTTCAACTAGCGTTACTTGAGACATAATGCAATGATTACCTTAACCATCTAATTCATTCAATTGCCATCTTAGATTATTGACAATGCACTCTGCAGGGGAATGGGGCACCATATAGGGCATATCTATGCTGTAATCTCTAATCTAGCCAGCATAACTGCCAACTGCAGTGAAGCTGCAGCACAAGAAGACTACATGGGTTAGCTATCCATGTAATTACCCAGTGCCCAAGTGGACTTTGACAGCCAATGTTGTCGTGATTTCACATGCTAGGTAGATTAAACCTAGCTGGGGTATGTCTACATGTGCTGCAATCACACCTCTGATGGCAGTGTAAACACACCAATGTGGTGGCTCAATTGTTAAGCATAGTCAAACATAGCTCCATGATCTGCACTTTCTGCCTGTAGGTTTTTAGGCAGAGTTTAAGGTGTTTGGTTTTCTTCACCTATAAAGCCTTACATGATTTGGGACCATCCTCCATGAAGTATTGCCTCTCTTCCATAGCTATACTTCCATACACTGAGATCTGTGGAAACACTCAAGCTAGATCCATAGTCCATGGTTTAAGGGAGCTGTTTGCTGGAGTTTCTCCGAGAGGTCCTTTTTCTTTGGAATCTAATCCTTGCCTTGATATGAAAAAACTCAAATCTATTGACATTTGAGATATTCTGGGGTGGTCAGATGTCCTGATTTTGTAGGGACTGTGTGTGTGTGTGTGTGTGTGTGTGTGTGTGTATAGATAGATAGATAGATATATCTATATATATATAGATATAAAAATTCCCCTCTCACCCCTATGGGTGGTATGTGTCATCCTCAACCTCGGGTCCTCTACCAGAGGCCTGGGAGTTTGAGGGTTCTGCTCAGTATCTTAGCTGTTCCTAGCACTGCACTCTTCTGGACAGAGAGCTCTGATGTTGTTCCTGGGATCTGTTGGAGCCACTCTCCCAGCTTAGGAGTCACAGCCCCGAGTGCTCCTACCACCACTGGGACCACTTTGGCCTTCACTTTCCACATTCTCTCTTGTTCCTCTTTCAGGCCCTGGTACTTCTCCAGCTTCTCATACTCCTTCTTCCTGATGTTGCTGTCACTTGGCACTGCTACATCTATCACCACCGCTGTCTTCTGGTCCTTGTCTATTACCACGATGTCTGGTTGATTGGCCAGTCCCTGCCTGTCTGTCTGGATCTGGAAGTCCCACAGAATCTTAGCCCTGTTGTTCTCCACGACCTTCTGTGGGATCTCCCATCTGGTCTTGGGAGGGTCTAGCCCATACACTGTGCAGATGTTCCTGTACACAATGCCAGCTACTTGGTTGTGCCGTTCAGTGTATGCTGTTCCTGCCTGCATCTGACATCCTGCCACTATGTGTTGGACTGTCTCTGAGGCCTCTCTGCACAGTCTGCACCTTGGGGCCTGTCTAGTGTGGTAGACCCCTGCTTCAATGGATCTGGTGCTCAGTGCCTGTTCTTGTGCTGCTATGATCAGTGCCTCAGTGCTGTCTTTTAGTCCAGCCTTTTCCAGCCACTGGTAGGATTTCCCAATGTCAGCCACCTCAGCTATCTGTCGATGGCACATCCCATGCAGGGTCTTGTCTTGCCATGACACTTCTTCTGCTTGATCTTCCTCCCATGTCTGCTGCTGCCTCAGGCATTCTCTCAGCAGCTCATCTTTGGGTGCCATCTTACTGATGTACTCCTGGATGCTCTGGGTTTCATCCAGGACAGTGGCTTTGACATTCATCAAACCCCGCCCGCCTTCTTTCCAGGTGGTGTACAGTCTCTGGGTGTTGGACTTGGGGTGGAAACCTCCGTACATTGTGAGGATCTTCCGGGTCTTCACATCGGCAGCCTGCATGTCCTCCTTCGGCCAGTTCACTATACCGGCAGGGTATCTGATGACTGGCAGGGCGTACCTGTTGATGGCATGGATCTTGTTCTTCCCATTGAGCTGGCTCTTCAGGACCTGTCTTATCCTTTGGTGGTACTTAAATCAAATCAAATCAAATCACAGGGCTGGAAGGGACCTTGTGAGATCATCAAGTCCAACCCCCTGGGAATTGAACCCAGGACCTTCTGCATGTTAAGCAGAGGTGCTAGCCAACTTGGATGTTGCTGTCTTCCTTGCCACCTCATCGTGGTTCCCATGCGACCGTGGGATGCCAAGGTACTTGTAGCTGGTCTGTATGTCTGCTACGTGGCCTACTGGTAGTTTCACCCCATCAGTCTTGACTACCTTCCCTCTCTTTACTACCATCCGGCCACACTTCTCCAGCCCGAATGACATCCCAATATCCTCACTGTAGATCCGTGTCAGGTGGATTAGCGAGTCGATGTCTCATTCAGTCTTAGCATACAGCTTGATGTCACCCATGTAGAGGAGGTGGCTAATGGTAGTTCCACTCTTGAAATTGTATCCATATCCAGTCCTTGTGATTATCTCGCTGAGGGGGTTCAAGCCAATGCAGAACAGCAGCAGGGACAGCGCATCACCTTGGTATATGCCGCACTTGATGGCCACTTGTGCAAGCTGTCTTGAGTTGACTTCCAGCGTTGTCTTCCACAGTCCCATAGAGTTCTTGAGGAAGGTCCTTAGTGTCCTGTTGACTTTGTATAGCGCCAGACATTCACAGATCCATGTGTGCGGCATTGAGTCGTAGGCTTTCCTGTAGTCAATCCAGGCTGTGCTCAGATTGGTCTGTCTAGACCTTGAGTCTTGGGCGACTGCCCTATCTATGAGCAGCTGGTGTTTTGAGCCTCTGGTGTTGTTCCCAATGCCCTTCTGAGCTGTGCTCAGGCACTGGCCCATGTGGTCCTGTAGCTTGGCGGCTATGATGCCTGATAGGACTTTCCATGTTGTGGGGAGGCAGGTTATTGGCCGGTAGTTGGATGGTGCTGTTCCCTTGTGGGGGTCTTTCATGATCAGCACTGTCCTGCCTTGTGTTAGCCAGTCTGGGTGGGAGCCTGCTGCTAGCAGCTGGTTCATCTGTGCTGCTAGGTGTTCATGCACTGCTGTTAGTTTCTTTAGCCAGTAGGTGTGGATCATGTCCGGGCCAGGTGCTGTCCAGCTCTTCATGTTCTTGACCCGCTGTTGGATGTCTGCTACTGTGATGGTGACTGGTTCCTGTTCTGGGAGATTGCTGTGGTCTCTTCTCAGGTCCTGCAGCCACTTTGCACTGGTGTTATGAGTCTTCTCTTTCTCCCAGAGGTTCTTCCAGTACTGTTCAGTTTCTGCTGTTGGTGGTTCTGCTGCTATTGTGTTGTTGCACTGCAGTTGGGAGTACACCTTGGATGGTTCTTTGGAGAACAGGGCATTTATCTTTTTGGCCTCTGCTTCTCTAGTGTATCTCCTTAGCCTGGTAGCCAGTGCTGTGAGCCTTTGTTTAGCAGTCTCTAGAGCTTCAGATGGAGTCAGGCCCTTGTATTTTTTCAGTAGCTGAGTCTTATCCTTAATCTCTACACCCTTCTGTAGTTCCACCAGCAGGCTAACTTCTCTCCGGGTTGTCTTGATCTTATCCTCCAACCTCATTTTCCTGGGGGGGTATGTACTGGTGTTCTTCTTGATCGTGTAGCCAAGCATCTCCAGGATTACACAGGCTGTAGCATATACCAGTTCATTGGTTTCAGTGATGGTGGTAGTAGGAATTGTCATTAGGGCTCTATTGGCATCTTCTAGCATACTATCTGATGGTACTTCTCCAACAAGCCTTGGTAATCGGTCTTGAGGGTTGACTGTAGCTAGTTTATCAATTATCTTATGCCTCATATCAGCTGCTGTGCTCTGTAATGGAGGGGGTGGCAGTGAAGTTCCAGCTTCAGGTGTTGGCTGCACATCTAGTTGTTCTTCTGGGTCTTCTTCTTGAGTGCGCGATGTAATGTGGAGTTGGTCTATCTCCAGTTGTGAGAGCAGCTGCTTCTTTACTATGTTGAAGCGTTGGGTAACTAGCTGTTTCTCAGTTAGTGTGGATGTAGGTCTTTTGTCCATCCATAGTTCCCCTCTCATTAGGTCTACTGTTGTAGTAGCATTCCATCAATTCCAGGTTCTCTTGTGTCGTCCATGTATGGTTTGTTCCAGTAGCCCACTTATTGTCAGATTGACCTGGTTCCCCAACATCTGGCGCGGACCTTGTTAATCCAGGCGACGTCCGAGCCGGCATGATTCTCCTAGTTCGTGTCACTCTCATATTTGAGGTAGGCAAGTGAGGCATTAGGGGGTCTTTTGCCCAAGGACCCCTACTGGGAAGGTAGACAGGTACCCCCTGGGATTTGAACCCCAGTCTCCCGTATCAAAGGGCATCACTCTTAACCACTCCGGCGTGCTTAACCACTAGGCACCCACCTCCTCTCCTAGTTTTTTGCACTTGCAGTCTAGTCCCTCGTCTAGGGCAAAGTCACAAGACAGTTGAAAAAGAAAACAATGTTGCCTGAAAGAGATGCAAATGGAAAGTGAGGGATTTACTTGTTATGTGGCTGCTGTTCATTTTGTTTTCCAATATATTGATTGTATTATTAACTAGCTGGAAAAAGCGCCTGATGAATTCTCATTGCTGTTTGCTGTTTTTATAAATCCAGAGAGAAGAAAGCCCCAGTCCTCAACTGTAGCTTCTTTATGCTATAATGGTAAGAAAAAAATAGATCACTGAAGTGACAGTGGATAATGTGAAATGCTTACGGAGCACTGTGTGAGGTTAACTATATCATTAGAAAAACCTGGGCACAGCAAATTGATTTTTATAGACAGAATTTCAGCCTTAAATCAGAACTTAACTGCCTTTGTTTATGCTGAAGCTTTAACATAGCTGTAAGTTCTCTTGTGCAGACAGAGCCTCATTTGGTGGTTCTGCTGAGGCTCAGTGCACTCGTTGGCTGTCTGGCAGCTAGGAAGAACAGCATCAGGCCTTCACTGCTGACACTATCCAAGGTGCAGTGGGCAGTTAACACCTCTGCAGCGGAAGGTGTTATGAGCTATATTCAAACAAGCGACCAAAAGATGAAAAGCTCTGTATTCTTAGTACCCAACTATACTATGGTCTATTGAGTATCCTAGGACAGACAAAAATCTGATGAACACCTTGCTCTCATTTCCACCATTTCCCAAACCAAAATGTGGCAGTCCTTCAAGCTCCCACCTAGTACCATACACGTTTCAGATGCAAAAGACCTGAGCATGCTGTGGTGAAATTCATGTACAGAATATTATAATGAATCTGATTCAAACAAACAAGGAGTCTTGTGGCACTTAAAGACTAACAGATTTATTTTTGGTTGAGCTTTCGTGGGAGAAAAATCTCACTTCATCAAATGCTTTGAAGAAGTGGGATTTTTGACGAAGTGGGATTTCTCCCACGAAAACTCATGCAAAAAATAAATTTATTAATCTTTAAGTGCTACAAGGCTCCTTGTTTGTTTGTTTTACTGAACTAGACTAACAAGGCTACCCTTTTGGATCTCAGTGATTCAAAGAGAGTGTTGTTCACTCTTAAGTAGCTTTACTATATAACAGGGGTTCCCAACCTAGTCTCTGCTGTGGCACACCTTGATACTGTTGGTTATTTTGAGGCACACCACTGTATAGTCATGAATATTCATGACCCAATCCAGAACTCCTTGAGTGGTTTTTCAAAAAATTCCATGGCACACCTGTTTAGCAACAACAACAACAAAAAAAAAAGTGCTCTGATTTGCTGTTACTGTATGACTTGATCCTGTTTTACACTCCCTTGCATTTATTTTCATTCCATTCTGTAAGTTCCCCCATCTTTGAAGCATCTGACAAAGTGGGATTTTCTCCCACGAAAGCTCATGCAAAAAATATATCTGTTAGTCTTTAAATGTCACACAACTCCTTAGTTTTTTTGCTGGACTAGACTAACACAGTTGTCCCTTTGGAAATTGGCCTGTGCCATGATGGCACACTGGTTGGGAAACACTGCCATATAATATGATACTGAACACAACTTTGAATCCTCTTTTTGTAGACAATTCTCTTAAAGTGTTTGAGCAAAGAATTGGTAAATAGTTTACTTTTATCCATTTCCATGATGTTTCTTCATAATGACAGTAAAAATCATGAGTTTAAACCAATCCCCTAGGCACTTCAAGGTACTCAGTCACACTTTTCCTGGGATTAACGAGTTATTGTTATTTTCTTAGACTTGCTGAATCACCATTTTGGCACATGTTCGTGGGAGAAAGATTACATGTTAAGGAAAGGGAAGTTGCATTTTTTTTCTCACACAATTTTATAGTGATAATGAGAATTATGAACAATGGATGGATGGAGTTCTTTGAAGGAAATCATCATGATTATTTCTAGTATGGCTGAAAGGTGCTGGGAAAAGTCTAAGTCTTATCTTGCTAACAAAGAAAGAAGCAAAAATAACTTAACAACTTTGGTCATTTGACACATTTGAACCTTTCGTCCTTCCAATATTTTATGAAAAAACAGTTATTTTAAAATTTGGTTTATTTGGAGGCTGTTTAGGTATAGTATAGAAACAGCAATATAAACTGTCTGTGAAATTGTATAGTATTCCCTTCCACCCCCTTGTGCATGGGAAGTGATGCCTCCATTCTATAACCTAATCTAAAACCAAAATAGCTTTTTGTGATCCTGTTATAATAGTCCTGCCTCAGAGTCACCATTACAAAATAGAGATCAGGAAGGTTTGAATGCTGTAGATCAAGCTCTTCCAAACAAGCTTTTGGCTAAGTTTTATGAATGTTACCAGCAAACTACTGTACACAAGTTATCGAAGATACTCTGCCAGTAATTCATGAGAGTCCAAAATACTCTGCTTGGAATGAATCATAACAGGCTAGATGACAGGGTTGGAGAAGAATTCAGTGGTCATCCAATCCAACTGCTTTGTATCTTCTTCTATGATAATTCCCCTAGGACATCATCTAATGTATATTTGAAAATTTCTAATGTAGGTGACTCAGCTACCTTACTTGTTAATTTATTCCGTTGCCTATTGTCAAGACACTTAAATGTGGCCTCATGTCTCACCTGAATGCTTCTGTCTAAAATTTTACAACATTGTGTATTATTTGGCCAGCTCACAATGACAGAGGATGGTATTTTTCTCTCCTTTCCTCAGTATCATTCAAGTATTTGTAATTGGCTTAAAATGGCTTTTCCCCCCCTACCAATTGTATGAATAATTCTATCAAATATTTTTCAGATGTCTTCTAGCACTTTTAGAGAGACAAGTTGGGTTAGTTAGTAGCTGCGGATGGCTTCTGTCACTACATTGGATTCAATTTTTGTTCATTTGAACTCATGACATATTCCTTTACAGTGAAAAGGACCAGCACGTAGTCTATGCTCTAATTTAAATCACTTCCATCATTAAACCCTATTTCGAGGACCGCCCTCCCCCCTCCCCCCCCCAGACAAGCATGAATTTCTCCATTGCTGTTTTCTAAGTAAGGGTTTTTCCAGTTCATAGCTATAAGTAGCTTGTAAATCTCTGTAGGTGTGTTAATGTATATGTATCCATGACAGTGTTTGCAGATTCAGGCTTTTTTCATGGGTCATTGGTGGTCCATGAAGACTTTCTTGGTGGTCAGCAGAATGAAACATTTTGAGAACCACAGGGGGACTGAAAGAGTGGGAAACGACTTGATCCAGATGAGGATTCTTTATAAATACGCTGAAGAATCACTGATCTATAGTATTTTAAATCTCACATCATATATTTCTGTGTACCTGCATAAACTTGCTGTAGCATTCTGTTGATGAACCTCCCTGATACTAATTATCCATTGTTCCAAAATTTGTTATCATATGCCAGTTTAATCAAAGTGCATGTTACATGGTTCTCCAGATTAAAAAAATTCTGAATATTGAAGAGTACAGGCCATAACTTGCTAGACTCATTGCTGAGGGACACATTTTAACACATCTTTCCATGAGAAGGTTGCACAATTTAATAATCAGATGTAATTTATACCTCCTATATAAATGCACCTCACTTATAATTTACTTCTTTCATGACTCCTTTACTCATGTAGTATCTAAATTCTTTAAATCTGTATTTGGTTCTGTATAAAAAAAAATGAAATCAAGATAAATTGTGCCCACTGAATTACCTTTGACCTGCAAACCAATAATTATATCAGAAAAGACTAGTACATTTGTCTGAAATAATCTATTTTATTTCAAGACTTTACATTGTTTATCATTAACTCAAGCTTGCATATGACACAATCAGACTGGATCTGAATAGGGACTTGGAATGGTTAGCGCATTAGGAAAAGTAATTGTCCCTGTTTACACATTCTTACTTTCTAATCAACTGTTGTGAATTGGCCTCATCTACCCTAACTGAATTAACTTTGTTAGCACTGCCTTGCCCATTGTAATGTTTCTCACCTATACCTCCTTATGTTTCTGCTGAGTGGATTGCAGCTAGTTTCGTTCAACATCTTCATTAATGATCTGGATGATGAGATAGATTGCATGCTCAGTAAGTTTGTGGATGACACCAAACTTGGGGGAAGATAGATAAACTGAACGATAGTGATAGGATTCAGGGAGACCTAGACAAATTGGAGTATTGGGCCAAATGAAATCTCCTGAGATTCAAAAAGGACAAGTGCAAAGTCCTGCACTTAAGAAGGAAAAATTTCATGGACTGCTACAGGCTGGGGACTGATTAGATAAGCAGCAGCTCTGTAGAAGAGGATCTGGGAGTTATAGTGGACAGGAAACTGGATTTGAGTCAACAGTGTGCCCTTGTTGCCAAAAAGACCAGTGGCATATTGGGCTGCATCAGTAGGAGTGCTGCCAGTAGATCGAGGGATGTGATTATTCCCCTGTATTTGGCACTGGTGAGGCTGCATCTGGAATACTGTATCCAGTTTTGGGCTCCCCACTACAAAAAAAAAAAAAAAAGATCTGGACAAATTAGAAAGAGTCCAATGGAGGGCACTGAAAATGATTAAGGGGCTGAAGCACATGATTTACAAGGAGAGACTGAAGGAATTAGGCTTCTTTAGTTTGCAGAAGAGAAGACTGAGGGCAATTTGATAGTAAACTTCAGCTACTTGAATGGGTGCTCCAAGGAGGAGGGAGCTGGGTTGTTCTCATGGTGACAGAGAACAGAACAAGGAGCAATGGTTTCAAGTTGCTGCTGGAGAGGTCTAGGTTAGGTATTAGGAAAAACTTTCTCATTAGGAGGTTGGCGAAGCACTGGGCTATGTAGGAAGCTGGCAGAATCTCCATTTTTGGAGACTTTTAAAGGTCTTTTTAGACAAAACTCTGGCTGGGATGATTTAGTGGGAGTAGTCCCGCTTTTAGCAGGGGGTTGGACTAGATGACCTCATGAATCATAGAATCCTAGGATTGGAAGGGACCTCATAGGTCATCTAGTCCAACCCCCTGCCAGAGGCAGGACCACTCCCACTTAAACCATCCCAGTCAGGGTTTTGTCCAGCCGGGCCTTAAACACCTCCAAAGATGGAGACTCCACCACCTCCCTCGGCAGCTCATTCCCAGACTTCACCACTCTCCTAGTAAAAAAGTTTTTTCTAATATCCAGCCTCGACCTCCCCAACCGCAACTTGAGACCATTGCTCCTCGTTCTGTCCTCCGTTACTACCGAGAACAGTTGAGCTCCATCTTCCTTAGAGCATCCCTTCAAGTAGTTGAAGGTTGCTATCAAATCCCCCCTCAAACTTCTCTTCTGCAGACTAAATAAGCCTAATGCTTTCAGTCTATCCTCATAGGGCTTGTGCTCCAGCCCTTTAATCATTTTGGTTGCCCTCCTCTGAACTCTCTCTAGCATGTCCCTGTCCTTTTTGTAGTGGGGAGCCCAAAACTGAACACAGTATTCCAGATGTGGCCTCACCAGTGCAGAAGAGGGGAATGATCACATCCCTTGATCTGCTGGTAATACTTCTTTTGATGCAGCCCAGTATGCCATTGGCCTTTTTGGCAGCAAGAGCACACTGCTGACTCATATCCAGCTTCCCATCCACCATGACCCCCAGGTCCTTTTCTACACTGCTGCTACTTAGCTGAATGTTTCCCAGCCTGTAGCGGTGCATGGGGTTTTTTTGTCCCAAATGCAGGATTTTACACTTATCCTTATTGAATCTCATAAGATTTCTATTGGCCCACTGTTCCAATTTATCTAGGTCTCCCTGAATCCTGTCCTTGCCCTCCAACGTGTCTACTGGGCCTCCCAGCTTGGTGTCATCTGCAAACTTACTGAGAGTGCAGCCTATTCCATCATCCAGATCATTGATGAAAATGTTGAACAGAACCGGCCCCAGGACCGACCCCTGGGGCACCGCACTCGTGACTGGTTGCCAGCTAGACATGGAACCATTGATTCCTACACGCTGAAACCGTTGATCTAGCCAGTTCTCTATCCACCTTATAGTCCACCTATCCAACCCATAATTCCTTAATTTGCCAATGAGAATGCTGTGGGAAACTGTATCAAAAGCCTTGCTAAAATCAAGGTATAGCACATCAATGGTGCTTCCCGCATCCAGAAAACCAGTCATCTGCTCATAGAAGGAAATGAGATTGGTCAGGCATGATTTACCCTTGATAAATCCATGCTGACTGTTCCTGATCACTTTATTTTCCTCTAAGTGTGTGAGGATGGATTCTTTGAGAATCTGCTCCATAATTTTTCCAGGGATTGAGGTGAGGCTGACTGGTCTGTAATTCCCTGGATCCTCCTTTTTCCCTTTCTTGAAAATAGGCACTACATTTGCTTTTTTCCAGTCCTCTGGCACCTCCCCCATTCTCCATGAGTTTTGAAAGATAACGGCCAGCGGTGCGGCTATTTTATCGGCCAATTCCCTCAGCACCCTTGGATGCAGTTCGTCCGGCCCCATGGACTTGTGCACTTGCAGCTTCTTTAAGCAGTCCCTAACCTGACCTTCCGTCACCAAGGGCCTCTCTTCTTCTCTCCCATCTGCCACACCCATGGTAGTGCGCTGGGAGCTGACCCTGCCTGTGAAAACTGAAGAAAAAAATGCATTGAGCACTTCAGCTTTTTCCTCATCCTCTGTCACAAGGATGCCTGCCCTATTCAGCAAGGGGCCTACACCATCCCTGATCCTCTTTTTGTTACTAATATACTTGTAGAACCCCTTCTTGTTATCTTTTACATGCCTCGCTAGGTGCAGCTCCATTTGTCCTTTGGCCTTTCTGATTTTATCCCTGCAGTCCCTAGCAATATCTTTATATGCCTTTTTGGACATCTGACCAAGCTTCCACTTCCTGTAAGCTTCCTTTTTATGTTTAAGCTCAGAGCAGAGTTCTCTGCTAAGCCATTCTGGCTGCCTCACATGTTTGTTCTTTCTCCTAATTGGAATGGCAACTTCCTGTGCCCTTAGCAGGGTTTTTTTTAAATATAGCCAACTCTCTTGGACTCCTTTCCCCTTCAGATTAGCTTCCCAAGGGATCCTGCCCATCAGTTCCCTGAGGGAGCCAAAATCTGCTTTTTTGAAGTCCAGGGTTTTTGTTTTGCTTCTTTCCTTCCTTCCTTTGATCAACATCCTGAACTCAACCATGTCATGGTCACTACTGCCTAGCTTGCCATTTACCTCTACGTCCCTGATCAATTCTTCCCTGTTTGTGAGCAGCAAGTCGAGCAGTGCAAGGCTCCTAGTTGGTTCCTCTAGCATTTGTACTAGAAAGTTGTCCCCAACACTCTCTAAAAATCTCCTGGATTGCCCATGCACTGCTGTATTGGCCTCCCAGCAGATGTCCCTTCCAGCCCTAATGTTCTATGATTTTTTAAAAATTTAAGACATTGTTAGTTTTCAAGGTGCCACAGGACTCTTGTTGTTTTTGCTATACTTATCAAGGTTCTTGAGCATTACTTTATATCCAAAATAATTATTTATTTTTCATTTTTAGCACAGAAGCAGTACATAGACTCATTCAAGATACACGGACAAAAAGATGTATCAAGTTGTTCAGTCTGTCTCCCTGCCAGTAGATCTGCTCCCTATGTTCATACATTTTCTGGCCTGCATTTTCCAAAGTATCAAGTGATTTTATGGTACTTGTATTCTGGATACTTCAATAGAGACATAAAAGCAGTTGGATTTTCAGAGGGTGGCTGCTCAGCACATTCTTAAAAAAATCAAGCATTTTAAGGTGTCTCAGGTTAGGTACACACAATTACTAGTCACATTTGAAAATGTAAGCATTTAGATTTTCTTCTGTCTAGTCT
The DNA here is from genome assembly GCA_007922195.1 of Podocnemis expansa. NCBI lineage: Eukaryota > Metazoa > Chordata > Testudines > Podocnemididae > Podocnemis > Podocnemis expansa. The sequence continues at coordinate 11,254,910 of ML682034.1, forward strand.
AATTTTGAATGTCCAAATGCTGGCTCTTTTCCCTTGGGAAACTATTCTAAAGACTACCATAGCTCATGGGGAGGACGAATTTCCCCCCAATATATAGCTAGATTTTCCCTTTTTTAATTGCATGCTACCACTGCTACTTATCCTCTCCTGTCCCAACATAAGTAATTACTCTCCTCTCTCTCTACTGTTTATGCCCTTCAGGTGAAGACTGTAATGTTCCATAGTCAGCTTTTGTTGTTTCTGAGCTAATCTAGCTGCACCTTTAGGTTCTATAAGATTGTTCAGAAGCCAGTGTTTTCAGTCACCAAGTCATATTTGTTGCCCTTTGAAGTCACTGTGAGTCTTTCGATTCATTTCAGTGGACTTTGGATCAGGCCAGTTTTTTTTAATATCTGTCTGAACCTGAGCACAGTATTTCAGATGTGATCACAACAGAGTTGTGTGATATAATGCCTCTGCAGTCCTAAAATACACTGGGCTTCCCCCCCCCAAAATCATGTTGCAAACTCATGCTTAATTTGCTGTGGTGTAATCTATCATCTGTAGAGTGCTTTGAGACTTAATTCTGCTGTGCCTCTCACTCTGTATATTTCAGATCGTTTATTCCCCAGCTGTGTTTCAAATTAAATCTAACTTTGTTTTCTGTCCATTTTGCTAATCTGCCTGGGCTCTGTTACGTTATTTCTTTCTCCTCAGTATGTGTAGCTCATTTTGGTTTTCAGTAATCTGCACATGTACTTAACTTGCTGCACACTTCTAGGATAGGGCCTAATGCTGATCCCTGAGGCATCCCAACTTGTGCTACATGCTAATAGCTTTGAACAAAGGAACTACCATGACAGAGATGAGCTTTGTAAACCCAAATCAGCTCTCAACATGGTATTTTTAATGGTCCTTTTAAACAATAGAAGACAATTGGGTGAAGGGAATCCTCAGAGCTCCTCAGGAAATTAAAGCTCTTGCTGAGAATCTTTTGTATCACCCTGGTCTTATTACTGAGCTTCTCTATTTGCCTTTCAGGCATCTTACAACTTCAGTCACAAGCCTGTCAGTAAAGTTTGTTCAATTTCTCACCATCACATCCATCTATTCAATGACATGTTGAAATCCCCTACTAAATCCCCTAAAGGCATAACCAGCCTAAAGAATGAAAATCTTAGGGCTTGTCTACACACAGTTATACCAGTTAAACTGAAAGTGTGTAATTTTCAGTCTGTTTGGTTAAACAGGTGCAAAAGGTTGTGTGGACTCGTTTATGGAGACATTCTGACTTAGTGGACTGGGTCTTAGGCTGCACACTTAGGTTATTTTCCTGGCTCTGCCTCTGATCTTCTGGGCAAGTTACTTCACAGCTCTGTACTTTGGGATTTATGAATGAAAGATGCTACATAACAGCAATGCATTATTAATAATAATTTATTAATTTGATTTGAGCCAGCTTTAATTTGGTTTTGTTTAAGTTTACAACACAAAAAATCATTTTTAAGCTGAAATAAGAGTGAACTCACTGGAGTTTGCTCTGGTTTACCTAAACCAGTTTAATTAAAACATGCAAGTTTGCATTTCGACCAGGCTTTAATCTGATTATTCATTGTTCTCTTTTTCTGCATATACTACACCCTGGGAATTTTGATCACTTATTACCAGAGTTCTGAATTACTTCAGATTCCCTATTGTGTTTATTTAGATCAAATCCACTTTTGACTCACACCCTGTACTGCTGACTTTTTAAAACAATCAAATATAAATAAAACTTCTCTAAGACCAGTAGTTTGGTACATCAGTTTCTCTAAAGTGTGTCAGCCTTGAATATAGAATCATTTTGAAAGATGCATCTTACTAATATCAGCGTGCCTGATTGTCCATTGTTTTCCTGCTTGCATAGTCATTTATGACGGGGCAAACAGGGAATAAAATGCTACTAATTGTAGCATTTAATATCTGTTGGGCATGTGCCCTGTATCATTCTTTCTGTGGACAAATTAATATGTGATCATGTAAGTTAAAAAGTGTATCATAATGCAGATGCAACAGGGCCTAATTAATTTGATATGTTGTAACTTCCGAATCCTTGATTTTTCAACTTTAACATTCAAAGTGTTTGACAAAGTGGGATTTTGTCCCACGAAAGCACATGTGATAAATAAATTTGTTAGTCTCTAAATGTACCGCAGGAATCCTTGTTTGTTTTAGCAGAGAGCTTTTGTATGTAATAAATTATTTCCTCTAGCTATAACCAAGACTTTTCTAAATTCTGGTGGAATCAACAACGTATTACATATGCTTGCCAAGTATAATCCAGTTTTAAGCATCCACCTCTGTCTTTCTCTCCTTTAGGTTTGACCCAGGGTGCACTAGAAGAAGCAGAAAAGCCATGAAAATCTGAAGAGGATCCTCAGGAGAATTTTTCTGTCTGATGTCAAATGCATTTACAATGCAGCAGTACCAGTTCATCACTCTGTTCTAAATGGACCCTTCAGCAGGAAAAGGTCTCACTAATTGTACAAAACAGTTTTATTTGCACCAAATTGATTAGATCTTGCCAACTACTAGTCTTAGCATCCAGTCTGTGGATACAGTCTAACCACTTATCAAACTGTTGTAGCAAATGTTAGTTAATCTGCAATATCAGCCTGTCATAAAGATCCTGTTGACTGATCAAAGACTGTTTACACACAGTTAAAAGCAACCTTTGTTTCATGGGATATTTTATCTGATTTGAAGATATTCTGTTCTCTCTCTCTTTCCCTTTAAGATTGCATTACCATGTTCCCATAATGTCATAGTTTGGACAAAAGATAGTCATCTCTTTCCCTCCTCTGCTAACCAATCACAATTTCCACACAGCTGAATTCAGCACCAGGAGGAAAGCAGGTAATCCACCAAAGCTTCTTTGTCTCCCTTCATCCCTGATTGATACTTCCACACTCAAGAGAAGCAGCGTAAAATACGGTCATAGCAAGGCCACAATGTCTCCTTCTTTTCTCCTATTATATAAGTAATATGAGGAAAAGTTTTCATTGTCAATACCATAAGCACACTGCCTCATAGATGATCTTCTTATCTTTTTTACTGACACATTAAATGTGGTGACACATGTTATTCTTATGAATCAGTTATTTGGGTGATTGAGAGTGCCTTAATTTTTGTGAACCTAATTTGACACAATTCAGATGGAGTCTGATTTCAAAATGTTGAAGCCTTTTGAAAAGCAGGTCCTGTCAAGATGTCTACAATGGGACACTCTAAAATGCAGGTATCCAAAATCACCTTTGAAAATCTTGGTTTAGGTTTTTGATAGGACAGGCATATAGATGAGTTATTGAGAATAATGTGGATGCAGTGTCAATATAAAGACGTACGGAAAAGTCTGAAAATAATTGAGGCCTGGCTCCAAGTGAATAAAATATGCAACTAACCTCTACTTCTTTTTGGTTTGGCCTCATGGTGGATCACACAGAATTACAAATTCCAGCCTCTTTGACAGCATATATTAAATGAATTATTGGTCTCAGTTTATCTGCTGATAGACAAGTGTACACATTGCAAAAGCTGCCATCAAACTTGGCACCTTGTTTCAGCAGAGGCAGCAGAGACTTGGGCAGGGTAGAGTTCGCTGTTCTAACTTCTCGCTGATAGGAGAGATCCCTCCAACTCACTCTGAAACCTCATAGCAGGGGTAACGATTGCAAATGTATACTCCCATCTGTGCTCTGTCTGTTCTCTGGAGAAAGAGTGAGCTTTGTTCTTCAGGACTTCCAATCCGGTAACGTTCATAAGCCCTAAATCTACTTTCAACCCTTTCCCCTTATCTCACCCTCCAAAAAATCATTTCATCTATCCTGTACCAATTGAGCATTGCCAGTTAGCCCCCCCAAGCATATTCCTTGTGGTGCTGCTCTAACATGATTATGAGTAAAGTTTGGTTCCAAATGGCAGACGTGTTAGTCTAGTTCAGCAAAAAAAGCAAGGAGTCCTGTGACACTTCAAGACTAACATTTATTTATTGCATGAGCTTTTGTGGGAGAAACGAAGTGGGATTTTTTTTTTATTCATGCAATGAATAAATCTGTTAGTCTTGAAGTGCCATAGGACTCCTTCCCCTCACCCCCCAGTAAAGTTTGTATCAATGAAGTGGTCTTTTTAGCAGACTTTTTCAAGGGAGCCAAGCAGGCCCTGGAGCTGGAGTTAATCTCCAGGGCTTCCATCCAGATGGCCCCTGTACCAGGGCAGATCTCAGGGAACTGCAGATAATGGGGGCTAAAAACTCCTTGGGGGAGCAAATTCCATCTTTCCTGTCATCATCTTCTCTCTCTATCTCTCCCATATGTTTTCCCCCAGGAGAGCAGTGTCTGACCCATTGTAAGTAGACTCTGTCCTTCTACTCAAATTGCGCAATAAAATAATCTCCTGTAGTCTCCATCCACACCCCAGTGACCAAAGAAAATCCATGGGGAACTAATCAGTCACTTTAGCTATTGGGCTTAAACTTTAACCACAGATCTCAAATCTTCTTTTATGCTCTTTCACTGGCTGCTAGGTAACCTAGATAAATCAGTTGCAATTGTTATTAAAAATCGCTTCACAGTACCGTGGAAGAGCCATCACACTGTAAAATACTGAAGCAGAGAGTCCTGTACTGTTATACAGTATGTGTGGAAAAGAAAACTATAATACTTTTAATGGGGCATGTTACACTGTAGTAATGATCATTATCAGGTGTGATCCAACCCCCAAAACTGTCATTTACTTCAGTGGGAGTTTGGGATAAGAAATGAGTAGTTGTTCAGGTCAGTTATGTTAAATGCTTCTATTTATGTTGCATTTATTTTACAACAGTGAAACACGTTTGCATGGCTGTTGCTTCTGTTTCCCTATATTATTCCATATTCTGGGTGGGGAAATTTCTCTGGAAGGTCAACTCAGAACACTGTTGAAGGGAAAATAACTTGTAATAAAAGAGAGACAATTGTGCATAATAGTATTTTATGGTCTGTTTATAATGTGATCAATTTTGCCAGTCAGTAGTATCATCAGGATTTAAAGCAGAGACGTTTGCACTGGGTACAAAAACCATTTGTTTTTCTGTGACCAAATAATCCAGGTAATTCAGAGGAAATAAATCACTGCAATTTTATGGTTTATAGAACAGTGCAAGGGGAAATAGTATGAAGACGCTCTCAGCAGTGCTCAGAGCTGGTTATGAATTCTTTTAAAAATCTGATCTTTGTGGCTAGAAAAAAAATCAAGGCCAAATTATAAAACATTAAAAAAAATTACTCAAGCCAAAAATATAAAGGGAACATGACTAATTTCAGGGGACCAAATGTTAGTTTTCAACATTTATGTTTCTAAGGCAAAGAAAGATGGGCTGACTTTTTCATTCTATAATGTGCAGAACTTTGCATCAATACTCTGTCGGTTCTCTTGCTAGTAAGAACACATTATTTCAAAAGGAGGTTGGGATGTAAATGCAGTTTGATTATCTAGAATCCTAGTTATTTATACTATAAAAGGAGCACTCATCAAAAAATTCTTATTTTTATTCTACCAAACTTTAATATATGCAGTGTCTATGCTTAATCAAGTTATTTGAAGAGAATGTTATATTTTTATGTGTTTGTTAGAGAAAAATAAAGTTTGAACAATTTTATTAAAATCAATTTGAGGCATATCTCCAAATGTAGAAAGACTGAATGCATTGTGACATTTTAAAACCGTTGTATCAATACCAACTGAAAATACCAATTATTTTTATTGTACATCGCTATGGTACTTTTACATGCATTTTCTAAGATAAATTATAATATGAAGTGAAGCATACGTTTGCTTTTTGTTAAACAGTTGCATGTTTTGTAAAATTTATTTGCAGAATGATATTTGTACAAGGGCTTTTTCTTCCTTTTGCTTGTCTTTTCATTTTCTGAACAACACACTACCAGGATTACTTATCTATTGATCAAAATCCAGTTGAATTTCTGAGCGTTTGGGCTCAATTAATCCATTGCGGTTTGAATACAATCCTGAATTCAAACCAACAGACTTTTACAGTTTGCCTATCCCCACATTGATTCTTCTGTTCCAATAATATTCAAGACAAGGAATAACACCATTTCTATATTTTCAAGGAACCAGATTTCACTTTAATAATAGTTTGTATTTTCTCCTCTTTAACATTTCCTGTACAATCTGTTTCTTATACTGCATATGAAAAGTAAATTACTGCCATGAAATTAGGGATGTTGAGCAGAGATTGTAATTGCTATGTGGAATGCTTTCAGTAGAAAAAAAAATTAGTCTATGCATCATGTTGAATAAATATCTTTCCTTATCAGAACATCCTGTTTACAACAGCTTTATTTAAAAAAAAATAATAATAAAAAAAAAACTGCAAAGGTATTTGCACATAAATGATATAGTTGTGGTGCCAAATTTCTCTTACTGCTTTGTGTGAAGTTAGAATTAAGTTTGCTCTGGCTTTGTATTCAATTACTTTTTGACCCCAACCTTCTATACACTGACTATGTAGCACAGCATACTTTCAATATTTATACGTAGTTTTCATATGCACTCAGTAGTTCACTTAATGCCTTTCAGCCCTAGAGATTCTTAATTTTGCAAAGCATGGATCATGTATCTTCATATGAAGTATAGTATGACAAGATCACTAAGTGCTCTCAATTCCTATGGGAAGCAGTGAAATAGTCAGGGTGCTTTGCATCTCACAAAAGGCAGGATTGGGCATAAGATTATCACATGCGATCCAAAGCTGTCCCATCTTCAAATGCATCCCTTTTATGAAAATTGGCTGTTCTGATATTTCTGTGGATCATGAATTAAAGACAGGATGGACATTCTTGCCAGTTTAAACTAGATAAATCCTTGCAGTCCCTGTGGTTCTGTGATTCTATGATTCATATAAACAGGGCTGTCCTTCGGGTAGGGCGAGGGGGCAGCAGCCCAGGGCCCTGCGTTTTGGGGGACCCATGGGGCTGGCTGGAGGAAGGATCAGGCCCAGCGAGGCAGGATTTGGCCCAGCAACACGCGGGACGCAGTGTCTGCAGGATCAGGCCTGTGCTGCAGCCGGAGTGGGGAAGAGGAACAGCATCATCATCCCCCCCTACCACCACGTGAGCTGCTTTTGGCTCTGTGTCAGAGCAGCAAGGAGGTAGCGGGAGGCAGTGTGGTGCCCTTATCACTACCCCCCCCCCCCCCCCACACTGTCCCCCCCCCCTTCCCCTCTACTCGGGCACAGAGCCGAAAGCAGCGCACATGGGGGTGGGGGCACAACTGGCAGCGCTGAATTGAGCCGCCTCTTTTTGCTGGCTCGCCCAGTCCCCAGCATGGGACTGCTGGCGCAGGGGCCTGCCTCCCCTTGGGCCAGCCAGCACTGCCCCACAGTGCCAGGGGTTTAGTGGGGGCCCCGCACCCTCCCCCAGGGATGGCCTTGCATGTAAAGGGTGAAAAACATGGTTAGATTTAGAGGCTGAAAGCACTTCTCTACTTGATCTTCCTCTATATTGCAAGTTCTTGCAATTTTATGCAATAAAACAATGGCAGAAACTGCTGTACAAACTCCCTAACTCCCCATTTGCTAAGATGAAAGGAAGTTTAGCATCTGACGTATCAAACACAAGATCAGAAATAAAGTTCTGATGGATGATTTATTTTATGATTTTGGTTTATTTGCTTTGTTGATGTCTTGTGTGCTCATATGTCTTAACTGTGACTAACAGATCACAGCACAGATTTCTAGCAGTTTTATTATTATTAGTATAGAACAAGTAATTTAATTAGTTGAAGGGTGGAAGCATAACATAGTTAAGTGATTTTACTTTAAAACATCTGACGAATTGGGATTTTTCTCCCACAAAAGCTCATGGATAAATAAATTTGTTAGTCTTTTAAGTACCTCTAGACTTCTTGTCTGTTTTGCTGAATTAGACTGACACGGCTACCCCTTTGTACCTGACCAGCCAATAGCACACATAATCAGAACAAAAGGTATATCTTTGATTCCTTTAGTTGAATAAAGTATCAATCAGTACCCCAGCTAGGTAGCTTACATGGGTTGTGTTTTGTAAACAATCATCTGCACTCATTAGTCCTGTTTAGGAAACATTCAATTTTTTTAGTCTGTTTCTGACAATGAATTAAAATCTCTTAATAAACATGGTTAGCTGTGGAATTTTCCTCCAGACTCTCATCTTGCCAAAAACAAGTGCTATGAATGTACAAAGAAAGATTTTACCGTGAAAATGTTGCAATAGAGAATTGCTGAGGGGCTCTGCAAAAATATATTGTATCTGTTCCAGACTAAGTCTTAAACACTACAGAAAAGGGGGCAGTCTAATAAGTTAAATTCACTTTACAATACGAATTGTAAGTTTCCCATTTTCAAGTGTCTGATGAAGTTTGATTTTCTCCCACAAAAGCTCATATGATAAATAAATTTGTTAGTCTTTTAAGTGCCATCAGAGTCCTTGTTTGACTGGCTGATCGGTGAGCCTGGGAGGAGGACATTGATACTGAGCCACCACTGCAAACTGAGTAAGAGCCCAATCCTAACTCTGCTAAATCCACGTAAGTATTTTTTCATTGATTTTGATGGGTGTGGGATCAGGCCCCAACTCTTCTTTCATTGGTGGTGAATGTCACAACAGCACAGCTATAAATAAATGAATATTAGTCCTACTTATATTTTGACATAAGTAATGAGAATCACTCAAAAGTGCAGCACTCCCTAGTAAAATTCATAAGACTAGGATGTCAAGGAAGCCAGTAGGAATTTATTATTATGCATCATTAGGCAATCACTTCATTCTACCCCAGAAGGGGCTGCAGCTCAACAGTGAGGAAGGTTATGTTTTGCATAGTACCTATTAGCCTGAAAAATTCCAAAGCCTGGTATAATTTATAATGTGTAGGAGTTATTTTACTCACCGTTGGAAACGGTGTCACTTCCAGGATGAACATGACATCCATTGAACAGCAACAGCATCACTATCCAATAACTTAGGACAAGTGAAGAATATCTTCGTCTAAAAGTGGGAGGAATGTGTTTGCGGCTGGAAGGTTTGGTGAGCAGAATGCAACTGACCCATTTAGAATTTGTCTGATGCCTCCTATTCTAAAGATTGCCATGGTTATGCTAAAGAAACACACCCATTATTAGTGCCTCAATTTCACTGGCACAATGCCATCATGTACATTGGTTTGTACACAACCCAGTGGGAAGCATGCCACTTATAGAATGGACCCACAGCATCCCTGCCTAAAATGCCCTGGCTTTTCCTGAGTGGTCTTTCATCCACGTACTGGTTGAGACTAATCCTACATAGTTTGCCATTTCTGTTGATAGCATAGCTCCTGGTGGTGTGGCAAAATTTACAATGTCTTTTGGAACTTCCAAAATGAAATAAATCTCAAATTATCATTATTATTATTATTCTATTCATTTACTTGCATTCCTTAACAGTTGTAACGTTTTAGCTGGGGGATATATTGAGAGGTTGGTCGATTAATGATGTTAATCCATTTCATTAAGAAGTAAACACTCGATAATTAATAGTTACTCAACATGCCCACAATATCTTTTAACCATGGACAGAATCAATTGCCAGAGACATAAAGGGGATTATTGTAAGTATCCTTTCCCTGCTGGTACAGTAAGATGGAGACAGTTGGGATCCATAAATATCATTCTTATCAAGTAGAGGCTCTGTTTTTCCAGGAGCTTGAATGAAGTGTCTTTTCTCTGCTATGCTGTTAATTGTAAATGGGAACTCTTGCTGAAAACACAAAGATGCATGTGCTGTAACTGAATTCATAACACTACAAACAAGAAAAGTTTATCCCACCCCCAGTAACATATTTAATGTCTGTGCCTGGGAACTACCTCCTAGATATTTTGTTTACAGAGTGACAGAGACTGGGTGTTTCTCTTGTTTCTTAGAGGCTGCAGTTGCTCTGTGGCCATTATACAGTATGGTGTCTGTTGCCCTGGCAGATTCCCCAGTGGCTGACTCAAGGTAGTTTTGCTGTGCAGAAAGGAAAGGGGTGGGATTTGGACAAAGGTTTGATTTGCCCAGCTGCTTGAGATTGTATGAGTATTTGGCTCTAAGACTGTGAATGGAAGGGACAAGAAAAGGAGGGAGGGATGGGATGGGATGAGGCATCTTCTGAGGAGTACTATTACCTATTCATCATCTTGCAAGCCTATACCTTTCCCTTGGTAGCTGCTTCCTTGACTGTTGTCCTAGGCCAAAGCAGTGGGATGTTTCTCATCTGGACAAGGCAATGCTCCCAGAATTAGTATATGTGGAGGGGAATATAAATCAACAGCCTTCCTTGTCTTCAAGTTAGCTGAAGTGAGCAATAGGGGAAGACAAAAACTGAATGTCTTTGGGTACATCTACACTGGAGCCTTGAGTCAACTTAAGGAAGCTTACATTGACCTACAGGACACCCCCCCCAGCCACACTTGGTTTTTATTAAGCTGACTTATGCACTTTCTTAAGTCAACTTAATACCACCACCTTTTAAGCTCAATTTAATGCTCAAGTCAACCTTGTTAAGTTGACTTAAGCCAGTGTAGATGGGGAATAGCCCTTAATTGGCCTCTAGCCCCTTCCCAGAGTTCCTGGCCACAAGGAAGGGTCAACCTAGCACCTGTCAGTGTGGACGCTGGCAGTTGACAGGAGTTTTCAGTGTGGAAACTCTAAGCCAAAGTAACAAGGTTGACGTAAAGTTGACCTTCTTAAGTCGACTTAACAGAGCTTCCAGTGTAGACATACCCTCTGTGTGGTCAAAACAACTACACACATGCACATGCACACATATGCATGCATTTGCATGCACACGCACACACACATAAAGATATAATGTTCCCATAAAATAGTTTCAATAATTTACTGTCATAATTTTAGGCTCTCTTTTTTTTCACACCTACATCCACTCACCTTCCTGGTTTTGTATCACATCTATCAGAACAGAGCGACACTGGGCTCACAGAAAAAAAAGCAGGATCCTAATATAGTGTGGCAGGACTTCAGAAAACTCTTTTCTAACTTTTTGCCAGCAATCTGATATCGCTTACTAAATTCTTACTATAGATGAACTAAATTGACGATTAAAACAAACAAGGAGTCTTGTGGCACTTAAAGACTTTAAAAATTATTTATTTTATGAGCTTTCATGGGAGAAAAATCCCACTTCATCAGATTCTTTGAAGACGGGGGAACTTAATTAATTAATTAATTAAAATGGATTATTGTACTAATTATTTTTGTATATAAATTTTAAAAAAGAGGATGTATAGCTTCTTATTAGAGGAGACAATGAGTGTTTTTATGAAAATATACCCCTGAACTCTGGGGGGGGGGGGTTGTTTTTTTTTTTTGCTTTTTTACCAGCTCATCCAATTTGACTCATCTTTCCTCATATAGTTCAATTGTTAATCTGATAAAGGCATCAGATCTCTCAATGGCTTTCATTCTTTTAGTCTGGTCAGTCACATGTCTATAAACGGGATTTGCTTTTGCAATCATCTGACTAATGTTTAAAAGAAGTTTCCCATTGAACATAAAATGATGAATTCCCTGATCCACCAGTTTGTAGATATATTTTAAGACTGAAAGAAAGCAGTAGTTTAGCTTGTAGCAAAATGAAGATAGTGTTTTGGTTAAACGTGAGAAATACAATGTGGCTATTCTTCTCTCTGATGAATATCATTGCTTTCAGCGTCTGAAAAATAATAAATGGAAAACCAAATGCATTCTGAAATAGTACTTTTCTTTAAAGGGCTACTGCCCAAGTATGTCATCCAGCAAAGGAAAATTGGTAGCTGCATTGTTTTTTTGTAAAACAGCTGTGGAGACAGTGAAGTGATACCTTTTACTGGACTAAGTTAAAATTAGAGCTGAGCAAATAACTCCTAGCGAGTAACAGAGCTGATGAATTTAACCACTTTTTCTGCCTGAGAAGGCCAACACTTTTAAAACTAGCTGCTAATTCTGGGCTCCTCATAAACTGAATTCCCAGCTTGAGATACTTATTGAGAGAGCCTGATTTCCATGATGAGCACACTCTGATTTCATCTGGAATATTTTTGACAGCCAGGCCCTGAGTGTCTCATACAGGACATGCACAAATGGAGAAAGATCCAAAATTAGAGGACCCTTTGGCCCTCATTGTCAATTGTTCACAATGTTCTCAAGTCATTGAAATGATCTGCCGAATAATTTCTTCAGATAGTTCTGGCCACTACTCTTTGTTCACAAACAATTCATTTTCGGTATTCAATTATACACAACTTGAATTGTGTAGGTTCACTTTTTAGGTCACATGTCATTGTTCCTTTTCCCTAACTGGACCTGAGTAATTGAAAATCAAGTTTCCAATACAAACATTCTTGTTTACAACTTTCCTAATCCATTTTCCATGAATATACTCTGACATAGACTCAACGCCTGCAAAGATTTATGCATGCACATAATTTTAAACATGTGAGTAGTCCCTTTGAATTGAGTTAAGCATGTGCGTAAATCTTTGTAGGATTAGAGCCTATGATCTGATCCTGATCATTGCCTTTTAATTGCAGCTCTGGCTTTGTTTCTTTCTGTTTATTGCACTTGCTCATGTAAATCTTGGGGAGCTCCCACAATAACTGCATCTGGAGGACAGATCTTTTACAACCTCTAGTTTGTAGTTGCTTATAAGGCCAAACTCATTAGTGTCTTAAAGATGGGGTAAATTGTGCAACAGCTGTAAACTGATCAGAAAATTATTGTAAATGGCACTGTCGTATACAAGGCACAGATTCACCATCAGTGGGGATGGCAAAAAGGGGCTACTTACGCAAAAACGTGATGCAAAAGTAATTGTGGCAAGAAAAAAATTACTGGGGTGTGTAAAATAGAGCTGCGCTGTGCTGTGTCTTGCATGTTGCCTATTCGTTGTTCAGTTTTATAGGTCCAGATTGTTGTTGGTTCCTGATTCCTTGCAGAAGTTGAGGGTAAGTGATGCTGGTGTGAAGGTTCAGGGGACAAATCAGCAACTGGTATAAACTGTCATAGCTATTTTTGACGCCACGGGCTCTATGAGAGTTTACACCAGTTGGATCGCTGGTGACCAACTGTAGGCAGAAGTAGAATTTGGAGGACATGGGCCTTCATGTCTTTTGGCCTGGTGAGCTGTGGGCGTGCACATAGCACTTTATAAAAGGGTGAATCTCCCATTCCAAAATGTTGCAACCCCTTCCACCCCACCCCTCGAGGCAACAGCTGGCAGCCAGACACTGCCACAGTTCCTTCTGATTCATCCAGAACTCTCCAGGGACTCCTGCTGCTCTGTGACTCTCCCTGTCTGACATAAGGCAGCCATTGGTATAAAACCATATTTACTTATTTCACGTCCGCCTGTTAGTTACAGCACCAAGCATGCTGTCAGTGCTTAACAAATAATAATAATAAACACTAATGCCAGTTTATATCACAGCTGATGGTGGCCTTTTGCAGTCATTCACACAGCTCTCGAGCATGCTCCCCTGGGAATTGCTAGCTGTTATTACAAATTTTCTTTTCTGTGACTCAGATTAGTATAACACCACCATATTTGTGTCTAGCTCTGGCATCAGTGTCCAGATTAGCCGCATATGTGGCTAGTTCACTCTTTGTTCTGGGTCCACTATGACCCATATTTACAGAACTGACTCTTGATTTAGTTTTTAGCTGCTTAACCTGAGACAACTTGCATCTGATTGCCAGAAAGTGCTGAACACCCACAACTGCAAATTAAAGTAATAGAAATTATAATTGCTCAGCATCTCTGAAAATCAGGCCCATGGCAACTCAAGCTGGGCATCCAAAAATGGAAGGACCTATAATTAGGGGCCACTTTTAAAAAATTGGGCCTGGGTTAATTTATCTAGCCGTTTGGGGGAAGGAGGTCCTCTCTCTGCTGCATATCTACATCCATATTTCATTGCATTTCTTACAAGTCTGAACAATTATTTAATTTGCATCATATTTTTTTTGTCTGCATTGAGAGACTAAACTATAGTTTTCAGATACCTATTTTCATAGTCATTTCTTCTGTCTTTTCTTAATCCTTTTATGCACTTGGGCCAGCAACAGATATATTGCCTAAGACATCTGCATTTTTATCCCTCAAGTATCCTATGGAAATTGCTCTACGAACCATATAGCCTATTTTTAAATAAATGGCCACTTTTTGAAATCCTATAATTATGAAGCGGAGGGGTGATTGCTGTCCTTGGAATGCTTCAGAACTGCAGTAAAATTCCTGTCTTTTGGAAACTATACTCTCTATTCATCCTACTGGAAGTGATCCAAAAATGGGGTATCACATAGTTGCCAGTGGTAAGTACGCACTGAATGTTAGTTTGTGCGATGTGGTGCATGTACCGTCACTTCCCAGAATGTTATAAAAGTCAATTAGTTACCATTTGGAAGGAGATGAAACCTGGCATTTTGTGTCAAATGGTGAGATGCATAAAGATGTTTGCCAGGAAGTACAATTATGTTCATGTCAGTGTGCGGATGAAAACAGAAACAACCCTCTTCATATCTCCAAAATTCAGTGCTTGATAGTTTTATTTTATTTTATATTTTAAAACATAAAAATGAATGAAGAATAGATAAGGAATGAAGTATGAATTGCAAGTTCACATGCAGAATGCTGAGTGGAATTGGTAACATCCTGGGACCAAAGATCAGGAGCTGAATCCTGCAATCTGCTGATTACCTTTTGGAAAGTGCTTGATCACCCACATCTAAGTGAAGAAATAAGAGTTGTAGGCACCAAGCAACACTTTGTAAGAGATCCTAAAAAGGCAGAAGGATTGAGCTTCAGGAGATTTGGAATTCCAGATAGCTTCATGGAATTAAAGTAGCTTTGGGGTAGGTTCTCTTATTATATCTAACATATGGGTGAGGAATCCTTTTTTTTTTTTTTTTTTTTTTTTGCTTTGCATACGTTTCATGCAACCCTTGTCCTAAATCTCTAGCCCCTAGCTCAGGGGTTCTCAAACTTTTTTTGTGAAGACCTCTTTGCAAATATTTCACGCTGTGTTGATTCCTTCAAAACGTCTGAGAAACTGGGTTGGAGCCCACGAAAGCTTATGCCCAAAGAAACCTGTTAGTCTGTAACAGGGATCTCAAACACACAGCCCACACGCCGCATGCGGCCCCAAAGCTATTTGCTGTGGCCTGCAATGACATGATCATTACCGATATTTGCAATATCATTGTATGGAAAAGTTTCAGTGGTGCAGCCCTTGGGCTAACGTACTAATTCTCATGCGGCCCTCTACTAGTCCTCCTGCGGCCCTCATGGTGATTTGAGTTTGAGACTCCTGGTCTATAAGGTACCACAGGTCTCTCGTTGTTTTTCCCCCCAAAACTGATATCCTCCCCCCAGATCATGCCATGTCACCCTTATTGGTATGCATGGTGTCTGACAGCTCACAGGCATGAGCCTTTGCCCAGCCCCAAACCAGTTTGAGATCTCCTGTCCTAGATCTCTAAATCTGTGTTTCCCAACCAGTGTGTCATGGCACAGAGCTGTGCTGTCATGTGTGCCACAAAATTTTTTGAAAAACTACTCAAAGAGCTCTGGATTGGCTCATTGGCTCATGAATATTCATAAGTTCATTTAGAAACTGCATGGTGGTGTGCCTCAAATTAATTAAGAATAGCAAGGTGTGCCACCACAGAGAAAATGTTGGGAACCACTGTTCTAAATTGTTGTGCATCTGACTTTCAATAACTTTTCCTTCCACTGTTATACTGTATTTTGCACTTTTTAGTGTGTGTAATTTTCATGCTTATAAAGGAAATGTGAACCAGCCAGGTAAGACACTGAACTATATGAACTGGGTGACTTCTGTTCTGTCCATGGCCACTGTTGACTTGCTGTGTGACATTGTCTGCCTCAGGCTTGAGGTCTAAACCTACAGATTTTCAGGTCTACTAAGGACTTAAACCACAAACTGATATCAGTGAGGGCTTAAGAGATTCTGTCAAAGTTTCAGAGTAACTGTATCTGTATTTCCCTGTCTGTGATCTGCTCCGGGAGAGGTGAGACAGGTCTCAGGTCGCCAGCTATCACCTGTTGTCCAGAAGGGACTCTTGTCCCACTCTTTTCTGACAAGGGATTTTTAGGCTGCAGAGCCCCTGCCATCTACTGTGATATCCTCAGCAAACCAGTTGGCCTAACTGCCAGGTCTGTGCATTGCTTTCTCTCAGAGGACCAGTGGTTAAAGTATAATTTGGTGGGCCCTGGAGGTGGGGGTGTTGAAGGGGTGGCTGGTGCAAGAGATGGGGGCAGTGAAGGGGTGGATGGTGGCAGGAGGGGTGGGTGGTGGCAGGAGGTAAGCGTGGTGAAGGGGGGGCAAGGGCAGGAGGTGGGGCAGAGAAGGGTTGCAGCAGGGGAGTAGGGGGGCTGGGGCTATACATGAAGGGGACACTGGGCCACTTGCCCAGCCAGTGTCTCTTTGTGGCCATGGGGAGCTGGGGGGACCTCTGATTGGGACTGGCCCAGCAGGAGAGAGTCTGCCCTGAGGCTTCCTGCACCAGCCCTGGCCCCAACCCCAGACCACGTTGCTGCAGAGCCGGAGCAGCCTGGGCCCTGTGCTCCCGGCTCTGGCAGCTGCTGCAGGCCTGGCTCCTGCTCCTCCTCCAGGCCAGGTCTGCCTCTGGGGCCCTTTACTTGGCTGCTGGAGCAGAGCGGCCACTCCATGGGCTGCTCCTCCCGCCCTAAGCATCCTTAGGGTGGAAGTGTTAAAAGCTCCCAGGCTGGAAGATTTTAAAACTTTGCAGGGCCAGTAAGCCTGAACGCTGCATTCTGGCTCAATTTTCTATTTTTAGGGGCCCCGGAACTCTGGCACCCTAAAAATGGTGGCCCCTGAAACAGTGTTCTGGTATGTTCTGGCTTACTTTAACCCCTGCAGAGGACAAGTGAAGTGTTTTTAGCAGTGAACTCACTGTTCCTTCAAGCAAGCACATTGATTCATAGGGCATTATAGAGAAAACACACACATACACATATAAAAACAAGCAAACAGATTTAAAGTCACTCTAAACATACCAGAGTAGATCATCCATCTTCCACAAGGGGAATCTGATATTCCTTCCAACCCTTCTACAGGAATCAGGACCCTGTCATGTTCATTTGCTGAATCAAAAATGAAGGCGCTGTGCCAGCCCAAGCTGACCCTTTTCTACCTAAAGTCCTTTTTTTGGTCTCCTAGTTTCTGGAAAAACCTAGCTTGAACCACTTCAGGCCTAACACCTATCTAGAGCTTCTAACTCACTTGAATCATCTCACCCCTTTCAGCTTCTATAGATGCTAAACAAGTTCATACATTTAATACAATGGACCCAAAGACACTATGTGGAGTTGCAATGTCTGTCACTCTTGATACCTTGAAAAATCAGGCCCTAGTTGCCTGAGATTGAGCACCCACAACATGACACCCAAATTCAGTGGGCTGGTCTGAATGTTGACCATAACCTCTGTGTGCCGGTGTGAAATTTGTAGGTTCTCACACTACAGCTCTGATCCAGCAACCACTTACATTAATACTTTTCTACACATGATGCAAATGGGCCTACTCATTTGTGTAGAGTTATCCAGGTGTGTAACAGTGTGCAGGATTGTGGCCTAAATTATTTTTAGCTAGCCGGGTGGACAGTTTTTAAAGTATTTCCAATGTAAAGAACCTTTTGCTTAAAAGTAGATGTTATTTATTATTAAAATTACCATAACTATACAAATTAGAGTAGGTCTATATAGGATGCTCTGGATTTGATCAAAAAGTATTAGCACCAAAGTCTGACAGAACTTTAAGCCATGGTCTGAAAAGTAGTTTTGTGATTATTATTCTGAAATCATATTTCATTTAAATCTGAATTCACTTCTGAAAAAGTACATCACTAAATAAACTGGTATACAAATCAGAGAATTTTGAAGTGCTTCCTATGAAGCTTTGACGTCTATATTTAAAGAGATCTGAAATAAATAGCACAGCCACATATCACATGTAAATATATATTTAAAAGGCTATAAAACCTTAAGCTTGTTAAAGTGTTTTCATCTGTCATAGGTAACAAATGTCACTTGCATTTAACCTATTTAATGTGTTACTAATTTTGCATTTTTCTTTATCTTTTTTCCCCATATTTTAAAATATATATTAATAGATTTGCCCTTAGAAAGGAATTCAGCGTTTGGGTCAAGACATCCTGAAGATCTCCTGTCTAGAAGGGTATTGCAAGACCTATTCCAGCAGTTAGTGATGTCTCACTTTGAACCTGACTGAGGAATGTTGCTGTAGAAAGGCAGTAAAGGCAAACCACATTGACTTTTGAAAGTATATTTCTCCCCTTCCACAGGTTATTATGTAGAAAGGGATGTGCTAGGCTTTGCTGAATAGTAGCAAAGGGAGTTGTATTTATCTATATTTCACTCTTCAATGTACATAACCATCAATTTCTAATTTTCGTTTTCTCAGACATGGTCCCAGCTCCACTCATGTATTGCATAAATCACAGCGAAGCAGTTCGAGATGGGAAAGACCAGTAGACCAACCTGTTCATCCCCCTATAAATGCATGGTATAGTCACTCAATAGGACACATCAGGACCTGACCTAAATCAAAGGGCAACAAGATTAGGGACTCGGGGTGACTGTAACAGTTTTCATTGTGTTTCTGGCACACAATTACATATACTATGCTAACTTTAAGGCAGTAGGCTGAATGCATCCAGCCTTCAAAGTCAGACGAGTTAAAACTTAGTATATCTTGAAAAAAAATCAAGAAAGCATTTTTTTTATCCATGTAGGAACAAAACATTGGCACATTTGTATTGAGCTGTTATAAATCTGTGGTTCAGGTTAATTGTGGAAGCAGCTCCCTCTTTGCTCTGTCTCATGTGGTTGCACACAGCTACCCAATGGCTCCCAACACTGCCATCTGCCAGCAATTCCAACACACAACAAGTTTATTTTTGTCTTGCTTTTTAATATCAGCACACTACATAACTTTTTATTATATGGCATTAAAATTAATCAGCCTTTTACTCCTGTGCTCATTTGGGTGCAAACTAGGAGATCAGTGTAAACTGAGTGTGAATGAGAAGAGCATCTGACCCAATATTTTATTATGGGGGCATCAGCTCACCTCAGAGTTTTTAAACCTTCAACTTTCAGTCAAGAAGACCATGCAGAAATATACTTTTACACAGGACCATGCAGAACTATTCTTTTACAGCTACTGTATGAATAAAAGAGGGATGTGAAAACAGACTTGAAAAAGATTGTGACTATTTCACTGGATATATTAAACTGTGGATGACTTCTTGGCAAGAACAAGAGCCACTGGCTTTCTGCAGTTGAAAAGGCTGCTGTTGCTAAGTTGCATCCTGAAAGGAGGGAAAACATCATGTCAGAATATAGTACTTGACATTTCTTATACAGCCGTGGTCTCCAAGCATGTGAGGAAGCTATCATCATTATACAAAGCTTCTATAATCTAAATTTCTTCCATCTTCCATACTGTAAAGTGTTTCTAGATTGTTCCTCTCCTATGTCATTCATTAGCTAATTTAATATCTGGGAAAATGCAGACTTCAGTCTGTCCTGCACTTTCAGAACAAAGAAGCACCTCCCTCAGGTCACTTACTGTGTGATTTCATTAACTTTTACCCTTTATCAGACCCACCAGATGTTCAAGGGTAAAACTAACACAAACACATGTAACTTACACAAAATACCTTTTATTATCCCTGGAAGACAAACTATTTACAGCAGCTAAGTAACAAAAAGAAATACAAACACAATCCAGCTTATTTTGTTTGTTTTGTCTGTAGCCTATTTAATGGCATCCGCTAGCACTTCTAGTTCAGATTGCATCAGCATTTCCCTTATCATACCCATTTTTCTGGGCTCTGTGAGTGAGATGTAAAAGGATAACTCTCTATTGTCTCCATATTGGAGTGAGTTCTCCCAGCCCTTCCACTTAATCAAAATAACTTTTCTAGTTTAAGGTTTTGCAGTGGGGGCGGGGTTGTATTTTTTAAATTTTTTTTCTCGTATTTGTATAATTAAAAAATGATAATGATTTCAACAATTAAATTTAGCAAGCAACCCAGCCCTCATGGGGTACAACTGCTTTTTGCAAAGGGGTAGCTGTGTTAGTCTAGTTCAGCAAAACAGACAAGGAGTCTGGTGGTACTTTTAAAAACCTAACAACTTTATCACATGAGATTTTGTGGGAGAAAAATTCCACTTTGTCAGATGCCTGAAGACTGCTTTTTGGTTTCCTGTAAAATTTAACTACATCAACTCAGATAGGTAACTTTAAGAAGTGTCTATACATTTCATGGACATTGAATGGTATTCATAAGGATTTAATACGCCATTATGCATTGTTTTAAATAAGATGCTGTGTAAACACTAGAAGGTTGTTCAAAAATGTCAGGCTGAAAAGTTATTTGATGATATTTACTAATATTCATTCAAGAAAATGGCACTGACAAAGGCCCTTTCAGGGCTAAGGTGTTGGTAGCATCTCCATTCCTGGTATCATTTAAATAGATTAGTTCATGTGTAATTGTCGAGCTTGATGTAGTTTTCAACAAACCATTGAGTATTCACAGGGTCTCATAAGAGTTTATTTCTCTGATTATTTTAAGAAAGTCGGAACTGTATCTGCAACTCTTCTTTTACATATTTAGGCCTTTCTCAAAGTTTATAACCTTTCTGTTTTAGAGACAAATAGTTATGCAAGAAGTTCTGTTTCTTCTATACAGTCTAAGGCTCTGACCCTAAAAACATTGACATATGCATTTAACTTGAAGCACATTAATAGTCCCACTGAAATTAATGCACCATTCATGTGGTAAGTTAGGAGTGTTAGGAAATTTTGTAGGGTTATAGACAGGATTAGTAGTACTCAGTCATGAAGACCTGGATGGCCACTTTGCCTTCTGGTGGAATCATAGAGAGAGTAACAGAGTCACAAAGATGCAGTGTGCATGGTTGGCACATATAGATGAACCCCCCACAAGGAAAATATCAAGAAAAAAAGTTGAAATCTATACCTTGGTTTTAGTGGTTAAAGACTACCTAATAATGTATTAGAATAACCTAATAAGAATTTCTTAAATAAGAATTGGACAGTCTGACAAATCAATAACTACAACTTAACAAGTAGCTATTGCCCTCCCATGTTAATCCTCATTAAAGCAAATAAAGTGTCTTCCTAACAATTTCTTTAATGAAAACCTAGTAATTAAAATATCTATGAATATATATGTATTTACTCCATATATCATCATATTCACTGCACATTGTTTATCTTTTTAAAGGCCTGTAGATACATGGTTGCACAGCAGAACAAAATGTCTCTGAAGCACTCTGTTGTACCAATATCCATAGCCTTCTATAGCAGATTTTTCCTGTTGATGTATTTCCTCCTTTATTTTGAAGACTACCATAAAAACGAAGCAGTTGCCTTTAAATGACACAATGAAGACAGACATGTCCATTAGCTGCATGGCTGAAGATCTTGAATGCTATATGACCTTCAACAGCACCTCTATACAAGAAGCTTGCTAGGACAATAGGATACAATGGGCACAAGAAAAATATGCAAATTTGGAGCATTTAGGATGTTCCAGACAATTCTGCAGAATTCCTGCAAATTTAAGAATACAGTTTCTAGCTGTTTTATTTTTGGGTCTGCTGACTAACTAAATTAACACTTAGAAAAGTATGAACATTTTCATTACTATTTTTATTTAATAATACTTTTAAAAATAATGTTACTTTTAGATTGCTGTTAACTTCGAAGCTGAATTAAGACCATTTTAATAACCAACACCATTAACAATTTACTGCTCGTAAGAAAAACGTCACCCAAGAAACATTCAATTGAAAGATGTATTTTTATATTATGTCAACACTTAACATTCCATCAGTTTATACAGCCAGGCCACAGAGATAAAACTGCATGTTTCAAATAAGCAAATAATTCTTCTGAGTATTATGTTTTCATTGCCAGGTCAGGACTGAGCTACTGCCCTTACAAATTAGGTAAGTGGTTATGTCACGAGATACATCACAAGTTCTCTGTGTATATCTGATAACAGAAATTGGTTTTTAGTGTCAGGCTTTGATTCTGTTAAAAGGTCTTGCTTCCTGAATATTACTTAAGAACATGAAATTAAGTTCTCACATTCATGTAACCCTTTTATTTATTTTCAAAAATCTGGTACAAATGACAGTAGCATTTGAAATGTTACTTAATATATATAATGCCAAAATAGGAGTTAAAAGAGCAAGATGTTTGCCTCTGATGAGATAACAACTGGGGAAAAAGGTTAGCCCATGTACCTCTGGGTGGGTGAAAAGAAAGGGGAGTGTGGCACTAATATGGCACAGTCTTCTTCGATGTGGGGGGCTGAACCATAACCAGGCAGCAGCCACTCTACATGTGATATTTACATCTGGCATCTTTGGAAATAGCCTTGGAGAAACTGGCAGCTGATGCTACTTCTAGCAGCATTTGTTTCCATGCCTCATAGCTTAAAGAGGATGTAGGACAGGGCACATATGCATCAAGTGAGTCAATAGCAGTGTGACTTCTCAAAAAGCCATGCTATGAGGAGGTGAGGGGCTCTCGGGAAGTAGTGTAGATGTGTGTTTGTTGCTGGCTGTTGGGTTACAGCTTCATGTCTCCATGGATCCTCAGTCTCTGAAGAGTTGGAAATCCACTATGCCTTCTCCACTTTTGCAAATCTCAGATGAGGCATCTTAAGGAAAGCCTGAGTCAGGATAGGAAATTCATTGAGGGTGAACAACCTCATAGAATTACTTTACAACCTTGTCTTTTTGCAGAGGTTGTTTCATTGCAAAGGAGTATTTAGGGCTAACTATTATGCTGAAAGTTCTTCAGGCGGGATTATTATTAACATTTGTGTTGAATTACTTATGTATATTAACAAATATTTTTGATAAAGAAGGTAATTTTATGCAATCATTTCATTTGTTTTACTTCATAACTTCTCTCCTTTAGAAATGTGATCTTACATGCTTTATTTTAAGGAGGCAGAGGTAGACCTGCTCTCTTCAACAGAATGAGTTAAGATGTGAGGTAAGTGTACTACCTCACCTACCCGTATTACCTTTATACAGCAAAAGTTTATGGAATTAGATAAAACATTTTCTCTTTTCCTTTTACCTCAGCTAAATTCTTCACTGTTACTTGAATACCACTCATATTTCTATGCAACCTGAAAGCAAAGGTGCTTTAATTACCATGCAAGTTTTATTCATTTCTCTTATCACAAGGTATTCATTTTCAGCAAATTTTTGTCTGTAAGGACACACCCAAAGATAAGGAATTGCCAGTAATAGCTGTCGCTCAAGAAGCTTATCATAAGTATATATGCTAGAAGATATTTTATTGAACTTTCTACAGAGCTGCTCTTTTTAAATTACTCTCCTCGTATTAGAATGGGAACAGCGGATTTGTAGTGGCTGCTTAGAAATAAAAAGAAAGGGCAGGTATGTCACCAGCTTCTGCACTTGTATTCAATGGAAATCATTCAGACAGATGAAAACATCTTCTAGAGTGGTTTCTAGACCTGCATCTACACACTGAACTACACTTAAACTTCTGTGTACTACCAAACATCTCTCAAGAAGTATCTTACGGGCATTGTATACATTATATTTATATAAAGATAACACGTATTACTTATCCTACATAATATAGAGCAATCTTTAAATATTATTATGGACATTTAAGTTTTAGGGAAACAAACAGAGTCTAACTTTAAAACCTCTGTCACAGAGTTTTCCCTTAATGGAAGTTAGATTAACATATTGTCAGAATAGTTCTTGAGGGTGATTCTGATTTAGACTGAGAGTGGGTGATGTGGGTTCACATAATCAGCGCCGTAACTAGGCATTTCGGCACCCGGGGTGTTCCGTTTGGAACACGTCCCTTACAGTGAGCGGCACCTGAAGTAAGCGATGAGGAATGCATCCTTTGCTAGAGTGGCTGAATGGAGCTGCTCTGGGGCACCCGGGGCAAAGCCCCATTCGCCCCACCCTAGTTACAACCCTGCATGTAATATTTATTTGTTGAATGCTGTGGGCTTTTTTGATAGTGATCACCATAAGATTACCAATAACATTTTTAGATAGTGTCCACCTTCAGGAGTTGTAGATTCTTACATGTCTTCCTTAGTGAAACGAAAAGAAAATATTGCTCTAGGTGTGGGGGATGAATCCTGCATTATGAGCCATTTCAGGTTGTCTTACATTTTTAATCAAGATGCGTGCTTTCATAGTAATTGTTCTTGCTTTATATATTTATTTTTAAGCAAGAAAATCTGATAGCTTTGCATATCGCTGGGCACAAAACATCTTTCTATTCAAACACCCTGTGGTCGAGCATTTGATCTGCAGCTACTTAAAACCCATTTTGAGTAGTCACATTAAAATTTAGAACCACTTGAGTTTAAAAGAGAGAGAGAAAAAAAAAGAAAAGAAAAAAACCCCAAAAGTATATCAAGCTGAATGACCTTTTTAAAAGGGACATTAAACTAATTCATTTTTAAGAGTTTTTCATTTCCATGAATGAAACATCACAGTTGAATGAGAATTATTTGAGAGTTGGTAGCAACATCTTTTTAGAAGAAAACTAGGTAGTACACACTTTTCATGTATGTATATTTAAATCGTATACTTTGTGTTTATAATAGCAACAGAAAATAAAGAACAGCTCAGCAGATTAAGAACAGCTATGGAGTGAATGTTCTCATGGATTCTAAGGAATTTTAGGAATGGAGAAGTCATCATCAGAAACTACTTGCCTGATCCTTCACTGCTCTGCCCCCTTGCAGAGTAATTCACACTCAGGCAAAATGAGTGTAATACACTACTCATTCCTAACAGTAATATTTTACACCCACTTTAACTTGGTGTAAATGAATACACATGGTAGAATCCACAAATCAGGCCCGAAGCACTCATTAAAATCTCAGCTTTCCTTTTTAATAAAGGAAGGACAGGGTGAAACACTTCTCAAAGGTACATTTGCTATCTTCCTCCAGAAAGGACAGAGTGAGTTTGCTAAGCTGCAGTTCCAGTCCTCTTGGCTGCGAATAGGTGTCTGGAACTTGGGTTGTCAGGTTTTGCACAGGCAGCAGGGAGCACAGGATGAGGATCCCAGTTGCCACTGCTGTGTGAACGAATGTTTGGCTCTTGCGCTCTCTGCTGATGTTGTGCTCAGTCTCTGTGTTGGAGCAGCAATGTGGGGAGCTCAGCAGGACGGGAGTAGCCTTTCCCATGAGAGATTAAGTAAATAAATGACTCTTAGGGAATTTTAAGAAGTCAGCCTCTCCCTGCCCAGATCTCTTGCTTTCTGCTCATTGAGAGCAAGCAAACCTACAAAGATGATTCTGAAGAAGGAAAAGGAGGGAGACTGAGTAAAACTGACAGAACCAAACATCCCCTCCTTCTTCACAGGAACTGTTCACATTTGCAGTGGGGCTCCAGGGGATCAAACTGTTGCTCCTGTTTATTTTATTTCAGCATAATGCTCCCCCATCCCCCTGGATCTTAATTGCTCCAAATTCACATGGAGGTCATGGGGCGTGATCCTCAAACTGGGATAGATCACCGGATGATTACCTGTTCTAGTCATTCCCTCTGAAGCATTTGGCATTGGCAGGATACTAAGCTAGGTGGATCACCGATCTGACCCAGCATGGCTGTTCTTATGGAATATAGTAAGAGGGGTTCAGACAGAGGAGCAGGCAAGGGGGTGAGGGTATAAACAGGGAAAGAAGGGGATGCGATATGCTAGTAGGGGGTGTGCAGAAGTGATGGATGCAGGAGGAGAGGGAGGACAGAAAGAAAAGGAGTGAATGGACAGAGTAGAGGGGAAAGGGTGCAAGTGAAGGTGGGAAATACAGAGCAGGCAGAGGTGCAGGGGAGAGTGAAGAGGGGAAAGGTAGAGGGAGGGTTATGGGCTAGGTGCAGTAGCAGGTACGAGGGAAGGAGCGTTGGCGAGGTGAGGGAGGGTAGATGGGAAAGGAGTGCAAGGGAAGAGGTGTAGAGAGACGATCAGGGCCAGCCCAACCATACAGGTGAACTAGGCAGTCGCTTAGGCTGCCAGGCTTTAAGGGGCACCAGACTACATGGAAGTGAATTTTTCTCTCTATTTAAAAGATGTATTTTAATATGTTATCTCTTCTTACATGTGGAAGAGGTCGTGCCAAAGACATAATTCAAATAGGGTGCCAAAAATCCTTGGGCCGGCCCTGGCAAAGGGTACAAGGAAAGGAGCTGCAGGGAAGTAGGAGGGGTGTGGCAAAGAGGTGTAGAGGGAAGATACAGGGAAAGGGGCTGCAGGAGAGGAAGTGGGATGGAAGAGGAGGTGTGGGGAAAGGGGGGTAGGGAGAGGGTACAAGGGAAGGAGGTGCAGGGAAGCAGGAAGAGATGTGACAAAGTGGTGTGGGGGG
>ML682034.1:11281870-11466640 GCA_007922195.1 Podocnemis expansa
GCAGGGAGGGAAGGGGGTGCAGGAGGCAGGGGAGACGGGAAGGGGGGGCAGGCAGGACGCAGGCCGGCCCCCCCGGCCAGGTGGCGGGCTGTGGGGCAGCCCCCCGCCGAGGGGCGCGGCGCGGAGCCGGTCGGGCCCCGCCCAGCGGTGCCGGGGGCGGGGGTGCCCGGGGATGCTGGCGGGGCCGGGCCGGGCCGGGCTGGCCGCACTGCGCGCTCCGGAGCGCCCGGCCTCCCCGCCGCACACGCCGGGCCCCTCTCGCGGCGCGGCTCGGGCCGGGGGGACGATGCCGTGGCCGGCTGTGGCTCTGGCTCTGGCTCCGCGGCTCCGCTCCGCCGCCCTCACCTTGGGCGCCTGGCTGCTGCTCGGCCCCCCGTGGGGCCCCGTGGCGCGGGCCGCCTTCCTGACAGGTAGGGGCAGGCGGCGGGGCGGGCGCGGTCCCTCAGCATCCTCGGGCGGGGCAGGTCCGGCTGCGGGAGCGGAGCTCCCCTCTGCCCGCCAGTCTGCTACGGACCGGAGAGCTCCTCTGCGGCAGGGCTCGTCCCTCCATGCTGCTGGTGTCACGGGAAATGTTATTGCCAGACCAGGGGGGCTGTATTAGCGCACTGCTTTGCAAACTTTTTTCCTCCGCGGCCGGTTGAAAAAGAAAAGTCATTTATCCCCACGACCCGGCAATTACATCTTGGAGCAACGCGCACCGGTCTTGTGGGAGTGGCGGCGAGGGGTGCTGCGACCCAGTACTGGGTCCGGACCACCGTTCCCTCTAATTACTCACAGGCTGTGCGCACAAACAATTTCTTTGTGTGCACAAAAACGTTTCCTTGTGAGCACCAATATTAGCACTATTGAATTTTTTTGTGCATGCTTTATTTTGTTGTGTGTGCAGGCTTCATGACCTGTGTGGGTGCACACATGCACACAGCTTAGAGGGAAGGGTGGTCGGGACCCTAAGTCTGACAACCACTGTCTTAGAGCACATTGTTTGTTGAAAATACTTGCTTTAAATTGCACTTAAAAAAACCCCCCTGTATTTCAGAAGGAAAGGTTAATGACCATATGATAAAATTACATGTATTCCAGCAGATGAAGACCTAAACTAATGCTTTTATTTTATTTTTATTATTTTTGTTGTCTCCTTGAAGAACATACTTTACTGACACCTGGTGCATAAAGGAAAATGTTGAGTCAATGTCTAGTGAAAATAAGAAGTATTAGATTTCAAAAAAGTCATTCCAACATGTGATAATACAGGAGTAATCAGGGACAGAGGAGATCCCTAATTTCACTCCTTTTCTAAAGGGACTCAGATGTCAGCACTGGGTTGAGTTGTTGGTCCTGTAGAAGGGGCCGGATTTAGAGCCCACCAAAGTAAATGGAATTCTTTCCACTGATTTCGAGGCGCTTTGGCTCAGGTCATTATAGAAGTATTGTATTTTTAATGAAATACTCATTCTTGCACAAGTCATCTAAGATGAGGGAGAACATCTCTTCTGTAAAGGGGGCACCGAAATGAAGTCTAGCTTCATAAAACGGTCAGGATCTTACAGAAACTGTCCCTTTGAAACTGAACGGTTTCTGTGTATTTGTTTCTGATATTCTTGGTTGTTTAGACCAGGCAAATAAGGGGATTTAAAGCTGAAAGCTAGGAACTGTACAGGAGCTTAAATTAGAATTAGGAATCCAAATTCTGACAAGAGCCAGTGAATTAAAATTTGAAAATCTATTTTTTTATTTTGATTTCCATCTCAGGATCTGTTGCAAAATGTGAAAATGAAGGGGAAGTTCTACAGATACCATTTATCACAGACAATCCTTGTATAATGTGCGTTTGCCTGGTAAGTTTGGATTTCAGGTAATAAAGACACTGAGTGTTGTACTAAAAATAACTGTACAAAGAAAGGAGTACACTGTATAATCAAATCTTGAGTATTTGCTGCCTTTATGCAATGCAAGGTTATCAGAACGCTGAGCTAACCAGAAAATGTTCCAGGCCCCTATCTTGTAATCATCTTTTTGACTTTAAGCTCAAAAATGACTTTAGTATGACATTGTGAGACTCACCGATTATTACAGGCATCACGGGAGTTCATGGTAAGAATTATTTTCACAATGTCACGTGCTGGCAAGCAAGACTTCTGCATCACCATCACCAATACCTATGTGCCAAAGCAAAAAGGTTGAAATGTGGGCTTTGGGGGTACTGTTGCTTTCAGCCTCCATGTGCCTGACTTGAAGAAGCGGCATGAGGGGCCAAAATGAGGAGTGCAACAAGTTAGTAAAGCAGTGAAAGGTAAGTGATTTAAAGCCCAAAACTTTAGTTTTGAAAATATAATACAGCATATTTTCAGGCATTCTTGACCAGACAGATTGTAATAAGAAGGCAACACATTTTATGAAAGTGTCAATGTTAGGATGTTACTGCTGTTTATGCTGGGGATACAGTTGCCATAGTAGTTAAGGACTGCGCTACTTTGAAATCATTTCCTTTGGAAATATCCCTTGTTTTTCCACTGGCTTACAGTTTCATGGGTCAACATTTTGGGTGCTCTTTAGTTGAGCAAGCTTACTTACGTCAGTTGAAGTATTTCAGTTGATATCAATGGATTTTGGATCAGGCCAAATGATAACTTTTTAAAATATTCATGAGAAAAAAAAAGTTGTTGAATTCTGAAGGAGAAACGAAAGGAGAGGCATGGAGATGAAAGAATTAAAGGCAAAACATAAAGTGAATGAATATGGGTTTAATAATGGGTCCAGATTTTTATGTTTCCCACATATCTGCCACACAGCTCTAACTAAAGGCAGGGCACGCGCAGCAGCAATGAAACAATTTATATAAAAGTTCAGTGGCAGACTAAAAGTAACACATCAGGGCAAAATATTTATATTTTTAGACCTCTTTATAGTCTGTAACATTAACTCACTTGATGCACTTTTAGGAAACATGAGATTAACACGAAAATGAGATGGGTGGACACTGCAAAAAAATATTGGAGGATTTAGAAGAACTTTGAATCTATATGGCCTGAAGACCAGTCTCTGTCAAATAGTATATGAACTATGCGTATGTGCAAGGAAGTCTTTAAAACATTTTATATTTTACCACTAACTGAAAATTACCCTTTTGCTTTTGTGTAGGGGATGGGATTACTCATGGGAGGGGAGTAAGTATTTATAGGCTCAGGCAACTAATCTGCAAAGCTAAACTATCGCATTGTAAGTGGTTATAAGACAAGAGTTTTAATACGAGTTTTTACAGCAAAAATACTTTGCATTTTCTATAATGCCTCCCATTCAATAATCTCAAAGCTCTTTACAAACATTAATCAATTTAGCTTCACAAGAACTCTGCACGAATAGCCTCAGTTTTGCAGACAAGAAATGTAAGGCACAGAGGTCTCACAAGGAGTCCAGGGCAGAGGAAGGAATGGAGGCCAGGTCTCCAAGGTTCAGTGATTTAACCACAAGACCAGCCTTTTCCCACCACAGGACTTCACTTCGTGAGCTGATGTGGATAGCGTACTGGCAGTATTAGCAAACTGACATCTATTTTCTCACCATAATGAAAGGTAAATTACAGAAGTGGTAAGCCATTTTTGGGTCTGCAGATTGAGATCACTCTAAGATCTGAGTGAGCGAAAGGTGGTTTTATGCCAGCTTTGTGACCTTTGGATTTTGAAAGCTTTAACTTAATGTTTGGCTGCCAACATCCATGAAGTGCTGTTCCAAGTGTTGGGATAGCTGAAGTGCAAAGGTGCTCTGACTTTCCCTTTGTGCTGGCAACTCACCCTGCATCTGTCGCCCTGCCTCCTGAGAAATACTTTTATGGCAGGAAAATTCCCAAGTAAGCTGGCTTGCTGTGTGGTTTTGCCATTGCAGTGGTTCAAAGCAGGCTGAAGACTGCTAAGAATAGCGCCTCTACTTTCTTGAGTGTGGAGCCTTTGACAGTAACTGGAGAAAGAAATGCATTCTGGACGTCTGTGTCTAAATGGTGTGGACTTTTTCTAATATGCAAGAAGTGCAACGCTAAGAAATTAGAGATAAGTGAAAGTGAGTGCTTGTATCAGAGGTTAGTAGTAGTAAAAAGTGGGGGGAAAAACAGTGTAAATTGAAAAATCTATTTGAAATTGGAAAAGATGATTTACTGACATTTTACACAAGAATTCAAGTGTCCCTAGATCAGACAGTATATTCTCCTGAATGATACAAAGAATGAAAAATGGTATGTATTCATGAATTTGATTACAAAATCAGTTTGTCCTGACTGAATGCTCGAAAATTAGAATGTCTAAAAGATTTCTCTTCCTGAAAACAAAACCTGTGAAACTTTGTTGAATCTACAGTTGGCTGGAAGAAGTCCAGGCTTTAGAATTAATGTGATGGTGATGGGTAAAGATATATTTGAAGGCATTCAAATATTTATACCAGCAAAATATTGATTTAGTTCAAGGGGGTCACACATTTATGCTTACCATTAAATTCTTCAGGACATTTAGGGATGACAGCTACAATATCCAATGTAACATACAAGCTACCAAAATTTCTTTAAAAAAATATGTTCACAGATCTGTAGAAATTGTATTTATTAATGTGTAACCCACCCACCCCCACCCCTGAAACACTGACTGAAGGACTTGATCATGTCAGGTAATATAAATCTTGCAACTTTGATTCAGTGCACAGAACTGTAGGACTGAGGCTTCTCAAACACAGTTATTAATCATGCGCCAGTGAAAAATTACATCAATATGAAGATCTATCATATAGGATGCTCTTTTGAGCTTTCCAGAATTCAGGTATATGCTTTAGATTTGAGATTTTAAAAGAAAAATAAAATACTGAGAGCTATTACTGAATGTAATGGGAAGCTTAGATTAGAATTTGTTAAGAATGTTCTGTGTATAAAATGTGCATGGAATATTTCAAATTAAACTATGTTATAAGTGCAGTAAATGGGCACGGTTAGCTCGGTTTTTGTTGGTCCAGTTTTCTGGCTGAAAACAGGCTCACACCTGATATAGCATTTTCTTTTAAAAATATATATATGCTTCAACATAAGCTTGGAAAAGACATAAAAATACTAGAGTCTGGCAAATAGGTGAGATGGGAGGCTGTATATAATTATAGTGCAAAAACTTAGTCCCACAAAATCAGTTTATCCTGAATTAAACTTCTGAGATCTGAATTTTTCAAAGGTCGGATGATCTCACAGCACTGGTGGTGATGGTGGGGACGATGATAGATGGTTTTGATGGAAGCGATGAAAAGAACCATATAATTTCATTCACATTTATCATCGTCTATGTAAACCCAAATACCTTGCCAGAAGCGAGGAGGGATCCAAGAATAACCTTATTCATTGGCTAGAGATGGATGTAATTTTAAAGTGGAAAAAAATATAGCGTACCAGTTCAAAAGGATAGGTGAGATGTGTGTGTTGTCCTTAATTACTATGAACTGGGTGACTAAACTCTAGCCAGGCAATGATGGCTTGCTGGTTGTAGGAGCTTCTCTCTCACGTGTTAGACCAGCAGCAGAACTGGTTCTTACGCTATCAAGAATACTAGGGTTTTAGTATGGGGATGAAGTAGTTTTCCTCACGATCCTTAAGAAAAACGTGCATGCCCCATATGAAGTAACTACTGATAAAAGCTGGTGGTGACCTTGGCAAACCACATCTAAACCACTTCCACTTCTTCCCCCTGGGCCTTTAACTTGCCAGTTGCACCTTAGGAGTGGTAATCATACTTTCCAACTTTTTATCATCTAAATCCAGAACAGAAGAAAACAAACGTGTAACCTGGTGTTGCAAACCTGAGAAAAGCTTAGAGGCAGACTCTGAGGAAACTAGAAATCAGAGCTTTGCTTGGCATGAGGTTTATTCAGCATGGAACATCATTCTATAGTTTAAATTTCCACTTTCAAAGCCACATGTGTAATGTAGAACTTGATCTTTGCTGATAAATATTATGTTAAATTCAATGTTGTAAGAACCAGTTTTCCATCTAAATAAGCATGTGGTTGGTCCAAACATTAAATCAAGTCACACAAAAATAATGCATCCTGGAAAAAAGCAAGAATCTTATCTAGCCTACTTGGGCTTTCTCAGGTTCTTTACCTGTAAATATCTTAGTTGATTTCTGTTGCACAGATCCCTATTTGAGAGTGAACAGCCAGCATGAGACCAAGTGTTCAGCACATGTTTGATGACGATGGCAAAGTTCTAGTACATCAGGATTTAGTTTTTGTTGTGTCAAGGTATAATGTGGCCCAGATGAATTTTAGTAGAAAAGTGTATACTTAAAATAAATAAATCAAACAATTCTTTCATACCTATTTTATTTAATATAATTTCCATAGCTGCATCTGAAGAGTCTATCAAAACAGCATCTTCTGTCAATTTCAATGATCCTCTGCCTTTATTACTTTGCAATATAATTTTTCTCTTTGCCCCCCACCCCACAAAAACACTACCCCATACCAAAAAAGACAAAAGAGCCTCAGATACAATAGTTTAATGGTAATCCTGATAGTAATGCAAAAGAGAATGTTGTTTTGATCAATGTAAGCATGCTCCCTCCTGTGCTGTGTTTTATTAGTCTTTATCCAATTTTAAAAAGGTGAATGTCCACGCTGTCTCCTAAATAGAAAAATGGTGTCTGGTGCAGTTGGATGCCTGTATTTTTTGATGAAGGGGGTAGAAGACAGTGTATGTATATAAATGTATGGGTAGGAGTGAGGATTTACTGAATTCATAAACTAAGGTTAATTACCAGCTGTGGAAACAGTTAAATTTAGTAAAATAACTGAGGAGTCTGGTGGCACTTCTAAAGACTAACACATTTACTTATTGCATTAGCTTTCATGAAGAAACATCAGATGAAGTGGGTTTTCTTCCACAAAAACTTATATGATAAATAAATTTGTTAGTCTTTAAAGGTGCCACCAGACTCCTTGTTTGTTTTGCTGAACTAGATTGACATGGCTACCCCTTTGGGACTTAAGTTAGTAGACTCTGCAAAGGGATGAGCTAGCAGATAGCTCATAGACTCTGCTATACTTACACTACCACATGCAGTGACTCTGCATAAGTCCAGACCCTGTGTGCCTTGGCCAGAAAAAAGGCACACAAACCAGCACATGACACAAGATAGGCTGTGTGGTTCTGGCTCTCCTGAAAACATGTGGAGAGTGTGTTCCTCAGCAATTGTACAAATGGAGTTGAGGAGAGGTGTGATGTCGAATAGTCCCACATTCAGAGGTGCGCACCCTAACCAAGCAAGGCTGCCTGCATGCAACCTCCAGTGTAATTTATTTTTGCTCTCAGTGAGACTATGTTACGCATCCAGACATGTTCATAGCCAGTGTATAGCCATAAATTATACTGATTTTGTCATGTAGTCCTTTGGGGTACAGAACCAATTTTTGGTTGTCAGCTAATATTTGGTCTGTTATACCGTTTCAGTCCATAAAGTGCTTTGGAATCTTACCTGATGAAAAATGCTATAAAATGATAAATTGTTAATTATTGTTGTTTATTATATGTCACTTAATGGAGTGAGGTTTTGATTTTTGTTATCCTTGTGCCTCACCAATTTTAAGTTTTTTTTTCAGTTACCACATTTATCCCTGCACAGTGACACTGAGTCTTGCCAAGTGTCTTGAAAAGAAGACGGGTGGTGGGTGAACTGTGGTGAATCTGCCATTTGCCCTGCTCTCATCAGACAGATCCATTTCAGCTTGGATCATTGCTATGTACTGCCTGTGCGCCTTTATATTTCAGCATATCATTCAGCATTAGGGCATTAACTCCTGTGATTTGTTGCAACAGGATGTAATGTGTCATGAGTGACATAACGTGATTAGACCGCTTCATAAATCTGCAGTAACAGATATTGGAGGCTTCAAATAGCTACTTCACATTGTCCTTGGACTATTTGGGATAGTGAATAATTCACGACTTGCACATCTCTAACAGTGAATTTGCTGCTCTGAGCAAAATACAAAGTGCTGGATTGATTACAGATCTTGGTACAACGCTGCTGACAACAGGAGTGCTGTACTCAATCAGTATAACAATCATGGGAAAAAGCTTCACTGGCATAATTAAAGGGTCTGGAAACTTGAATACAAAAGAAAGTAATTAAAATGAATAAATAATATATGAAAAATATTGTGAGAGGCACTGAAATGCCATAAACTAAATGGAAAAATGTAATAGAAGCTACAAATGCATTTCGAATGTTTCTAGGGTAAGTACAAAATGGGTCAGTCTATGTTAAGGCACTTTTTAAAATTGCCAATAAGAACATTATTAAAAACTGGTCCAGTATCAAAATAGAGGTTTAAAGACATACAGGTACCTATACATGGAATTTTATAGGCTTTCAAGTTTCTTCCAGTGAGTTGTTAAAAGTCTTTTTAAAACGTATGGCCTTGTAACTTAATGACTCTCAGTACCAATGTTTCTGTTGTTCAGTTTTGTGCTGCCATATTTTGTGCAAAAACATTTTTATAACTGTTTTTAGTTCCCCCATTGTGTTTTAATAGAAAGTTCCAAGGGGAGAAAAAAGTTAATTTAACAAAAATCAAAAAATCAAACTTAGGGTTTGTGGGGATTTGTTTCGTTATGTTGTTTTTTATATTAAACGCATGGTTAAATAATGTCATGAAAACAAAAAGTATAATGTATAAAAATCCTTATCTCTGTTCTAATAACACAACGGATTACTGAAAAACTATTGTACTGGTATGTAATCATCTTGTACATAAACCAACAAGGAGTTTGGTGGCACTTTAAAGATTAACAAATTTATTTATCACATGAGCTTTCATGGGAGAGGACCTACTTTGTTGAATACTTAAAAATGGGGGGAATAAGACTGTATGGAAAGGGGCATGTAGGTCATACCACCACCCACACCACCATTTTAATGTGTGCTAGCTGACCAGCTAATCTGTCTGTCTCCAGGACTCAGCCTGGCCTAACCAGTGATAGTTGTGTCCTTCCATCCCATAGCCTTCTGGCCATTTATCTTGATATCTGTTAGAAACTCCTCATTTCCCCTGCCTCCTACAACACCCACAAAGCTGGATATGTAAACAGGGGGCGCCTCCTGCATCTCAGGAGTCTTGTGACACAATCACAGAACTCACTTGAGATGGGGTGGGGATTAACCCCTGCCAGCCTCGGATACTGCTTCCTCAAATGCTCAGTGGAGTTGCATTGAAAACACCTTCTCGGGCTTCCTCCCTCCCCAGGGGAACTGGATTGGGGTTTCCTGGAAGACAGGGGAATCCTGGGGGGGGGTGCTTCTGCCACCCCAATCCACTTCCTTCCTCTTGGGTGGGCTGTACTGGGCCTTCCCAGGTAAGGCGGGGCTCTGAGGGGGCGTGTGTCTCCCTCTCTGACCTCCTCCCTCTGGGGCTTATGGCTTGCTCAAAAGTCTCCGCCACTGTGGCCAGCTCCTGTTCATACATGCAGGTCCCTCTTCCCATGACCCATTTGTTTAACAGATCCCAGCTTATGATCATATTCACTATGAGTCATGCCTGCTTGCTTGTT
Organism: Podocnemis expansa; assembly: GCA_007922195.1. Taxonomy (NCBI): domain Eukaryota; kingdom Metazoa; phylum Chordata; order Testudines; family Podocnemididae; genus Podocnemis; species Podocnemis expansa. Next base: position 11,291,436 of record ML682034.1, read on the forward strand.
GAGATCTCTGAACTTCATTCTGTACACTTCAGGTATCTGGAACCTTTGCAAGACAGCCCTCTTAAAAGCATTATACTTCAAAACTTCCCCAATCGGCATTTCACTAAACACTGCCTGGGCTTTACCCGACAGCTTGGCCACCACCACAGGAACTTTCTGCTCTTTGGGAATCTTGTGCAGTTCACAAAATCTTTCAAATGTGGTGAAATATTCCTCAATGCAGTCTGTCTCTTGGTGAGTTGGACACAGTTTCTGAAAGCTGGGTGTTTTTGATGTAGGGGGTGCAGAGCTATCTGGCACTTGACCCTCTTTCTCCAGCAGCTGCAGCTGATGTATCCTCTCCTTTTCTTTTTCCTCGGCCACTTCCTTTGTCGCCTGCTTCTCCAGCTGCTTTAGTTCCAATGTGCATCTGTGGGGAGCTTCCTCGCCCTCTTTTGCACATTGGTAGGCGACTTCCTCAGCCTCTCCTGCACACTTGTGGGCAGTTACCTTGGCCCCTCTGGCCACAACTGCTGCCTTTATTTTCATTTAAACCTGCCATCTTGTGAGTTCCCAATCTTTTCTCTCTCCTGTCATTCTTTTTCTCTCTCCCTCTCTTGTTGTGCTGTCTCCTTTGTTTGTATGTAGGCCATCTCCAGTTTTGCAGCTGCATTGCTTAGAGACATTTTTATCTTTCTCTGTGTCTATTTCCCTCACCTGAAATAAACAGAGAACAACAAACCATGGCCTCCTCACCATTCTCAGTTACTATGTATGCATATAACTCTCTTAGAATTGCTCAATTAAAGCTCCAGGATGGGGCACAAAACCCTGGTATTGCTGCACCACTGTGACAGGCTGCTCCCCAGATCTGGTCCAGTGTGTTGCTATGACCCCCCAATTCCCACTCCTGAATCCTGATTCACCCTACTTTGCCAAGTGCCTACTCACTCCTGAGTCAGTCCACTTGGACCTCACATGTGCAATTGGTTCCAAGTAGTGGGTGTATGCCCTCTGGCTCCTTGAGGAACGGTGCCCAACCGACCACCCCTGGCTTCAGTTACCTCACCAGGAGCCACTGTCTTACATGAACTGGGACCCACTCCCAATCACCATAGACTCAAGTCCATCCATTTAACAAAGAAATGGATCATGCACAGCCATCTCCACTCAAACCCTCTAAAGACCACACAACTTTAGGTAAAATAACTGCTAGTTTATTGATCAGATTACAGTTCTAAGTGAGAATATGGCAAATCATGGTAGAATCATAATAGAAATGAGTCAGGAGTAACCACAAGGAAATAAAAGGTAAAACACACATACTAAGCTAATATCTCTACCTAAATTGACCTCATAGTCCAAGTTTTTGCTCAAGGCGCTTGGCCATCAGATGTTTGAAAGCCAGTCTCTGCCTGAGACCAGGCAGGGTCCAGATTTTGTTTGGAGCTGTTTCAAGATGGAGATTCCCAGGAAAAAAAGCCACAAATCCTTTGAAGCGTCTGTCTTTGTTTCCCAACCCCCTTGACCCCTTCCTTTCTGAGCCTGGTTTGAGCCAAGGGACCTCAATTAGCATATCTTTGTTACCTCCTCCAGGTACTTGCTTGCTGCTTTGGTTGTTTATATGGTTCTGGGAGAGACTTCTGTCTGTCTCCCACCCCCTCAAGACATGGAAAACATGTTGCATATGCATGCTGCAGCAGGAGACATGACACCATAATAATCATGTAGAATAGGTTTTGAGCATACATAAAGAAACCCTGTACAGCCTAACTGGCATAAAACCATGCAATCTCAGCGCACAAGTGAACAGAAAAATCATATACCCTGGGTGCATAGATGTGAATCCTGTGACAAACTGTTTTCAAATAATCAATCAAGTAAGAATTATTCACTGAAAAAATTCAGATCATTCTGAATAATGAATATATTTCAGAAAATTGCAATCTGCTTACAAACAATTCAAAAATGGAAAAAAAAGAGATGATATTTGTACTGTTATTTGCACAGCTTTACCTACAATTCATCCACTTCTGTCCTAGAGAGGTAGGGTCAAAAACAAGAGAGCTAGCACACTCTTTAAGCCCCTCTAAAATGGGATGTGTATAATTTAAATCCTTTAATGATAACTAGTAAGAAACTTAGGTATTCAGGTGCAAATCCTGTGCAGAGTTAGATAAAAACTTAGCTTTATGTATGCTGACTATTGTTTAAAGTCAAGCACATGACTAAAACTTTAATGTGGTAGTGGTGGCCTATAGTTTAGGTTTCTGACCATTCAAAGGCTAAAATTTTTGGTTTTATTTTACTATACTTACTATTATAGTCGTTGACTTTAATGTGAATTGAATCTAGAAACATTGTGCCAGATTGTGCTGCTGTTCTTTGGACAACAGCTGCATGCTTGTTTGTGTCGTCTTTTATTTATGTCAGAGGGTCTAATAGTGACTGGAGAGTTACAGAAAGAGGAATTAAAGATTTTGATTGTCTTGATCTTGTGCTTTGTTCCTTTACTCTGACTTGTGGCTAGTGATTATGTATAATTGAGGAGGGGTGGAGAAGAGGAAGAGTTAATTGACAAACAGTTGCTTGAAGGCAGCCTAATGATGGGTGATTTCGTGATGCCATCTAGTGAAGCACCTGCAGGCTGTACCTTTTGGAATTCACTACTACAGGAAGGTGGATCATCAAGTCAAATATGGCTGGAATGGATTTTAAAAAGAACCATTAACCTAACATGTATCTGTACAAGCTAAGACATTGCCAAGGGTAATCAAATCACATACTTCAGAGTTTTATCTAATCACCTCTGGGTGAGAGGGGATGTTTATTTCCCTTATATGGCAGAACCCATTTTCATGCTTTTCACTTTTTTTTTCCCTAAAGCATCTGATGTTGGTTGCTACTGAAGAAAGTCTACCAGAATAGGTGGATCAGAGAACTAAAATGCTTTCATGCTAAAAAAATATTCTGGGTTGCAGATGTGGGTTGCATTAGACTAGCCTGGCAACAAAGGTTTTTTGGTTTTTGTTTGTTTGTTTTGTTTTGTTTTGTTTTTTTAAGGAAAATTTTGAAAGAAGGTTGGAAAATCTTAAAATTGTATTTTGAAATATTGAAAGTGTAACAGTATAAGAACCTTTTGGGGGCTTTTTAGGGTATGTGTAGCTGGGGGAGGCCTAAGACTTGTGCTCTTGTTTTATTAGGCATCTGTGTGGAAGGGAAGGCCATTATGATGCTGCATGAGCTTTTGTGGGAGGAAATCCTACTTCGTCAGACACTGTGAAGATGGGGGAACTGACAGAAGCTTACAGTTCCACCATCTTCAAAGCATCTGATGAAGTGTGATTTTTCTCCCATGAAAGCTCCTGTGATAAATAAATTTGTTAGTCTTTAAGTACCACAGGACTCGTTGCTTCTTTTGCTGGACAAGACTAACACGGCTGCACCTTTGGAACATATTACGATGTTGAGGTTTGAGAAGTAGCTAGTGTACACATGCAAAAGTGTTGTTGTTTAGCTTTAATATAAGGAGTCCTCGGGAGCAGTGCTACTGCACCATCTGTATGGCTGCTGTTATGATACTGGTACATGTTTGATTGAAGAATGGCAAAGTGCTCTAACTCACAAAGACCTCTGTTACCCAGATATCAGCTAAAGCAGCAGTATTAAGTATCTCCAACAAAAGCTGAGGGTGTAATTATGCCCTCCCTTCATTGCAAAAGGTGATGTGTTAAATACCTGAAAATGTGTTCAGTAACTTATTGTTCCTAAATTAGAGGTCTCTTTTGCCACGTTGCCGTCAAGCCTCTTTGTGTGTTAAGCAGCCCTTGTTCTGAAATACAGAAATGTCAGAGTCAAAAAGGGAGCCACCTATAACACAGTCCAGAGGGGTAGCCATATTAGTCTAGTTCAGCAAAACAAGAGTCCTGTAACAAAGGAAAGTTCAGTGGAAGTCAGAACCATTTCTGAGGAATGAGGCTCTATCCCTTTGGCACCTGCCTGTTTGCTCATGGGTGCCTATTTATTTTGTGCAAGATGCTGGGCAGCATGGGAAGCATTTTTAAGACTGGGATTTTGCTTGTTTTCAGGCAAAATGAGAAGAGGTAGATCAGTGGTTCCCAATTTTTTTAATGAAAGTCCCACTTGTTAATACTAGGTAAATCACTCCCCCTATCAGTCATAAATAGATGTAACCCCTGCCAAGTACACAATGATTATAAATAATAAACATTTGTAAAAATTATTCTTACCTGAGTAGGAAGCTAATTCTACTCTGGTGCAGCCACCACCACATGCCCTGTATAACCCTCCCCTTCCAAGTCCTCATGGGCTGAGGGTAATGGAGGTAGGCTGTGGTGGACTGGCTGGAACTGCTGCAGGCTCCCTCCAGCTTGGTGCTGGCCTCTCTGTCCAGGCACCCAAGAAGTGTGGGAGTAGGAGTGGTTGGTTTTCCACTCTGACTGGAGCATAGTTTGGGGTTATTGATCTGCTCTGGCTGGTACAGAACTTGAGGGTCTATCACCTGTGCCCGTCCAGCTTGGAGCTGAAGGCTGCTGCACTCAGTGCAGAGCCTGGTGAGGGTGGGGCTAAATAACTTATGTATTACTGAAGCCTCATGGACACCCTTTAAATTTTGGTGCTTCACCAAGAGGTTCTGCCCTCCCTTCTCCCCCACCCCCACCCCCCACGGTTGGGAACTATTGAGCTAGATGTGACCTCACTCCATGAAATTTCTATGTGACTGTGGGGCCAGATGTTGAATAGTACAGTTTGAAAGGATTTTAAATGTCTTAAGACTTTACATTAGTCTTGTGTGTTTGTGGGTATGATTTATATATGACTAGGACCCTCATTTCCTCTGGCAGAATGTTAAACCTTCTGAGGGTTTCTCATTGTTATACATCACATTTACTGTCCTTTACAAAAGTTTCTTGTGCACTAATATTGTGGAATCTCTGATTTTCAGACTGATTTTCTTCCTCCTCTTCCTTCCTGCATTCTCCTTTCTGCTTATACAATAGTATTGCTGCATGAGTTCTGGCTCTTCAGACTAATCTGTACCATTCCACACAGTGAAATCATTGGTGGCTGGGTTTTTAGCTTTGTGGATTTTTGGTCATGCATAATCCCCTTTCCTGGCACTTGAGGCTTATTACTTGGGTTAACAAGATGCTATCTGCAGTCAATACCTATGTAAATATCACCAGCTAGCAAAGATCTTAATCACACCTGATATATCATACAGCCTTTACAAGTCTCCAGAGACATAACTGCAGGAGCCAGGTCGAAAGCAGGTTGTGTACTCCATCTCACAGGGCCCCTTATGTGCTGTAAGAATTGCTAGTGGTGAAGGCCAACCATGCAGATGTCTTTAAAGTGTCCCACTGGTGACCAAAAGTTACTTTGTCAAGATGACAAATGGGTTGTGCATGGCTCGTTCATGCTGCTGCTCCAGTCTGATGTCAGCTCCATTTACTTGTCAAAAACAGGTATTTTTGTTACTTCCAGGCTCAGCAGTGCAAGTGGAGCCAGGGGTAGGGAGGAGGAAAAGGGGACGCAGTCTATGAAAAAATGTGCTTATATTACTTCTGCTCAATATATTATTAGGGTTATTATTAAGATTCAAAAGCTTTGGACATTCTAGGATCTGTTTGTTTGTACACGTGTGAAAGAGAAGGGAATATGTTTTCCAGAGGTAAGACTGGCCATGCACAGTCTGAGATTTGAACCATTGAATTTTTTAGGCAGTAGTATATGGTTGCGCAACATCAGTGTCTTCTTTTGGACACAGTCACTTTATTGCCAGAGAAAATTTACAAATAAATATGTAATTATTTGCATCTGCACCATCACCACGAGCCATTCTGAGAGTTTCTTTTTCAAAGACCTTGATCTGAGCCTCTTAATTCAGACTGGTGGTTTCAGTGACTGCGGTAGAACGCCTCATGTAAGTGTTCATCCTTGTGAAGAAAGTATGCACAAAGTAGCCCAAAAGTGAAGTAGCCCAGCAACAAAATATGATGATGAAGCAAAGACACACAGGGAGAAGATACATCAAATACAGTGGTGTCATTTTTTTCATGATCATTCTTTCTGACCATGATTATTTGGACCCTGACTCTGCTCCAGTCAGGGCTGGTCCTACCACATAGGTGATTTAGGCAGTTGCCTGGGGCACCAGGGTCTGCTGGGCTGGGGCCAGCAAGGCTATTTTAAATGTCCCACCCTGCTGCAAACAGACATGTAGCCCAGGGTGGAGCAAGGTGGGAAGTCCTCAGCTCCCCAGTTGAGCAAAGTTAAGTCAGGGGGGGGGACATGGGAGGAGCTCGTAGGGTAGGCTTGGGGGGACTAGAAGGAGTGGGAGGGAGCATGGGCATGGGCCCTTTGGCTGGCTTGCAGCTCAGCTGGCCCGCTGCTCAATCTGCACCCCTTTATCTAGCCTGTGGCCTGACCTGGCCTGGTCCGGTCCAGGCCATCCGCAGGGAGGTGGGCAAGGGGGCAAAAATCACAGTTCGCCTCGGATGCCAAAAATACTTGGGCCAGCCCTGAGTTCCATTATAGCAATTGGATGAAGATCAGGCTCAAGTCCAAGTGAAATGACCATATTCCTTGCACCCCAAACTGGCACTCCCTTTCTCTCAACAGGACTTTTCCATGAATGCTTCTTTCTCCTTGTGATATTTATTGCTGGGTAGCAGAAGCGTGATCACAAAAAAAAAAAAAAAAAAAAAAAAACACCTACAAAACCCACCAAAGAAAACAAAAAGCAGGGTCAGCACTTAGCCCTATTTGCAAGTATATTAAAACAGCAGTGTCTGGAGGCCATGTGCTTACAAAACAAGCTTGCTACTTTCTTTTGGGCTGCTACTTTTATTTGATGGTTGTTTCTCAAGCACTTTGGTTTGATTTGAAAACCCGCTTAAATGAAGAATTTATTTGACGCTGTCCTGTGTTAGATCAGAGACATAATTTGCCATTTTTTAAAAGCTTTTGGAATTCTACTTGATTTTTTTTGGGTGTGTGTGTAGTGCGACTCCTTGGCTTGACCAAAACTAACAACATCCATCCTTTTAAAAATCTTAACGAATAAAAAGAACCCCTTAAGTATCCTGTTTCTGCTTCTGGCATACATCTTATTTTTAAGGATACAGTATCATGAACGCTGTCATTTGGTGATGTATTGGAGTAATATATCATTGGAACATCATTTCTTTAGAGGATATGGGCAGTAAAATACCAGACAGATCAGCAGGGCATCGTCTTTTTTTCTTTATTTTTCTTTAATCTCACTCTGTTTTTGTGTTGTACAGAAGTGAATTTCTTCATGGGATATGACTTGTTGCAAAATAAGCTGGGAGGCCCAGTGGGCTTTGTAAACCCTTTTAAAACTCCATGGCTTCAGGGGCTTCTTTGTTCAGAGTCTTTTGCACTGGCTCAGGCCTTTCAAAAAAAATCCACTATCTGAATCTCTAGTGTAAAGCTTAGCTAAGCAGACATCAGATACACAAATAAGACACAATAAAGGCTGCCATTGCTTATTCAGTGGATATATTTATACGTGTATTTCATTAAAATAACCCAGCTTATGCAGTTATTTTAAATAAATGTTCAATGAAGTCTGCACATACATTACAGCACTGACAGAGAAATGAATGACTATCTGCTTCGTGTACATAGACCAAACAGAAATATGATGTATGGCTTCCTCAGAAAATGGAAATCTTGAACTTGAGACTCAAAAGATGATGCGTTTCTAGGATTTTTTCTGTATTTTCATAGTAGTTCGCTTCACATTACTGCAATAGGGCCAACACTGGCAAGTAAACAGAACACAAGCAATCTGGCCAAGATGACAAGAGATAAAGAAACAGAAGTGGAAGCGTTGCTCTGCTTATTGATTGGAGTCAACAAAAAGTTCAGAGATTGAGCAAAACTTGCAATTTTGGCTTGGTCAATATTAGGAAGCTTGCACCAGTGTAACTAAATTCATTTAAAATCAGTCTTATTAAACCAAGCAAACCCCTGAACATAGAAACACTCCAACAAGTTTAATCCTTTGTTAAATTACCTTAGTTTAATTTGGTAATTTGACGATGCAGACTTCAAAAGTTATTCTATGCAAAGGTTAAAAGGCTTAAATTTATCCATGGGAGGGGTTTGCATCAGTTTAACTAGGTCAAATTTAAATCAGTTTTGTTATAATGGTGCAATAATTTTAATATATACAAGCTCTTCTTGCTTGAAACTGACAGTTCAATTGAAGTCTGCATACAGTAGTTGTGTAGTATGCTCCAGAGACATCTATACTTGGGGAAAAATACAGTATGCCATCTTATTCACAGTCTTAGATTGAAACTAACAAGCGTCCTCTTTGACCATGGTTCTGTTTGCCTTACTGAGTGCGACTCTGTATATGATTTAGCATAGACAATTGGCTAATTAGTGTTCATTTGTCTCAAAGGTATAGCTATGTTATTCTAGTTCAGCAAAACAAGCAAGGAGTCCTGTGGCACTTAAAGACTAGCACATTTATTTATTGCATGAGCTTTCATGAGAAAATCCCACTTCATCAGATGCTTTTTTCACCTACAAATGCTCATGTGATAAATAAAATGTGTTAGGCTGTGTTCACACAGCACTCTTATTTCAAAACAACAGAGGTTGTTTCGAAACGACGGGAACTGTTGTTCTGAAACAATGGCGTTGTTTCAAAACAAGTTAAACCCCATGCGGGGACAAAACAACGTTGTTTCAAAACGATTGTTTCGAAACAACGCCATGCGAACATGTTGTTTCAAAACAACGGTGACTTGTTCGAAATAACTGTTGCCTGAACCTGCTATTTCGCTTTGAGCTTTTTTCCTTAATTCGAATTAACAAACTGTTAATTCGAATTAAGTTATTTCAAAATAAGGTGTTATTTCGATACAAGTTGTTTCGAAACAACCGTATCGAAATAACCCCGTGTGTGAACACAGCCTTAGTCTTTAAGTGCCACAGGACTCCTTGCTTCTTTTCGTGTTTACTGTTACTGTTTTAACAGTGCTAACACCTTGCACTTAAATTGTCTTTTTTAGCCATAGATTTCAATGGTTTACAAAGGAGGTCAGATGCCAACTTCAATAGAAATATAAAACATATTTTTATTTAATTTAAATACACTAATGGAAGACTATCTGAGAATTTTAAATGCATGCAAATAAAAAAATTCAAATGTATGATTCCCACGGAACCATAACATCATCCTCTGATTCTGACCTGTCTCCCAGTTTTATGTATAGTATTTTCCTTTGCAGTGTGCACTAGTAAGTTTGTATTGAATCCTGAGGGTCATGTCTCTATAGATAGAAAGTTTCGTATTGTATTTTGTCATTGAATAGTGAGATTTTTTCCCTTTGAGTCCCTGAATCTTTGACAAACATTTGATCCTATCACTGTCAGACAGCAAAAGTGAGGAAGCATGGTTTAGCAGACGAGGGCACTAACCATGGTGTCAAGAGACTTGGGTGCTGTTTCTAACTCTATATTAAACTACTATGGAGCTATGTCTATAATTACAGCAGGAAATTTGTGACCGTTGGATCGATTTATCTGGTTTGATTGTGTGGTAGTAAAGATGTGCTCAATTGGCCAGAAGTTGATCTAGTAAAATGACCTCCTCAGGTGGCGTAGCGCTGTGCGGATGGGAGTGCATTTACTGTCAGCGCAGCTCAGTAGAGATAGTATGCAGAACTGAAGTTATGAAGTCAATGAGAGTTACACAAACTATGCTGTTGTGTAGATTGGGCCTGGGGATGTGCTGTGTAAATTGGGCCAGTGGAAGTTATGAAGTCTGCAGGACTTACACAAACTATGCATTGTGTAGATTGGGCTTGGGGACGTCAGGTCACCTCTGTATGTGTTGGTTGTCTGTCTGTATTGTCTTACCAGAATAGAAGCCATCTCCTATCTATTATAATAAGCCTGTGACTTCAGTTAGGCCCTCTATTTGAAACAGGAATACAAATAAATGATGATAATAAGTAAAGCTCTCGTGACTCATGGTGCTGCAGTAGCAGGCCACTGGGCTGTCTTCAGGCTGGAAGCTGACCACAGAGGTAATTTTCCCCAAGCTGGTGAACACCAGGCACACTGCCAAAATGATATATTTGTTCTAAAAGGAATTGTACTGACTCACTTGCACATAGTACTGTGTTTTTTGGTTGCAGTGAGGAATACATGTTTGCAGTGAAATTTGGGGTCTTCTGTCAGCAAGTGAGGGCTTTGTTTTTAATTGTGCTTCCTGGGGGAGAACTGAAATTCTGAAGAGAGTAGTTGATGTTGGCAGAGCTCCACTGCGGAGAGATCTGTAGCACAATCCCTGCTTAATGTCAACAATGGCCTGCTGCTTTGGGCATTGGGGGCATATGAGCCAAAGAGATTATGAAAACGTCGAAACAAGCAAGAAACTACTGTGTGCTGTAGTTGAAAAACAGTGGCTTGTGTTCACATGTGTAAATATTTTTTTTGCAAGGATTGGATTGAGATCTTTGATTCATGATGAAATATTGCTATTTCTATCAATATAACACAACTTTATGCTGAAAATATGGTAATATTTTACCATGAGCAAGCCCCCCGTTCTGGAACTCTTAGGCATATTGTTAGTTTTACTCAGGTGAATACTCCCATTAAAGTTAATGGAACTAGCCATGTACCTGAAAACTATATATTTTAAATGTGTAAATCAAGAAAATGTTATGGTTTTTGGGGAAAAAAAAAGTTAGTTTTGCAGAAAAATATTTTTTCCCATTTTGCTCCAAAACAACTTTTTTAGTATACTAAAATAAAGGAGAAAATATCTTTTATCTGCAGAAATGGTCATTTGTTTAATTGAAACTAGGTAAAAATGTGAGGGGAAACGATCACAATGAGACATTTTTCTTACCCCACTTGTCAGTGGTGAGACTTTGTCTCATAGCCCTCTGTTTTGTGAGTGCATTCTCCTCCCTCATATTACTCAAGCATAATTTTTCAATTCTTCTCATGTAGAGAAGTTCTTAGTGAAGAAGTTAGTCACACTGAACTCAACAGGGAGTATTTGGCTGTGTAAGCGAAGGGGAGGTTGTAGAACTGGAACCTGAACAGTAAGTAAGTGCTAAGCAACTATGCCAAATAATCAAGGGCAGGATTTTCAAAAACACATGACTTTGGAGCAGATGTCCCATTGAATTTCTATGGGAAACTCCTAAGGCACAGTGCCTTTAAAAATTTCATCCCAAATCTTTCAAGGGATGATATTTATCCTTGTTTGAAGGCTTTCAGTGTGACTTATGTTAGTGTTTCAGAAGACAAATACATACGGATAGGCTGCTCTTCTGCAAAAAACTTTAGTATGTCATTAATTTTATGCTCTGTGAATAATCCCATGAAATTGAGGCATGAAGTTAAAACAGGACTCTCTAAAGTGTATAATCCTGTGATAATTGTAACATGAATAGTGATTGATACTGTTGGACTGGGCCTTAATGTCAGCTTTCATTTCTATCATGTGGTATCTCTCATCCTGCTGCCGGTATTCCTTTTTATTTTGTTTTCTATGCTGACTTTTTTGTTTTACATGAAAGTATAGGTAGTATTTTTGCTGTTCAGCAAAGAGGCACAGAATAGATATTTCAAATCTACATGCTTCAGTGTAAAAGCAAACAAAGCAGAATATCACAGTGGAAATTTACCTATTGACTATCAGCATCAGTGATAACTTTACAGCCAGTTCTAGCCCTGCAGTGGCCAGTAAAACAATGGCCTTAGAACAAAGTTAACTGGAGCACTCTGGCATAGCCCTCAAAAAATAACAATTCCAAATCTTTCTCTTCCAAGCCAAACAGAGGTTAAAGAAAGTAGTCCTCCTAGTGGTTGGTCTGTGGAACAGCAGAGATTCAACAGGGAATCCTGTAGGAATTTGGCTGTTGCTTCAAGCTGTGGTTTGGCACAAATCTTGTGCAAGATCTCCGCCAAAGAGTCAATCGGTTTTTGACCTTTCTTTTCATTTTGACATTTTATTTATTGTATCATGTGCGCCTATGATGGTTATTCTTGCATTGGAGCAGGGTGCTGTGTACTGGATTCTTTGATGGAAGGTAAAAATATGAATTATAAATTGCTGATGAATAAATTATGATGAGAAGAAGCTCCAGAAAAGACATTATGGAGTTTTAGCACAAAAATAGCTTCTGGCTGATTTTATGTAAAATAAATTTGTGTCTCCTTTGCATTTTCTTTGAAGAATATGACGTCAGGGGAAAGGTGTAGGAGAGGTGGAAAAAAGTGGATTTCAAACAAAATTCTCCACTTCTCTTGAACATAAAAGAAATATAATTCTCTAGGTCCTGGACTCAATAGAGGGAAGAAGGTTCAGTCAGCTTCTGAAGCATTTCCTGAAGTCCTTATTTCCATCTAAGTCTGTGATTCTGAGTATGAACCCTATATGTCTTTGCTGAGTAGTCACATGGGAGTTACATCAGATGTGGTAGTATTATTCTGATCAGCTTGACCTCTTTTAAAAGAATACTTTTTCCCACTGCCTATAAAACAAACCTAGCTGAAGTCTAGTTACATTCTCTCCCTTTCTCTCTCTCTCTCTCTGTATGAACATTTCATTTTGAAAAAATTCCCAGATGTGAATCTATAAACCATCTGTTTAAAATAACTATTGTGGAAGACTATAATTACAAGTTATTTATTATGAATCTTGGGATCCTATTATGGATTTCGACTGAATCCCAGGTTTATGATTTAGCAAATGGTTTATATATTTATGAGCCATGTGTCTCTTCTGTACTTCTCAGTGCTAAAGTACATGTCCTTTTAGAGAAACAAACACACAAAGTGTCTTATAAATGCTGGTTTCTGCATGTTGCAGTCTGAGAAGTTTACTCTTAAGTACACCAGTATCAAAGTATCTGAGAGCTTTCAACAACTTCTGAAACACTATTGATAACACAGATGCAGATTTGGTAGTATACTTCTCTTTTGTGTTGCTAGTTAACAATTCCTTAAATGTATGACTTGGACAAGTAACAAAATGTCATTATTACTAGAAGGAGGAACTTATTTGGAAGGAAAGGGGTTGCTGCTAAAATCCATTTGGCTCAATTGTTTGTGCACCCCACTGCACTTTTGCAGAAGTAGTGGGGAAGAGAAAGGGAAATTTTAAATAAATTGACTGGTGGTACATGTAACAAGCAATGTTTTGGAAGGCAGGGTAGACCCCTCCCCAGAATTCCTCCTTGTTTGGTAATGTTTTATCTTCTTTCTCTTGCACACCCTGGGCCTAGGAGATCTGCATTGTATAACACCAGACTACAATAGACTAAACAATGATTTACCAGCCCTGCTTTATCTTCTGTGTTGTATGAATGATATGCACAGTGTTAACCCTTTCCTCCACATCATGTCCCTCTTGTTTTGAGATTTCCCAAGATGTACTCTTATATGAAAGTCTAAAGCACCGTAACAGAATAATCAGCAATAGTTCAAGAGCTAAATTCCATCATGGAAAAAACAAATGCAATTCCAATGGGCTTCAAGGAAGTTACGCATGTTCATGCTGAGACAAAGGGGGTTTTATGGTTAACACTGGAGAGCTGTGTTTAGTTCTTGGTTCAGCCATGGATGACCTGTCTGACTTTGGGTAAGTCATTTAATCTGTCTATGCCTTGATTTCTTCATCAGTATAAAAGAATAGTCCTTCCTTTCTTCCTCCCTTTTTCAGTCTTGACTATTTAGTCTGTAACTTTTGTTTTGTCTGTGTGTTTCTACACAGTGCAGTTCTGATCTAGTGTGAGGCCTGTACAGGGCCGGCCCAAGTTTTTTTTTGGCACCCTAGGTGAACTGTGATTTTGGTGCCTCCACAACCCCAAATTCCATATAGAGCCGCAGCTGGCTGATGGACACGGACTGAACAGTGGGCTGCGCTGGCTGAGCGGTAGGCTGACCAAGCTGCAGGCTGGTCAAGGGGCCTTTGCCCACCCTCCTTCCCAACTCCTAGCACCGCCAGCCTGTCCCTACTATCTTTGCTGGGGTGGGGAGTGGATCCAGCCAAAACATCTGGTTTTGTTGATTTTCTGCCTTGGTCTGCCAAGGGCTACCTGCCTGTGCACAGCAGGGAGGGAAATTTACAGTAGCCTCGCTGGCCCCAGCCCGGCGGCCCCTGGCACCCCTTAATGTCTGGTGCCCGAGGTGACTGCCTGGATCATCTCTATGGTAGTACCAGCCCTGGGGCCGTAGGACCTAAGTATAGGTCTATCTGCCACTGTAAAACAAATAATAATGTCACAGTTGTATTTGATATAAGATGTTTGTCCTTTAGAATTTTGTTGTAAATGGTGCTTCCCCCTTTCTGTTTGCAGAGATATTTGGTATAGATGGAAGCTTTGAATAGTATATGTTGTATTATTGTTTGTTCTTTGAAATTCAGAAAAAGTTCCTTTGTAAAATTCCATGTGAAGATTACCTTTTTCTTTTCTGTGACTTCCCAGTCAAATTTGTTAGGATGCCTTTTCTAACTCTATGTTTTAAGAAGTAATCTTGGAATGTGAAAATCAATCAAGTTAGGTTCTTATCTCTTCCATCATCATCAGTGATAAAGATTCTGCAATCAGGATTTAGATGAAAATGTTGTTGATGCAGAAAGCAGAGTAATGAAACTTGTCCTTCCATTATTTTATTAGTTCTGTGGTGCCAATGGTAATAAAAACTTGTCTCTGGCAGTGAAGTAAGCAGATTTAAGTCAGATTTTATGGGGCCAGTTATGAGGTCTTTACTCAGGACTAATTGTGTCCCCCTTTAAATGCAAGCAGAAAGATCATCCTTATCACCCAGCCCCAGTTCTTGGCATGGAACAGGTGGTAAGTCACCTCCAATACAATGTTTCCCGGGGGACCCCAGAGGAAAGTCAGGACGTATGTGACAGGAGAGGGAATTACTGTGCTAAGGAGAGAAGTAAGCGGACAGGATGTAGGGTAATGGTGGAGGGGACACACTATTTCCCCACCAGCACTCTGGCAATCAGGGAACAAAGGTAATACAAATTGGGGTTTAATTTGTTTTTTGATTGCCTTCCCTACCATCTGTGAATAGTGATTACCCATTTAAAGGGGAGTAGCTGCCAGCTGCTGTGCCTTGATAACATGGTTCCAATGAAGATATTTCCCATAGAGTAGAGGGTGCCCATGGACACACAGGGCCTGCTTGGATTCCCTGTCCTCTTGCAGATAAAATGAGATGCATGGAGTCTGTAAATTAGCTTATATGACCTGTACTGTATTTGGCTAAATCCTCTCCCATCCCTCTTGCCATCAGAGGAGCAACTCAAGAGGAAATCTTCTAGGGGTACAGTGCAGAGATTCTTTCCTTAAATCCCACTAGTGGATTTTCTCACAGGTGTCAGTAATGATGCCTCCCTTCTGTTTTTATTCAGCCTTTCCTAAGAAAACATCTATTAAACTACTAGAGAATTTCCCTGAATCATTTTGAATGTGGATCTCAGGATCTGGTCCACAGGTAGCAGCTACAGGAGGTATAATTCTGTTTCTACTTGCACTGATTCCAGCCTGAATCAAATTAGTTTAAGTTAATGGTATTACATTGGTATAAGTGAAAGCAGAATTCGACCCAGTGCTTTGAATAAGAAGTTGTAAATTCAGTTTCACTGGTGTACTTTGATCACTTTGTGCCAATCCAGCAATACAAAGTTGTCATAAGCACAGTTTAACTGGCCAGTCAAATACAGGTATTTGGATGTTTTGCAACACTGGAGAGGTGCAAAACTAGGTGTGTCAGTGAAGGTGTATTGTCATTTTTACAACGATCTGACTACAACTGCACTTCAGTTACCAGGTCAAGGGTGAGATTTGGATTTCACTATGATTTCAGTAAAGTTATTTCTGGTTTATCCTGATACGAGAATCAAGCCCATTATACTCACCATCAGATTCGGCAGTGACTGTGAAAAGCATAAAGCTGTGATTTTAAGTCTAAGAGGCATGTAATAAAAGTTTTACATCTTCCTTCACAAGCACCTTGAGTAAAGGCCACAGGAAGCAAATGGAAAAGGGTGATATGCAGAACCTCTTGTGCTTCAGTTTTCTGACTGACATTTTTCTACCTCTTTGATTTTTTTCAGTCTCTAATTAAGCCATAAAATCCATTGAGAGGGACACTAGCATCTGGTAAATGGCCACCTGTGTCACTTAATGAACTGGACTGGTAATTATAGGAGGAGTTCACTTCAGAGGGCTTAAGTTAAGATAGGAATTTCAAGAAACAGAATTTTACTATAGAAAAAAGTAAATGTGTACTTGTTTCTATCCTTGTTCAGTGATGGGGTTGTTCATTGTGGTTGATAATCATAGGAGACCTTGGGAAAACCAAAGGTTAAGGAGGCATTATTACCTATTAGGCAATGGATTACCTAGTGCCATATATTTATATGTTATTTATTGGTATATTCACTGGTATCCTCCACTGTGGTCAGAGACTTTTCTTTATAGGATGATGGGTGTATATTATAAAATAATGTTATTTAATGATGATTTCTGAATATTCTGGGAGTGAGAGGTAAATTATAACAGCCTCATACTAAGAAAGGCTGGATAGGTGGTAACATGCCAAAAGGTTCTATGTTTTCTTTGAGGTGCAGATTTCTCCACCTGTATCTGCACTTTTGACACTTTCCGCTAGGATTGCTAAAACATGCAGTAAAATTTTAGTGAGCACAGAATGTGGCTGCCCACCTAAGGGGGATTTTCCACATAGAACACATTAAACATGAGATCTGTGGTGCCTACCACTTGTTATCTAGATGGAGTTTAAACTGTAAAAAGCCCTAAGAGGTTTGGATCTTGGACAGTTTAGGAATTGCCTGCATTTAAATGAGATCTCTGATTTAAATTAGTTCAGAGCTGCTGGCAGTTTGTTAAAGGAATTTTTGCATCAGCTTGGCCCCTTTGTCTGATGGGTTCAAGATCTGACGGCCTTCGGGTTATGTTGCAAAGGGGGGTAGGAGTTGAGAAGAATATAAGACTAGATGGTTTAGGTGGGATGCAAAGGCAGAAGCTTTAGCTTCCTTTGAGCCAGTTAGTATATGAGCAATAAAAATAATAATTTATTTTCTATTTCTAAAGAATTATTGTTCTTAGTTTTTGACCATGCACTGAAAGATTATGCATTACAACATTTTGAGCTAGTGACTGCTCCACTGAAGTCACTTGAGCCATGTCAGTTTATTTCAGTTGAGGATTTGGGTGTGTACATATACTTGTGTCTGTGTGTGGTTATGGTATGTACTGTATACATTTGTGTATGTTTTGTAAATCAAATGCAAAACAATCCTTGAAGTGGCTGTCTGTTGTCTTGCACTTTGTGTAGTAATTACAGCAGTGCAGTATAGGCATAAAGTGAAAAGTGGTGGAGACACAGAACCCATATGTTAATATAATGAAGAAAAGGACATATTTAAACACAGAAGTGTTAAGAAATGTAAAAGAGTTATACTTGCAAAGTAGTCGTATGGGCCCAGTACTGGAAGGTGTTGAATTGCTCCTGAAGCAACTCAATTCTCATTGAAATCCAAGGAGTTTTAGGTCACTTAGCACCTCACAGTACTAGTCCTAAGTGACTAAAATATTTACTGAATACACGCTATTCATTATCCTTCAGTCTTTCTTTAGCAAACTGTGTAATAAAACATTGGCATTTAGAATCTCTCACTTACGGCAAGTAAACACCAGTTAACTCTTTTTAGCACTGGACAAATGAATCACCAATAGATGGATTTGTTGTTGTTGCTGTCACTTTCTTATTTAAGCAGGATTAGTTAACATGTACTCTCATGGGGACAAAATCTATACCTTGGGAGATGTTCAAATAAAGCAGCAATCGCAAATAAATGTATCTGTATTAAGACCCTAATTTGACATGTGCAGAATTCCATACTATTTAGTAAATAAGTGAGCATATGTTTAATTTTAAGCATATGCTTATGCTCCATAGACTACTGTGGGACAGAAGTATATATGTACAGTTAAGTGTGTACTTACTTTTACTTGACCCTACATGGAGTAATACATATGTATGTAAAACTGCTATCATTTTAGAAATAACAGCAAATGAAAATGTTTGAAACACTTTTGTTAATATGGGCCTATTATTAGACTGTCCCTGTGCCATGAACTTTTCATTAACATCTCCTTACTTGGCATTTATATTTCTTTTTTTTAAAAATGAATCCCTTCAAAACCAACTTTGTTGTTATTTGGTTTGGAACATTAGACTGTTGCACTTTAATTCACTGCACAATTCATAGCTGTTGGACAGTTGTGCACAAATATTTTTATTCACACAAGGACGTCTTGGACCAGGTACTCTAGTGGTTTGAAATACAGTTTACACAAATATTA
Source organism: Podocnemis expansa (assembly GCA_007922195.1). NCBI lineage: Eukaryota > Metazoa > Chordata > Testudines > Podocnemididae > Podocnemis > Podocnemis expansa. The sequence goes on from ML682034.1 coordinate 11,309,855, forward strand.
TCATTTCTACAGTATACTAAAAAGTAACATTAGAATGGGAAAAGGAATCACACGTTTCCTTTGGCATTACTTTATCCTAGTTAGATCTCCTTTTAATGTTATGATTTCCCCCTCCCCTGTCTTCATTCCCACTTCTCAGTATGTACCATAAGGGAAAAATATTGTCAGTTTCTATGAAAGGATTTCTGATTGTTTTGAATCACAAAGACCTCTTGTCAAGCAAGGGAATGACTTACTAAACCCATATTTCACTTTCTGAGTGGAAGGAAATGGAGAACAAATGTTTGATTTTTGCTTTCAACAACTTTTGCTTTTTTTGCCTAGAATAAGGAAGTGACGTGCAAACGAGAGAAGTGTCCAGTTCTTTCGAAGGAGTGTTCTCTGGTCATTAAGCAGAGAGGAGCCTGCTGTGAGCGATGTAAAGGTGCAGTTTCCTTCATACATTCTTTCCTTTTTTAAAAAAGTTTCTTCGTTCTTGAATTTGTTTTGCCAGATGCAGAATGGAGTCAAGTCTTCACATCTCTAGATACTGGTGGTCCCCAAAGTGGCAGCAATAATTAAGAAAAACCCAAGCTAGGGAGACACACAGTTATAATATGAATATGTAAATTTTTTAGTTTCCAAATCATCACAATGCCTTAAAACACTTTTGTTTCTATTGCACTATTAGTGCTTTATTATTCAGATGAAATTATGGTCTTTTTATTCCAAGAAGAAGGACAACTATGTAAACCTAAGAACTAGATGGAAACAAAAAATTGATAGAGTTAGTAAAAGAGACTCTAAACATCCGGCAGGATTGCCAAGATTCCCTTAGAAAATGAAGAGTTCTTGTGGCTGCTACCTATTATTGAGCTTCATTACTTTTCCATCTCTGTCTCCCAAATAATTCCCCATTTGATATGAAGGAATTCACCCTTCCCATTTCCAAAACTTGTTTTCTGCATGTTTTTGTTATCATGATCAACTATTCTAAAAAGAATTGGCCAAAATGTCACCTACCCACTCCACCACTATTCCCTACTACATCTATAAGAAATTACTGCTGTCAGACATTTAACTGATAGCAGGTTTTGAACATTCAAGCACACCTCTAACATTTCTTCCCAGTATTAGAATTCTCACATTTCACAGTTACAGACTCATAGGTTTCTGGCTGAGTGGTGTTCTTTGTGCTCTCCTCCAAGGTGTAGGGTTGTGTGTGTAGAGAAAGATGCTTAATTCATGTGCTTCTGGAAGCACCTTTATTTCCTCTTTTTCAGTGAAGAAAAAGGAAAGTACAGTTCTGAAAATCACATGGCAATTCCTACTATTTCTGCATTTCAGTTTAAAACAAACATCCCCCTAACCAGCACAATGTATTCTGTCATTGAATGAGCCATACATTTTGTGAAAAGTTTAGACTTTTGCAAAAATTACCTGCATCTGGTGATAATTTGAACTAAAATTTCCTAAAAAGGAATCTGGGCCACAATGCAAGCACCATATGCTTAATTGTCAGCTAGCATTTTTCATCTTCAAAGTGCTCTAGAAATTGAATGAGCTTATTATTAAATTGCCACCATTTTTTGTCCTTTACAATACAATAAATTAATTGTGGTAAGAAAGTGTTATGTTCTTTTCATAATTACCATACTTATACAAATGAATAATGTTGTAATTAGAATCAGTAGAAAATGTGTTTTTTATTCTATAGTAACACAGTAAGGTAATATGCAATAAGACACTGTAAAACTGCTGAGAAGTAGTCTGAAGTAGAGAATTTTAGATTCAGCCAGCTTTTTCCTTCTCTTTCTTATTTTTATTTTTTATTCCCCAGTGGTGGTAGGGGGTGACTTTGGGAGGAAGTGGGGTAGAATAAATTGCTGGGAAATTCTGTATCCAAAACCCAATGCAAACATTCTTACTACCCTACCGGAAAAAACATAATGGCAGGAAAACAATTACCCTATAATTCAGACAGAAGGGACATGATGGGTATGTATTTTTCCTGGATGGTTAAAGACATTTGATGGCTGATCTATTTATGCTTTGTTTCTGTGGTGCAGCTTTAGATTTCTGGATGTGCTTGGCAAACCCAAATTTATAGATTTATCTAAAACTCCAACGCTCTTTTTAAGCCAAGGAAAGGGAGAGGCCCTCCTTAAAATGACAAATAAATTATGCTGTTTCCTAAAAATGTGTGAATTTATAGTTACAAGTTTCACTGACACAAAGAATAAATTATATTTGCTTTAGCTTTACAGGATAGAGTTCCTAAACTATGTTTTGAATTGATTGGAAACCAAATCCCTAAGTTTATAGTGTATGTGTAGTTGGTTGGTTGCTTGCAAATGAAATTGCATACAAGGAAAAAAAATTCAAGTTAAAAAACATTTAATATAGTAAATTCAAGGACTTAGAAGTCAGAAAATGCAAATAATTGAAGGTTGCCCATGCAATTTTAATTTTACTCCCTGTGGGTTTTTCCTCTTCAGTGAATAAGGCAGAGGTCCCATGGAAATGTAGTACATGAAGTACTATGTAATTAGACTTGATCATAATGCATAGGCACAAGAGGCAGAATTAAGGTTGCAGGGGCAGTTTCCTATCTTTTGAGGGTTTGTCTTTGCCACTTAAATAACAATTGTATATAGTAATTTCTTAGTATTTTTTAAAGTAAAAAAACCAAAGCTGACAGCTATTCTATAAAATTGTAGTGACTTCCCATATTATAAATCATCACCAAGGTAGTCCTGAGCCTTCAGCACATCTTGAGCTACAGAACTAAGTGGGGTAGCTGGCGCAGATAAAGGCTGTTCTGCTTGTTGGGGAGCTGGGGAGGAAATAAGCCCCAGGGTATATCTTTGTGGGAAGACTGGTCTTTTGTTTTGTCTCCCTTGCCTTCTACCCAAAGGGGTGTATAGTCTGCTGGCACCATGTGGTATGTCTGTGGGAAGTTGGGGACCCTAGCCTAGCTATCTCCAACTTCCCTTCCTCTTTCTGTACAGCTCCCAAACTGTAACCCTGCTTTGGTGGGAGCATGGGAGATTGCCTTCGATGTTTGTATTCAGGTATTGTATTTTGAAAAAGTTCCTCAGCAGCTCAAGCAAGAGAAGGGAAATGACTATTTCTGACAGTTCATGTCTCAGCTAAACTTGAACGTTTCCTGGAACAAAGAAGAAAACACTTCCTTGAGCCCAGTGGCTTTCTTCATGCCTAACTTCAAAGCTCTCTTACAAACTATGGCAGTGTTACAGCTTCCCTGAAAAGGTCACCAGGATCTTTTATAATGGAAAGTGTTGGGCAACCAAAACATACAGATTGTTACTAATTTCCCTTAGAATATCCTTTTGTTAATACCAGGTTTCCCCACCTTGTATGGAAATGAATGGATTGTTATTGTCATTTAGGGTATAAAGGAGTCTATAATATCAGGAAATAAAAGTTAGAGAATATAGTTCCAATAGCTTTGTATGAAAAATAGCTTTGTGTATGAAAGAAGAAGCCAGCCTCGGACAATTTGTGATGATCATAATAATAGGCAGGAAGTCTGGTTGCTCAATTTTATTATGTGGCAGGCCTCCACAAGATTGGATTTGGGGGCTGCAGCACTTCCAGTTGTGTAGCCCATGTCACCACAGCAGTTGAAAATGGGTTTTTATGTGTTTGATGCATCCAGCTCAGCAGCCCAATGCAAACCTATGCACATAGAAATATTCAGAATTCAAACATTTTTGGGGGAGTGTGCTATTTAAGTGTCTTCTAGCAATTCTTTTCTGCTTTCATTTAAAAACAACATTGATAAAAAAGGCTTACCTGCTTCTGAAATGAGAAGGAAAATAAGTAGCAGGTAAAAGCTGTTCAGATAAAAACAACATATTATCCTTTAACCAAGAGTTTTCAACCTGTGCTCCACAGACTATGCCTAAGATTTCCAAAGGGTCTGCATCTTCTAAGAAATTTCAGATGGGGTCTGCAAATGAAAAAAGATTGAGAATCACTTCCTTAAACTATTAATATGGTACTCTCTAATTAACAGTTTTATGCCCTGATTAAGTTCAAGCCTGTGACAACTTTAAACATGTAAGGAATCCCATTGATGTGAGCAAGGCTATTGACATGCCACAAGTTATGTACAGGCTTCAGGACCTTGTTGAACTATGGCTGTGTTTCTCACAAATACTAATTATGGATTGTCAAATGTACTGTATACCTCTGAAATACTTGTTAGTCTGAGAGAGTTAAAAAATGAACCCCTGTCCACAATGTTCTGTTACTATAGCAGGGGGGAAAATGCCTTTTCTTTTCTGTCATTTCATTTAGTATGTTTAATGAAAACATATGAGGTCATCGAGGGGTATAGGAATGAATTTGGCAGCTTTTTCGTATTCAGCTAGACAGATGTCATTTTAATTTGGGACTCTCTCCATTTCTAAAAATAAATTATTTGAGCTTTGTATACAGTTGTTATTAGTAGGTCAGACATGGATAAGAGGTGTGTTCTATAACTGTGAGCCACACTTCATTCTTTGTGCCTGCTCATTTGCCTTCCCCTTTATCGCAATGCAAAGATGTAATAGGTGGGAGGCGAAGGGGATTTGTTACTCCTAAGTATGCTTTATGTTGTTGTAGGGTGTCTGGAGCTATCTTTTGCTTTTCTTCATATGCAATGTGTTTTTATTTCCCTATTTTTGCTTATTGTTAATGGTTAATTTAAAAAAAAAGTTTGATAGTAATTTAAGTGTTCATGACATCTATGCTCCATTGATATTCCTTAAGAATAATCTTGTTTTGCTATAGAACTGGGTTATAGCAGATAGAGTGACGCCCTTAGCTCTCCGGAATAGCAAAATATCCACAGCTGTTATAATTCTTGAAAATAATGTTTGGAGGGATGTTAAATCTCATGATTCAGGGCTTATGATAACCTGTAACTTTAGAGGATGAGCCCTAATGTGTCTGTGTGGGAGAGTTTGTGGGGGTAGATTATTCCAGATTTATACCTTCCTCCATGGAATCTGGTACTGGCCACTGTGCATATATCTACACAGCAATTAATCAGCTGTAGCTGGTGTGAGTTAGCTGAGTTGGGCTTGGGCTTCAGGTCCGTCAAATAGCTTTGTAGCTATTTGGGCTTGAGCTGGAGTCCATGCTCTGGGACCCTATGGTATCTTTGAATGTGGATGCTTTCATAAATCGTGTGTGTGTGCGTGTGTGTGTGTGCGCGCGCGCGCACGCGCGGAGATATTATAGAACATACTGCATGAAATGTGAAACTCTCCATTGTTTAAAGACAGTACAAATTCAGGAACTAGGGTGCACTAATTACATGTTTTCTTGCTTTAATGTCTGATCTTACGAGCAAAATTTATTTTACCACAAACGGGGCATCTGGGAAGGTGAAATTCAGATGACAAAAGAGTGAAGGCAGAGGGCAGGCCTGTATCTCCTTTATGCCCTCTTTCACCATCATAACAGCTGCAATTTCATTGAGTTTCTTGGGCCATATAACACAGATCCTATGGTCCCTGCCATGACCACTTACCATCATTGTCATGCATGCTATGCTGTCGAGGGCTAGTGTGCAGAACCACTCCATGACACATGGCGGGGGTGTGCATGATGGGTTCTTTACTAGTGGCCACTTATACATCCCCTATTTAAATAGAAATGGTGTGGTCCTCTGTACCAGGGGTAAATTGTATCCCAGAGCATTCTTAGGCCAAATACTCTACCATCACCCTATGGTAGCTGGGCTGTGAGTTGGATAGATGCATGATGGTCTTGAGGTGTCCGTCACAGACTACTGTATGGCAACTCCCTTACCAGGAGAAAGAGTAATGAGGAGAATTTATGCAGATGTAAATCCCTAACCATCTGCCTGACCCACATGCTGGCCCCACACCCAGGTGCTGTTATGCTACACTGTATATCCCTTATGTGGCTCCTCCAGCTTCCATATCCTGCATGCAAATGCATTGCAATGGTTCAGCTGCAAAAAGGACTGACTCTGTGGCTATGGAGGAGGGAGCAGGATTTTTCTCTTTAATATTGGGCTTCAGCGGCGTGGAGGATCTTTGCAGAGGCTTTACGTTCTGCATGTATTTTCAAGTCAAGTATAAGCAGGAGAAGCAAATGAAGCATCTAAGAAAAGTGGTTCTTTTCACATAAATAAAAACCAGAAGAGGAATATTTTGGGTACATCATTTATACAGAACTGTCCCTATGTAGAATTGCAGCATATGCCAGGAGGTGTCAGTAACTCTTTAACATTATGAAATATGTGAAAATACGTTCAATATCCGTATACGGGATTTGCAGTTCTCACTTAGCTTGGCCAACAGGCTTAATGTCTGACATGCAGCTGATTTTGCCCCCCCCCCCCCCCCCCGATCTGGTATTTCTGTGTTAGTGTGTCTGGGTTTTTCCCTCAGGAATAATTTATCAAAAATTAAATAAAACATGTCTTGCGACTGTTTTCTTTATCCTGATGTTTATTTTTCATGCCAGTAGAGAGGTTACTTTTTAAATAGAAGGGAAGGGGAAAAAAATAGTAGAAGATGCTGTAGAAATGAAACATGGAGCCAATCTACAGTATGTTAATCTAATATTTTCTCTTGGGACTTTGGGAAATGACTTGTCTATAGAATTCCCATTAGCCTAAAATAAGCAAAAATTTCTGCTGGAATCTTGTTCAGCACTGTCAAATTGAGTAATCAAGTCCTGTATTTAACAAACTACTTAGGACACTGTTTAAGCTTTAGTGTGCTAAGCCATCTTTTTCCAGCCCATTTTTCCTCTTTGAGTATATTGTTATGTGCTGCGGGGAAGCAGGAGTTAAAAATTTCCTTACAATTCTTATTTGGGAGGGTGGTGGGATGATGAGCAGCTTACTGAATAGGAGTTTCTCTACATGGTAAATGGAACAAAAATAACTAAACCAGTTGTAATTCACATCTTCAATTATATCAGTTCAACTTTATGAGAAAAAATGCTTGTTTTGGAATAAAAGTGCCCGATTTTAAATAACTCAAGTCAGTAAAAATTGAGCTAAGTTATTTCAAAACAGAGGAACCTCATTCCAAAATAAGCATGCCAACACACACAAGGTGTCTCTGCATCTGGTTCTGAGCCCCCCAGCCTTGGTCCACAGATTCAGGCTAGTGGAGCTCAAACTACCAAGCTAAAAATAGCTGCATAGACATTGTGACTCAGACTGGAAAGCTCACGCTTTCAAGCTAAGGAAGATGGCGTAGGTTGGTTTGAGGGCTTGTGCTCCAGCACCAGCTCCAACCTTTATACAGCTATTTTTAGCATGCTAGTGTAGCACCCTCTCCCCATCTGACCTGTTACCTCATTTAATGCAATCTGCTTATTGGTTTTGGTAGACAAGCCTGGATTCTTATGGATCCCATCATCCTCTCAGCAGTTAGGACAAGGTGGTCTGTCCCTCTGCAGGTTTAATAGGCAGCAGATTATCAAAATTCCCCAAAATCCTTACTTTCTGGCTTGAGGAAGCTGTTCAGGGAGTAGGAGTTCCCCAAACTATTTCCCTGTCTAACTAACTGACTAAGAAAAACAAACAAGGAGTCCTTTGACACTTAAAGACTAACAAATTTATTTATTGCATAAGCTTTCATGGGAGAAAATCCCACTTCATCAGATGCTTTGAAGATGGAGGTCTTACAGAATGGAAAACTAACAAAAAGTGCATTCATAAACTCCAGGATTGTGCCTCAGGTTCTATGGACTCCTTGATCACTGCAGATGGGCTTCTCTCAGCTGGCAGGGATCATCTTCATGCAGGTGGCAGGCTGCTTCCAGTCCCAGGGATTTACCCTCAGCACCCAGGGGTACAGGGCACAAGGTACAGATTACAAAACTATGCCACAACTCCAAAGTCCAGTCTCCCACCCCAGCGCACTCAGAGCAGGCCACAGTCTTAGACTGTGAGCCAAAGTGAAGCTGCCATGTGGTGACTCCCCCACCTCGGGAGCTGGAGGGATAACTTAGTCTGGCTGGCAGTGTTTTATCAACAGCCTGGAGGCTCTTTGGAACATGAAAGGCTCAGGCGGAAGGATTTTGCTTTCTACTCCTGAAGGTCCAGTTCTCAAAGGAGCCTGCCTACAGGCCTGAGCTCATCAGATCCCACACAGCCAGTCTTGCCCCTTTCTCCCCTGGCTCCACACTGCTCTGAAAAATTACCTCTCCCCTCCACTCGGAACATCTCTATCCCTATTGATTACCAGGCTGATTCTGAGTCTACCTTGACTGCTTCTTCCTGATCTTCCAGTGCATAGAGGCCCAGGACTCCAGGTGAGCTCCCTCAGGATTATGTTAGCAAGAGTCCCACTAATACAAGCCTGTGGACCCAAGCAGAGAGGCTCATTCCCAGTAGTGTTGTCAGGACCTGGACTAGGTAGGACTAGATATTAGTCTACTCCCTGATTAACTTTACTGCTAGACAGTTGGTGAGCCTAGCTGTACTGCCTTGGAATTGACAGAGTAGCCACAGTCAAGGGGCTGCACCTTTAGCCTGGCCCCATAGAAGATCAGTGACAGCTGAATGTGTGCTTTGCTTGGCCTTCTTCCAGCCCCTCCTCCCTTCTGGCTTATGATTATGGTTGATCCCATTTCTATCATTTGGGTTCTGTTTGGTGGTACTGATCCCTGACTCTGCCTCTGGTTATGACTGCAATTTACCCTCCTGGATCTGGCATTTGACTTCCATCTGTCTGCTCTTGACTTGATTCCTGGACACTATCTACTCTAGTCCCAGATGTAACTGGTAAGCCAAATTGTGTTTTCTACCACTAATTCTGACTACCCACAGCCCAGCTACAAGTATAGATATACCCATTGGCTTCAAATGAAATAACTAAAGCTGTAAATGGCAACTAATTTAACTGTTACTACTTCCATTTACAGCTGTAGAGAAGGACCTAAATTTAGACAATCGTTTGCCTTTATCAGGTTTACTTCAGCAGCTACTGAGTAGTTTCCACTTAATGTAACACAATGGACCAACTTCAAAAGAGTCATTGGTTTGGTTTAGTTCAGATAAGCAACTCATATCTTGAATGCTTATCCAAAATTTATCTGAACAAATTGGACCCAGGTAGCTTATAGGAACAAAACCACAGATAACTGAAAGTTAATATTTTACTTTAATAATACACTAGCATTTCTAAGAGAAGAAACAGGAGGAACTGTAATTTAGGGTCAGAGACTCAACTGGTGTAAATTGGCATAGCTCCATTGAAATTGGTCTAGTCTGGTTCTTTATGCTGTCCTTAAAGTATCTATTTAAGCTAAGATCTAAGTATTTAAATACTTAACTGAGTATCTAAGGTGAGTTCTTGTTTTCCTAAATTTTTATGCATGCCCCCCCCCTCAAATGGTAGATGGTTAGCAAAAGTTGACTTAATGGGGTTTCCTGGTGGGAATTAGATTTTTAGGATCTTGAAGAGGGGTTCCATCATGCTCTATGATTGTGCAGAAGAGAGAGCAATGCCTTTGCTGATAGAATTGCATATATTCAGTATCTGCTACTTTCTGAGTTAAATATGGTGTGTTTTCCTTATTTAGTAGGTAGACTTCTACCAGGATGAATAAAATTATTGAAGCAGAAAGATTTTTTGCTCAGTTGATTTCAGAAGGGTCTCAAACTTCCATGCTATGATTAAGTGTGTTCAGAAGGTCCCACTCTGTGTTTTCAGTGTCAGCTGAAAGATGTGTGTATTGAAAGTAAGGGTCTGGAAAACTAGCTGGCACAGTCTGTTTTCTTTTTATGTTGAAGAATGTGTTAATGGGCGCAGTTTTCAAAAGTACAGACTGCACAGCTATGGGCAAAGGGGCTTGCTTGGTCAAAGGTACATGAAAGTTTTGCCTGAAATATTGTAACCATCTTCTGTCTGGCCTCAATGACTTTATCCCATCTTCAATCTTCTCAACATTCAGCAGATAAAACAATCCTAGCTTCCCAATGTTCTGACTGTCAGCCCCCCTCCACACTCCTTTGTTAACTCCCTGTCTCTGTCACTTACCCAATTCTCATCAACTGAGTCTCTCTGCGTTTGACTTCTCATCACTTTGATACCCGCACTGTACTCTGCCCAATCTTCTGCTATGGGGAGTAGTCAAACCAAAATAAATTAGGACCAAATCCAGATAAAATTCTTTCCTGGGTTGTTTGCAGGTATGTACTGATAAAGGAATAGTATTTGCTACTTGCCTCTTTCTAAGCGAGAAAGAGGCTCAGGGCAAAATCCTAGCTACATTGAAGTCAATGTGAGTCTTAATTTAAAATGGCTACTCTCTACTTTTATTAGGTTCCTAATGTGTTAGTGTTATTTCAGATTTTGCACAGAAATATTTTTCTGCTAAGAAGTAATATGTTTAAAATACTCATCTATAGAGAAAAAGAGCAGTTCTGAGTCTTATTAACTGTAAGTACAGCACACACACAAATACAAAAGTGATAAGCAAATAGTTGGAGTTATATTGCAGCCAGTCTCAGTTTCTGACATAGAGCTCCATCTTGCAAGGCACTGAGCACTCTGTCTTTGGTCCAACAGATCACTCAGCCATATACTTAACTTGCAGCATGTTAATTGGCCCATTGCGGTGCTTAAAATCAAACAGATGCTTTTGTGATTTCTGGATCAGTAATTTGTAGAACTGAGCCTATACTGAACTTCCACAAGTTAGGAAAGCTGAAATGTTTCAGACAAGCTATGTTCCTCCATCAGGGTTTGCAGTTTGAAACTAGTCAGACTTGGACTGCTAAATCAGTTAATTTGCTTTTGAAAAATTCCATTTTTAGGTGGCAAAAGATGTTCTTAGAAACCCAAATGAGGCTACTATTTTGAAATGTTGGCTTGTGTGTATAAAACAGTCAGAATAATGTTAATGTGTTGGGTCTCAATTTCTCATTGTTAACACTGAAGCAGTTTTATTTTGAAATGAGAAGGGTTTTATGATACTAAAACATTTTTAATAAAAAGAATACGATGTTAGTCCCTGATGCTGCAAATACTTACACACATGTTAACTTTGAAACAATGGGCTATTCATCTGGGACCCTTTCACATGAGCACAGTTTCTTACCTGCTTAAGAGATTGAAGAATCAGGGCCTTCCGTTTGAATATTTTGGGTTTTCTTTTCACCTATTTGCAGTTCTGTGGAAGTCAAATAAGTGACTGTAGCAGTAATGGCATTTTAAAGGAGTATTTATAACTTGATTCATCATAAATTTTACTCTAAAGAGTTAATGGCATAAACTTTCAAATTAGCTTTACAAAACCCCAGTCTGACTTAAATCAAATAAAGAAAAAGATTTAAATTGTTCAAAATTATAAATTATAGCTACATCATTCATTCAAATCACTATACCCTTCTTAGTATTTCTGAAAATGGAAGATTTAATGAATTGTCCACATGAAATAGATTTATCAGAAAACAGAACAGCTCTCACTCCTAATACTGGCAATCTTTCCAATTTACATTCAGTTCATTTCTTTGGATACTGAAGAGAATCACAGTTATTACTGCTGAAAGTTTTGAAGGAACAAATTTTCCAAATTTAAAAATAAACTTTTTTTGAAAAGGTTTTAGGAAGAAAGGCACAGGTAATCTGCATTTTATGCCTATTATGTAGCACTGTAGTTTCTTTTACCTTATTGTCTCTTGCAGGGGTGTTGCTACATATGAAGATTAGCTGCGTCCCAGGCCCCAACAAGGTCTAAGCCCTGCCCCTGTCTCAGCCCCACCCACTTGGCCCGAACTTAGTGTCATACCATGCACATCTGTGCAACTGGGCTATGATCCATATCATTTTTCTGTTCACTTATACACTGAGATTGTATGTTTTTATGCCAGTTACACCATACGATGTGTATAACCTATTCTACATGATTATTATGATAGGTTTCCTGCAGCCACAGGCATGTGTACAGATGTGTAGCATGGCTCAGGGGGGTGAGAGGCAGACAGAACTCTCTTCCTGCAAGAGGTAGACAACCAAAGCTGTGAGCAAAGAGGCAACAAAGATATGCGGATTGAGGTGGCTCAATCCTTTCATCTCCCCTTCTGGCAGAGGTGATTTCCTGTTGCTGCAAGGAACACATCATTATAGTAATCACATAGAATAGGTTTTGGTCATCCATAAAGAAACTTTGTATGGCATAATTGGCATGAAAATGTACAATCACAGTGTATAAGTGACAAGAAAAATCATATAGATCATAGCCCAGGGTGCACAGATGTGCATCCCATGACACTTAGGCCCACATGGCTGAAGGTATCATGTTGTGCCAAATGAGTTTACATATCTGAAACAATTTAATATAAGTGGATTGAATTTAGATAGTCAAAAAAATAAACAGTTCTCAAATATGATCCATCCTACTTACTGCAACCCAAAGTCCCTTCTGTACGCTAAATCAAAACAAGCAGGCATGGACAATGAGTGCAGATATCTCAAAGAACCACAGTTAGTGGAAAGTAACCACTCTTTTCTTCAAGTCATTGCTGGTGATGTCTCTTCCCAATATACTACTTTTGTCTTTCTAGGAATGAATTCATTATTTTTCTGGTACAGGTCAGAAATACAGCTGACACTGCAAATTTCTAGTGGCTTTTTTAAAGACTAAAAAAATTTCCACTTTGTCAGAGGCTTGAAAATGTAGTTCATGCACAAAAGCTCTTGTGACGAATAAATTTGTTAGTCTTAACAGTGCCACACAGCTCCTTGTTTGTTTTGCCAACCTAGACTGACAAACACCACTGGAACTTTTCAATAAGAGAAAGGTTAACTTTGTGGATTGCTGCAGTTTATAGGAGGGCAAAACTGAGGACCAGAATAATTAAATTGTATTTCCAATTTGGAGGGTGGCACTCTTTCACTGAAGAGGGCTGCTCCTTCAATGTATTCAGTTTCTTTAGTGACGAAATTTAAAAATAAGTTTTTACTGTTTGTGCTCCTGTTTGTCCTGCAGAGCCAACTCAGATTGGAGATGGCGTTGGATTCTTTTCTTTCTTGTGGACTACTGACAGAAATGTTTACTACATCCATCCTTTATGCATGTGAATGCAATGGGACTGTTCCCTTGTTTAAATGTCCACTACTTCCCCACTTCCACATCACCCAGCTCCCAAACCCCTCCAGACTCTGCTCTTTTCTGCTTCTAGCTTGCCAGGCTCTCTGCAGGGCAGTCACACCTTACCTGGCTCCTGAACCCTCACTCCCCAGCTAGTTCCCCTCCACCCTTTGCCACTCGGTTGACTCCCTCTGGTGCCCGCTTCACCCCAGTCTAAGTTGGACCCCTCGCTTTTTTTTTTGCATCTTTAGAATTGTTTGCTAATTGCAGTCACACCTGTGCTTTATTTACTCTTTGACAGCTATAGGACAGCATTAGCACATTGGCCAGTGTTTGCTGAATTTGAAGACCACGGAGCAAGGTGCAAATGAAGGCAGAATTTTGCTAGTGCTGTGAGAAGGAAAAAAATCCCAGCTATTTTCAGATGGGGGGAGTGGGGTTGCTAAGGGAAAAGAGTTTTTATTTGTTATCTGAGGAAAGTTGATACTGAAAACATTGCGACCTGAGGAACAGGGAGCCCCAGACACACCGGGGGGGGGGGGGGGGCGGTAGCAGGAGAGGATGCTCAAGAGGCACCAGTTTAAACCCAGAATGCCCTTTTTGAGGTTTATTTCAGGAGCTCTGGCAAAGTTTTTGGCTGCCACACAGCTTTCCATAAACAATCTTGAATATGTAAGCCAACAGCCCAATATAAACAGTAAAGTACTTATGGGTCCATAAGACTCTCTGTCCAGCTTTTAGTGAGCTATGCTACTCTGCCTCTCTCATGACCTCATTAGGCTTGTCCTCATCACAGTTAACTCCTTTTATAATTGGAACAGCTTTTAATGGCCCAGTATTTGCATTAAAATGCCCCTACTCCCTATTGCCCCACCTGGCCCAAAACCAACCCATCCGACACACCAACTATTGGTCTGCATGGCCAAAAACCACCCATCTCCCCCCTCCTATTGCTCTGTCTAGTCCCAAACTGCCCCCCCCCCGCTATTGTTCCCAAGCCACCCCCCAACCATTGCCCTGGCAGACCTGAAACTACTCCGGATGCCTATTGCCCCACCTAGGCCCTGCTAGCCCCACCCCCTGCCCATTATTGCCTCACCTGGTTCAAAACCATCCATCCCCCCACTACTGCCCCAAAACCCCCTGTTCCACCACCCACTACTGCCCCAAAAATGCCTGGTCTCCCCCACCCTGTGCCCCATCTGGCCCAAAACCACCTGGTCCGGGCAGCTATTGTCCCACCTGGGTCCTGCTAACTCACCCTCCTCCCCTCCACCACTGCTATTGCTCTGTCTCTCACCCAAAATTGCCTGCCTGCCTGCCTGCCTGCCCACCCCTCCCCCTTGCCCCAGCCCTCACTCACCCTCTGGGGCACCACGCTGGGCCCAGGAGCCTGGGTGGCCTCCTGTAACCTCATCTTCCCTCCAGCTTCCCTTTCCCTCCCCTATACCCTGGAGGTCCCAGTACTTACCCCTGTACTGGTGGCCAGGGGGCAGAGCTGAATCAGGCACAAGGAGCCCTGCTTTGGGGTGCAGGGGAGGAGAAGGAATTTAAATCTCCCTCCTTCCCTCCCTCTGCATGAGATAGATGAGCTGCAATGCTCCAGGAGAGTGGGACTGATTGTCTGCTCATTTTGTGAGTCAGCAAGCGGATGGCAAAACTAAACTGAAAGTAAACTTGCAGGCTTGATTTGCAGTGTGTGTGTGTGTCTGCTGGGTGAGGAGCTGGTAAACTTCTGCCGTTCCAGGGCTTGGCCGGAGAGTTGGGGGGGGTTCAGTCCCTTGGGCCCTAAGGCAGCGGCACCTCTATGTCTTAGTATATTCCTCTTTTGCTGTCCAACTAAGTCTGTTCCCACCTCTTTGGGAGTCTTTCGGTTGACCTTAGTGGCTTTGAATTGGGCCTTATTCATATGGATCTTCTGGGGGAAAAAACAGTGTGTTTGAAGAGACCTTCCTCAACCCCCAGCAACAGTGTATATTTCAAATAAAAGACCTCCTCTGGTCACTGAGCAGTGAGAATCAGTATAATAATGGGCCCATATTTTAGCTTATTCTACGTTTGCTCTGCTGCAAGGAAGCAGCAGAAGACAATAGGATAAATACTTTAAGGGATTTTCCTAAGAGCATATGATAGTTTAAAAAACAGCAAAAGGCCATTTGGCTTTACACAAGCTTGTTTAATTTTTGAGTGATGTTTTGCCCTGTGTCCTGCTATTTTACAATATCCCAATATCCTCTGGTACTGCAGAAACAATTCTGAGTTGTCTCTTAAATCAATTTTATGAATTTATTTCAGTGCCTCTCCTAGAAACTAATTCCATATGCCCCTCAGTTTTTGAGGGGGGAATATGATGTTTGGATTTCCTATGCATGCTTTAGTTTTTATTTTCAAATTTAATAAGATTAGCCACTGAGTTATTTTGTTTTAACTTTTCATCTGAATAAAATAATTGCTTTGAATAAAATTATGAAGCAGTGTGATAAAGACTTACCTTCATTCAACTTAAGCCTCCACATTTCCAAGGCAACCCAGTCTATCCTCTTGTTCTTCTTCGTTGCTTGGATTCTTGAGATCAAAACTTGAGTTTCATTGCTCTGATCACACCTCTTACTATGGGTGGCCTGTTGTAGTGATTTTATGAACCAGATCCTCAGTTGGTTTAAATTGTCAGAACTTTATTGATGTTAATGGAACTACGCTGTTTTACACCAACGGAGAATATGGCCCTTTAACTGTGACAGCAGTCCATGTTACCCACATTTGTGATGCTATGCACAAGGCTATATCTTTGTGTAGATTTAAAGGTGACGCTAACGTTTTAAACTGGTCCACTGTTATCTCCTTGGGATCATTGCTAGACCCCAGCCCATGGTGTCTCCAGTCAGTGCAGAAGTGTAATTTGTATATTGCCACTTCTAAATTGGATTGTTAATATATGAACTAGAAGATAGAATGATCTGTAGATTTTTAACTCTTGCAAAATGTTGTTTCCAAGATCCTGATATATACTTTTTTTAATTAAAAGAAAAAAAAGATTTCTTCAGTTACTACAGCCAATTCTAAAAGTAATGGTGATCTCTTAAAAATATAGCGGTTTTACCTACCTGTTTTCAGTTACTCTAAATTGCCCTTCCCTGTTTCTTTCCAAGGACCCCCTCATGAGATCCTTCAATCACAAAAGGTCATTTGCCTACTTTCAGAGCTATTGTGAAGAATCCCTCTCCATATCAGGAGAATACTTTCTCATCCTGATGAAAAGGGAGGGTGTCAACCAATCATACGATACAATATCTCACAATATCTCAATGCATTCATAAAGAAGTTGAAATTCGGGGAGGGTGCTCTGGAATCTGTAAGTTGCATTCTAGAATCAATGAATTTTCAAGATGCTTTTTTCACTATGCCCATAATCCCATCATGCAGGAAGTAGCTAAGGTTCATGGTTGGCCAAGAATGTTATCCAGACAGAGTGCTTCCCTTTTGTCTCTCAACTACGCCAAGGGTGTTTACTAAAATAGTTGAAGTAGTAGCGACATTCCTCAGGAAGAGGGGCATCACAATGTGTCCATAGCTAAACCATTGCTTGGACCTGGATGGGGGAGGGGCCTCCTTAGCAGATCTTGAACTCTGTGCATCTGCAGAAATGCACCCTGATTTCTTTCTGGAACATCATGCAGTTATTAAAGCTAAGATAATGTTTTGCTTTCCTGTGTCTCTAGGTTGCAGTTTTGAAGGGAACACCTACAACAGCTCTATGAAATGGCAAGCCCAAGCTAATCCATGTGTTTCATATCACTGTCAGGTAAGGGCTGGCAGTCATGAAATTAACAATGGTGGAATGGTTAGCTTTTCTAGTGAACTTTTGTATTAAATCCAAACAATACATTTAAAATCTTCAGAGGGGTAGCCATGTTAGTCTGTGTGTAGCAAATACAACAAGAGTCCTGTGACACCTTATAGACCAACAGATTTCTTCAGGCATAAGCTTTCATGGCCTCCAACCCACTTCATCAGATGTACAGAGTGGGTTGGAGCCTACAAAATCTTATGCCCAAAGAAATCTGGTAGTCTATAAAGTGACACAGGCCTCTCGTTGTTTTTAAACTCTTCAGTTGCTTAAACCAAGGGAAAAATGAGGGCTTACTCAGAATTAAGACTTTTTAACTCATTCAGATTTGACCAGCTATAGCCAAACATTCTGAGCAATAGGCTTATCATAAATACTGAAATTCTAAGACAGTGGTTCCCAACCTTTTTCAGGCTGGGGATCCCTTTTTAACAAAAAAAAACTTTGCTGCCCCCTGCCTGATTATGTAATGTGGCCTGCACAGGCAGACTCTGGCCTGTGCCACTCTGGTGGCACCACTGGGTCAGCTGGCAAGTGGCATCACCACCACTATGGTCTGTGCCGCTGGGGAGCTGAGCTGCAGCGGCTATGGCTCCCTGACCTTGTCCTCCCGAGGAGCTGCTGCGGCCCCATCCCCCTGCTGGGATCTGGCCACAGGTGGGGAGAGGCAGCCCTGGCGGGAGCATCAGGGCTGCAGCTGGATTCCAGCCCCAGTAGGGAAAGGCTCTGTGGGCCCCCTGCAACATGTCCATAGACCCCCATATTGGGAACCACTGTTCTAAGACATATGTGAAAGAGCTCAGAGTGGACTACTAGCTTGAATGTAGGAATTATTTTTCTTTTCTCAGCAATCATTAGGCTTTTAATAAAATGTGAGTTAATGTTTTTATGTTTCCCTTAATTTGCTTGTGCATGCGTGAGTGGAAGACCCATCTGAAGTACTAATTAAAAGATGCTAATAAACAACCCATCTCTATTCCCTGTGCCTCTGATTTGTTGATATAGTGGACTGTAGTTTTGTTAGGCTTCCCTAGCTGCATCCATAATATTCTTAAGAGTATTCATCTGCAGGGCAGGCACAAAAAATGCATTTGTGTACCTAATTCAAATAACTGACAAAATGATGTTTTTGCTGTCTCCAGGTTTGTCCGTCCAAATGGATATGCTCAGTCTTCTGGGGATGAAAATACAAAGTTCTGCTTAAGAACTAAGAATTGTGTTTTCTTCTAACCCAAGACTAATGTTAATACTACCTTTAGAAATAAGAATACATGATTGTTTTAATACTCTGCACAAATATTTTGAAGGGAATTGAAAATATTCAACAGGATCTTTCTAGGTATCTTTTGGCAACAGGTAGTCTCATACTTGCTCCTTTTTGGTTAAGGCTCTCCTGCTTCATTAATGATTTTCATGGGCATCTAAAATTGTCCATGTCTACAGACCAGCTTTACAGAGGAAAAGTAAAATGCATGCCCTGTTTTGAAATGTGTACACCTTGAGAATGTTGTGGGCTGCAATTCAACAAGAGCAACTATAGCATATAGTCATACACTCACTTTATAATATTTTCAAAGCTTGATTATCTGATCAGACTTGGGCATGTCAAATGATCACCTACTTTTCTGAGTATCGGTCTGAATGTCCAAAATGTAGAATTGGATAATTTTGTTTACCCATGGGCTCATATTTGAAAATTAGCCTTCCCGTGTTTACAAATATAAAGATATGTTCACAAAAAAGCAGACTTTGCATCCACATAGTCTCACCAGGAATCTTTAAGCAGGGCTTTGGTTTCTTGAACAAGAAGTACAGGAAAGGATAATTTACTAGTACATATCAGGAGATGCATCTTAGATAAGAGGCTTCCGTCTACAGAATGAGATGCTTTTATCTCCTTTCTAAGCCTTTTTCTCTGAGGGGAGAGGACAGGGAATGCTTTGTGTCTTGTCTGTTTACATCAAAGATGCATGGCAGAAAATTTCCATGTTTTCTATGGGAGTGAACCCCAATAACGCAGGATTCCACTTTAGAAGACGGTGCTCCATTTCTTACCTGACATGTTGCAGGACAAATCTCATGACTGTAGTCAAGGAGATACAAGCACTCTTTTGAGTGAATTAATCTGAATCCTGATAGTGGGCTGCAGACACAGACAGAAAGGGGAATCTGAAAAATTTTTACTACACAGCAAATATCATGCTGTTAAATGTGCATCTGGTATTTGTAGTTTATCTTTTTGCTCATTATTATGTTTGGTTTGGTTTGTTCTCTTTTAGGAAGGAGTGGTAACAGAATCTGAGATGCGGTGTGTCGTTCATTGCAAAAACCCTTCTAAACTACCAGAAATGTGCTGCCCCACTTGTCCAGGTATGATTTCCTAAGCACACTGTTCTGTCTTCTCTACAGGTTACTGCACTGCAATGCACACCTTGTTGTTGGATGCATGTCACTGAAAGGGTGAAGTAATTCTCTTTTCCCTTAATTCTGTTGTATGGTCATGTAAGAAATGGATATTGTCCCTGTCTAAATCACACTTGCCTAAACTCTGCTTTTCAGGTTGCATATTTGAAGGTAAACATTACCATGAAGGGAAGGAGTTT
This sequence comes from Podocnemis expansa, assembly GCA_007922195.1. Lineage (NCBI taxonomy): Eukaryota > Metazoa > Chordata > Testudines > Podocnemididae > Podocnemis > Podocnemis expansa. The sequence goes on from ML682034.1 coordinate 11,329,388, forward strand.
CACCCTGAAGGAGACAAGTGCACCAAGTGTTCTTGTATTGTGAGTATTTGCCTCTGATATTGTAACTACAAATGCAGTTTGCAAAAGGTGCATTATTATTGTTACAAACTGCAAAATAAATGGAGATGTGATACTAATACATACTTTTCTCTCTTGTTGTTCTTGGAGTTCAAGCTTTATTTGAAGATTTCACTACACAATCACTTTCTGTAGCACTACGTCTATTTTCAAGTTCGTATACTTTCCATAACTACCTGTATATACTCACGTATAAGCCAATCTGTGTAAAAGCTGACCCTCAGCTAGCAACCCAGAAGCCTGGGGGAAAAAAATAAACAACCCAAAATGCATGACCCATGTTATAAGCCGAGGTTCGAAATCAGGCTTGAAGCCACAGCCAGTTCCTGCCACTTCCCACAGGTGGCAGGAACTGTCTCCGAGCCTTGTGCCACTTGTGGGCAGTGGCAGGAAGCAGCTCTAGCTTCAGGATGCTTGTAGGAGGCTCAAAGTTGGAGCTGATTCCTGCCGCGTCCCACAAGTAGCAGGAGCTGTGAACCAGTAACCTCCCAACCCTGCTGCCACCTCTCTTTGCTGCCCTGAGCCCTTCCCTAAACCCCCAACCTCACTGCTAGCTTCCCACGGTGCCCAGGGCCCTTCCATAACTCCCTAACACCCCCGCTCTCCCTGTTCTGCTGCTGGCTCCCCAGGGCTGACCCCCCCAACCCAAGACCACCTTATCTGGTTGCTCCAGCAGCCATGCCACACACTGTGGCTCCTGCCCTGAGCATGCTCAGAATGGGAGATTTCAAAACTCCCAACCTTGACCCACACATAAGTCAAATGCATTTTTCAAAGGGGATTTCAAGGAAAAAAATTTCTGCTTATACGCAGATATATACAGTATGTATAGTTGAGACAGTAGTGCCATGTTTTTGGGAAATGGGGTTTTGATAGTCTGAGTGCTGGGATGGTTCCGAGTGAGGGCAGTTTGTTTCTTGTTGAGATTTGGTTACAGGTAAGTAAGACAGCAGGAGGTAGGATTTTCTCATGACATCTCTTGGTCAACATATGCTGTACATGTCTTATTTATCCTGCATGGGTTTTCATATCAGAAGTGTATGGCAAAGGGCATAAACTTACCCTGTGGGTTATGTTGCTTAATGAAAGGTCACTGACTAATAAAATTGTCACCATCCATGGTTAAAACTTGGGCAAGGCGCTGGGCTTTGCTTGCCTTTTGTAGACCATACTGGATGATTCACCTGGCTTTGTGTTGGTGCAGGTTTTACCACTCAACTGCATGTTTCAGCACAAACCTCCTGAGGGCTAGCAATAAAGTGTGGTTGTGCTTTTAGTATTCTACAAATTATGCTAATACAGAGAAAGGTTTTGTATGTGTCCATCCTTGGTTGTGTGAAGTTGCAGAATAGAGTTAACCTGTAAAGTCTGAAGCTGCAAAGACTGCCCTACTATCCCATTGGATCCTTGACTGAAATTACAAAACTTTTTTTCTATCTCAGTGCCGAGCCATCATCCTTATTATCCTTAGTGTTTATGTGAATGAAAATGCTCCTATATATTGACTGACATTTTACATACATTTAGCCTTAATATAATGTTTTTGTGGATCTCAAAGAGGCTTACAAGGATGGGCAAGTATTATTATCTCAGTTAACATTGGGAACCAGAGATGTAGAATTTAAGTGGCTTTCGTGGATAGCACTGAAAGTCAGCATCAGAGCAAGGATTAGCACTTGGATCGTCTGGCTTTTAGCCCTATGTCCAAGCTCTCTTCTTGTGGCTGTCCCAGAAGGGTTTTAACTTGATACTTACAAAGGGGTTTACCCTGGATCTTGTCCTTTTCTTGCAATTGTACATATGGAGATTAGCAATTACATCTTTGTCATCGTGAGATTATACACCTCTTAAGGAGGTTTTGGAACAAATTGATAAATTAAAACAGTAATAATTCACCAGGATCAGAGAGTATTCACCTGAAAGTTCTGAAGGAACAGTAATATGAAATCTGCAAAACTATTAAGTGTGGTATGTAACCTGTTGTGGTATGTAACCTGTTACTGAAACAAGAGGCTGCTAATTTTTAAAGAAGTTAATTACAGTTCAGTAACCCTAATGTCAGTTCCAGGCAAATAGGTTAACACGGTAGTGAAGAATTGCGGTGTTAGGCTCATAGATGAATGTAGAAGAAGAGTGGGGAAGATTAGACATGGCTTTCGGAAGGGATATCATGCTTCACAAATCTATTAGAATTCTTTGAGGCTGTCAACAAGCGTGTGGACAAGGGCAACCAAAGGGATATACTGTACTTAGGCTTTCAGAAAGCCTTTGACAAGGTCCATCACCAAAGGCCCCTAAGCAAAGTAAACAGTTTTCAGATAAGCAGGCAGGTCTTTTCATGGATCAGTATCTGCTTAAAAACAGGAAAGAAAGAATAGGAATAAATGGTCAGTTTTTGACCTGTGGTGTTCAGCATATTCATGAATGATCTGGAAAAAAGAATAAAGAGTGTGAGGTGGGAAAGTTCAGGCAATACAAAATTATTCAAGATGGTTAAGTTAGAAGCAGATTGTGAAGAGTTGCAAAGGGCTCTCACAAAACTTGGAGACTGAGTAACAAAGCAGCAGATGACCATCAGTGTAGATAAATGCAAAGCAAATGCAAATGCACACTGGAAATATTTCAAAACTATATATACAAAATGATGGAGTCTCAGTTAGCTGTTACCACTTAGGGAAGAGACCTTGGAATCTTCATGGACAGTACTCTGAAAATGTCTGCTCAATCTGCAGTGGCACTTAAAAAGCCTAACAGAATATTAGGAACGTTAGGAAAGTGATATATAATAAAACAGTAAATATGATTATGCCATTAAATAAATTCATGGTATACCCACACCTGGAATTCTATATACAGTTCTGGTTGCAGTATCTTTTTTTCTTTTTTTGTAAGATAGATTGGAACTATAAAGAGTACAAAGAAGATCAGCAGACATGATTAGACATATGCCAAAACTTCTCCATATGGAGAGATTAAAGACTGGGAATCTTCATCTTAGAAAAGAGACTACCAACTGGTGATATGATAGAAGTCTATGAAATCATGAATTGTATGGAGACTGTGAATAAGGAAATGTTATTTATCCCTTCATTGAACATGAGAACCAAGGGTCATCCAGTTAAATTAACAGGTAGCAGTTTTAAAACAAACATAAGGTAATAGTTATTCAAACAACACACAGTCAACCTGTGGAACTTTTTGTCATGGGAAGTTATGGAGACTGTAACTATATCTGGATTAAAAAATGAATTAGGTAAATTCATGATCCATCAATGGCTATTAGCTAAGATGGCAAGGGATGTGAACCTTATGCTCTAGTGGGGTCCCTAAAGCTTTGATTGCCAGGAACTGACACTGAATGACCAAGGATATATCACTCAATAAATTGCCTTGTTTTGTTCATTCCTTCTGAAGCATCCGGCTCAGCCACTGTTGGAAGACAGGTACTGGGCTAAAGGGACCATTGGTCTGCCCCAGTATGGGCATTCTTGTATTCTTAGACTCTTGCATTATCAGATCTTAACACTGCTTGGGAATGGGGACCTACTTCATTAAACTGCTCTTTGAGACCAGTAAAGTGTAAGTCTTCATTCTTTGCTACCCTCACTGTGAATGGGCAAAATATCAGCAATAATTACATGGCAAGTTTTTAAGTTTCAGTAGAGACATTCAGGCTATGTCTACATTAGGAAAGTTAGTCTGAGTTTGTTAATTCGAGCTAAGAAGTTTGAGTCTAGTTTGAACTAACTCAAACTTATTAGTTAGAATTAATGACGTGAACTAATTTGAACTAATGTTAGTTCAAATTAGTCCACTTTGTTAATTTGAACTAACTGTCCTTAGTTTGAATTTATCAAATTCGAACTAAGGGTTAATCCTTGTCTACATAGTCCTTGGTTTGAACTAACAACTGAACTAAGGGCTTAGTTTGAAGTAACTGGCAGGTTTTACTAGTTCAAACTATGATTTCATTAGTTTGAATTAAAGAATTCCTAAGTTTGAACTAATGAAAGCCTAGTGTGGACAGGTGCTAAGTTAGTTAGAATTAAGCCTCCTTAATTCAAACTAACTTGCAAGTGTAGACATATCTATAGTGTCTTGTAAGTACTACTGATGGATGTCCTTTTTTAAAAAATAATGAAAAATGAATGCTAAATGGAATTTTAGAAATATCCTTTTAGTGTTACTGCAAAGAAGTAAAACCATTTAAGGAAAAAATCAGTTTCTAATCTGTAGAGGTGCTGCTCAATATTAACACAACTTTAAGATAAAAAAACAACGAGTTTGTGTGGCACTTTGAGACTAACATTCATTTTTTGCATGAGCTTCTGTGGGAGAAAATCCCATAATCATTGTTATAGTAGTAAGTTAGCATGATCATAGGATTTATTTCAAGTATTCAGCTTTAAAATGCACTGGAGATAGTCCATAATAGGGCCTGTGAGATGCTAAGTTATCTCCTGTGATGTGCTGAGCACCCTTAACTCCCAATGGAGTCAATAGACCCTTTTCTTCTCTCACTTAAAACAGTTTTGTGTTGGCTTTACATTGGTATAACTTCATTGACTTAAGCAGGATTACTTCTGATTTTCATCAGCGCAACGGAGAGGGGAATTAGGGTAATGGTCCCTGAGGAAGGTGTTCTCGGTCTTACAGGATCTGATTCATAATGGGCTAAATTTGTCATTGATATAGGTAGGAGCAACCCTGCAGAAATCAGTGGAGTCATGCCTGCTGCTCTCAGCAGCATATTTGGCCTTTAGAGGATACCAACCACTCTAACTTCTACAAACAGGAATCCCATTTTGTTCTGTAAAAATGATTTGTCCTTTATCAACTCTCTTCTGTTCCAAAAATCCACAATGAACAAAGCATACCTGAGTGAGGTAAGATAGGGTGTTTGTCGTAGGGATGAAAGGGGAAGGAATCTCTTGGGTCAGACCCAAGGTCCATTTTGTCCAGTGGCATATCTCTGATGACGACCAGTATCAGAGACTTCAGAGAAAAGTGGAAGATCCCCACAGCAGGCAAACGCAGGATAATTTGCCCACCACATCTGGGTCTCCTACTAGTCTCTAATTATTATAGGTTGACTTAAACCCTGAAGCGTGAGTTTTAGTAGCCATTAAAGAAAGGTGACTGTGTTTCATTTTAACAGCTGTAGATGTTTGTGGTATCCATACAAAAACCCAGTCCCTTTTGGAATCTTCAGTATAGTAACAAAGGAGTCTTCCTTTTATAACTCGTGCTCATCTGTCTCACTCTCTCAACCCCTGTTACTGCTTCTCGACTGCTTCATTTTCTTCAGAATTTGGGGCCTTATTACATCCTCTATAAATTAAATTGGAGGCAAACAATGAATCATCTTAAGAACTCTAATAGCAGCAGTTTACTGCTGATTCTGTGCTCTTTTCTTTAAAGAACAGCCTTGTAGTGAATCTCAGTTTTGAGTGGCTAGTGGTTATTTAAGATATCTGTCTGGTTATGCAATAGTATGGGAACAGGCGAATGAGTGATGTGCTGGAACGTGTGAGGACTTTATTAGATGAAAGGTATTTCCTCATCCCTGATTAGATTTCTACTGTGAAGTAAGGTTGGAACTATTCCACGTGGCTTTGGGAAGAGCAGAGTAGATGAATTGAAAGAAGTTTCTTTAAGGATATTTTTCTTACTGCTGAGAAAGGACTTGTGGATATAAACGCTGTGACAATCACATCTCAGCGTTAGGCAAAATTAAGAACTTACCTTTCTAATGACTTATTGTTGGGAGTCCAGAATATAGGTCATCATCATAGCTGCTAGGATAAATTGCCTAGGGATGAAAGTTAACTATTAAAGTTGAGAGAACAAGAATGACTGTTATCTTCTTGGAAATACTTTAGACTGGTGTGCCTCAGTAAATTTGTTATAAGAAACTGTGCTGATATTATTTCAAAAAATCCACAATAAAAATGTTAAGGTTGCAAGTTCAAGCACTATGAAGTTAGGAAAAGGTAGAATTTGTGCACATCTGCATCCTGTGGAAGTGTGCGATTCTATGCTGTTTACACACATCTGCTTATGAAATGGTAATTATGATTGATTTATTTTTGAGAATAGTGCCAGATAGAGAGCACTGGAGATTGAAGTATCCTTGCAGACTATGTTCAGAGTAGGCAGTGGCTGAGCAATCTCCCTATACTGCTATGCCCATGTTCCTTAATTTTGAACTATGAATAGGTAGTTTAGCCTCCAAGGATATTCAATTCTTATCTTCTCTGCTGAGCTCACAAATAAGGTTTCCCACTTGGCACCATTTGTGTTTCTAGTTATTCTCTACTTAAAACTGTTCCAAAGCCTCCAGATAGATTCTGTTACATAGTGGTATGTATGGGAATTAGGTAGCTGATGACCTGTCTAAAACTGGAAGGTCAGAAACTCAGATTGGAAAGACAACAGTTGAGTTTATTAACATCCTATCATGGAAAATAATAGCTGAAATAAATAATCAAAAGATCCTCTGAAATGTATTGTGCATGAAAAGTGGCCAGGATAATGTAGATTTCCTCACACTTAGACTGAATCCCAGCTGTTGTACTGTAATACTGTAATTCATCTGTCTGGGATTATCCTACATTTCTTGATATAGGCCAGTGGACTGTTTTGGAGAAGCCCGGGATATTCCCTTTCCCACCCGCACCACCCCACTCCCCTCCCCCTGTAAGCTCCTGCTTAAATGAACAACTGATGACTTTAATCCGTTATTTCTCGGGTACTACTTCTACAAGACTGAAACTGATGGGGTAAATTCCTGCTCACACAGGGAAAAATGTTGGCTTACATGTTTTCTTTCTTACAACCTATATTAAAATAGTCAGGCTAATTATCTTAAATGTCTTTTTTTTTGAAGTAACACTTTAAAAAAAAAAGCAGGGGGAAGGCTTGGCAAGAAAGTGACTTGTTTTGAGAAACTTCTCCATGGTTACTGTGATCTTTAAACGGCAGTATTTGAAACTCATAACTAGGCCCTTTTGATTGCAGAATCAGTCATATACCAATGTTACCCAGACTCTAGGCTTTGTGAGCTCTGGCATGTGAGGTATGTGGAGGTATGAGGTACCATCATGCTGAGAGAGGGCACAGCAATTCAGTAGCTTCAGATGAGGACCACTTTTACTTGAAATATCCAGCTGGGGAAGAGGCAGTGAGGTAATAGATTACCACATAAGAAAAACAACTGGAGGCTGGATTATTGCACTGATGTACTATATAAGAACTGGGAGGAATGGGGAATAGCTATTGTCTATGGAGTTCACATGGAAGCAGTTACTATTGTTTGACATGTGAAAAACAGTCAGGTGTTCTTTGTTTCCAAGCAACTAACAACCTCCTTAAATCAGTCTTCAGAAAATGATTAGAAACAAATGAAATTTGGATGTGTTATTGTTTGAATGGAGGCACAGGAAATTAGTCTATAAGGAACAGAATTTAAAAGTGGCCTGAACCTAACCTCATTTGTGCATTTTTAGATTTTCCATGCTATTGAAAGTACCAGTTATAGAATTAATTTGTACAAAACTAATTTGCTCCTGATTTGCCTCTGTTAATGTGAGTTTGTGCAGGAAATGTGTATCATTTATGCTCATAGAATGTTAGTGCGAAAAACTGTGTGAAGAAAGTTGTTCACAAAGAAATGGAAGTTGCATTGAGAAAATTTGGTCTTAAACCAATAAGTAGGCCACATATATTTACACTTTAGATACCTAGGGTCAGTTAATAACTGATTTACAAAGCTCTGCGATTGTATTAAATTGTTTTGATTTTACAAATATTGAGAGCTACTGAGAAGTGATTCTTTTCCACAAGACTTGGAGGGCAGAGTATTTGAACTTGAACTTGGAGGGCAGAGTATTTGAAAAGTTTGCAGACAATTAAAAAATCCCTAAAGTTGGCAATGAAAGAGGGCACAAACAGTATATAACTTCACCTTTCAACTAATCTCAAAGCTGTTTCATATGTTCACCGTATTATTGTTGTGTCTAAGTTTATTGTTAACAGTTTCATTCACTGGATGTGCTCTGATGCAGGTCCAAATTCCATGGGTCTTTCAAGTCAGGAGCAGTGGATGGGCACAGAGAACTTTGTCCTGAAAAGGGAAAGTAATCAGCCGGACTTTGGTCAGAGGAGAGTTCACTTCCCATATATTAGAACAGGCATGGCCAAACTGTGGCTCGGGAACCACATGTGGCTCTTGAATGAAAAAGTGTGGCTCGCAGAAGAACATCAGCAAATCAATTTAGTAGGTAAAAGTATATGGCTATATGCCTTAGTGCAGCTCTTGAAGGTTTACTAATCAACTTGTGTGGCTCTTGAGTTCCCTAAGTTTAGCCACCCCTGTGTTAGAAATGTAAGTATAAAAATTTGTATAGAGAAATGAAAATGGAGAGCAATTAGCACTGATGCTGAGGTTCAAAGGGTTTTGCAGGGGAAGGAGATCTTACTATGGTAGAGGGATAACATAAAGCATTCAAGGACTGGTTTGGACCTTATGTAGCTGTCTGGATTCATGCTTGTTAGTTTTTTCCAGGTAAAATTATTAGGAGCCTAGTCCTGAAAGCTGCCTTGGTGGGTGAAGAGATACAAATGCAGAAATAACTGCATGACTGGGGCCTTAGTGTGCACTGTAATCAGCAAAACAAAAAATACCCCCTGCTCCCAATAGTGGATTGGAGACCATTTCTCCTTGTTTGCAAATCCCATGTTTATTCATCAGATTTTCTGCAAACTTAGAAGAATAGGCATTCCTTCCTGAGGACTGCATACTGTATGTGCCAAGTCTGAAATTTTAAATCCATTTAATTTTGCATATATCCAAGTGCAAAAAGTATGTGAACAATATTTTCTTGAAAAACAAATGGCTCAAAAAACCTTCCCCCCCACGTCATGCTTTAGTATCATTTTTTGAGCCTTTCTTCAGACTTGCCTCAAAAATTCAGTGCAGATCTGAGAGCAAGTCTGAGAACTTTAGTCCAAAGGGTATCTTTTGGAAAAAGTTAAATACCCACCCACCCCCACACACACAAATTAAAAAAGAAGCTGTAGAGTAAAATTATAAGCAAAATGAACCACAGTTTGTCTAAAACACAAACACTTTAACCATAATGCATAGAATCACAGAAATATAGAGCTGGAGGGACCTCAAGAGGTCACTAAATCTAGTCTACTGGTCCAAGGCAGGACCAGATAAACGCTATCCTTTACAGGTCTTTAGCTGACCCCTTATTAGAAACCTCCACTATGGGGATTCCACGTCATCTCTGGAAGCCCATTCCAGATTTTGACTAATTTAATTTTTAGTTAGGCAGTTTTTGCTAATATCTAACTTAAATCTCCTTTGCTGCAGACTAAGCCCATTATGTGTTCCATCTCCAGCGTACATGGTGGACAACAGATCATCTTCTTTATAACAGTCCTTAATGTATTTTGAGTACTGTTATCAGGTCCCCTTTTAGGCTTCTTTTCTCAAACAAAATATGTTTTTAAATCTTTACTCATAGGTCATGTTTTCAAAGGCTTTTATTATTTTGGTAGCATTCCTCTGGACTGCTCTCCACTTTGTCCACCTCTTTCCTAATCTGTGGAAGCCTGAAGTGGATATAGCACTCTGGCTGAGGCCGCACTGGGGCTGAGTAGAAGCGGGAAGCTGCTTTCCATGTCTTACATACAATACTTCTGTTAATATACCACAGAACATTAGTTACTTTTGAAGCTGCATCATGTTGTTGACTCATATTCAGTTTGTGATCCACTATGATCCCCAAATCCTTTTCAGCTATACTGCCACCTAGCCAAATATTCCCAATGTTTCAATTGTGCATTTGATTTGTCTTTCCTAAGGGAAGTGCTTTGCACTTCCCTTTATTGAATTCTTATTGAATATAGTCCAGTTCCTCAATTTGTCAAGCTCATTTTGAATTCTAATCCTATCTTCTAAAATGTTTGCACCAAACCCAGCTTGGTATCAGTTGCTAATTCTATAAAGTTCCAAAGGGGCAGCAGTTTTAGTCTACTTCAGTAAAACAAACAAGGAGACCTGTGGCACTTAAAGACCAACAAATTTATTTATTGCAAAAGCTTTCATGGGAGGAAATCCCACTTTGTCAGATGCTGTGAAGATGGGGGAGCTTAGGAAGTGGGATTTTCTCCCATGAAAGCTCATGCAATAAAATTTGTTAGTTTTTAAGTGCCACATGACTCCTTGTTAATTTTAAAAATATACTCTCCCTTCCATTATGCAAGTCATGAACGAAATAGTAAATAGTACTGAACCCAGAACCAATTCCTGTGAGACCTCACTAGATATGCCTTCACGGTTTGACAGTGAAACACTGATGATTACAGTTTGAGTGCAGTCTTTCAACCAGGAACACATGCACCTTACAGTAATTTCATCTAAATTGCATTTTCATAGTTTATGTATGAGAATGTCATGTAGTACATTTATTAAAATCAAAATAGATCACATCTCTTACCTCTTATCCACTGGGCCCATAACCCTATCAAAGAAAGAAATTTGGTTTGGTATAATATATTCTTGACACATCCCTGCTGACTATTCCTTATAATCCTACTATCCTTTAAGTGCTTACAAATTGTTTGCTTAATAATTGGTTTTTTAAAATCTTTTCAGAGGTCTTGATGTTAGTCTGACTGGTCTATAATTCCCTGGGTCTTCTTTGTTACACTTTAAAAAAGATAAGTACTATATTTTACCTGTCTCAAGACCTATGGGACTCACCCATCCTCAAAGATAGTTGCTAAGCATTTTGAGATTGCTTCCGCTAGTTCCTTATGTACCCAAGGATAAGCCATTATTTGGCTTGCATTTCTTCCCTCTTGTTAATATTATGTTGACTATCCAGGGCCTATTAACATTTCTGATTTAAGAATGAACAAAATAGGCATTAAACACCACAGCCTTCTTTATTTTCTCAGTTATTAGCTCTCCTTCCCTGCTAAGTAAAGGACCTACAGTTTCCTTTCTCTTTTCCTTGTTCTTAACGTATTTAAAAAAAATGATTTGCCCTTTTATGTGTTTTGCCAGGTGTAACCTTAGCCTTTTTGATTTTTGTCACTACCTGCTTGTGCTAGTCTTTTGTACTTCTTCCTAGCAATTCATCCAGGCTTCTATTTTTGTAGGTCTTTAAATCTACTCCCGATGGAGCCCTATTGGCCTCCTACTAGTCTTCCCAGCTTTCCTTCGCATTGGGTAGTTTGTAGTTGTGTCTTTAATGTTATCTCCTTGAAAAACTACCTGATCTAAACTACTTTATCCTTCAAATTTTCTTCACATGAGACTTTTACATACCAGTTTTCTGAGTTTGTTTGAAATCTTCTTTGTTGCAGTCCATTGCCCTTATTCTGCTGTTGACTACTTGCTTGCTTTAGAATCATGAAATCTACTATTATATGTTCACTTTCATTGAGATTTTACTTTCAGATTCACAACACAGCCAATTCCTTTCTGCTGATCAGAATCAAGTCTAAGTTGGTGTCTCCCTTGTTACTTCTCTGCATTCTGAAACAAAGTGCATCCCAATGCATTCCAAGGGCTTACTGGAAATTTTGAGTTTTGCTATATTACTTTTTGTACAGATGTCTGTGAAGTTAAAGCTTCCCCCACTTATTATGGGGTTTTGTACTTGTAGAAATAACTCATCCACTATCTCTTCCTGATTTGCTGGTCAATGGTAGACCCCCTACCATGGTGTTGCACGTATTTTCCCCCTTTTATCTTTATTCAAAGGCTTTGAGGTGGTATGCCTCTCATCTCCTTCAGAACAACTGAGTATATTCTTAATATGGAATGCAACCCCTAGTCCCCTTTTTGTTTGCCTACCCTTCCTGAACAAGCCATAAACCTTTTATCGATATTCCCATCATGAGAATTAACCCCACAAGTCTCTCTGATGTCACTTAAATCAAAATCGAGGTTAATACTAATACTTCCTGTTCTTTCTGTTTATTCCCCATACTCCTTGTATTTGTATATTGAACCTAAGATGTGCAGTAGATTCCTCCACTGATTTCATTCTTGCTCCTGTAAGCCTATTGTACTTTTCCACCCCCTCCCCCCAACATTTTGTCACCTGCCACCTTTGAAACTAGTTTAAAGTTCTTCCAACTGATCTGACAAGTTGGTGCATGTAGATGCTCTTTTCCTTTTTGGGTGGGTAGATCCCTTCTTCTCAACATTCCTCTTTCTCAAAGCAGCATCTCATGGTCAAGGAAGCCAAATCCCTTGTATCAACACCATCTGCATAGCTATGTATTTATTTCCAGGATGTGTGTGTGTCTACCTGAGACCTTACACTCTATTTGGAAAATGGATGAGAACACAGTCTGCACCTCTGATTGATTTACCCTCACCTATAGAGCCCTGTAGATGCTTCTGATCTGCTCAGGGTCATACCTGGAAGGCTCATTAGTTTGTTCCTAGGTGTAAAGTGCTAGCATTCAGAAGAAAATAGATACTGAATGGGAATATGTGTAGGTAAAGAGTTAGGCTCAAGAAACCAGTGACGAATTACCATTACCCAACAGTGTGGCTAATTAAAAGGCACTCAGCAGTTTGCTTCTGTTTGACATTGAACTTTGCCCACAACTCTTCCATTAAGAACTTCCCAATCTCGTCTATCACTAGAGCAGGGGGTAAAACGCATTTTTCAGGACATCAAAGCTATTCACTTATTTGGATGAAAACTAGTAAATACTTTTTGCAAATAGATAGATCTTTTGGAAATGTTGAAACATTACATTTTTGTCATTTTCAAAATGACCCTGTTCTGACATTTCATTTTGAGAATTTCATTTCAAATGGATGTTTTGTTAAGCAAAAGTTGTTTTGAAAGTACATTTGAAATGTTTATTCAACCTGAACAATTTTTTTTTTGTTTTGTTTTGGCTGGGAAAAAGGAAAAAAAAATCAGTTACAAACTGAAACTAACCAAAACTTTTTTCAGATATTTTGGTTTGGCCGCTGAGTCAGAAAATAGTTTATTTGCTCAGCAATGTCTCCTGTCATTACAACTTAGTCATACTGTTTGTTTGCTCAGAGAAAGCAGTTTTACTCACATTTCTCATAATGCATCCCACACAACTTTATCTATAACCATTTGTAAACTGGGTTACACTTCAGCTATCTTTGGCCTACTCAATTTTGATGAAGGCTTGTTCTCCACTCTTGTTTACTTTCACCATTGACAATTTGGGTCATTTCATCTTTCTGGGCCACATATAGGCATATTTGGTTCAGTCGCTACCCAAATAAATCTTTTTGGCCCTGTGGACCTTCTCATTTGCCCTAAGGCCAAAGTGATTTTCCTCAAATGGGTGTGTTTCCACTGGGGTCCCGCAGGGACTGTTTCTTGGCCCTGTGCTATTTAACCTTTCTATCAATGGCCTAAAAGAAACCATAAAATCATCACTGATCAAGGTTACAGATTACACAAAAATTTGGTGAGTGGTAAATAATGAAGTGGACAGCTCACTGACTTAGAGTGGTCCATATTGCTTGGTAAATTAGGTACAAGCAAGCAATGTGTTTTAAAATGGCTAAATGTAAATGTATACATCTAATGATAAAGAATGCAGGCTGGGGGACTCTGTCCTGGGAAACAGTGTATCTGAAAAAGATTTGGAATCATGGTGGATAATCAGATGATCACAAGTATTACTATGTGATGCTGTGGCTAAAGAGCTAATGTGATCAAGTAATGACTAAATGAGAATCTCAAGTTAATTTATCTCTGTATTTAGCACAGGTGCAACCCCTGGTGGTTTACTCTGTTCAGTGCTGGTGCCCACAATCCAAGAAAGATGGTGATAAATTTGAGAGTGCCAGGAGAATGGTTCAGGGATTAGAAAACATGCCTTTAGGTGATAGATTCAAATGGCTCAATCTATTTAATAAAAGCAAACCCTTACCCTTTTCTTTGTTAAGCTACTTTGTAAGTATCTGCATGAGAAACACATGTTTAATAATAGACTCTTCAATCTAGTGGAGAAAGGTGTAACATGATTCAGTGGGTGGAAGTAGAAACTGGAGAAATTTAGATTGGAAATTAGGTCTATTAGATAAGAAATCTGGTATAAGATTTTAACAGGGAAAATAATTAACTGTTGTAACAGTTTGCCAAGGGTTGTGATGGATTCTTTGTCACTGACAAGTTTTAAATTAAATGTTAGTGTTTTTCTTATAGACACACTATACAAATTATTTTAGGGAACTTCAGTGTCGTGCAGGAGATCAGACTAGGTGATTACAATGGTCTCCTTAGCCTTGGAAGTTATGAATGAATGACATGAGAATCAGGCCTTAAATTTGGAATTGATTCTTCCTTGATATCAAGATTTCTTCTTTATGGAAAGTCAGATTTTCTCTCAAAACTCTGTCTGCAAATCTTCTTAGTGCACCTTTGCAGTAATTGCTGATGCATGCTGCTACCTCAGTGTTTTTATTTACTGAAATCCTGGTATGTGCCTAAGTACTAAAGGCAAGATTGAAGAAGGGCACCATGGTCAAAGAAAGATACTATGCACTTGTAGCTAAAGGCAGTGAGGTTTGGGTTGGATCTCAGATTCTGGGAGAATTTTTTCTGTAGTTTTGGACCAACCGACAAGAAAGAGCTGTTTCATTTGAAGAAGAGTTTCTCCCTTGCGGAAGACAACTCCATTGTGCCTAACCTGTCAAAAGTAGTCCTCATCCCAAAGAGTTAGGTGACCTTTTAAACATCCTGGGCGCCAAACGCTGAGCACCTTTGTCAGAGTTACTGTCCTCAGTCTTTCAGTGGCTCCACATGTATTTAAATATTTAGTTCAAAATCACCTTTATTATTGCTAGAACCCTTTGTGGAGTTGCTGTGGTTTCCTTCAGAAGGTATTGTTTTTTTTGTCCTCCTACTCAGTTCCTCTACATATATACCACTGTTAAAGAATAAAATTACGATGATGATGGTGATAGTATCTAGGAAGACCAAGCAAGGATCAAGGCCTCATTCTATTAGGTAATATAAATAAATACAGTAACAAAAAAAAAAAAAAAAAAAAAAAGACAGTTCCTGTCCCAAAGAGTTGTAAGGCTCAAGGAGGAATTTGAAATAGCATAAACTAGTGTCTTTACAGATTTTTGCAGTGACTTATGCAGCCCCTCCTCCCACTCATATGAGATGACATGGCAGAAAACATGGAAGCGTCTTGAGGGAGAAACCAGAGTGGGTGGACAGCAAAGGCTGGATACACTGGGAAAGTAAAGGCAGAAGACTGGAGCACCAGCTCTGTTTACTTGGTGCTACCAGACGAGCATTCATCTTTATAATTCTTGCCTTACTTCATTGTATTTTTATGTCTCAAAGTTGTTATAAATCTCATCTGAAAAGGCTGTTTCTCCATTGTCTGTGTCTCATAATTTGTTTCCCTCTGCACTGATCTTGATTTTAGTTTTGGTCCTGTCCACGTTGAGAAAATTCATAATGGTGTAACTATGTTGATAATAAACAAGGAGTCTGGGTGGCACTTTTAAAGACTAACAAATTTATTTATCGCATGAGCTTTCATAGGAGAAAATCCCACTCTGTCAGATGCTTGAAGATGGAGGATCTTACAGAATGAGAGAAAAATAAATGCAGGGAAGTGTCATAGGATCAGGTCAGTCTGTTACAGCACAGCTTACAGCCCTTAGCTGTTACAGCATACAGCTTTTGTGGGAGAAAAATCCCACTTCATCAGACACTGGAAGATGGAGAAATACAGTGGAGATGCTGTGCAGACACAAAGTGGAGCCCACATCACAGTTGTTTTCTTCAGTGTGTTATCAGATAAATCTGCCTTGCTTTGTGGTAGCATATCTTCTCTAGAGGTTTGGGTCAGATGTAACAATGTTGATAGTATCCTTGGTGTCGACAGGACCTCAGGAACTGTGGTAACTTGCCGCAGCATTGTGAGCTGTGTCTTGTATGAAAAATACCATACAGAATGCAGTTTTATGGGGTATAAAAACTGAGATAAAAGTGACCTTTGCTTCTTTATTTCATTTATGCATGTGAAGAATGCTGCAGATAAAATGAATACATGGGGTAAGATACTTTTGAGTTCTTAAAGCATTATAAACTGAACAGAGCTTGAAAACTTAGTGTATGTCTATGTTTAAAAAGCTTCAGCAGTGCACCTGTAACACTTCAGTGTAGACACTACCTACTCCAGTGTGAGGGTTTCTCCTGTTGGCATAAGTAATCCACCTCCATGAGAAGTGGTAATAAGGTCAACAGGAAAATTCTTCTGTTGAACTACCATTGTGTATGCAGGGATGTAGGTCAGCTTAATGATGATGCTCAGGGGAATGGGTTTATCACGCCCTCAACCAGTATAAAGTTACATTTTACCTAATTTTCTGTATAGAACAGACTTTTTATGTATATGTTAAAGGAAAGCAGGTCCTCAGTAGGTGTGAGCCTTGAGAGTTTCTCAAATTCAACAGAGTCAACAGTTTATATACCATCTGAGGATCTGCTCACTAGTTTGTAAAACACCCTAATTAACAATCCAGAATTGACTGCACAGGTTGAAAGTGAAGAATTAAGTACACAAAGTATTATACTGGGCTGTTAACTGGCTGCCTGTGATGAAACTGCCTTTTTTGATTGTTGGCTTCACTGCAAACACCTTCAGTGAAACTTAGAAAATGCAAAAAGTTGTCTTCCAAAGAAAACAAAGCAGAAAGGGGAACATACAAGTGATAAAATCAAGGGGCCTTGTTAAAAAAACAAACAAAAGTAAAACTGTGGCTAGCAGGGAATAGGAAGGGGGTACACATTGCTTTAGATGTATCCAAAAATGGATTTGTATTTGAGTGTGGTAGCACTTTTTATAAATTGTTCTAAATTGACGTCTCAGGAGACTACCTGTTCATAAAATTGATGTAGGTCTAAGATTCCCACAAGTTGTAGTAGGAAGTGTAAAAGCAACAGCTTGTCAATTATCATAGCATTTGTTTGGAAAACGTTATAAAGTGAGCAAGAGCCTCTTGGCTGGTATTATACTACAGTTTCAATACATTTTAAGATTCATGTCTACTTTGTTTTTAATAGCTAAAGCATTGTGTGAGCCACCATACACCGTATTAGACAGACACTCTCTTTTCCTTTATGAAAAGTGTAAGAGAGGGGGAGACCCTGAAGAGTAAGTGTGCTCATTTCATTATTTGTTACCGTTGCGGTTGAAATTGAACTTGTATTTCTTGAGTTCTGTGATCTTAAATGGTTGTGTGTAAGATAACAATTTGAAACTGATATATATTGCTTCTGAATTGCACCCAAATATTTCAGTAGTACGGATTGCTACTAAATTAACTTTCTTATGTGAACTAGATTAGCTAAGTAGTTTGTGCGTAATTTCTTTTGATTGATTGACGTAGACTAGTAAAATTCTAGGATTAGAGGAAGTTTACAGTTATTTGGGATGTTTTGTTTTTGTTTTCACTCAGGCTGTTCTTTGCATTGCTTTACATTTTATTTCTAGAACATATTTGAGTAAATGTAGGCACTGAAAATGTTCAAATTTCAGCTTTTTATGAGACAAAAATGCAACCTGTTCGTATATAAGAACTCATGTTGCGCTTTAATGCCAGGGCCAAAATCCATCTTATTACATTCTATCTACTTAAATTCACATTGCAGTTTAAATTGGATACTGCTTTTGTCTTAAATTTTCATTCCTAGAAGCACTGTGTGCTATTGTACTACTGCTGTGTTCTAACTTTGATGTAACTGTATGTCGCCAATAGATACAGTGATTAATATACACTGTGGCTATGTCTACATCACAAAGCTTAGTTCAGACTTCCTTGGTCCGAACTAAGCAGTTCCTGGTTAGTTCAAACTAGCAGTGGGATAGGTAGGACTAACCACAGCTTTTTAGTTCGAACTAGCCACACTTACTAGTTTGAACAAAAAGTTTGAACTAGAAAGCATGGCTAATTCGAACTAAAAAGTTAGCATGGCTAGTTCGAAATAATGGCTTAGTTCGGACCTTTTAGACCATGTCTACATTGTCCTATTTCGAACTTAAAATTTGAACTAAGTGCTTAGTCTGGGCTAATTAGCCAAACTTATTAGTTCGGACTAAGCTTTGCTTAGTTTGAACTAAGAATTTTCTGAGCTTGAACTAGGCAAAGCCTATTGTAGACATGGACTAATTGGCTAGTGTAGACATAGCCTGTCAGACTAGTTTGTGCTAATAAAGCACTTTGAGATCTACAGACTTCTCTTTTATTTTATGCTAATAAACATCATTGCTAATTTTCAAAGCTGCTTTTAATGGTGGGAGTCAGTAAGGATTTGGTAGCTCAATGGAAGAAACAATGTGAAATTAACGTGTTAAGTAGATAATGACTGTTTGCAACACGCTATAACTGACATGTAACTGATGTCAGTCTGCTCAGGGCAGCAGACAAAATTATTCAATAATTACTGAGCATAGAAAACAGAGAATTAAAAAAAGCTTTAGTACCTCACAATAATTTGATCTTTTCTTTCCTCCTTGCACCTACCTTGAATAAAGTTTGGCTACCAGCCAGTCTAGCACAGTGCATTTGGCACTGAACAATTCTAGGTGTATGTGTCTGAAGGAAGATAAGCAGTTCCTAATAGTTACCCTGAAAGTACTCTGAGCATGTCTTCCATTATCTTACCTTTATTTGTTCCTTCTTCTTTTCTCTTGTTCTGTTTTCCTCACTCTGACCTCCATGGTCTTTTTACTGTTTTCATTATTGTTTTTGCAAGCTCATTGTTAGATATGTAAACCATGGCTATTTATTTAAAGTATCAGATGTTGCAAGTTTGTCAGAATCCTCATCCCAGTGAAATGTCAATCACAGAAAGTTCAGTTTTTAAAAGGGTTCTTGATTTTGTTCTCCTACCTTCTTTATATTGCCTCTCTGATTATTTTTCCCCAGCATTTGGTTTTGAGTTAGTTGGAAAATGTTTTCTAAGGAACGACCCTCCCCCCCATCCTTTAATAGAACTTTTCCATGGAAAATTTTGACTTTTCATTGAAGAACCAAGGTTTTGGTTGTCTGCTGGCAACTATTTTATGCAATTTTGAAATTTTCCGCCTTTTTTTTCACAAAAACATTGTCACCAACAAACCCAATTATTCTTGATAAAATCGTTTCAAAGAAACTTTCAACCAGCCCTAGTTAGGTGCCAAAGTTAATACCCTGAACTAGAGAAAGGTCTTTGCTTCTGTTTGTATTCCCTGTACTTTCCCACATTTCTCCAGCAGAGGGTGCAACAGTCATAGGTTTCAATGGCAAGCAGCGCCTCAGTTTTTGGTCTTCAAAAAAAAAAGTATATAAAAAACAAAAGTTTTCTAGATGAAATGACCTTATGGGAACACATGAAAAGGAAAAAAAAAGTTCTTCGCATTGGTAAGACTTTCTTATATGAGGAATTTTAAAACACTTGAATGCATTTGTTTGCAAAAGGTTGGATGGCCAGCATAACTGTTTGCATAACATTGCAGTCTCTACACTGGCCATCCAACCTTTCAAAAACAAATGCATTTAAATGTTTTAAAATTCCTTTTATGAAAAGTCTTACCAATGTGAAGAACTTGCTTTTTTTCTTTTAGTGCATTCCC
This sequence comes from Podocnemis expansa, assembly GCA_007922195.1. NCBI lineage: Eukaryota > Metazoa > Chordata > Testudines > Podocnemididae > Podocnemis > Podocnemis expansa. The sequence goes on from ML682034.1 coordinate 11,349,140, forward strand.
ATAAGGTCATCTCATCTGGAAAAATTATTTTTTGTATAATTTTCTTTTATCTCTATCTGAACTCTAATTTTAAGCAATTTCAGATTTCATATTTTAGTTTGTGACCATATTTACACAGAATAGGCCGAATTGTTTTTTTTCCTACCTCCAGAGTATGATACCTGGAAATTTGCTGTCATCAGGATGGAGTTTAAAATGCTCATTACCAATAACTTTTTTTTTTAACTGAAAAATGGGGCTAGGGCTAAAGTCTTAAAATCTAATAATTATGATGATATAATTCTTACTACCAGTCTCCCTTTCCCACCTGAGTATTTAGGGTGCTGTGCTAGTGTTGACAAACAACCTATATTCAAAATAACTAAATCCAAATAATATGAGAAATTAGTGTCCATCAGCACTTTGTTCTCCAGCTGCATGGTGTAATTCTATTTCTCCTGAACCAATCTGAATAGTAATTAGTCCTAGCAATCCTAAAGTAATAATTCCTGATCCAGTACTTCTCTCAGCAATTAGTTGACAGTCCCTCTTGAAGTTAACTCTTAATTCCATTAGACTACCCCCATTTCTGTATCCATAAGCGTCATTAAATAAATTAAGGTGGGGGGTGTGTGTGTGTGAGAGAGAGAAAGACGGAGGCAGAGAGAGCCTAAATTCATTGGTATTTTTCCTTTTGTTCAGCAAGCTTCAGTAGCAATAGCCTACAAGTACACTATTTAGAACAGTGTTTGTCAACCTTTCACAGACTGCAGATCGCTTTGTGGCATATCGTGACTCTACAGGCACCCCTTTCCCCACCGAATCCAGCCATATCCCAGGCTCTCTGTGACACACTTATCACTGTGTGGTGACACAGTAATGTGTCCTAACACACTGGCTGAGAATCACTGGTCTAGAAACATGATCAGCTTCTCCTGTTGTCTGGTTTTGACCATGGATTTGTTTCTAATGCATCAAAACTTTGGAAGCAGCTAAATGGGAACAGGAACCATAAAGTCTACCTGGAAGAAATTAAGCCAACAAGACATTTTCTTTCCCTTTAGTATTACATTTGTAACCCTTCTGCCAGGATGAGATGGCAGAACAAGGGCTGGGTTCTATATCTAGGGGTTTCCAAATAATGTAACACCACCAACCAGCTCAAGCCGCCACCTGGATTTCTGGGAAATCATGTACTATCTCCTGGGCACCCCAAAGGGGTAATGCTTCCCTGCTCACAAGCATGAGTCTGAGTGTACCATACAGAACTTTTAATAGTAGTAAAAACAGAATGTAAAAAGCCAAATAACAAAAATCAGCACTGATGTGGAAAATCAGTGCAGAAGAGGCTGCCAACATGATCCCACACAGCATAACAGCACATGTGAACTCAATAGCAAACCCAGCATTGATCTGGAGAATCAGTGCAAAACAGGCTTCCAACAAACCCCACAGTATGTAGGAAGTGTCTTTCACGCCAGCTGTCCACCAGCACCAACCACTGGTCACTCACTCTGTCCACTAGCGCTGTCCTCTGGGCTCTACCTGCTGTCCGCTGGCTCTGCCCACAGGTCACTCACACTCTGCTCTCACCAGCTGCTGACTCCGGCCGCTGGTCACTCATACCATCCAGCCCGCCACTGGCTGCTCTCACTGTCCACTGGCTCTGCCCGCTGTCCACCAGCTCCACCCACAGGTCACTCACACTCTGCTCTCACCATCTGCTGGCTCTGCCTGCTGGTCATTCACTCCATCTGCTGCTCCTCTTCAGTGATTTCAGCTCAGAGAGAGGGTTTGCCTCTCTCAGTGATTTCAGCTCTTAAACCTCCAGTAGCTGCAAACAGCTTCTTCCATTAAAATAACAAAGAAAGGCCTCATAAGAAACCTGGCCAAGTCTATCATTTGACCATGGGGCCAGGGGGTGAGGCAATGCCCCACGGCATAGCTCCAGCAGTAGCTATGCAACCCCCCATCCCTGTCTTAACTTTTTTAGGCTGCAACGGGTAGTAGCCTTTCTTATGTTTCTTTTTTGCTAATGGTAGCTTTTACTCTTAAACTAACCTAACCAGAGTTTGATCCAGCAAGAGAATAGCACATTACAAAACACAGTATCTCATGTTTCTCTTCAGTAGAATTACAGATATTGACAGATTTGTGATCAGATTAATCCCAAATATCATTACCCATATTGCCCTGCACCCATAGTGTATTTATACTAATATGTTCTTTGTGCTCATGCAAATACTAAACCCATGCAGGTTAGTTGGCCCCCTCAGAAGCTATTAGGCACAGCTACTAAGCCTGCCTTACACATTCCTTGTGGTCAGCTCCAGGATTACTGCCTTCTGATGGTCAGGGGGTGGAGTTGTTCCACTGGTTTTATGTATGGGTCAGATGGGCATCACTTGACATTTCAGTGGTTGATTTCTTTTGACAGAACAGTGGTATTAAATGCTGAGGAAGTGAATATAGCAAAGATTAAAATATTTAGTTATCCAATACTTCTAAATCTTCATAAAAATAAAGGAGTCGAATGCTAAAAGCTCGTTTTGGGGAAGCTGTAGGGGAGCAATAAGCTAAATCTGGTATCAAATGTTTAATATTTCAGTGAGATCACTGCTTGTTTCAGTAGAATTTTCCTCTGACATAGACAAATTAGGATATTTATGATGCATACATTGAGTGGGAAGGCATATTGTGTTTGCATGATGCATGATTATATACATATATCTAAATATCAAACAGCTGTCCAAGGTTTAAGTCAGCCTCTGGGAAGTCCTCTAGGGGTGCATCGACACAGCAGGATTCTTTTGGCGGCATGTAGTATGTATATGAATAGCCCACTTAGCACAGGTATAAACAGCAGTGGAGACTGAAGGATGGATTAAATTAGCAGAATAAAGGAATGCCTGAAAAGTGCCGGTTTGTAGCCTAGAGTACTTACTCTATGTGTTGTCTATTGGCACAAGATCCGCCTCCTATCTGCACTGCAATTTTTAGCAGTGTAGTGTCCTGCTGCAGGAGCCCTTCTCCTCCTTAGGGAAAGTTTTCAGTGGGGGGAGAAGGAAGAAAAGGGTGAGCAGGGTAGTTCCTTGTTGCTGGGAGCCTTTCTATGTCACACAGCAGGGAAAGGCTCTGGCAGGGAGTAGGTAGCGAGGGAAGGGCTCAGTCTTTGCCCCACTGCCAGTGCCTTGCCTTGTTGCATAGAAAGGCTACTGCAGGGGGAGCAGCTGAAATCTTTCCTTTCTGCCTTCTCTTTGCCATGTAGCTATGCACTACAACATAGATGCAGTTTGCTTTTCACTGCCATGCGTAGCTACCCGTTTGCTGCTGAAAGTGGTTTGGAGTGTGGATACAACCCCAGACTAGACTTCTAGGGGAAAGGGTAATGGTGGATAGATTCCTGATCTCAAACGAAACTTGGTTTCTTCTTGTCTGCTCTCTGGTGCTGCTCTGTTGATGTGTGAGGAGCAGTTGGGCATATGCTGCAAAAAAATTCCACCAGTATTTGTTCAAATGTATACATTAATTTTATTCTATTGCATTTGTTTCCTGTGAATATTTTAGTGGCAGTAACGTTTACTGAAACAGCCAGGTTTAAGTAAACATTTAAGAATATTTGCAAAGCAAATTTCAAATTTACAGTCCTTTTATTCACATTAGGGATACCTGATCCTATGAATGATTTTGCCAAATCAGAAAACAGAGAAACAATATGCTATGTACTGAATGTGTCTGGTTAAAGCAGCTCAACATTAGCAATAAATCTGTCTGTGATTAAGCTCCAGACCAAGAATGAATTACACCAATGATTTTTGCATAGTGGATGTATTTGAGTAAATCACACTCTTTTAACAACTTATGAGCAATAAAGTCCAAATTTATCAAGCATGCATTCATTAAGAATTCTATTCCTGGTTCTATGTACATTAGAGATAGCATCAGGATCCAACCTGGGAGCAGAATAAAGATTTGAAAAGTACTTATTCATTCTAGAGTAAAACTTAAAATGTAAATGAACTACTACCCCTTCTTCAAATATCCACAGTTCAAAAGTTTGGGTAAAATACGTAATTTGCATATTTAATTTCTCTTTATAAGCTTTTAAAATTAATAGGAAAATAAAAATTGTAGAGGCATGCATTTGAGGAATAACAGCTTCTCTTTTAGTGGCTGGAAATTAGAGTAAAAATATCAACTCTCTATAATACTACCAATAAGAAGTGGAATTTTGCTTGGAGAACACAAGGTTCTGAAATTTCAGCTCAGCTGAAGAAACTTTATTTTAAATAAAAAACAAAACAAAAAATGCTAAACCCAACATCTTTCAATTTGGTTGCTTGAGGTTGTGTTCTTAACTCCACAGTTAGACAGCAAAATATAAATGTTCTGATTTTCAAAAGAAAAGAGAGCACCTGCAGTTCCCTTTAGTGCTGATGAGAGTTCTGCAGCTGCAGCAGCAAGGTCAGGAATGAAATCTTGGCCCCTTTGGAGTCAATGGCAAAACTCCCATTGACTTCACCAGGGTCAGTCAGGATGTCAGTCTAAACTCCACATTAATGCAATTCCCTTCTATCCTTTCTTTTTGGAGTTTAAACTGTACCTCTCTTTTACCTGTAAAAAACAAAACTGCAACAGATAGATTAGAACATTAAAATAAAAATGGCTGATCTAGTTGACCATTTTGAGATTAATATTCTTCATAAACATTAGACTTCAATGGCACTATGCACTTTGTGAAATTGACTAAGTAAGCTCTGTAATATAATTTTGATGATGTGTTTCTGACAGTTTAACTAGGGAAAGAGATTGGTATTTGCTTAAGACTTGCCTAGGCTATATCTAGGTTTTAATTTTAGGACCATTTTGGGTTATTTGAGCACAAAAGTATGTGCAAATCATTGAGACAGATTAATTACTGGTTTAATTACATTAATTTCAGTAGAGTTAATCCAAGAATGAACTAGTTTCAGAATTTTAATGTATTGTTTTACTATTTGGTAACACAAAAATGGACAAAATAAATGTCAAACATGGAACATTTTGGTCTGAAAGGATTATTTTACTAAAGTTTTTGACTGAAAAAGCACATTTTATGGAGATTATCTTTTTTGACTAACATTACTAGTACAACACTAAATATATAGATTCAAGCATACATAGGATCTACAGGATGAGGACAGGAGACTTTCTCTATAGAGAACTGTGTATAACCATCTTGTTTTTCAGCACCACCTAGGGGCCTTCTAATGAAACTACCTTGCTCTCAAGGGAAAGCAGATCTTGCTCTGTCAGAATGAGAATTACCACTAAGAATTATAAAGAAAATAAAATGCAGGTCAGACTAGACAGAAAGGACAAGGTGAAACCCCCCAGTGTCTCATAATGGAATAGCTTAATCTCACTGAATATAGTAAGAATTGCCTTGTCTCCTTCCCCTTGGATACAACAGGTTTGTGGGTAATGGAGACCTCATTCTGGGATATTTAGGTGTCTTACACTGAAGTCCAGAAAGGAAAATTTAAAATAGATTTTAAACACATAAAAATAAGAATTTATGTCATTTGGCTGTTTACTGCTGCTCTTAAAACAAAATTAAAATGATTCAAAAAGGAAAACACTAACTTTTTATATGGGTCACAGTGGACAATTTTTCTGTTAATTTTGAAGAAAGTACAGAGGAGGAAAGAGATTTGTATTTTTTAAAAATACTACCAGTCTTTTGCTTTTTTAAATATGTTTTAAAGGATCCCTGTGCACTTATATTAAATAACCAGATGTACTGCTATTTCATTAGTGTTTTGACATTTTATAAAATCAAAAATATGAGGAGTACTTCAGTGTTTGTTGCATATACCTAATGGTTTTATTATTCATTTAATGACAACAATTATGTGTAGAGCAGTTCATTGGTTTTTTTCTTATTTCTGCTGGTGTCTTACAAAACAGAACAGAAGAGAACAAAACAAAACAAATTTCTTACCTCACAGTATGTATTTTAACTCCTAAATTTAAAAAAATGTTTTAAAAGCAACAAGTAAATTGTATTGTATTATTTAATATTCAAAAGCTGGCAAGAAAAGGGAGGTAGTTGAGTAGTATCACCTTCATGTAGGCTTCCATCCTGCTGAGTTTAGGCTCATACCTTTGTCCCATTGTCTTCCATGGGAGAAGCAACTCAAGTGGAACATGAGAATAATAAGTAGTAAGCCAACTTCAAGCATTCAAAATCATGAGTCAGTGGTCCAAAATTACAGAGACTGTCTTTAAGATCATGAGATTTTAAAGAATACATTTTAAAATGGCTTTCTAGTTTGAGTTTGAGGACTCACCAAGTTCATTTTCACTTGTATTCTAAAGCCAGTTTAATCAAGATCTGCAGAACTGAAAGTGGTGTACTAACATCTGACATTTTTCTGATGTGTTTACACAAACTCCCTTGTTTTAAAATGTTATCTCATGCATATTTGCACCTTGCTGTTTGAATGATGCCTTTTAATAGTCCTTTCATCCACCTCTTCTTTTTTCTAGAAAGGAAACTCAAGGGTCACTAGCATGACAAAGTTGTTGAATTTGTTTATCAGTGACACTAGGGTTTCTGAAATGGGTAATTTTTATTATGTAGGCTGGTACACACTTGCAGATTGGGGTAAGGGGAATTAATTCAAGGGCTTTAAAATGAAAACGATGAGAAGTGGAAGGAACTATAAGCGGCGGTGGTCAACTATGAATTTATAAAGTAAGTATCAACTTGAATCATAGTTAAGTTAAAAGTATTGAGTTAAATGTGCAAACTGAGTTTATTATATAAAGAAAACTAAATTAAATCAGTAAATCATTCGCATAAAATAGTTAAGAGGAATTGAAATTTTCTAGCAATACATAACAAAAACCCCTTCAAACACATCCTCCAGTATACATAAATGGACTCAAACCACAGTTGCTTTAAACTTAGTTGTGAGAAGGTAACTAAAGGTCTATTTTCACTGGTAAATTCCTTTTGAATTAGTCTGTCTTGAGCGAATGCAGTCACACTGTCCCATAATCTGAGCTACAAGGAGTGGTGGCGTTAGCAGCTCACTTACCTGTGCTAAATCAAGCTAGAACTTTTGCCCCTTCACTGATCAGCCAGCTCAAGTTAAAAGCACTATGGCATGTGTTATAAGGATTTTTGGGTTTTGATAGGTCTTAAGTTATAACACAGTGATCCAAATACAACAATAGCTCTATGCTGACAAGCTCTAAGTAGGACGGCTGCAAGGCTGGCAAGGGAGTAGGGAAATAAAAAAGAAAGGTCCCATTTTCTACCATCTTCATCATCCCATAATGCAAGGGTCAGCAATCTCCAGCATGCGTGCCGAACATGGTATGAGGGCCAAGCTTGAGAAGCATGGCTGCTCAGGCTCCCCCACTGACCATGCCCCTAGCACAGCCTGGGGCAACAAGAGCTGCATGCCATGGCTGCAAGCCCCTGCTGGCTGCGCTTCCCCACTGGGGAGGACAGCTAGCAGGGGAAAGTAAAAAGCTTCGGCATGCAGGGCTCCTGGCCCAGCAGGTCCCACCCGCTGCTGGGCAGAGCTGATGAAGGGAAGTGGGGTGGGTTGGCCTGCCTTGAGCCATGCCGGCCACAGCTGGGAAGAGGCCGGGTTGGCCCGTTGGGGAACTGGAGGCGCTGTGACTGGCAGGAGCTGGACCCGGCCCCAGCCCTGACCCCAGCCGGAAAACAGAAGTTCCTGGCCGCCCTGGTCCAGCCAGGACATGGAAGTCCCATGGCTGGCAGGAGCCAGCCCTGGCCAGGCAAAGGGTGGATCAGCCTGCCCAGTGGGAGCGGGCCATGGATCTGGCTGGGAAGATGGTAGTTTGGCCTCCTTGGAGGCCCCCCGCTGGCAAATTCTGGGCTTGGTCCCACTGCCAGCTGGGAACCTGAAGCATGGCCCTGCCCCCAGCAGTGGCTGAGGGTGCGGTGGCCAGGGATGGCATGGGGGGCCGGGAAAGGTTGCCGACTTCTGCCATAATGAATGGAAAATTGTAAATGAGCAACTACTTATAGACCATTACTATACTAACCTCTCTGAATCGTCCCCTGTTTTGGACTCAAGGAAAAGCTATCTCAGCAGGCCTTTTATTATTCCTTATTCTTTTAAATGTTCTGGCTGAAGATTTCAACACAGCAAATAATGAATCAGTGAACCACTAACAGACAGCTTCAGCCATATAATTAGGCTCTAAACCAGTGGTTCTTGACCTTTTGTGGGTTGCAACATCCTTGGTGGCATGTGTGCCTCTACAGGACACCAGCCCCTCCCCCACCATCGAGTCCAGACCACTTGTCACCGAAACCTACCTGATGCTGACTTCTTGATCCCTGCTGCTGACTCCAGCCCTCCTACTGGGAACTCCTGCTGCACTCCAGTGCTGGCGGGCAGCTGCAGTTTTCCATGACACACTTACCACTGTGTAGTAGCACAGTAACACGGCTCAACGCAGCAGTTGGGAACCACTGCTCTAAACTGGGTGAAACATTTTTCACTTTCTGTAATGTGACTGTCAAGCAGAGTTGAGCACAGAATTGTGTGGCAGATGGCTCTGCAGTCCAGGTGATACTGGGACCTCAAATACATTCCTGAAAACAGTAGATTGTGAGTTTTAAAGTCTAGCCCAGTGGGAAATGGTTTATAAAGCTGTTTCATAGTTACTAGTGAAAATGTGAGTCAGTATAGGGACACAACTAACATTTTAACAAAGTTGGAAAATACAACAGTGTAAGTCATTGGACTGGCCTCTCATGCCTGAGGCCATGTCTCTCTTTAATGGCTAATTTAAAATGACATAAGCCTACTATTTCACTGCCAGAAGAATAATCCTTTGGATGCTGTGATTTTTAGAGCTGAAGGACATCGTCTGTTTCATTTTCCTTTTAAGATTGTGGTGGATAAATGTGATTGTGTTTTTTAACACTGGTATATATTGAATATCTAATTATCATAGTTGTTGTTAGTAACTTCTATTGAAAAGCAGACAGACATGTTAATCGACAGTGACCGTGTGGTCTTTTCACATAAGCTTGTGTAAGCTCCTCCTCAATGAGAGCTTATGTGTATATCTCTTTCTCACTGATTCCTTATATTTTCAGTTTTTAATCTCTAAATATATATTTTCTCCCTCACTTTCTTTTCTTTCTGCTTTAATTTTTATAGTGTGACTCAGAAAGTGTGTTGTTTGGTTCTGTATCTCTGTTTTTTTAATGTGGGTGGCCTAATGGGACATCCACATCTTTCATGCTCAAATGGAATACAAGTGCATGTAACTGGTGCTTATGTAACTATCAAGTCTGAATGTCTGAATATGAGTTTTGGATGCCCTGTTAAGACAGCCCTGTTGGGAAAACTGGGTTATGCAATGTTTTGGGATACAGTTTGCATGAAGGATACCGTACCAAATAAAATGATATTGCTTTCTAAGATCCAAATTTTGCAGATGCTGTAGTGTAGGCTGTATTTTTATAAAGACTATGCCTTTGGACCACTGGCTAAGACCAAGCTGTGAAGAGCCCCCATTTAAAATAGAAATGCTGGGTAAGATTTTCATATGCACTGACTGGAGAGTACGTTTACAATGCAGTAAAAGACTTAAAGCACAGCCATAGCTGGCTAGAGTCAGCTGACTTGAGCTCATAGGACTTGGACTGTGGGGCTATAAAACTGATGTCTAGATCAGTGTTTCCCAACCAGTGTGCCATGGCATATGAATGTGCCATCAGGCCTGAGCAGGTATGCCACAAATTTTTTTGAAAACTACTCAAAGAACTCTGGATTGGCTCACTGGCTCATGAATATTCATGAGTTCATTTGGAAACTATATGGTGGTGTGCCTCAAATTAATTGAAGTTAGCAAGGTGTGCCGTGGCAGAGAAAATGGTGGGAACCATTGGGCTAGATGTTCAGGCTCAGGTTGGAGCCTGGGCTTCCAGGCCCTGCAAAAGGAGATGAATCTCAGGTTCTGACCTGACCCTGAAAGTCAACTGCAGTTTATAGCTCCCATGCCTGAGTCAGCTGACCTGGACTTTATGGTGTGGTGCCCGTGGAGCTTTTTTTTGCAGCATAGACATACACTGAGGGACTTAGGCCTCTAAGTTCCTTTGAAAGTCAAGAGAGTGGGAAGGAGAGGGTGATCAGGTAGTGGAAAGTTTCCAGACAACTATGTACTGTCCTGCACTTGTAAAGTAGTGCCACCAAGGTAGTTTACTGCCTTGTCTTGTTGGGAAAAGGACAAATGAGCAAGTTTACTCAAGGAATCTGCCAGAACCAAACTCTGCTCAAGAAAGCACACAAGAGGTCACTTGTACTATTTCTCTACATAGACTGCAACAGCCAACTGCAGCTGTCTGTGTGCATCTTGATGTCATGAAGTCCTTTGCAGGAAAAAAGATTTTTGTTCCCCTCTGTTAGACCTCTTCTTTACCCAGGATATGCTCATTTCTCAGAAGATGGAGCCTTGAAAGACCTCACTGACTTTATTTGGTTGGTTCAGGTCCTTAGCCCTGTTCAGTCTGTGCTTAGGAAGACTTTGCCAACTGTGGCATTATTTGGGAAGAGATGCTTTAGCTTTCTCCATGCCCATGTACTTTTACATGTTCCTTTCCCTTTGTTCCATGTCCTTTGAAAAGCTAAAGAACTTTTGCTTTCTTGGAGTGCACCTGTCCTTGTAAAATTGCCAAACTCCAATTTGTTGGTCATAATCAGAATGCATTTTTATTAGCAGTCTGACAGAAACAGAGAGCATCGTAAAATAAGTTAGATAAAGACAGAGATGTTCACATGGAAGTTCAGAAAGCGCCACTAGACTGGACGCTTCTAGAAGAGAAACTCGAGTTTGTGGATCTGTGGGTGGGCTATCACAGTCAGTTGTAAGACAGACTCTTTGGCTCCTCTTATGTGGAGGTTCCTGCCTTTACATCAGATGCTTGTTTCCATAGAATAATGTCTGCTGATTAATAACAAGAGAAAACATATTAATTTTGTACTAACTAACCGTTTTCATCCTATCACAAACCCCTGATCATTAGGTAATATTTTTAAGAGCCCATTTCCATTGGGTATCTTCATATAAGGACTGCTGCAAACACACCATATGTTGCTGCTCTAACCACTCAGTTGTTGCACATATTAATCATCCACATTGTGTGTGCTAACAATTCCACAACAACATCTTTGAGTAATATCTCAACACGTTTGCAGAGCAGGTTTTGGCAGGAAGTATTATCAGGCAACAGACCAACAGAAAGAACTATAAACATATCAAGGACCACTACATCTATGAGAATTAAATCTGGACACTCGTGACATGTCTGTGACAGGCCCTAGCAGCCTTGTGTTGAAAGAAGCTTTTAAAGTATTCCACTTACAAAAGGAATAGAGAAGGAGGTGTTTGGAGTTTTGAAAATTCAAATCTTGACTGTGTAGATATACTTTGCTGCTATTTAGAAATACAAATGTTTGGATGTTACATTATATTATAGGCTTAACGAATAAGTATTTGAGGGAGTAGAGAGAGGTCCATGTGACTTAAATCCTAGTTATATTCCTGAACTGGAAACACCTTCTTTGAAGAACCTAGGCACCAAGCCAACTGAATTCTACTATGAGCTCACCTCCCACTGGGATTGCCCCTTCCTGGCTTCTTGAAAGGTATCTGCATGAAAAGTCTATTTCCCGTACTTTCCTCAGTTGTGGCTTGTCCTGTTTGAGACATCAGAAGAGACCTGACCCTTGCTTCACACCTTATCTTTCTCCCCACATGAAGATCTTATAAAGTCAGGAAAAGAGCCAGCAAGAGAACAGAAGAGTTCATTTCATTCTGGAATGCTTAATTGCTTTACTTTTCCCATGTTTTTTCCTTCACTCTTCGTGTGTGTGTGTTTGTTTTTGGTTTGGTTTGGTTTGGTTTGGGTTTTTTTTTTTTTTCGGTACTTAACAGCATCCATTAATTTAATAACCTTGAAATGTCCAGAATGAGACAGCTGTAGAAATTATAGCACTGTTTACCTTATAAAGCAGAAAACCTCCAGAATGTAGGACATGTTAAAGAAACAACCATTTAAATTGATGTATTTAATCATAGACTGATCTTTCTATGTGCTTGTACAACAGTACATAGATGGCTCTGTCAGTAGAAAACAAAACAGACATACTTAACCATGCATGGGGAGAGCAGGGAATAAACATATTATTTTATGTAATTTTTCAATACCAGAAAGTGCACTTAGTGCTGCCTCATCTGCATGGCTCTATGTTATAAAGTAAAATATGATTCTGATGGGAGGAAGGATTGGGAGGAACATAGAGGTAGAGAAGTGTTTGTTCAGGAAACAAGCAGTAAAGTAAGTAACATTTGTTCAGGAAACAGTTACTGCAGTAAGCCTGAAACGGTCACTTAGGGTATGTCCACACAGGCTTTTATTTTGAAATAACAGAGGCTGTTTCGAAATAAGAAGTGGCACGTCCACACGATGCACTGTTATTTCGAAACAATAGGACCTGTTGTGTTTCAAAATAACGGCCGTTATTTTGAAACCGTTAAACCTCACATCTAATCGAAATAGCAATTGTTTCAAAACGGTTGTTTCGAAACAACGGCATTCAGACACATTGTTTCAAAACAACACCATGTCTGAACGGCCTCGTTTCGAAATAACCATTTCAAAACAACAGCTATTTCGAAAGTAGTCTTTCCCTTAATTTGAATTAACAAACTGTTAATTCGAATTAACTTATTTCGAAATAACTCATTTTGAAATGAGTTATTTCAAAATAATGATATATGTATGGACATAGCCTTAGAGAAATGCTTCATGTCGTTTTTTAGTTTTCCCAGAGAGAAGTCACCTTTTTGTACAGAGTGTTTCAAAAGTCTGATTTGCCCTGAGCTGCCTCCAAAATGCAAATAGACCCTAGTCATGTGGAAGTGCCCAGTCATTTCCCCACAGCCTCGCTAATCTCTGCTTCAGACTCCCTCTTTTTAATTCCTGGATCAATTTTCCTGCCCTTCACACAGACTCGTGCTTCCCAGAGAGGTACTGTTGTTCCACCAGACAAAAGCCATAAGAAAGTTTCCACAGTGATCTAGTTTGGCGTTTAATTTTGTCTTCCAACAAAGTACTCAACATTGCTTTAAACAAAAACCTAGGATATGAATATCTATTCTGCTTAAAAAGTCACGAGTACTGAAAATATGGCATCTTTTTTCCAGGATCCTGCTCAAGGAGCTCTTAAAACTAGCACCTCCTACATGGCTTTACTGACCTGCCTGCCATTTGTAGGTTGATCTAGGAAGCAGGTCTTTGTGACTGTCTGATCAGTGGAAATTATTTTTGTTTTGGCTTAATTGACAAGGAACTGGAATGTGAGTCTCAGTTCCTGTAAAGGTGATGTTCAAATAATAAAGTATCTTTCCGCTGTCCCATTGTCTGCTAAATGCACACATTGACCCAGTTATATGAATTCTGTCAACAGGGTCTTGATTAATACAGCACATTCTAGGACAAACGGTTTGTGAAACGGACATTTTCAGGAAGCCAAACACAGGATCCACAATAGAAGTGCTAGTTGGCTGTGTTCACACAGCACTCTTATTTCGAAACAACAGAGGTTGTTTCAAAATAAGAAATACCCTGTTCACACGACGCACGGTTGTTTCAAAACAACGGGAACCATTGTTTCGAAACAACGGTGTTGTTTTGAAACAAGTTAAACCCCATGTGGGGACGAAACAACGTTGTTTCGAAAGGATTGTTTTGAAACAATGCCGTGCAAACATGTTGTTTTGAAACAACGATGACTTGTTTCGAAATAACTGTTGCCTGAACTTGCTATTTCGCTTTGAGCTTTTTTCCTTAATTCGAATTAACAGACTGTTAATTCAAATTAAGTTATTTTGAAATAAGGTGTTATTTCGATACAAGTTGTTTCGAAACAACTTGTATCGAAATAACCCCCTGTGTGTGAACACAGCCGTTGAGATTAACATAAGAAGCACCTGTATCATTGACATGTGCAGTACTCAGCAGAACGTTTTATTTAAACTTCAAAAAACAGGGTTGAATTTATTTTTTAAATTTTTACTTTTGCAGTTCCAGGTTACAACTGATGATAGAATAAAATAATGAGAGAGATGGGGTGCTCTTCCTCACAAGTGAAGCAAGCTGTACTTTCAGGGCAAACTCAGCAAGCATAAGATCAGGATTTTTCGAAACTTCAAGAGGTTTAGATAAACCTTGCATAATATGCTTCTCACTTAATGTTTGCCAGCTGTGCTTACTCTGGAAATGTCATAATATAATTAGAACTCTTAGATGGAGGTTGGCCTGAGTTTCACAACTCGGATCAAGATCGGGGTGAAAATTCAAAATTCCCCTCAAGAACATAGAACATTTGGAACTGATGTGTGGTTTGGTTCCATTTCTGCTCTTAACAAATGTGATTTAGCAGTGGTAGTGTTTTCTAATACATGATCCATTGGGCAACACAGATGTGGTGGTGAACATGACAACTGACGATAGACTAACCTAGTGTCTGGTAGGCTTGTCAGATCCTCAGCAATGTTCAGGGGAGGGTTCACAGGGTTAATATACAATGGGTCTGCTTGTGTATAGGAGCATTGCTTGACAACTTGTTTAATTGTTAATTGGAAAATGTTAAACTGGAGGGGAACATATGTCATGTGTTTTTGGAAAGAAAGCAGTCTGAGGGAATTGCATCATTATTACCCTACATCAACAGTAGAATGTAGCACAAGTATGGCTAGAAAGCCATGTGGAATATTCTCCCTCTTCATTCTCCATCTTATATACAGTGTGGCTCATCTCGATTGGAATGGCAAAAATTGGTGGAAAAAAACAAGGAGTTGTGTGCACTTAAAGACTAACAGATTTATTTTTTGCATGAGCTTTCGTGGGAGAAAATCCCACTTCATCAGATGCTTCGAAGATGGGTGAACTTACTTTAAATTCACCCATCTTCGAAGCATCTGATGAAGTGGGATTTTTCCCCCATGAAAGCTCATGCGAAAAATAAATCTGTTAATTTTTAAGTGCCACACGACTCCTTGTACTTTTTGCTGAACCAGACTAACACGGCTACCCCTTTGGAAATTGGCAAAAATTGGTCAGCCACACCATTTTCTGTAAGTCCCCCATCTTCAAAGTATCTTACGAAGTGGCATTTTCTCCCACGAAAGCTCATGCAAAAAATAAATCTGTTAGTCTTTAAAAGTGCCACAGGGGCTCCTTGTTTGTTTTGTTAGTTTTTGCTAACCTTTGTAACACTGAAGTATTGGTATCTGGAGTCCATTTCGACACCCAAGAAGGAAGGTGCCATCCTGGTTGGAACATCGTTGATGTTTGGCTGTTTGGACACACAATATTCCTTTTCTTGTGAGGGAAAAACAATATTCCTAACTTGTAAATTCCCAGTCTTCGAAGCATCTGACAAAGTGGGATTTTCTCCCATGAAAGCTCATGCACTAAATACATTTATTAGTCTTCAGGAGTACCACAGGACTCCTTGTTTGTTTTGCTGAATTAGATTAACATGGCTACCGCATTGGAACTTCTCACCATTTTCTGAGAGACTGAGTGGATGTTTGTATTATTTGCAGAAGTGCCCTGTTGGAGGAGTCTGGATAAGTCTACTTCCAGCTAGAAGAGATATACCTATGCTAGCTTTGATTGAACTAGCATACTGAAAACAGAAGTGCAGCAGCAGTGGTGTGAGTGGCAGGATAGGACAGTGACCTTGACTACAATGCCATAATAGACCGTAGGTATATACTCAGTCAGGTCGCCTTTTCTGCCATTTGTCCTGCCTTGGCTATGCTGCTGTTTTTAGTGCTCTGGCTTTAGCTTAGACATACCTTGTACTTGTTGGGAGAGATTGTTGCCTAGTGTTTAGAATAGGAGACTTAGTGTGAATCAAGGCTCCTGGAGTCTGATTCTCAGTTACACCATTCATATGCTTGGGGCAGAGATGGGGGAAAGATAGCTTTAAATCATTTTTGTGCTCCCTTGTTCTGGGACTGTACAAAGAATGCTGGACTCCCTGTATTAGAGTAACGTCTAGGCTGCTCTAACTTGCACTGTGTTTCTCAAAAATCCTATATAGGATAGTCATAGCGAGGTGCTGTCTGGCCTGACTCCATGTGCCCCTTACTTGAGGGTGCCAGGAACAAGTCTGGCATAGAGCGGACTGGGAAGTTGTTGTTATGCACACTTTACTAAATTTTATTGAGAATAAGGCCTATGAATTCTGTTTCTGACTTAGTTATATGTGAGTTTAACCTACCTTTGCCCTACCTGTAAAATAATTATAAAATGACTTAACCTACCATGCCTCACAGAGAAGTTGGATGCTTTGTTAGCTCAAAATTGTAAAATGTTTTGAGATTCCTGGAGGAAAGGTTTGATAAGTGCAAAATATTATTCTAATTAAGCCCCCTGAACTCAGCTTTTCCCATACATGTTTAATGATCATACAAAATCTGGCTCCTATCGAACAGACAGTCCAGTCTGGCACAGTGGCTGAAGGATGCAGCTAGAAGGCTGGCTTTTAAAGCTGATTCTGGCTCAGCACCTAGTTGTCCTTTTTCCAAGAAAAAGCGTTGGACAAGCTCTTTGGAGTTCCATGGGAGAATCCTCCAGTGGTGTTGCTGGATGACATACTATTACTGGAAGAGAACAGCCTAATACTGTGTTTGGTCCAAAGGAGCAAAATCTTAAGGATGAATTATAAAATGAAAATGAAAATTGACTTTACAACCACAAAAAATTGCAAAGAACAGAAAGGGGGGGGGGGGCACACCGAAAGGCTGTGTGAAACATTGCATAGTAGTCTTTGGTGTAAAGAATTACATGGTGAGAAGCTTAGCTTTTAGGTTTTCCTTATGTGTGGCTCATGGCTGGGACAATCTGGTTTATAAAGTGTTCTGTGGTAAGGCTTATAAGAAATCCTTTTGCAGTATGTTCTGTTCTATTGGGCTTTGCATTGCTGTGTATCACCTTCTTACTCAGCCACCACATACTACTTATCCTACTGTCTAGGGGCCAAATGTCACCTCACTAGTGTGCATTGCTCAGGTCTCCACAGAGAAAGTCTCTATTGCATATGTTGTTTCTCGTTTCCTGTCCAGAACTTTTGTGGACATGGAATGAGTGAAGACCATGCTACAGAGATCCATTCTTCAGGTAAGGGAAAAGCAGTGATGATGGATCATAGAGGAAAATTTTCTCCTGTGTTGACCTTCAGAACAAAGAAGTGTCAGACAACCCATTGCCACTGACTTTTCAAAGTTATGTAAGTACAGAATTTCAAATGAGCTTTATTTAGGGCAAGAGGGAATGGGAATTTATTCCGTGGTCCCCCATCTTTGCCATTCCATTTAATTCATTGCCATCTGGAACTGTTTGATGTAGCGAGGGTTTTATTTTACAAGTGCTGGTGCAATGGAGAAACACAGAGAAGTGGATGTTGATCTCTTTTCAGGCATAATTGTTGGGACCATGGAAAGGAAGTAAGAAATACATATATGTATATTTGTTTAAGAAGTCCACAAAGTGAAACATTGCTTTAAAAACACTTTAACAGTTAACTTTAGCATGCTCAAGGTTCCACTAATTCCTGAAGGATGTCTTGGACGGAGCTTTAGTTATCCTATGCTACATTCGGCAAGCAAGATTTCTTTCTTATATAATTGGACTGAAAAATAGAAAGACATGTATAATTGCTGTTTCATTGTATAGATCTATGATACCATTGAGAAACCCTGTTCATAATTAAAAAGCTTCACTATCAGGAATGAACTCTCTCTCTTTTTATGGATTTGTAACTGTGATGGATGCATGCTGCAGTCTACAAAGAATTTATATAAAATGGTAGAATTCTTTTTATTGGTTTCTTACTGTTTTACAGAGGTTAGTTTTCTTTTGCTCTTGTTCTTTAGAAAGAGCAAATGGTACTTGTGTAATTGAAAA
This sequence comes from Podocnemis expansa, assembly GCA_007922195.1. Lineage (NCBI taxonomy): Eukaryota > Metazoa > Chordata > Testudines > Podocnemididae > Podocnemis > Podocnemis expansa. The sequence goes on from ML682034.1 coordinate 11,367,141, forward strand.
AAAATTAACTTTTGTGTAAGCAACTGCAAATTCAAAGTGCTCAGCACTAACTATTAAACTAGCACCTGGTTACGTGGGTATGAATTTGGCCCTAAAATTGCACTGAAATACACTGACTGAAAAGTGTCAGCTCTCTTCCTAAGAATTTCTTGTGTTAGGAAAATTCCTGTTAGAGGTCTTGCTTAAACAGGGTTCCATTGTATCTATTTAGTGGATTTGGGAGGCTTTTAAAAAAATCAGAGTTAAATTTTGTGAGTGTTGCACTAAAACTTGGAAGAAGATTGAAAGAAAGAAAACACTTGCAAACATAATTCAGACCTGTCTTGACTAAACGAGAATGTTGTGGAGTGGACTGATCCCTTTAAGATTTGCCAAAAAATAAACAAAGACAATAGAGTCTATCAAACTAGGGGAAAATATACAAGGAGTCTAGAGTCTGACAGAGATACAGTAGTTGCCTGATGCTCTTGGTAGTGTTAACGTGAGTGATCATCTTTCTTTGCTTCCTCTTGGAAGAAGGGGGAAAAAAAAAAGGAACAGTAATATATCTTCTGTTGCTAATGCTGATATGTGATTGAAAGGAATTTCAGCCAACTTGAAAAACTCTTTGAAACTAACCAAAAAAAATGATTTAAGAATGTTAGAAAGGGCCATGGATAGAAGGGATAATACAGGGAAAATTTCATGTGGCTTTGAAGAGAAGCCCATGCTAAGCAAGTGTTTTAACATTTAAGGGGAAAGGGATGCATAATACTCTCTCTTGCTTTACATTTATGTCAGTTATTCTGTATTGTTTTAAAACAGAGCTAGAAAAAACAAAATGTTACATTGGCAGAGTGATGGGATATAATCAAGACCCAAAGTTAGAAAATTTTTTCTGCCCTCTCCCCCCCCCTTTTTTTTGTTTCTTGTATGCATGTATATATAAAACTTCATGCTGAAAGCTTCCCCAAGAATGCTGCAAGCTGAAATGGCATATGCACATTCTTGGGGCAGCTTTCAGCATGAAGCTTTAGTCCTTATCTTTGTCAGCTTCTATCTTCTGAGCCATTCCAGCTTGCTTCAGCAGTGGTCATGTCATGAATCAACATGTGATACCTATGACACCTCTCTTGCTGGTGTTAGTTTCAGGTCCTCTGGCAAAAGGGAGGTAGTAGTGGCCACTTTCCACTCCCCTCTTCCCCCACTTTCTCCCCTGGTGAGGAGCCATACAACAGTAGATCCTGGAATAAATGTGAGTCATCTGCTTTACAGTAGTTCTAGCTGGCATAGTGAAGTGCAGTTTGCATCTGGCAGTCTACGTGGTAGAGGCTTTGTAAGAAACAGAAAGCCCAACACATGGTAACATTTTTATCCTTTTCCCAAAATGTCACGTTTTTGTGAACCACCTGACTTGCAGTTAATAGTAGCCAAGTCCATGCTTTTATACACATAAAAAGCTAACTCTTTCTCTCAGCAATATAAAAGTTCATAAAGCAAGAATCACTTCTTTCCATAAGTAAATTGCTAAATGATTTTGAAAGTACAGTTTTAAATTGCAAATGACCTTTTGGAGCCTTTGGAGTGCAGTGAAACAGACTGTAATCCAGTCCCCATTGTCTTTGTTTTAAACACTGTTTTAAAGTTCAACAAAACTTATTTAATTAAACAAAAAAAAATTAAAAATTTATTGTATAGACACTGAAATAGGATGGATCCTGACTTCCACATTACCAGTGCTAAACATGGTTGCCCTTTCTATGAAAAGAAAACTCTAAAATGTCAATTACGATTAATATTTTAATATTTATTTCTCTTGGACAGGGAATCATAGATCTTCCCACAGAGCACTTGACAATCTCTTCCTGTTTAAGCCCTCTTTTCTTCCACCAGTACTTCTAGACCAGTGGTTCCCAACCTTTTGACTGGAGAGCCTCAGATATCATTTTTACAACCCTCCAGGGCTACCAGTCTCTGCCAGTAGGCACCCCTCTCAATGCACCCAAACAGGAGTAGGTCAGTGAGGTGGTTGCCTACTCACTGATCTCCAGTCCATCTAACTACAGCAGGGAAACACCATGTATACTATAGCCCTGTGTACTCCACCTGGGTCCCTAGGCAGTGGCTCCCTTCTGCAGTGAGGGGGATCAAAGATCGGTGCTCGCTTACTTCTGTCTCCAAGGGGGATCCCAGCACTTATGGACCTTGATGGAGCACTTTACCATGCTCACTGCTACAGAAGGGAAAAGGAGCCCTGATCTCCCATCTTGTTGGCTGTAGCAAGAAGCCTGAACTGTTTTATTTTTAGCCCCACAGAACCATGCTCTGTCTGTGTCCTTAGGCAGCAGCTCCATTGTGTAAGAGGGGAGCCGCGGGCCACTTTGAAAGACCCCCATGGGCCACAGGTTAGGAATGACTGTTCTAAACCCATCTTAAAAATACACCTTTCTCAGCATGCCTATAAATAAAAGTAAAGGGAAGAGGTCCGGCATAATTAATTTAAACTAATAAACGTGTCAAGGAACTAATGTGATATACCAACTTCACTGTTAATTGCACTCCCTTCCATTTCCAGTTTGTGTACATTGTCGACTCTTCAGTGACATTTGGATTTCCCCTGTCTTCTCTTGAGTTTTCCATCTGCCTGTTTGGGGTTAGTGAATCAGTGTTTGATAAGTTAAGGAATGCAATCTTTTCAGACCATTCTTTAAAGCACCTTAGGACAATGTTGATTTAGATAGAAATAAATTAATAATAACTTTAATGAGGAACAGCTGTGTGATTTGGCCCACTTACTTTAACAAAAGAAGAGTTCTGTTATGTCATCTAGCTTCATTGCTTCCTTCTAGCACCTCTTCAAGTGCTAACCATAGCAAAAACAGGCAGTTCCTTCCTCTTGACTCCAGCCAACAAAACTATTCAGAGGCAAGGAGTGACAAATATGCCCTATAAACTACATGTGCTCTCCCTCCTGTAGAGATTGTGCCTCTAAGAGACAATCCAAGCATCATACTCCTCACCTCCAATGTCTTCCAGTGTCATCAGTGCACAAAAGTAATGCTGTGTGTTCTGCAAAGCAGTGGTTCCCAACCTGTGGTCCGTGGACTCCCAGGGGTCCTCAAAGGTGTTGCAGGGGGTCCATGGCACTGCGCCTCTCTGGGGCCAGAACCTGGCTGTGGTGTCACTGCTCTGTGTTGGGGCTGGATCGCAGCAGGGGCGCCGATGCTTCCCACCGGGGCTGGATCTCAGCTGGGGCACCATTGCTCCGTGGCTGGGCCAGAACGTGGCTGCGGAGCCACTGCTTCCCACAGGGGCTGAAACCTAGCTGTGGTGCCAATGCACCCTGCAGGGGTGCTGCTGCAGAGCAGCGAGAGCCAGATCCTGGTCGGGGGGATACCTCTCCCTGCCTGTGGCCAGATCCTGGCAGCAGGAGGACCTGTCTCCACCTGGGGCTGCAAAATTTTTTGTTTTTAAAAGGGGTTGGCAACCTTGAAAAGGTTGGGAACCCCTGCTGTAAAGCACTTTACACGTTTATAGCGCTGTTTAAAATTTTATAATAGTATAATTACTACAATAGAGTAATATGAAAATGGTAACAGAAATGGTTGAGTTTTTTCTTAACCTCTGGCCAAAACTGGAGTAAAATATTTTGTGTATGCTTTTGTAAATAACCTCAGGAGTCACCCAAATGGATTTGTTAGTCTTTAAAAGTGCAGCAAGACTCCGTGTTTGTTTTTCCAGTGGGTTCCTGTTCAATATCACTTAACTCCTCAGATACTGACTCCTAAGATTTGAGTCAGGTGGAAAACTCATGGAGAGAGAGTATAACCATGCTTATTCAGAGAAGAATGAATCTGTTGAATCCAGTCACTTTATACATCTAATCAGGCCTAATGCATGTAGCCCCAGTGACATCCTAATAAAAGTTTCAGGCTTCAATATCAGTAACTTACACCAGTATTTTTAGATTCTCTATAAGGACTGTGAAAAAAAACCCCTTTGTCGTAGATGAAAAATGAGGTGTGAATATGAAAGACTGGGCTGAAAAAGAGCAGATGCTGATATCTCTGGTTAATATATTTCTCGTTAAAACAGATCTGTCATCAACCTCCATTTAGAGGAGAGGAGCACTTATCTAAATAAATCTGGAGTATTGTGGCACTGAAAGACCAACAAATTTATTTATTGCACAAGCTTTCGTGGGAGAAAATCCCCCATTAAAGCTAATGCAATAAATAAATTTGTTAGTCTTTAAGTGGCACAGGATTCCTTGTTTGTTTTTCTGAACTAGATTAACATGGCTGCCCTTTTGGAACTAAATAAATATGACAGCTGTTTCATACAAGGTAACTGCCTTTTAAATATCAATAATAACTGTTATATCATTAGGAAAGATATGCCCTGCCATTCACCATTAACTTACAGCTATGTGATAGATTATGTTGTTTCTCTCTCTTCCTGTTACAGTAAATTTAAATGACACCTTCTCACAATACTGAGAAAACCAGTGCTATAACAAAATCAGTAGAAGAAGGGTTAATAATAGCAACTCTATGCAGCTGAGAACACTGCAAACACTGAAAACATGCTGGGGGAAAAGAGAGGGAGTATATTTTCAATATTTAACTAAACTAAGAAAAAAAGACTTTGAGTCTCTGTCTTGTGCATTTGTATAAATATTACATGAGTAGAGCTACTTATGTGTAAGGAGAAGAGGTGTTCAGTATAAATGAGCTGCATTTTTAGAAATGTATTCTGCTAACTAAGTTTATCTTTTCAAACGAATACATTTTGGCAGATCTTTTATCCAGGAATGTATGTATCTGATTGTTTTACTTTTCTGTACCAGCCGTACAGCACTGTGTACAGCCAACTGCACATTTCTCAGCTGGATTCTTAACACTGATTATAGGCTTATTTCACACCACCATACTAGTACAAAGAAGATTATAGAACAGAGGAAACTCTGATCTCACAAACCAGAATCTAAATTTGTTTCCCTGTTTATTTTCTATATGAGGATTATTATTGCCTAAGGATAATGAAGTCATAGATCAAGTCAGAGAATGTTTTTATTGTTGTTCCCCCCAGTATTTTCATTTTCAGTGACACGTGGCATCATCCCCAAGTTCCGGACATTTAAGGAGGAGTCTGAATTGGATGCATGTGTACAAGTACACTTCTGATCTACTTTGCTTTGAATTAGCTTGGTGACAGTAGACTAATGCTCTCTTTGTTGTATTAGTATACATCTATCTATTTGCTTATCTAAGAGTCTCTTCATTCTAGATAGTTGAGTTGGAATTTTCAAAGATGCCTACGGGAAGGTATGGTCCAGCTCCTACTGACTTTCAGTGGGAGTTGGGCACCATCCTTCAGACTTGAAAATTTCAGCATTTGGGATAGAAGATTTTGTTAATTTTAGGAAATGCTTTTGTGCTGGTGAACGCCTTAGGCCTTAATAAAATGGACAGAAGCCCAAAGATATTGTGGAAGTAGCCTTTTTATGACTAAATTACTGCAAAAGAGAATCAGTAAATCAGTGATTAACAATATAATCACAACAATAAACTGCCTAATGATGAGAGGACCTGCTGTGATGATGTGTTTAAGAAAGGAAATGGTACTCCTCCTGTGCAGAAACTGGCATTCTTCTAGCTGTGTCCCCCTGTGGGTGCACTGCTTTAGGTGCGCATGTGCCTCTTGAGCCATGGACTATAGATTTCTAGCTAGCAGTGTTGGTTCAGTCCATGCCCTCTATCTTCTTGTGACAGGCACTAAGACTATGTAGGGGTACACAGGTGAACTGTCCTCAGTTCCTGTTCTGTTCAATCACCCTGTAGAGAACAACTGATGTGCAGTGGGAAGTGGAGTATCCAGAGAGGTTCACATCTTAAGGAGCTACAGTTACTGGCCAGGGTGCAAGATGTTTCCTCCTCCTTCATGTAGTGTTCCAATGGGCTATCTAATTCAGGTGACTTCTGAGTAGCATCCCTGGAAGGAGGTAGCTTGAGAACAGGATCCAGAACTGAAGACATCGCAACAGACCCAAGTGCCATGTCAGATTTAACAGTGTAGAACAGGCCATAATGCTTCCAAAATCTATGAACTGAAGTCCATGTAATGGCTCCACAGAGCTCAGATGCTGGAATGTTCCTCAGAAATGCAGTCCATGTCATTTGCAATCTTGTTGAATGTGCTTTCATCCATTTAAAAAATCTTTGAGTAGTAATGGGAGCCCCCTTAATCTGCCCTTGATGCAGACCTGGTCTTTTCTGGGGCTGCCAGGCAGTCTGTGCTTCTGTTTTTGGGTGTCTTCCCAGGGTGCTTTGAAGGCTTCCCGTTCTTTGGAGAAGCATGACCTGAGGTTGAAAGGGTGCTGGATCTGCCAAGGGACAGATAAGCAGGGGAGTGAGGTGAATTCCAGACCCACAAGTGCAGAACAATGGCAAGAAATGGTCCATGGCCAACAGTCTGAGATTTATTTCCATATTCTTCCCAGCTCTACACTTAAGGGCCAAACAAAAAGTGTACTCCTAGAGGAGGTGTGGCATACATGGCGTGTCCATCACAGATAATCTAACCCTTATTCCTGGGGCACAGCTGCCTTACTTAGTGCATGGTGAAGCTATTGTATACCAAGGGTGTCACTGGCACCTGGCACACGGGGCCCATGCCCTGAATGCCGGCGCCAGTGCCCTGGGTCCTGGCGGGGCCCCGCCTCTGCTGATCTCTGGCTGGATCGGGCTGGAGATCTGGGGCCCAGCCGCCCATGGCAGCAGTGGCCACTTCCAGCCCCTTCCTGGGCCAGGTGGCTCTGTGGCCGCAGCTGCCAGTCCTGACCCTGTCCCCAGCTGGGGATCCGGGGCGGGTGGCTGCTTCCGGCCCCTTCCAAGGCTGGGTGGCCCCACAGCTGCGGCTTCTGCTCCCTGCCCTGTTCTCAGCTGTGGGAAGGGGGCAGGGCCTGGGCCAGTGCCCCAGGTCATTCCCCAGGGCAGCGACGCTCCTGTTGTATACAGTCTCTACTAGTAAGGGTACTGTATGGGCTATCTATAAATCCCATGGTGCTCCATAAAAGTAATCATTACACTTTTCAGATATACTGTCCTTGTTTTCCAGACTAATTTTGTGATAATTGTGTTATAGGTCTAAAGAAGCAAATTTTGTAAATGTTTCAAAGATTTCATAAAATATTCCAGGAGTGCTTTGAAAGACTTACTGTGTTGCATTTTTGATTGTTGAAGTAGGCACAACACTGCAATGTGTTTTTGCCACTCTTTGTTAAGTGGTTAGAATGAACAGGATTTCCCGTTGTTACAAACCTTTGATGGGTACATTAAGGAAGTAGAATATATGAAATCCCATATTTCTTGAAGTTACATCAGTGGTAAGTATGGAGTACAAATGTTTAAGTCAAGCATGCATAGATGTCCTTTATAATGTCATAAGCACATTATTCTGTGTGTGATATACAAGGCAGAACATCCACAAAGAAGAGGAATAACTAAGAAAAAATCCTCTAATGAATAAGAATATCTTGATTTTATGTGCAAAGAACTGGGTACCTTACCTTCAAACCCAGGCACAAGGTGATCCACAAAGTTGTGGAGATGGCAAGTATAATGTTGATAAATGCAAAGTAATGCACATTTAGAAAAAATAATCCCAACTATGCATACAAAATTATGGGGTCTAAATTAGTGGTAACTACTCAAGAAAGATCGTCATGAAAGTCATCATGGACAGTTCTCTGAAAACATCTTCTCAGCACGTGGCACAGAAAGGGAGTGATTACATAGGAAGTGTCTTCTGGTGAGCAAAGCTTTTTACAAAATTAAGATGAAACAGTGAGAGGGTCTGAATAATTAACTGCTATGGGGATACATAATTATCACTCTCCTGGATATATAACTAACATAGGGCATTGAAATAAACAAGGAGTCTGGTGGCACTTTTAAAGACTAAGAGATTTATTTACTGCATGAACTTTTGTGGGAGAAAACCATCTGATGAAGTGGGATTTTCTCCCACAAAAGCTTATGTGATAAATAAATTTGTTAGTGTTTAAAAGTGCCACTGGACTCCTTATTTGTTTTGCTGAGCTAGACTAACACGGCAACCCCTTTGGAACTTGTCAGTAGCACATTAAAGGGATTTAATACCTTTATTTCTTTGTCAATGAACTATACTTAGGTAATTGTCATTCTCAAACTAGTGGACACAATGGCAAAAAACTGACGTTCCTGCAGAGTTAAGGTTGGTGGTGGTGTGGCAGCTCTGTGAGCTGAGCTGAGCAGAATTCAAACTTCTGAAAACTGGGAAATGCATGGTTAATGCTGCCCATGAAACCTTAACTCTCCTCTCTTTCAACAATGCCTCAAAAAGACCTGTTAGTGCACACAGCTTTACTTTGCCAACTTTACAGTTGATGAACTATAGAAGCTGCTTTTATAACCCATTCACTCACACCCATGTGATTCTATCTAAAGATTAAAGAAAGGAAGAAAGAAAAGCACACATCACTGAGAGATGCTAGGTGTGTTCGTCAAGCAGGGAAATCAGAAAAGACATTTAAAAATGTGCAAGGGTTTTAAAGGTAGGGGTGAGGGTGTGTGGCTTCCAATGTCCATGACCCTTGGACATTAGAGTTCACAATTGTGACCAGAGCGATCACTGTCTGGCATTGTGAAACAGGTGCTGGAGGACTCTTAAGGTTGATAGGTTGCATTGTGTCTACATTCACATTGTGATGACTACAGCAGTTCCATCATGGCTCAGCGGCGTTCAGGGAGATACAGTTACTATGTCACCAGTGTGGGACATTTGTGCTGGCCAGTGACCCATTTGAGTGTAGACGTATGCAGAAATAGTTCAATGCAAGTTAATTATCTTAACCTAGTCCAAAGCATCTTTTCTCTTACGTGGGGGCTTATGACTAAGGCTTAATCTATACTGATGGCAGCAAAATCACCACCATAAGCATGATCTTCTTGTGTGATTGAGTGGTCAGTGTAGACCTGCGCAGTTGCTCTGGAAATCACTATAGCAACTCCAGCCCCAGAACCAGAGTTGCTATAAGCTGACCAGAAAGCATTTCTGGTTGGCTTAGCCTAGTGTGTAGCGAGGGATTAGTAAGTTGTTGTGAAATATGCACAGTATTTTATGTATCTTGTGTTTCTCCCGTTGACTGCCACTGAAAAGTGCAGCACGTATAGACTAGGGCTAATTTAGGCTTAGTTGTCTTAAAGGGTGAGTTCACAGCCATCAAGAGGTCTGTGATTTATGCAGTCATTAATGCCTGTCTGTTTAACAATATAAAACAACAAAAGAAAACTGATGGGGGCTGTAATATGGGAAGCAGTTGGTCAAGTGGCACCAAAATTTGGATCATTAATTTGATCCCATGCCTCTTTAAGGTATACCACATATAAAAGTAATCCAAATAACCATTCAGATTTTTGGTTGAGGTTTAAGGCATGTGAAAGGGCGGGAATGGAAACCCATTAATTATTTTTTTGTAATGGTGCATGCACAACATTAAAAAAGGTACATTTTCTTAAATACCGTGCTCAGTTTTAAATGGGTGCCATCAGGGTTGGATTATCAAAGGGGCTTAAACCCTGGACCCTGGTAAAAGGGAGCCCTGAGCTACAGCCCCTAAAAGCTTAGAGCACTCCTACCCTGCTTGCTTTGTGGTGCTGCAGCATTGGGGGGGCGCAAGACTGGGTGGGGAGCGGGCCTGGGCCAGAGCGTGAGCTCTGTGCTCCACCCCACCCCTAGGCTGGCTGGCCTGACCCCAGGAACGGAGTGTAGGGGGCCAGTGCTTCTCTTCCTCCACAGGGCGGGGTCAGGGAAGTGGCTGGCTTGTGGCTGGCAAAACCCTCCATTGCTCCCGCTGTGGCCTTGCCTGGCACGCTGCACACAGCCACCCCACGCCCCTGAGGGCAGAGTGGCTAGAGTGGGGCCAGGGTGGGAGTACCTTTTGGCCCTAGGGCCCCTGCCCCCACCAGCAACAGGGGGGCAGGGGCTGGACTGTGCAGCCCAGGCAGGGGTGCCACAGTTGGGGGCAGCTGGGTCCCCTGTGGTGAGGGGACCCCTAGCAGGGTGTCCCCATGGTAGGGGGCAGCCTGGGGCGCCGAGGTTGGTTAATCTGGCTCTCAGTGCCATGCACTACTTTTGGTAAAACTTGATGAATTGAGGCTATTTTAACATGCATCATGTTAATAGTTTGATCTCTAGCTGTATGCAAAAGAAATCTCACAGTTAGAAGCTTCTTTGTGAATGACTATTTGAGTGGTGGTTCCTATATGCACTTTAGTCATGGGTATGCATGCTCCAGAGCCAGAAGGTTTTTGTACCAGTGTCTGTGGAACCCTTGCAGAAAGGATGTTAACCATACAGAATAGCCTTACCAGGTCACACCAATGGTCCATTTAGCTGAGTATCCTGTCTTCCAACAGTGGCCAGCACCAGGTGTGTCAGAGGGAATGAACAGAGTAGGTAATCATCAAGTGATCCATCCCCTTGCGAGGTGTACCAAATTTCAAAGAAATCAGACTAAGCATGTTGATTTTATAGGACTTCGAAAACAGATGTCTTTTACATTTAAATTAGATGACACTTTTAAATAGATGTCATATTGCGATGTTAACTAAAGTGATGCTACCATGCAACTATAATATACTGTAATTTGGGTAGTTTTGCTTAATGTTGGATTTACAGGAATAAATTCCCCATCTGTGATATTAGCAAAAGAATCTTGTCAGTGCGTATCACAAAGCATATACTGCAGTGAGGTAGATTGGTTACCCAAAATTGGAAAAATAATGTTTGTGCAAGTTTTGTTTTATAAAAACAGCCACTGTCACAATGTATTATGTGAGTAGCACTCTATCACATTGTAAGTATCAAGTCAGTCTTTTGAAACCTTATGCATTCATTGGTGTTACCCCACTGAACACCCGTACGGACTATAGTTCATATGTTCCTGGTGCCAGTGAAAACAAAGTGTTTTCCAAATACTTCAGGGAAAAAGTCACTGAGAGAGGCCAGGGCCCATTTTTCAAAGCCACTGCTTTGCTGTGCAGCGAAAAACTAAAGCTAAAGGAGTCTCTCTTGGCTTTAATCCTCACTTTCTTCTTATCTGGAATGGGTTGGGAATAAACTGAGTAAAATTTTAGTGGTTTTTAATCATCTTTCTGTCCAGATAAAGTTTCTAATATAACATTTTATTAAATTTTTGTAGAAACAGTTCTCTTCAGGAAAAAAAAATAAGCAAGCCTGTGGTAACTCCTTGTAAAACTTCCATATAACATTAGAGATAATCTGATGTAACAGCTTTATTAGTCACAAATAATTTAGTTCCTCTCTCTGTTTCCAGTGGAGTTTCTTAAAACATTGTTTAAAATGTCAAAATCATTTGCCTTGCCAGCGTCAGTCTACTACTTGAACACCTTCTCTATGTTCCCATCACCTTCTGCATCAAACTCAAGTTCTTGGTTCTTGCCTGCAGAGCCCTAAATAACCCTTCTTGTGCCCAAGGTTTGTAGCCCCCCACCTTGTTCCCTGTGTCCTCAGTCAACTTTCTAGTCTGTAACTGCTTGTCCACACAAACAAGGTATGTGTGGTAACATCTTTTATTGGACCAATTTCTATTGGTGGGGGAGGCAAACTTTCAAGCTTACATAGAGCTGCTCTTCAGGTATGGGGCACATGCTCAGGATGTCACAGCTAAATATAAATTATGACTATTTACTGTTTTCTGAGGTCAAACTACAGCTTGCCAGCTCTGCCGGGTTGTGCCCTGGTCTTTTCATTTTTGGTTTCAATAAACCATGCATATCTAAACCAACAATAAATAATATTTCATAGCTTATTTCCTTCACCTAATATCCACCACCATTTTTGTGTTCCTGCTACATGATGACATAGACAGAAGTTAGATGAGCAGGACAATCTTTAGTGTATGGAAACTGTATTGCCTTTATGTGAATAAAGAAGAACAGATACTGGTCAGTCCAAACTAAATGATATATAAAAGGTAGAAGATGTGACCTGCGGCAACCTCACAGAACTTGGAGAGCGAAGCACAGATTGGCGGAAGGAGTTTTGAGGAGGTGTCAGGAAGTTAGTGTTGAAGAACTTAGCTGTTTTTTTTCCTGCAGCCCTGAGCAGCATAAGTTTTGCTGGTATAAGTGCTATTGTACACATGGTCTTAGTAAAAACGCTATTAGTTTTGCAAACATGGAGTCCTTGCATGTAATCACCTAATGGCTATGTCCACACGCAAAGACTTATTTTGAAAGAAGTCATTTAGAAATAAAAGCCTTATATGGAAATGACTTATTTCAGAATAAAATTTTTTTATTTCGAAATAAGGAACACCCTGAAATAGAAATAGCATGCCCTGCTTATGGACATGCTATTTCGATTCAGGAGAGGGGCAGCATGGGAGGTGTGCCAACATGGCCCCCTGGCAGGGCCATGTTGCCAAACAGTCCCCTGCCTGGCTCTCACCTGGATAGCCAGGCAGGGGAAAGCTGCCCCACCCAGGGCAGTGATCCCCCTGCCCTGCTGTCCCCCACTGCTGTTGGGGCAGTGGGAGAGGCACTGTGGGGGGAGGAAGTGTGGGGCACCCTGAGTGGGTAGGCTATGCCGCCAGGGCTGCCCTGAAACCTGGCGGCGGGGCGCTGCAGCGCCTGGCTCTCCCTGCCACCCCAGCTCAGGGCAGCTGAGGGGTGGCTACCCAGGGGGCAAGAGCAGCGGCCCCTGTTCTGCCCCGCCACCCGGCTCCAGCGGCAGCTGGAGGGGCAGCAGGTGCAGGCGCCCGCTCTGCCTGCCCACCCAGGCTCAGGGCATGCCACCCTGGCGGGGCCATGGGTGCTGGCTTTGCCCCCCTCCCACACTGGCACATCAGGAACACAGCTAATTTGCATAGCATGAAGCCAGTTGGTTTAACCTTTCCATTAATACAGCCAATTGACATACATTTAACAATATACCTGTCTACTTGCATCAAAACAAAGCAGCTGAAAATGGGTGTGTAGACCAGATCCTCAAATGGTGCAATCCACAGAGCTCCAGAGACTTCAGTGAGCTATGCCAGTTTACACCAGCTGAAGATCGGACTGTCGTTTCTGCAGCATGCACCTGAGCAGTGGAGATAAGGGCAGATGTGATCCTAATTTTAGAACTCTATTGTTGGCCTTTGGACTGCGCTTTGGCTGCCACAGCTTTAGATTTAAACTTGGTGGTTTGGGGAGGAGAAATTATAACAGTTTGCTTCCTTTGTTCAAAGTAGTTTAGCACGACTAATAAATATGCTGTGTGGGTAGAGCTACATCTTTACTGTCTTGCAGCATGAATGCCAGTTCTCACAAATTTTTAAAAATACATTATGTGCATTTAATACTGATACTGCATAGAAGTAAAGGGAACAAATGTGCAACCCAATGACTTCATATTTCAGAATGTTCTCTTTCACTCTGAGCTACAAAAATAAGCAAATATGCTGAGCCTTATTCATCTCTTGCATATGCAGGTGTAATTCTACTAAAGTCAATAGGTAGGATCTGAATGAGCTCTCCCAGCCAAGCTGGTGGGAAGGGAAGCCACTACTGCTGCCCCATTTGCCACTCCACCAGCTGCTGTGCCCCTAACGCTTCTAAATAAAAGTTTTAGATATTTTTTAAAAAAAATTGTGAAGCTATAGCTTGCTTACTTGTAACCGAGACCGTCTTTATTGAAGGCACTAAACCAAGATCTTCCCAGGAATAAATGATCAAAGTATAAAATAAAGTATTTTTGGTTAATTGTATGCCACATAAAATATATGTGCACCATAGTTTTATAAACTTAAAACTGTAATTCTGTTTTAGAAGTTCTTTTGAGTTTTTGCTGTTGCTAGAAACTTTTAATACAAGTAGTGTGGGTTAGTTTTGTTTTGTTTTTTCAAAACATTATCCTTAGCTTTTGGTTTTGCAAAACTAAACTTGTGAATTAACCAGCTGTTAATCTGATTTTACTCAATCCCCCCATATACAAAAAGCTTAAGGAAGCTATGTGTTAAACAAAATGTTTCTCTTCTTGGTTCATTTCTAACTGTGTGTATGTGCACGTCCCTATGTACATAGTTAAATCCTTCTGGTTATATAAATTATATAGATAGTGGTTATTTTCAATCTTCTATGAATGATTAGTAAATCTTCCTGGATTATACCTTTTCAACTCTCAGAAGATGGTCAGGCCTTAGTTAAATTATAGGTAGATGGGGTAGTGGGATAAATTAGCTTTTATGACAATGAGGTGATCCATTTCTACTTTGATAAAAAGATAAAAGGTGTGACATACTGCACCCCATGTAAACTCTTAGGGTATGATTGTGTATCATTCCTTTTCACCATTAAAGCATTTACCCTCTAGTGTATTACTTAATGCATAGTATGCCATGTAAGTTGTTTTTGGACTTCTCATGATATGCCAAACATTATTGTGGGGGTAATCCTGCAATGTAATATGTATAGTTATGAAGTTCTGCTATGTAATATTCCAAATGTGTGCCTAACATGGTTGGAAGCAGAGCTAAGCATGCACTAGAAGCAGAGAGGTAATTCATGCCTCACGAAAGCATGCCTAAAACAGTCCAGCTCTTCCAGGAACAATGGATTTAAGTTAAGCATTTGATAAAAGGATATTCGTTGACTTAGCTGAGTAAAATCAAAGGCTTTCTCAGCACTAGGCTTTTCCCAAAGTAATCTAAAAACGCATCTTGAAATCCCAGTCTAGGCAAGGATCTGAGGGAATAGCTGGCTGGAGATATGAGAAACATTGAATTGTCTGACTGACTTACATTGTTTGTTTTGTATACAGTAATCTTTCCGCTGCCTTTAACACTTTCCTCAATAACTTCACTCCCTAGTGTTGTATCCAGGTTTGTACTATATGTAACCCAGAGTGGTTCACTGACTTAACAGAGTACAGTGTAACATATATATTGCAAAACAAACAAGGAGTCCTGGGGCACTTTTAAAGACTAACATTTATTCTTCTCATGAGCTTTTGTGGGTGAAGTCCTACTTCATTAGATGCTATGAAAATGGAAAATTTACAGTGTGGGAGGGAAAGATAAATCCTGTGATTTCATTTCACTGAATCACAGAGGCAGCCTTAGGCAGTCAGGGGCTCTAGGGAAAGGCCCATTATGCGGCTCCTTGTAGGCCCCCACAAGCCCCCCATCTGTAGCCAGCCCCCCAAAGCCTCAGCTCCCTGCCGCCAGCCTCTGTCCTGCAACCTCCTCCCAAAGCCCCAGCTCCACATGCTGGCCTCAGCCTCCTCCAATGCCCAGCTCCCTGCTGCCTACTCCTTGCCCCAGGGCCAGCTCCTGCTGATGCTGCCAAACAAGGCAGATGCAGCAATAAGGTGATGGGACCCCTTACTGCTCAGAGCCCTGGGTGAACGCCTGTTGCCTACACGAAAAGCCACCTCTGCTGAATCAGGTCAGATTACTTCAGCAAGTCAAACAAGTTATATGGGTTCAAACAGGGTGGAACAATACATCAGAAAGTGGTGAGGCTGAGAGAGGTGAGACTCACTGTTAATGAAAAACAAAGGAAGAGTCCTGTGCCAATTTTAGGCTATGCCTACACTAGCAAATTAACTAATTTGAACTCTGTCTACACTAGGCTTTGCCTAGTTCAAACTAAAAAAATTTTTAGTTCAAAATAAGCAAAGCTTAGTTCAAACTAATTAGTTCGGCTGCTTAATCCGAACTAACTGCTTAGTTCGAACTAATTTGTATTTTTAGTTCAATCTAGCACAATGGAGACATGCAGTTAGTTCGAACTAAGTGCGCTTTTTTAGTTTGAACTAACATTTAGTTCAAACTAGCTGTGCTTTTTTAGTTCAAATTAAAAAGTTTGAACTAAAAAAAGTGCGGCTACTTCTAACTAAAAAAATGTGGCTAGTTTGAACTAACTTTCAAACTACTCAGTTCAGAGTAACCAAAGCCGAACTAAAATTTTAGGTGAAGATATAGCCTTAAAGACTAATTACAAACTTCAGACTTCAGCCATGAAAGCTCATGTGAAAAATAAATTTTAATCTTTAAAAGTGCCACAGGACTCCTTGTGTAGTTTGCTGAACTTGACAACACGGATGCCCCTTTGGAACATATACATTGCAGTTGTTTTCCAGAGGATATATTTATAGTTATTGATACTGATATCTATATTGATATATCTTTACAAAAACTAGCATCTCTCTTAAACATCTCTTATTTTAATTCTAAATTTACCTACATTCCAGCTATGATTATCCTCTCACTTTTGTTGCTGAAAATTTATGTCAGAAATTCAGTGTCATGTAACTGAGATTCTAAACAGTTGTTACATTAAAAGACATGGATGTTGCTGGTGCTGGGCACAGGAACATTTGTCCCAGTGCCATTGCTCCATGACTCATGGGACAGCACAGGGTTACAGAGCCTGCAACTGCCCTAAGTTCTCTCCATGTCTGGTCCCAACTCCAGCCAGGAGCCCAGGGCCAGGCCCTGGTGGCAGCAGGAGCCCGAGCCACTGGGGCTGGGCTACAAGCTGCGGCAGCAGGGTCCCAGGGCCAGGTCACCAGCAGCAGCAGTAGCAGGAGCTGGGGCTGCTGGCAGCAGGTATTGTATCTGGCCCTGGCCCTGGCCCTGCCCTGCCCTGGGAACGAGGGCTGGCAGGCTGGACCAGGCCCAGGGACGGAGCTGATGTGGCTGGGCGTAGGCCTGGACTACAAAAGTTTTTTGGGCCAGCGACTTCCCAATTAAAGGTATGGTTACTGCATATTTAAATATCCTGCTTTAATAACTTTCTGCACACACGTTATCCCACATCTGGGTCTTGGTGGAAACTCTATGATAACTCAGTAGCTGATGATATCAGATCCTGTTTCCAGTGACTAGGTAACACCATAAACAAATCACATAATGTTACTTAGGAACCTTTGTACATATGTGGTAATGGACTTTAGTGAAACAGGAGTTCTTCTTCGAGCACTGCTCGGATGCATTTAGTAATAGGTGTCTCTGTGCCTCAGGGACGTTGCTTGAGCTGGGCACCCCAGGGCACGTGCCCCGAAGCCCAGCGCCGGCGCCCCGGATCTCTGGCCCAATCGGGCCAGAGATCCGGGGCCTGGCCACCTGGCCGCAGCAGTCTCGTCCCTGGCCAGGGATCCGGGGCCCGGATGCTGGCGGCTGTGGTAGCCCCGTCCCCGGCCAGAGATGCGGGGCCCGGCCTCCTGTGGCTTCTTCTGGCCCCATTCCCGGCTGGGGATGTGAAGCCTGGCTGCTCATGGCGGCACGGCAGTGCTGGGCCTTGTCCCTAGCCAGGGGGTGTGGCCGGTGGGCCGGGGGGTGGGGCCTGGGTCCATGGCCCGAGTCCCTCCCCCAGCCAGCGACACCCCTGCCATGCTGGAGCACCAGAGTGGTTGGAAAAAACCCTTGTCCTAGCCTATCAGGAGAGGGTAGGCAGCCTCTGCCCCTCGTGCCACCCCATGGCTAAATATATGGCCACTTCCCAACCCCTCCTCAGTTTCATTTCTTCTGCCTTGTGCGTCGGAATTGGAATGTCCTCTCCTTGCGAACTGCAAGCAGTCTGTCCTTTTCTTCAGCTTTCTATCTGGTTGGGAGCATCTCCGCATGGATTTAATTCCACTACAAGAGTTCCCATTACCGGACTGGAACATCTCCTCGACCATGCCAGGGTTCAAACCCTGCGCCGAGTGCAGCAAGGCTTTTCCCCGGGACAACCCCCATGGGAAGTGCCTTAGGTGCCTGGGCAAAGACCACATGGTCTCGGTTTGTTCCATTTGTCTCTCCTTTAAACCCAGAACAATCAAGGAGAGGGAACAGCGATGCTGCGCCCTAGTCTCGAAGGAGGCCCGGCACCCTTTACCCGAGGCTTTGGGTTCACACTTGGCACCGAGACACAGCTTGGCACCGGAGCCCAAGTGACACCGCACCACTGGTAGCCGCTGCTGCCGCTGCACAACCTCAGTGCTGACTCCGGCACCCCAGCGCCTACCTGGCGCCCCAGCACCTCGGCGCTGCTCGAGGTTGCCCTCAGATAGCCCGGCACCGACGGTACTGGGATCATCTCGGTGCCGCTCCATATCATCTCCGGTGCTGATGGCCCAGTACAGTCCAGTGTTGCAGGTACCAAGCTCACCCCGGCACCAGCCAATTTCACCCTCAGCACTGGAGGCCCACCATAGCCTGGTGCCACAGGAGCATGAGTCCTCCTGCCCAGGCAGTTCTCCCTCTCCGGGCGAGGACTTGCCACTGGGCCAAATGGAATCACTCCTCGTCCCGTCCACCCTGGAAGTGGTGGAGGCAGCATGAGCCCTTCTGCTACTCCTGACAACCCCTGCCCCACTCCCAACCAGAAGGGTCAAACTGGCCTTCATATCAAAGGCCTGAGTCCACCTGGGACATTCACCCTCACCATACAGCCCCCCATTGTCCACTCCAGTGGGGGCTGGCACCACCCCACCATCGCTGGTACCAGCCCAGGAGTCTCGGTCCCTTTCCCCTGTTTCCAGCCCGGAGGAAGCACCTTCCAGGAATTCCAAATGGCCTCAGTGCCACACACCGACCCCATCACTTTTCCATTTTAGGCCACAGGAATGGTCCCCCCAAAGGAACTCCCTCCCCACCAAATCGAGCTCCCAGTACCGCTCTCTCTCCAGCATCGGGGTCTTACACGGGAAACCTGTTGGTGCATTTTGATTTGTTGTGCCGGGCTACGGCCAATTTAGGCATGGAGGTGCAGCCCTTGAGCCTCCCCCCCAATACCCTCTTTGGGCCAGCCTTTGCCTCAACAGCACCCTTAGCAGTCCCTCCTCACCTGAGTGTATGGGACCTTGCATGTTCCTGGTGGCAGAGCCCAACTTCCATTCTCCTGGTTTTGCATACAGCAAGCGTAAAATATCAGGTGTCCGAATTGGACTACTCCTCCCTTGTTGGCCACCAGGTTCCCCCGAGGGACGTAGTCCAGATGGTGATGGGCCCCGGGGAGCCCCCCCAGTGACCCCCTTCCATCTTCCAGGGAAACCAGGGAACTGGACCTGCTAGGCCGTAAGGTCTACTCCTCATCGGCCTTCCAACTGCAAGTGGCAAACAGCCAGGCTATAACCAGCAGGTACTTGCTGGATGTGTGGGAGTCACTCGGAAAATTTAGCAGCCTGCTCCCACCTAAGGCTAGAGAGGAGTATGATGCCTTTCTGGAGGAGAGCAGCCCAATCTCCCAAGATCTCCTCCTTTTGGCACGTGATGTGGTGGACACAGCTGCCCGCACCGTGGCCTTGGTGGTTACCATCCGCAGGGTGGCATGGCTTAGGGAGGCTAGAGCGCCCCCTAATGCACAGCAGGCGGTCCTCGACCTGCCCTTCAAGGGGGGCATTTTGTTTCCCTCTAAAACCCTCTCGGTGGTGGGCACCGCCTGAGATCCTCGGGGAGAGGCCAAGTACTTTGGCCTGCTTCCCCACAGACCCACCCCCCCAACTTAGTTTCTCTCTCCGCTCCCCCCCCCCCCGAATTCCCCATCTTCTCCCAGAAGGGGACCACAGGGGAGTTTCCTTCCACCACTTTATGCACTGCAAAGGCTGGGTCTTTGTCCCTTCTCCCGCAGGGAGGGGCCCACCGTACTCGCCACCACCCCACTTCAAACCTCGGGCATAGAGGCATCAGGGCATCAGCATCGCAGATGGTTGCCACACCCCCTTTCCCCTTGAAAGGAATCGGGATTTGGTGGGAACCATTCCCCCCTTTTTCCCATTCTTGGCTGCACTAGCAGACCTCAGATCAGGGACGACATGGCCCCGACAATATTATGACACCCCTGCCTGCACCGATGGTACCCAAGTACCGTGGTCTACCCCCACATCCCTTCAGCAGCGACTCCTCCGAAGACGCATGGAAAACTGCACCTTTTCCCTCTTCCCTCCTCCCCCTTCCCGGCCATCCTTCTGTTGCACGTCTCCCAAGCCAACACCATTGCCAGGGAAAAGAGGCGTGTCTCACTGTAGCCCCAGCCCGGCTGCAGAGGCTCCGAGACGTGCGTGTTTGAAGCCTACCCGCAAACAGAACTGTGCCTGTGACCCTGATACCTCCCTCAGGTAGGCCTCCTCAAGTCCGGGTCAAGGGGAGGGGGGTTACCTCCAGTCACATACCGTTGGCTCAACACACACCAGCCTTTGTGACCACGACCCCAATTCGACAGGAATATCTCCTGCTCACTGAAGGGGACACATCTGCTTAGCCGGGTTGGATCCTAACCTCTGAAGGGGGCCAAGGTAAACGGCCCACCCCAAACCATTACCCTTCCTTATGGGAACTACAGCTCCACACATTCACCTTGTGGTTATCTAAGTGACGACCAGGGCTGCCACCCTAGGAACCCTCGTCCTCAGACCACCTCCCAATTGCAGTAGTCAACTCCCCTTACGCCCTCATTCGTAAGCATGGGCCAGGTGTATCTTCCTTGAACCCTATACAGGGAACCTAGGAGAGGACACCTAGTCGCATCTCTAAATAGGTACTAGCGAGGGGTCACCCTATCGGGCCTTCTCCCATCAGCGCCCTCCTCTGCGTCACCAGCAGTTATACTGGGCAGGAGACCACGCATAGGCAAAAGGGGCCTTCTCAAGGGGTGTGTAGCCATTTTTCTGCCTTTTGGTCTTGTACCCTGGCAGGGCACACCACCTCCCACCCCCTCCACCCTCTGGTTTCTTGGGGCCTTCCCTCTATGCCTGATTGCAGACCTATAACTCTACCATGGGGTTTACCCCCACATGAGTCGGTGGTGCTCAATAGTACTGCTGGTCCTCCTCAACTCTTGAGGATCTGTTTTTTCCATACACTGCCCACCCACTGGTGTGATACACAGGGAATCAAGCTAGACCCCCTTTCTGCAATATCCAGGAGTTTGGGGATCATACTTCCCCAATTTGCCTTCGACTTCCCACCGGGGGGAAAATACTTCGTTCGGTCCTCTAACCCCAGAGTACCCTTGAAATACTGCTGTTGCCACCCTGTGGTGAATTCACTTCTTAGTTGGGAGGAAAGGAACCTTCCCTGGCGTCGGGGTTCTTGGGATAGCCCTGTATTAAGAAGTTTTCCTTGGTGCCCTCACTGGTGCGGCAGAGTGGTGGCGTTATCCCTCTGGGAAATGCTATAGGTGCTTGAGGCCATGACCTTACATGGTACTTCTATGAAACCTATTGGTCCATGTTGGGGTCCCCAGATAATAGCTGGTGCTATTCCCAATCCTTGTTCTCCCTCTCTCACACTCTCGTGAGGGCTCTCGCGATGTGAAACCCTGCAAGATTATAGGCCAAGCGGGCCTTCCCATGAGTTCTCATGCTACCACAAGACTTACGAGGACTAACTCAATAGCACTGCCTCAGGCCACCTTGTCTTTCGGTGGCTCTTATGCCCTGGAGCCTCTCTCCTGCGAGAGCCTGGCCCTTGGTTCTGTTTTGGCTGAAAATGTGAGCTCTGCATTACCAGGTTTATAGCTAGGATACCGTAGGTCCTCCATTCTGATCAGCTGGCCTCTCTGTGCGACTGCTTAGTGTCTGATGGGTCTTCTCAGTTGTTCTCAAACCCCACCGTACAACCCTGTATCCTCACCCACTCTCGCTTCAACCAGACTTGGCTGTGTCTGGTCACTACGTGATTAAGGGATAAGGTTATTCTCTTATGGCTCCTGTGTACCCAGTAGTCGCCAGATCAGTCCATAACTCTGTGGTCCAGCAAAGCCTTAGAGTGATCAGTTCAGGGAGTAATCTCCACCCTTCTTCGTTCTCATGCGAGACACAGCTAATATGGCTAAACCCACACTTGTTGGCATCCAGCATTCTCCCACGAGACCATGCTGCAAAGCCCATTGCTAGGCACTATATTCTGTCCATCATACTTCACGTTTCCACCTATGTGGAGCATCTAACGCAACCCTCTTTGTTCATGTTGCGTCCTTTATTCTGGTTATGGTAACCTTGATCCAACCTGCTTATGTTCATATGTCTCGGTGGGTTCGGTCCTGCCCCTATCCTGGGTTGGCCCTCGGTTCTTGATTCTTCTGGGCCACGTCAAGTCCTCTTTGCCTCTTGACTCCAGCTAGCCTCTTGTTGCTGGGCTTGTCCCATATGGGGCATGTTGCTGTGCTGAAGGCAGAAGACCCAACTCCGCCTGCCATCCATCAGCATGGTTAGTAGTCACAAGAGTGACAAGTAGTCGAAGAAGAATGGTGGGTTACTCACCAGTAACCGTCCTTCTTCCAGATGGGCTGCTCGGATCCATTCAGGTCCCTTCCCTCCGTCCCCGCATCTGGAGTTGTTGACTCTAAGGAACTGAGGAGGGGTCAGGAGGCAGCCGTATATGTAGCCACTGGGTGGCGTGAGGGATGGAGGCTGCCTACCCTCTCCTGTGAGGCTAGGACAAGTTTTTTTTCTGATCAATCTGGTGCTCTGGCATGGAGACACCTATTACTGAATGTATCCGAGCAGCCCATCTCGAAGAAAGACGGTTACTGGTGAGTACCCCACCGTTACAAATGCTCTTATATGTAAGCCTTGATTATTTTTTCCAGAATAGAAATAATATCACCTAATTCCTGATTACTTGCTTATGTCTCTATCACCAGGGTTCCACTCACCAACTTTGCACCATTGATATTGTCATCTTGGTATTGCTTTAGTATATATTTATTATAGCTTTAATCCCCTACAAGGGCCCTGGAGTACTTCAGCAATATGATTGGTTAGTCCATTCAACTTTACTGGGTTTCTTTTAGCCCCTTACTCATGGTGAGCCTGTTCAGCAGAGTCCCTGCCTGAGCTTTTACCCATCAAAGCTAGTTTTGCTCCCCTGCTGAGTATAATACTCATTCAGAGCTCAAGACAAGCTTGAAAATCTGTCTTAGTTTGTAAACTGACCACTGTTGTGAATATAGCCTGCATCTGATATTGTTTTTCATCTCTCTGTGTGTGTTCTGAGGTTGGGGAAATGTTATTTTTAATAGGTTTTGCCTAGAAGAAAAGAAAGCTTATCTGGTGACACATGAACCTTTCAAACTTCTTCCAAAATGAAAGCTAAGGACAAATGTTTAACAGTTCATCACAAGCTGAATTCTGACAGTTTTGATCAGATAAAATTCTCATTGAAACCAATCAGAATTTTGTCTGTGTAACAACTGGACGCTATAGTGACAAGATGATCATAGATCAAAATTATGGCGGGACAGTTTTGACAGTAGATTTTATGAATTCATTGAACATAGAGATAAAATGCTGTGAGTAGAGTGGAAGGGGGATGATGAAAAGGCAGAGCATTTAATAATGTTAAACAAACCCTTTAGATATATTTGTTATCAATGAAATATGAATTTGTGGGGAGGCAACTCTTTTAATAACTTGTGTTTTCAGATTTCCTGGGCCCTTTTCAATATGGTTTTTGGACCTGTTTATGATACACAGACAGCCCTGCTCCTATTGGTCAATGATTTCTCTCTGATGGAGGACAGAGACTAAAGGGTTGAGACACACCACTGTAGAGGGGTGCACTGCTCCAAAGGGATCTCAGGAATGGATTGATCCTTAAGGAAACATTGTTTCCTCACACATCCTGGTACACTTGGGCCGGCGGGAGTGCATAGAAGCCATTAGGATGGTATCTCTTAGTCTCATTGGTTTATGGAGTGAGGCATGGACACATCTAGAAGCCAACTGCTCCCCTGAGTACAAGGACTGAAACTGTGATTCGTCTATACGTAGGCTTCATAGGGTGGAGGACAGTTGCATCCTTCCCTTCTTTCAGTGCGCCTGTATAAAGGCCAGCCACAATCTGGCCCCAAGTGTCTGTTTTCTGATTCTCAAAGATCAGCTGGTTGTCGTTAATACTAATGAGCACAGGATTACATGGGATATTTGTGTATCCTGGCAAAGACAGAAGAAGGCGTATTTGAGTAGCAACATTCTTCTCTTTCTAAGAGGGACCAGGGCAATTGCCTTTCTTTTCCTGAGGGTTCACTCAGGTGGTGTGCTGGAAGGTGCTATTCTGTCATCTCTTCCATTCAATGCATTGGAAGGAACAGTGAAATGTTTTGGACTGCAGTGCCATCAATATGCTGATGATACTCATTTTGCCAGTCTCTGGTGACCTGCTTGCTCAGGCTTTGCTGTGGTTAGCTATGTGTATGCATGCAAGCACACATGTGCAGGGTGGGGGGAAATGAATATATTCTTTCTCTTTATGGAGTGGTTGATAATATACCATTCTCCTTCATGGAGAGGTCATCCACTTTTGTTAAGTATTATGGTGGTTTCTTTTTCTTTTTATCTGCATCTGGCAAGGAGATTGACAAGATCTGTGTTTGAAAAGTTGCAGAGTTAATTGGAATTGGAACTGAACATCACTCAGTAGTTCAGAATTCTTCTTAATGTTTAATGAACAGTATTGATGACAGGAAACACTTGGTACCTGTACTTCCTTAGGTTGTACCAGCTTCCAGTTTGTTTTCAGGTACAAAACAATTCAAGATGTTGGTTTTGACCTGTGATGTCCTTCATGATTAGATACGTGGTTATCTGTGAGAGGTTGGGATTAACTGGGATACTTGAGCTAAAAATCCCCAGATTTAAAAGGGGAAATGGTGGCAGGGTGTTGGCTCTGATGTCTACCCGGCTGGATTTACAGAAACCAAGTTGTTTGACCTTTTTGATGTTCTGAAAATCCTGTATTCCTATACAGATGCTTGCCTTTGTTGGGCAACTGGATTGGAGATGAAAGGGTTTTTTTAGGTTTGTGAGTTAAAGTCCTTAAGACAATTTATACATTGTCAATTAATGTATATTTTTAAAATAATAGTAAAGTTGCTTGAAGTGTTTCCACGGGTTTGAAACTATTTACCTTCAGGTGAGATATTTTCTATACGTACAGTATAATAGGGCATACTAATAAAATCAGTAAAAACTCTCAAACACTTTTAAAGTAAGACCGCCATACATGTACAAAGTCTGATTTTCTCTCACACCAGCTTTAAACTACTGTGGCTCATTCACTTTATTGGGTTTCCTCTGATTTACAGTCATTTAACTGAGAACAGAATCAGACTTCATTTAGATTCTGACCAGTTTTTTTCATAAATCTAATATAAATACATCATTTATCTCAACACATACTTTTCTGTATGATTAAAAGTTTGCCCTTGGATTTTGGTAAAGATGGGTTCATTTCAGCAGATGATCCTGTATGATGAGTGAGTTAGCTAGTTCACCTGGAAGTTAGCTGGTTATCACCATTCACAGAGATATAGAATCAGAGACATGTAACAATGGAAGGGACCTGCAGACATCATTTAGTCCATTCCCTCCATGCAGAGCCAAGACAAAGTAAACCTAAACCATCCCTGACAGGTGTTTGTCTAACGTATTACTAAAACCCCCTAGTGACAGGGATTCCACATCCTCCCATAGTAACTTGTTCCAGAACTTAAGTATCTTCTTACTTAAAAAGCTTTTCCTGATATCCGAACTAAATCTCCCTTGCAGGAGACTAAGCTCATTACTATTTGTCACATCTGCAGTGCACATGAAGAACAATTGATCATCTGCCTCATTAAAAAAGCTGTTAAACATCTGAAGACTTTAAACAGGGTTCTCAGTCTTCTTTTCTCACGACTAGATGTCCAGTTTTTTTAAACCCATCCTCATAGTGTTGTACTTTGAATACAAAAACACCAGCAGGATCTAATTGAGGGGAACAAGGCAATATGCTACATCATTTGTGAAGAAATATGATTATGTTAATAGCTAATATCTGGTACACACACATACACCCACCTACCCTCACAGATATTCTGCCATTGGTCATGTATAGTTACTAGACCTGATTGTTGCTTGTGATCATAGCTTGGGTTTATGGCTGGTGTTTGCAACTCATGGTGGCTACCTGGCCAGGGAAACCAGGCATGAGGAAGAGCAGGGTCTCTGTCAGACACATAGCTGTGCACTGACATTTCTGGATGCTATGCAGAACATTACCAAAAACTGTGCAATCTCACCCATCTTTTATGTCTCTTAATCCATTGATCTTGCTGTGTCACACTGCCTCAGGTACTGTACGAGTCATCAGTTAATGGCAGATATGACTTTGATCTTGTCCTTGATGGAGCTTTTTGTCCCTTACTTTTTAGAGTTAATTCTTCTTGCTTTTGCAGGCTTTTTCTGTATTGTTTTTCAGCCGTTAAGGTGGTGCCAGCAATTTGTCATCAGCATAGGCTGGAGTTGGAGACTGATCCCATCACACACAGCCCTCATTCACACATCCCCAATAAATCTTTTAGAATAATAATTTAAAAAAAGTTCTAGAGGAATAGCCATATTAGTCTGTATATAGCAAAAACAATAGAAGTCCTGTGGCACCTAAAAGACTAACAAATTTCTTCAGGCATAAGCTTTCAAGGGCTGCAACCCACTTCATCAGATGCATAACAAAGTGGGTTGCAGCCCACGAAAGCTTATGCCTGAAGAAATTTGTTAGTCTTTTAGGTGCCACAGGACTCTCGTTGTTTCTAATTAAAGAAAAGGATAATGTTTAGACTGAAAACCCTTTGAGATAGAAATAGTCTTTTCTTACTGTATGCGCATATGACACCTAGGAAAATAGGGCCCTGATCCCTGACTAGGGTGTTGAAATACTGCTATATTAGAAGTAGTAATAATTTTTTAGTAAAGAACAGCAAGTGGTAAAAAATAAAATTGTCACCTTTTTCCCTCCAATCTCAAAACTTTAGCCTCTTTTTCTACTGTCTATCTTCAAGCCAGCTCCTCCTTCTTTTGAAATCTCCCCTGAACCAAGTCCTACCTTATTTTACTCTTACCCACTTACCACTATATTGGTGATTGATCTCTTTTAACTGGTTTCTCCATTCTTACACTTTCTTATTTCTCTTTTGCCTTATTCTCATTTTCTCCTGTACTATCTCCTGATCACTTCTGTATACACTTCTTTCCCCTGTTTGTCTCTGCCACACTCCTATCTCATCCATTGTCTGTTCTTTGTTCTCTGAACAGTGTAAACCTTTTGGGTGGATACAGTTGTACTGAGAATTGACTTTCATGAATAATTTTGACTACTTGGGATTCCCGATGTGGTGGAAATAGTAGAACAACCATTCTCCTCTTACTTTGTCCTTTGTCTGCTTACTGTCCCAAGTCCAGAAGTCTTATCAGAGTCATATGAGGTGAAAAACAAAGGAAGAAAGGTGTTCATCAACTTTGTAATGTATTATGCTTTATGCTACTCCATGTGGAGAAACCAGTTAACCAGGCACTTCTCTTTGCTTGGCTATCACTTGCTTATTATTTACCGGAGTGAAAAAACAGTAATATGTATAGATATTCTGCAAAAAATATAGAAATGCAAAGAATGTATGGCAGTTGCATAAAGTCACTCTGCCAGGAATGAATAAGAATATACTGTGGGTAAGTATTGCTTTTGCTATGGCATCCCTAAGACTTGTCACTGGTGTGTGTGTGTGTGTGAGAGAGAATGTTTTCTTTTTTTTCTAATTGAGCCTATTTTCCTATAGGGAGGCAGGACCCAGTGCATACAAGAAGTCTGCCCCATTCTGTCATGTCCCCAGCATCTCAGTCACATTCCTTCTGGACAGTGTTGCCCCAAATGTTTAGGTGAGTGGTTCTTTTCACAGGCACAATGTATGTAATGCAATACTATTTCTGCATTGCGACTTTCATATAAATATTTCATAGCCAATAAAAAGCAAAATTAGTGATGCTTAGTAAAAGCTACAATCTGTTTTTTTATACAGTTATCCTTAGTAGACATGGTAGGGTCTTGGAGAAAGATACAAAGGACAAATTTTGGGTGAGTGTTTTGAGAAATTCATGGTGAGAAAGAGAAAAAATATAGTCAGTTGACATCTTTACTACATGTTTTGCAAAGGAGGGTGTGATTGGAGAAGATGGCTTGTTGAAATGTCCATGAATCCGAGAAAGATGCTTCGTCTTTTGCTAATTTATTCAAGTAATTTTCCGTTTTTAGGAAATGGTGATTTTAAAAACCCTTCAACTGAAGTGTCATTATTAAAAGTTGTTGTTAGAACGGATAGGGACCTGTTAATCTGCGTGACTGGTGACTCCCTGGAAGCATCACATTATGAACTGGGAGGATTTTTAGTAGGATTCAGATACCATCTGATGCAAAAACAGTTGAGTTTTCTTCCTCCTACTACTCCCCACACACATCAAGTAGTACAAGCAATGTGCAGTCTTGAGGGAGGGGCATTTGCCCTCCAGCTGTTGACAATCCTTGGAGCCTAGTTTGGCTCAGAGAGAATCAGCCTGGCTAGCTATCTGCATGCAAGGTATTAGAGTTTAAATTAACGATTACAGGGATTGAAATTGTAATGAATGAACCTTAGTAAAGTACTCCCTGAAGTATTTTACTTCTAACCTTAGACCCTCCACACCCCAGCTCATCTCTACTTTTGGTTCTGTCAGTGACATCATGATTTTCAGGTACAGGCTGGGAAGAGGGTGTTTGTTTCTTCTAATGGTAATAAAGCTTTTAGGATTTCTTTGCTATCATTCCGCTTTGCTGACATCTTCAGAAGAAGGTATGTCAAGCAAGTCTTTTACTTGAGGCTAGGGATAAGTAAGGTGATCTAGTGGTCCCTTGGCTGTGCTCCAATACTAGGTGTCTGAGAAGTCTCCAAGCACAGGCAGAGTACTTCCTAGATATGCCTCATGTGCAGGATCACAACTCCAGGGGAAGCTGTAGGGAAATGTCAGATTTAGAGGAACAGCAACAGGTATCAGAAAAGAGACTTCAGGGCTTTGCCACTATTTCCTGAAAGGTATATGTGATGTGGAGACTCAGCCCTGGTCTGCACTTGCCACTATTTTCAGCAGAAGTCGAAGCAGGGTATGCAAGTTACTTAAAATAATGTGCATCTCCCTCCAACTTCCTAATATCCACTTAATTCAGTGGCTCCACTGTGCAGAGTTGAAGGGAAATGCACCTCTTTGACTCACTGCTACTCAACTTGAGAGGGTGGTCTTCAGCGATCAACTTCCCAATGGACTGAGTGGGTCTTCACAGAATTTGCTGTTGTCAGTGTAAACATGCCCTCAAGGACTGAGCCAGACTTATTTTGGGAAGGTAGACTCTTCCAAATCTGAAAAAGGTGAAGACCTTGGTTTGCTCTTATTTAGTTCAAACTGTCTCCAATCACCTCTGGATTAAATAATCCTCAGCATATCATTCAAATTGAGAAACAGAGAATAGCAAAAATCTATCATAAGGGGAATCTGGTTTCTAATTTTGTCTGCTAGGTCTGTCATCTGTTGGAATCATTACAGAGTTGATACAACTTCTAACTGGGTGAGAGAGGAGTTTTGTTTTCTCAGCCATACCTTTTACTAGCATCTTGAGTCTACAGCATTTCTGGAGCTGGATTAGTGAAAGGACACATAGGACCATGGTCTGGGGCCTTCAGAGTATTCCAGAATCTTATAGCATTGTCTGCTTAAAACCATGCTTTTGTATGTATGCAGTTATTTATTTTAATTGAGAAGTCTTAAAAATACCTGGCTGGGACATAAAACTTCAGCATGAGAGATTACATATCTTTAGTTGCCACTTATCCTCACAGACAGGAACCTCTGTCTATGGGATGTCAGACAACTGCAACCCATACTCAATTTGAAGCTTGCCTGAAAGAGCTCTTCTTTGAAGTCCCCCTTTTGGTCTTCAAGTAACCTCTCCAAGCTCACCATCAGAAGCAAACCCCACACAGATCAGGACACACCAACTCAAAGCAGCACTAGACCCTGCCAGAATAGATGAAAAACCTGTAGGTATGTCTCTGCTACTGTAAAGATCAGCAGTTCTCAAAACTACTGTTTTTAAGATCCACGGGTGCTACACCTGCCTATGACAACATGTGGTATACTTCATCCAATGAACTAAATGCTCCAATAATATGTGGGTGAAACCAGACAGTCAATACATTCTTGAATGGACACATATAGGAAAATGATAAGACAAAAAACACTATCACCTTTGGGTGAAAACTTTTCAAAGTCATCACTCTCTATCACACCTATCAAGTTATCATCCTGAAAGGAAGCCTGTACAATGTTTTCAAAAGATGAGCCTGGGAATTTAAATTCATAACTTTGCTAGTCACTAAAAATCATGGACTGAATAGAGATGCTGGATTTATGGCATATTACAATGATCTACAACAGGTGTGGCCAGATTGTGACTCAGGAGCCGAATGTGGGTCTTGAATGAAAAAGTGTGGGTTGTGGAAGAAAGCCAGAGGAAAGCAGCCCCAGCCTAAGTGTCTTAAATCTCCCACACTGAGCATGCTGTGAGCATGCTCAGGGGGGCGCCCCAGCCTGTGCCTCGTCACCAGAGCACCCATATTGGAGGCTCAGCCCAGGCATGGCTTAAAGCAAGGGGAGCAAGCCTCAGCCTTTACGTAGTTGCCAGAGTGGCCAAGTAAGGGGGCCATGGGGAGGGAGGGGGTTTCGGTCCACAGGAGTGAGCATCAGGGGCCCGGGGGTTAGGGAAGGGGTCGGGATGGTAGGGAGAAGCGGTGGCATGGTCAGAACAGTTGGGAGAAGCGGTGGCATGTTCGGGACGGTAGGGAGAAGCTGAATTTTTACTGTAGGCCTAGTTTTCATGGTAACCATAAGTAATTATTAGAATCTGACATTAATAGGATCAATATTTGCCCTCTTTTTACAATAACATTAAAGTGTGCAATGAATTTTAAATTTAGTAATTTTGGATTAGGTAAAAGTATATGGCTATGTGCCTCAGTGCCTCTCTCAAAGGTTTAATAATCAACTTGTGTGGCTCTCGAGTTCCATAAGTTTGGCCACCCCGATCTATAACTTACTAACCATCCCCACCCCTGGGGGTGTGTCTCCCTTCATCCTTTCTTTCCTCTTTATGACTGAAGGAGTTTTAATGAGCCAGTCTTTTTAGGTGACAAAAGAGGTTTCATTAGAGGTGGTTTTGGAACACATTGATAAATTAAACAGTAATAACTCACCAGGACCAGATGGTATACACTCAAGTGTTCTAAAGGAACTCAAATCTGAAACTATGGAAGTACTAATAGTGATAGGTAACTTACTACTTAAATCAGCTTCTGTACCAGATGACTAAAAGGTACCTAATGTTCTGCTAGTTTTTTTAAAAAGACTCCAACCTGGCAATTACAGGCTGGTAAGCCTAACTTAAGTACCAGGAAAATTGGTTGAAACCATAGTAGAGAGAATTATTATACACAGATGAATACAGTTTATTGCGGAAGGGTCAACATAGCTTTTGTAAAGGGAAATCATGCCTCAGCAATCTATTAGATTTCTTTGAAGGGGGTCAACAAATGTATACAAGGATAATCTGGGGGTACAGTGTATGTTGGTTTTCAGCAAGCCTTTGACGTGATCCCTCACCAAAGACTCATAAGCAAAGTAAGCAGTCATGGGATTAGAGAGAGGGTTCATGGATCAGTATCTGGTTAAAAGACAGGATTCAAAGAGTAGGAATGAATGGTCAATTTTCATAATGGAAAAGTAAATAGTAGTGGTCCCCAAGGCTCTGTACTGGGATCAGTACTGTTCAACATATTCAGAAAATGATCTGGAGAAAGGTATAAATAGTGAGGTGGCATAGCCTGCAGATACAAAATAAGTCAAGATAGTTAAGTCCGGAGCAGACCACAAAGAGAGCTACAAAGGAATCTTACAAAACTGGGTGAGTGGGCAACAAAGCAGACAGATGAAATTCGGTGATGATAAACGCAAAGTAACGGAAAACATAATCCCAGCTATACAGACAAAATGCTGAGGTTTTAATTTTAGCTATTACCACTCAATAAAGAGACCTAGGATTCATTATTGATAGTTCACTGAAAAGTTCTCCAGTTAATGTGCAGCAGCAGTCAAAACTAACAAAAGTTAGGAACCTGTTGGAAAGGGATAAATACAAAGACAGAAAATGTCATAATGCCATTATGTAAATGTATTGTACACCCATACCTTGAATACTGAGAGCAGTTCTGGTCACCCTATCTCAAAAAAGCTGTTAGAATGGAAAAAAGCACGGAGAAGGGTGACAACAATTGTTACAGGTGTGAAACAATTCCTTATGAGGAGAGATTAAAAAGATTGGGACTCTTCATCTGGAAAAACAGATGACAGGAGGGAGGAGGTTGAGGATGGGAGATGTAATGGGGGGTTAGGAAATCATTAGAAAGCATAGAGAAAGTGAATAAGGAAGTATTATTTACCCCTACACATAACAAGAACCAGAATGAAATTAATAGACAGCATGTTTAAATGAAACAAAGAAATACTACTTCATACAATGCATAGTCAATTTGTAGAACTTGTTGCCAGGGCTGTTGTAAAGGCCAAAACTATAACTGGATTAAAAAAAAAAAACTTAGGTAAGTTCATGGAAGATAGACCCGTTAATGTTTATTAACCAAAATGATCAGGGATGCAACCCCATGCACCAGGCATCCCTAAGCCATTAACTTCCAACAACTGGGACTGGGTGGCCAGGAAGGATCACTTGATAAATTGTCCAGTTCTGTTCATTCCCTTTGATGCCTCTGGCATTGGTCACTGTTGGAAGACAGGAGAGAGATGGACCATTGGTCTGACCCAGTATGGCCATTGTGACATAACAGTACCTTTGTGGTGGTGGGTCTCACGCTCTAGAAGGCTAGTGGGTCACAGGGGTAGTACTCTTTTGTTTCTGCCCATAGGGGCTGCCACAGGTGTGAAGAGGGGGTTTGGAACCCAGGCCCACCCTCTCCTCTGGGTCCCAGCCTAGGGGCCCTAAGCAATGCAGCCATGCACTGCTGACCAAGTCCCAGTCCTGTACTCCTTTCTTCTGGGCTGTTTCCCCCTTTATACCTTCTACAGTTTTTACCCAGTCTCTCCTTCTCCTGGGTTTCTTCTCCAGCTCTCTTTGTCTTTTCCTCTGTTTGTCTTTCTCCTTCTCTTCTCCAGTGTCATCTTGAAGTTCTACAGCACAACACTAACCTCCTGCTCCTTCTCCAGCTTGTGCCACTTCTGTTCGGGGCAGGGCAGCTTTTATCAGGCACCTGGCTAGGTCTTAATTGATCTCAGGTGCCTCTGATTGCCCTGCAGTAACTGCAGCTAGCCACTAGGGAAACAAGCTCTTAGCATTCTACAGCTTATATACCTCCCTTCACTCACTCTCAGTGGGTGGTATCAGGTCCTGCCGTTTGGTATCTGGGCAGGACGTGAGGGTGAGAAAATGAATGGTGTGAAGCACAAGTGCGTACAGATAGTCTTGAGGTGCAATTCAGAAGAGAACTGGCTGCAAATCTAGCAGCTGGCTGGGTTCATGGAGTGAGGGCAGCCGGGAGGGGAGCTCTCAGGACTGGGGCCCAATCAAAAGCTCCGGAGGGCCAGGACTGGGGGTGGGGAGAGTACCCTATCACAGAACCTGCTGGAGGGACCTGAGACTTCCCACGGAGGGTGGGGACCCCCCAGTGGTCGAGCCTGTATTCCACCTTAATCCCACGGCCTGCCAGGGACATCAGTTGGTGGCTCCTTCCTGGAGCCGTCAGCATAGGTGTGTACTTGGCGTGGTTCACCCAATATCCCGAAACCTGTTCATTTTGCTATGTGAGGGAGACCCTGGTGCATGTAACACCTGGAGTGTGCCAGTTTGCAGCCCTTTTCCAGCCCCTCCAGAACCTCTTATTGAGGTTCTGGCTGCACTCTTCCCCTCACCTGTTTATCTATTCACTCCTCATTCACGGCCCCACCTTCTCGTCAGCCTCCTCCTGGCCCTCGATAAAACTGCCAGCTATACAGGGGTGGCCAAACTCATGGAACTCAAGAGCCACGCAAGTTGATAATTAAACCTTCAAGAGCCACACTGAGGCATATAGCCATATACTTTTACCTACTAAATTGATTTGCTGATCATCTTCGGTGAGCCACCCTTTCTCATTGAAGAGTCACATGTGCCTCCTGAGCCACAGTTTGGCCACCCCTGATCTATAAGATGAAGGAGAGGAGGTTGGCCGAGGGGGGGTCTCTGACTGTGGGGCTTATTTCCAGTCCCTTGTCTGTTCACGTGTCTGGGCAGATTTCTTCTGGGCAGCATCCTCTGGCTCCCTCAACACCTTCTGGGAGCAGTGGGTGCTGTCCAGGGTTCTCTGTTTCGTGATCCCCTCTAAATCCCTAATTTTGAACCTGTAACCTCACACCCGTCCCTGTTTTTTCATTAGTTGTCCCCCGTATGCACTTGGACCCGGGTCCAGTGCTGCCTCCCCTTAGGCTGGGGGAGGAGTTTTAGCAGTGGATAGGCTTGCGCCCGCCCACATCCAGGAAAGCCAAATAGGCCCTTAATATCTCACACCATTCTTATGTTAATTGGCCACTTCACTTTCAATAGTCCTTTGAAATATGTGTTAACTACTTACACTAAACAAACTGTTCCACCCTTGTATTTAGTTATGACACTCTTGAGTACATTTCTCAGACCTAAAGAAGATCTCCATAGAGCCCTGTGTAAGGATGAAAGTTTATCTTTCTCACCAACAAAAGATATTATCTCACCAATCTTGTCTCTTTAATACTGCAGGACAATAGGGCTACATCACTATTTACTATGACAAGAATTTCTTTTACCAAGGACTGATATTAGCAGTTGTGAAAAACCTGTTATTAAGTAGCCCAATATTCTGTTATCTGTTTATCTTTCTGTTTAATCTTATCTTTGGACAAACTGTAAATCTCTTCATTTAAGTGATTTTACTCCTTTATCAGGTACTAACTATAAAGAAAGGGACTGCAATTTGGAATACAGCAGTGAAGTGTTAGCTTTAGAAATGCCAGGATATGGGTTTGCCATCAGTTTGAGAACTAAATTAATGGCATAATATTAAGTTAGTGCCATGCTACACCTGTATGCAGTAACCGTTTTATTCCTCGGAAGTGCCAGACAGATATATGACAGATAGATAACTCTCAGAAGTTTTCAAGAGCAGTGCTTGGCAATCATCAGAGAAAAGGTTTTGTCCATATCATCAAACAATTGTATTGTCCATCTGTTCAAAAGAGCAAAATAGGTGGAATAGCATAGTGACTCAAGACTGAAGTTTTGAGTTGCTAGCAGAATAGTAAAGTGTTGGAAGACTGAACCCTGGTCTACACTGATAATGAAGTTTGACTAATGCTACTTACTTTGACCTTATGCAGCCTGTGTCTCCACTTTCAGAGCAATACGTTTGAAAAAAATGGAGGTATAATTGAATCTGCTAACATCACCCCTGAGAGTAGCATAGCACTGAGGTAGAAATCAGCAATTCAAATTTAGTTCCATGTAGCCAGAGAGCAACTTTTCTGGTTTTTCCAGTGCCTGTTGCACCATAGGAGCATAGCTCCTTCCCTGTCTACAGCACCAAAAAGTTAAAATTAATTCCTGTCTTTGCATGCAGCGCTGTGCCTCTCTGTTGTGCCTGAGACAGAAAAACAGCAAGGAAAGCTTTTCTTGATTTTCTTTCAGTTAGAGAAGAAGGGTGGGGAAGTGAGCACAGGATGACTGCCCCCCTCCATAAGTCCCCACACCTATTACCCATAGTGCAATGCATTTCAGGAAGTAATGTGAACAGTGGGGACATCAGAATCCGAGCAAGCCATTTGCTGTGATCACTTGCCTTTACCTTCTATCATTCGACAGTCTAAAATCTATCAGAACCCCACCCTGCAGTGTAGACAATCCCTGAGTTGTTGCTGTCCTTTAGGAAGGAGTTAATGCTATTCTTGCCTTCTCTAAACTTTACTCTGACCTATGCTATCAGGTCTCTTACTATAACCACACATTGTCCAACCACCATACAGTATACCAGACTATTTAAATCAATATAAAAAGTAACGAGTGCAAACTCCTAAAGTAGATGCACTTAAACTCATCTAAACTACAGTTATCTTTCTTTATTCAGTAGGTTAATGGATTAAACTACACTAGTTTAAACATGACTTCATTATTAGTTTGCAGTGTAGTTACAATGATGCAAAACAACTGTGTGCTGGCTAGCCATCCAGTGATTGATCTCTGTAAAGATATTTGACATACTCATTTAGTGTAGCTTTGTGTAGTATGCTGAAACATGCTTAAAGAAGTTACCTACATTAATCAAAATGGAGCCATCAATCAAAATGAATAATGAAAAGGAGATTAGTCTGGGAATGTGCATTCCATGAACCAAATTATATAGCTTTGGAGGGGGTGAAGGAAATGTAATACTATGAAAAGGAAAGTTTTCTAATAGAAACATGCCTTATATCTTATTAAAAGCTCCTTCCTTTCAGGATAAGGAGTTCTTTGAGTGATGGTTCCTATTGTATTCCACTTATAATTTAGACATATGTATCATGTGTCCTTAGGGACTGCTCTCATGACAGCATCTTCTCGCTAGAGGTGGACTGCTTATTACAAAGAGGCGTGACTCAGCAGGTTCCTTTGGACTATCAAGGGATTGGGTTGTATTCAGTTTGCTTCCTGATACTTAAAACAAATGGGGGGGGGTAGAGATCAGTTCAGTATCTCCACCAACTCAATTGCTTCATCTGTAAGCCCAAATTTCATATGATCACCTTAGCAGCCATCATTAAAAGAAAGCATGTAATCTATGGCTGTCTCTATGCAGGATGCTTATTTCCTCATAGCATATTTTCTCATGCATATTTTCACATACATTCTGCTCACAGCTGGTTCCTGAGGTTCAGGGAGCCCCTCAGTATTTTCAGGATAGGGCCCTTCCTTTTGGACTGACTACTGCTCCCCCAGTCTTCACTGAAGGTTCTCCATCTTGGCAGCCTACCTCAGGCATTAGGGGCTTGTATTCCCGTCTTAACAACTGACTTCTGGCAGCACGGTCCAGAGATGAAGCCAGAATTTCAGCTTCAATGTTCCTCAGACTCCTTTTCTCTGTCAGAATGAGCATCAACATTGAAAAATCAGCTCTGAACCCTACATAATCCTTGGACTTCATAGGGGCCTCAATCACAGCACAAGCTTACCAGCCAAGGGACAGGTTCCAGCCCATGCAGAAACTCACTCACCTTTACTCACCTCGACCTTTGCCGCCTTCAAATGTGACTCCAAAGAGTCTACTCAGCAACGCACCATGCCATAAACCTTTGCTGCCTGTTGTTCTCCTTCCTCTAATGATGTACAAGGGACCCCCTCACAAACCTGTTGGGGGGTCTTTTTCTCGGCCTCCCTGGACAGGACAGTAATCACTCATAGGCTGGGGAGTGCACATGGGAGTTCATATAACACAGGGAACCTGGACCCCTCGGGGATCCAGTATGCATATCCATATTCTGGAACTTCAGGCTGTAAGGGAGGCATGCCAAGCATTTCTTCCATCTGCTCCCCTCATGTTCTTATCATGTCAGACAACATGACCATGGTTTACTATATCAACAAACAAGGAGGCAAAAAGTCCACAATTCTGTGTACAGAGGGGCCCAACCTATGGAACAGGTGTATTGCCCCCAGCTTCTGTTATCTTCAAGTTATTTTGGGGGGCTCAGAACATGACTGCAGATTCTCTCAGCAGAAGATCTGTGACAAGTCATCATGAGTGGAAACTCCATGACATTGCAGAACGCAAGATCTTTGACCAGTGTGGGATTCCCTCACCACCAATAAATGTAGTATTTACTCCCCACCTCCTCACAGCAGTATTAGTCTCCTCTCTCAAGTCAACACTTTCATACTCTGCTGGTCAGACTAGATCAATTACATCTTCCTCTCTTCAGCTACTCCTGCCATGGGTGCTTCATGAGATCAGGTGGAAGAGAGTAACTGACAACCTGATCACCCCATTCTGACACTGACATTTCTGGTTTTCCAACCTCCTGTACATATCATCTTGTTCCCCACTTCCTATCCCACTTTCCCTGTGCTACTAATGGCAGCACCCCAGCAGGATGGTGATCTGTAGATGCTTTATTTCACAGTGTGGTATTTGGAGGGCATCTTCTCTGGAACTGGCATGCTTATCAGTCGTGCAAAACATCCTCTCAAGTAGCAGAGTCCACTAGGCATCCTTCCAGGCCTACTAGAACTGCTTTGCCTCTTGGGCCCAACAGAAGGGGCTTTCTCTGGAAGAGCAGGAAATTCCCTTTTTTGGTTTACCTCCCTCTTTGTAGGCATCATATCTTGTCCTCAACTCTCTCACTGTCCACCTAGCAGCAGTTAGCACCTTCCACCTCTGATCAAAGGATACACTGTATTTACACACCCATTGGTCGTTAGGTTCTGAAGAGGACTTATGAGATCCTTCCCACCCATACACTCTATTGCTCCCCAGTGGGTCCTTAATCTATTTCTATCAATGCTAATGAAACAACACTTTTAGTTGCTGGATTTATGGCCAGTCTCTCCTCTCCAAGAAAGTTGCCTTCCTTATGGCTATGCTTTTAGTGAGTGGGCCTTTATTCTGGACCACTCCACTTTGCCACTTTTCATAAAGATAGTTCCTCTATGTCTACATTTCAAGTGTCTGCCAAAGGTCATATTCCAGTTTAATCTCAACCAACCAATCCACTTACCTGCTTTCTTTCTGAAGCCTCATGACCGATGGATGACTTCACTGCCATGATATACACCAAGCTTTGCCTTTCTGTCTGCAGAGGACAAGACCGATCAGAAAATTGCCTAGATTGTTTATCACTATAACTGATAGCATTAAGGGCATGGAATCTCCACTCACAAAATCTCCAAGTGGATCTCAGGGAGCATTACACTAAGCTATCAGTTGTAGGGATTGACTCCACCATCTGAGGTGAGGGCCAGTTCCGTAAGAAACCAGGATTTGACCACAGCCACCCACATCATCGGCTGTTTCAGGACATATGTAGAGTCGCTGTGTAGAATCCAGTACATCGCAATACACATTATGCTTTTGTGCAGAACTCTGTGATATCTCATTCAGTATGGCTGTCCTCGATTTAGGAATTTCATCCTCATCTTCATGCCCTTGTCCAGCTGAAGTGTTGTTTGTTAATCACCTTCACTGGAATATAATAGGGAGCATTACTTAGAAGAAGAAGAGGTACTTATCTGTAAGGGGAAGTTCTTTGAGATGTGTGGTCTTTATCTGTGTTCCACTTCCCTCTGTCATTCCATTTTGCTCTGGATCCTTTGCATTTGTGGTAGAGAAGGAGCTGGAGATTCAGCTGGTTTGCCCTGCCCTTTATGACTTCAAGTGAAGCCATGAGGTGAGCCAAGAGAGCATGCATGGATGGACCAACAGACATTACTGCTTTCAAAATCTCTGGCTCTGAATGCCTGTGTGCATTCATAAATCCTCAGTGGAATACAGATAGAGAAGACACATCTTGAAGAAGCTACAATAATGTGAAGGTAATTGCCTCATCTTACTCAGATTAATATGTGCTAAATGAATGGGGATCTGTTTTTAAAAGAACTTCCTACACCCCAAAATGGAAGTATACAGCAAATGAGACACTGCATGTGAATTTAGTCTGGGGACAATATCATGTTATTTTTGTTGACAACATGGAATCCTTTCAACCACATTGTATCTGTTATTGTCTATATTTAGGCCAAAGGAAAGTATTTGACCTCCCGTTTGGAAGCTGCCTCTTTCACAGTGATGTTTATGACAATGGATCTTCCTTTATTTATGACAACTGCACTACCTGTACCTGCAGGGTAAGTCAGTGACTAAATTCATGTGCTGTGATTTTTATTGCCTACACAGAGATGTTTCTAAGATTTGAGGACTACAATACCTGATTCTGAACTGATTAGCATAGTGTGTGGTCATTCACACCCAGGAAAAGGGAATGTAAAATACTACCAAGTCAATGTGGTCAAATTGTACATGACCACGGAAGTGCAAAGTGATAATTAGGCCCTGTCTGATTACTAAGTGAACATGCTCTGAAAGATTCCCTGAATTCAATAAAATGTTTTATTCTAAGTAGATCTGATCAACGTAGGTACTTGTTAAATTGGGTGGAAATGGTTGCTTACAGCACATACAAATGTTATGATTGCAGATAAATATTGTTCTAATAAAGTGGTATTCCTTTTGCTTTTCTTCTCTCCTTTCAACCAGAATTCTACAGTTGTGTGTAAGAAGAAGTGTTCACCTCCTAGTGAATGCAATAAAAGCAAGGAACAGTGCTGCCAGGAGTGTGTTTTGTATATCTCTCCTGAGGAATTGAAAGTGTGCAAATTCGGGAATAAAATTTTTCGGGTAATGTTTTGGCTGTGGCTCAACTTTATCATTTCAATAGCTGAAATAGCATTGGATTACCATAAATTAGTGCCGTAGATTTCTCATTTTGTTGATTGCCAATAGGTGTACATTTTTAATATTGAGAGTAATTAGCCATTGGAACAATTTACAGAGACTTACAGTGGATTCTTCAGTGCTCTCAATTTTTAAATCAAGATTAGATTTTCCCCCCAAAAGTTATGCTCTTGAAATTATTCAGGAGGTGTTTGATGGCTGTATTATATAGAATGTCACACTAGATGATCAGAAAGATCCCTTCCAGTCTTTGATTCTATTAACGAAATAGCTCAGAGGCAAATATTTGCAAAATTTGCCATCTGCTTTTTTTTAAAGTTTGTGTGAGTTCTGCTGATAGAAAACATTTAAAATTAATTCTTTCTATATTTGCCATGTTGTGTCCCTCTCCCCACACAGAAAATCAAGCTGCTGTTTAATGCTGAATGCATTTTTAATTAGAAGGTGTAGTTTCCTTTCCCAAGCAAATTCTGGTATCTTGGAAGACATGTTCTTCAGTGGTCTGTAGTCTACAGTTTTATCAGCCTCCTCCAGGTAGAGTTAGTATGAATTGTGCTAAGCCTGCTTTAGATGGCAGGCAGTTCTGGATATATTACAGTTCATAGCTATGTTATAGACAGTCCTTCCTACCACCCCATTACTGAATGCCATGAAGTAGTGACCTCATCTCCCACACAAGCTGTTCAGCTCTGTAATGATTTCTTACAAAACACTAATCTTGCCAGATCCCTGTTTGTTTTTTCAAGTGGTGCAGCTTCTCTTATACTGTGCTGGAACAGATTCTTTCACTGTGTTGACTATCTGTGAATTCAGAGAATCAGATCAGATGTTAAATCCCTTGAGTACACTTGAGTTTACTCATCCCAAATTGCTTTCTGTTTATTCCATTTTACTTGTATGTAGGTGAAGTGTTTATTCTGTAAATTAATGTGAATAAACATTGTACTCAATAGGTGCAAAGAAACCACATTTTTTGCAAATAGAAATTAAACGGTGGCATTATCATGTTTCTGATATAAATAGCTACTTCCTGAGCACCCAAATGAAATACTCTTTTTCTTCCAATTGTTTAATTTGTTAACAAGTGTTTATGAGGACAAAAGAAAGATGGGGGACAGGCAGGAAATGGGCCTGATTTTTACCTTACTTACACAACTGTTAGGAATAGCTACTTAAGTTAATAGAGTTATGCGAGTGTAAAATAGATGTGTGAGATCACAATCAGGTTAACTGGGTGCAGTTAACTTGTAGCTTTTTTTAGTTGTTCTTGTACTAAGAGAGAATTTTTTTTGCTCATGGTTTTTGCCAACTTACGTTGCACCAAAAAGGCAAGAGAATTCTGCAGGACCTCAGAATAAAAAGCAATACTGGATGTTCCTTTAAAATCGAGCTATGTGTAATAAGTCAGGCTATCTTGCCATTTAAAATTTGAGCCTGCTTTCACTGTGATCCCAACATTGAGGAACTCTATGTGGATCGATAATCATATTCTGTCCTTTTGGACTGCCTTTCCTCTCTTTGCACCTGCCAGACCCATGTCCCTTTCTCCACAGCTGTCCTGTCAATAGAAAGCTTGTATGTCGAGGTTCTAAGTGGGCTAGCACAGGACAATATGTGAAAGGCAGAATGCTTTATAAACTGCACCTGGCAAATGCAAGGGCATGTAGAAATGAGCCAGGATAGTTCCTCTGTTTTCCTGAGTACGTTAAAAACAAGGCTATGAAGTGCATTCTTCTGCCCACTTAATACTTCTTTTAGAGACACAGACTGTCTTCTGGAAGAATAAAACAACAAGGAGTCATGTGGCACTTTGAGATGAACAGATTTATTTTTTGCATGAGCTTTTTTGGGGGAATATCCCACTTCCTCAAATGCTTTGAAGAATTCTGGAAGAATACCATTCTTTCTATGCATTTGGGTAGTTTAGCATTGTATCTGTTCTAAACATTTTCAGATGTTTAGTAGATCGCATGTCTGCTAAAGTACTGTAAGTAATCTGAATTAGAATTCATTATTTGTCCATTCCTGGGAACCCAAAATGATGCCACATCTGTGAATAAATTCACTATATTCTAACATTTTAATTAAATGCTTTCACATGCAATAATTTATACACACCAGTCACCCCAAAGTAATGAATCAGATTTTTCTAATTATGTCATCTTAAATGAAAATTCACAATAGGTATGATCAAATCCCACTGGTGAGAGAAACAATGCAACTAATGTGATCATTCAAGGAAAAAGAAAACACGCTTTGATAAGACTTGGAAGAATGATTTTCTAACATCAAGGATCAGTGGAAAGAAATCTCTGCTCATCTTCATCTTTAGTCTGATTTAGGGTGAAAGAGCACCTTACAATAATTTAGATTAAACAATGACATAACTCCAGAAGGGAAAGCAGTGCTTTTCTGTGCACGGAAATGATACATTGTTGGAATAGCTTCCTTCTCCCACCTGGAGTGATAGCTTTATTGTATTCTCCCTCGCAGGATGGAGAGATGTGGTCTTCTGTTAACTGCACCATCTGCGCTTGTGCAAAAGGCAAGACTATGTGTCGCAAGAAGCAGTGCATTCCAGTCACTAGCTGTCCTCATGTGAGTTTTTAATTGAATATATTTCTCTTCTCTCCTCCAGTTCTCTTTTATCTTTGTTAGTGTTTTGCAGTGGAACTAGTGTAGCAGAAGAACGCAAAGTCCAGAAAGAAGGAACCCTAAGAAACTCTAGAGCAGTGTTTCTCAACCAGTGTGCCATGGTACACAGGTGTGCCGGCAGGCCTTAGCAGGTGTGCTGTGGAATTTTTTGAAAAACTACTCAAAAAGTTCTGGATTGCTTATGAATATTCATGAATTCATTTGGAGACTATATGATAGTGTGCCTCAAAAAAATTAAAGGCATCAAGGTGTGCCACAGCAGAGAAGAGGTTGTGAACCACTGCTCTAGTGTCTTGTAACTGCGTTGGTGCTGGGATGTTAAAGAGAAGGTGAGTGATTTGTATTGTCTTTCATTGGACCAATTTTTGAAGAACTCTGTATAAGCTTCAAAGCTTGTCTTTTGCCAGCAGAAGTTGATCCAATAAAAGATATTACATCACCCATCTTGTCTCTAGAATTCTCAAAGCACTGTAACATCTCTTTTTAGGACTGCCTAGCAGTGTCCTCAGGCCTCTCTCTTTGCTCTGAAGGCACCTGTGCTTTTGTGACCCTGCTCGGGCCCACCCTTTATATCTGCACTGAAGCTTCTCCCTCTGTTCCCAAGCTTAATTTTCTCTCTCACATATTCGGTAGCTTTATTGTTGTAACAAGGTTGCCAAAGTTAGTGATTGTGCCTGTGTACTAGAGGGATGTGCAGTAAAGATTATGTTCACTCTTTCAATACAATTGGGTTTAATTACTTTGTTAAGTCATGAAAACAAAGAACGATCTCAATCAAAACTATTCCACTTTCTCCTAGAGGTGCAGACTGATGTTTTCTGTTTGGGTTTTTTTTGGTTGAAAGTTTGAAGTGAATCCAAAGTTAGCATAGTCTCCTATAACATAATCATTTTAAAAATGACCCTTTTCTAACAGTTTGGGCTTATGTCTAGTATTTTGGTTTTTGGATGCCTGTCATTTCCAAATTATTTTGTTTTAGTAATTCAAGCTTCCAAGAGAAGCAGAGCCAAAGTGACATTTATGCAGAGTGTAGTTTAAAACAAACTGCTGAAGAGACATCCAAGTTATTAGTATTACTCCCTCTCAATGTTTCTTTCTTCTTCAAGTGATTGCTCCTGTCCATTCCTCTGTAGGTGGTTGCACACCATGTGCACGGAACGCCAGAATTTTTTTCCCTTAGGGTACCCGTAGGGCTGGCTGTAGCGCCCCCTGGAGTGGCTCCATTGTGGTGCTCTATATAGCATCCAGGCAGCCCTTCCCTCCTCAGTTCCTTCTTTGCTGCCCGGACGGTTGCTGGAACTGTTGCTGCAAAGCAGCCCTTCCCATAGCGAGTTGCCTCGCTTCAGGAGTACCTGTATTAGTTAGTTAGTTGGTAGATTGAGTGTTAGTGTAGTTGTAGTTTAGTTAGTTTGTTTGCCCGCCCCGGGCTCGGGAGCAGGCTATGCCCAGTTTCAAAACATGCACTAAGTGCAAGAAGCCCATGCTGGTGGATGATCCACATAGCTCCTGTCTCTTGTGCCTCGGACAGGCTCATCTCACTGAGAGGTGCAAGATCTGTTGCAGCTTTAAGCCATGCACTGAAAAGGACAGAGTCCAAAGGCTAAAGCTGCATATGATGGAGGAGGCTTTACGCCTGGCCCCAGGGGATAC
This sequence comes from Podocnemis expansa, assembly GCA_007922195.1. Classification (NCBI taxonomy): domain Eukaryota; kingdom Metazoa; phylum Chordata; order Testudines; family Podocnemididae; genus Podocnemis; species Podocnemis expansa. The sequence continues at coordinate 11,411,849 of ML682034.1, forward strand.
AAGCTCAAGCACAGCGCTGTTGGTACAGAGTGCCCTGGCGTCGTCAGCACTGGCGTCAGCACCGAAACAGCGCCCTGCGAAGCCGCACCGCAACTCAGACTCCGGCAGCAGGTCACAATGGCAGCGTTACCTGTGTCCACCAGCAAAGAAGAGAAAGAAGGACAGGGGGAGTCCCACTCCGAGGACAGCACCCCCCCTCAGGGAACAAAGTCAGAGCTGAGTTGGTCTGATTCAAGCTAAACCTGCCCAGGCGGCGCCGGTGCAGAGGGAGTGCCAGCCCAGTTTGGGCTCCGTCTCCTCCCCTACTAGAGATATCTTGGAGGAGGACATTCTTTTACCATCAACACCAGAGGCCTTCGCGGCTGCTCAGAACTTAACAGAGCAGCCTGTTTTGGCGGTACCGGGCCTGACCCCTCTGGCACCCAGCAGGACAGTGCCGTCAACAGGAAAGCCAACGCTGCTTCGTGCTCCCTCACGCCTGCATTCTCCGACACAGGAGCAGCGCAAGGCCCGGCAGCCACCAGTACCACCACCACGGCACTGTTCTCTGGTACCTCCAGCCATTGTAGCAGCAGCCGGAACGCAAGGTACTGGTCCCCAGCACTGTCGGGAGGGGATGGATCACCACCACACTGAGGCCAACAGCTGTGAGACAGATAACAACGTGTCCCGGCACCGTCTGCTGTGGCACCGCCGTGGTCCCCAAGGAGCAGCCGGTCGGCCAGCTCGGTGGAGGAGGTCGCACCTCGGAGACCTCAGCGCGGCACCGCTTCTGAGTTGGCCCCACCATTTCACCCACAATGGCCGGGATGGCAACTTGGCCACCAGTGGCCCTTCTGGACTCCATGGGCACCTGGTCAGGAGCAGAGCTATAGGTCAAGTACCACAAGGTTGGTGTCGGGCTCTCGACCGCCACCATCCTTTACGGCCAGCGTCCCTCCCGGTATGGGCGAGACCTCAGACATAGAGTCTGTAAGGGACGGTCAGGACTGCGCTAGTGTAGTCACCGAGAGCCAGAGAGCCCCTTCGAGATTGGTGACTAGAGGCCCCGACCTAGAGGAGTCGTCATCTTCACCCCCGGATGAGGTGGTGATACCAGGGCCCACCAGGAACTCCTGCGTAGGGTGGCCCGTGGCCTTAACCTGCAGGTGGAAGAGATCACAGAGGATGCAGATCCCATGGTGGACATCCTCCTCCCAGAGGGCCCGAGCCGCATTGCCCTTCCTTTTATTAAAACTGTGCAGAACACGACAAAGACCTTATGGCACACCCCAGCCTCCATCCTGCCTATGGCTAAATGGGCAGAGAAGAAGTACTTTGTCCCTTCCAAGGGGTATGAACATTTTTATTCCCATCCAGCTCCAGGCTCTCTGGTAGTAGCAGCCGCTAATGAGCGGGAGAGGCAGGGCCACCCAGGCCCTACGCCCAAATCCAAGGATGCTAAGAGGCTGGATTTGTTTGGCCACAAGGTCTACTCTACTGGGGGGTTGCAATTAAGAATCGCAAACCAGCAGGCGATCCTCAGCCGCTATGCATTTAATGCCTGGTCGTCACTGGAGAAATTTTTAACCTTGCTAGACCAGGACTCTAGTTTGGACATGGCTGCCGCTATCAGAGGGGGCAAGGTAGTGTCCAAGGCTCTGTTTTAATCAGCCTTGGACGCAGCGGATGCGGCTGCACGTAACATGGCCTCGGGCATCACCATGCGAAAGTGCTCTTGGCTACAGGCCTCGGGTCTAACACAGGAGGTCCAAACAACCATCCAGGACCTCCCCTTCGAGGGACCTGAACTGTTCTTGCAACAGACGGACTCCTGCCTGCAGACCTTGAAAGGCTCGAGAGCACTGATCAAGTCGCTGGGGCTCCATACACCGGCAGCGCAGAAGAAGCCTTTTAAACCACTCCCGCCTCTGCGGGCCTACCACCGCCGCTCAGACTATGATAGAAGGTGGAATAGGGGTGGTTGCCGTAGCAACGGTCACCAGTCCAATAATCAAGGGGACTCGCACCAGTCGACAGCCACTAAGAAGACCTTTTGAGGGTGTGCCCAAGGTCGGCTTACCACTGTCCATGGATCTAGACCTCCCCTTGTTTGCAAACAGACTGTCCCGATACTTGCCAGAGTGGCGTCTTATAACTTCCGACAGATGGGTGATTCAAACTATTCAGAGGGGTTATTCCCTCCAATTTTCTTCGTTAACCCCGTCAGCCCCCCCTTCTTTCCCATGTCCTCCCAAGGACCCTGTTCACGAGCAAGTGTTACTCCAAGAGGTCCAGGTCCTCTTACAAAAGGGAGCAGTAGAGGATGTCCTGCCAGACAAGAGGGGCAGGGGTTTTTATTCCCACTATTTCCTTATTCCCAAGGCCAAAGGAGGCCTACAACCTATTTTGGATTTACGACGCCTCAACCGCTTCCTTCGGAAGATTCGGTTCCGCATGGTATCCCTAGCCGCCATAATTCCCTCTCTGGATCCAGGAGATTGGTACGCTGCCCTCAATCTTCAGGATGTGTACTTCCTGTGTTTGGGATGAATCACAATGTGGAAGTTCCTACGCTTCATTGTAGGGCCGAGACATCTACCGTTTGCGGTGCTCCCTTTTGGCCTGTCGGCAGCGCCTCAAGTTTTTACGAAATGCCTTGCGGTAGTAGCAGCCTTCCTCAGACGGCAGAGGGTCACCCTGTTTCCATACTTCGATGACTGGTTGGTCTCAGGTCATTCAGAGCAGGAGGTGGTGTCTTATCTGGAAATGATACAAGACCTGTTTGCCCAGCTGGGCCTCCTGATAAATGTCCAGAAATCAATCTTACAGCCAGCGCAAAGGATAGAGTGTATAGGAGCAGCTCTGGACTCGGTGGCAGCAAAGGCAAGCCTTCCGCTCTCCTGCTTCCAACCAATTAGGCAGTTGGTGGACTCTTTGATGAGATTTCCCCTTTCCTCCGTCAGGCTATGCCTCAGATTGTTGGGCCTCATGGCGGCTTGCACTTTTGTAGTGGAACACGCCCGCCTTCGAATGCGCCCGCTCTAGTTATGGGTGGCCACAGTGTTCCACCTGTTACGGGACAGTCTGGACACAGTGGTCATATTGCTGGCATCAGTGCAAAGGTCCCTTACGTGGTGGAGGCTGGAAACCAACCTCTGCTCAGGAGTCCCATACCAATCTTCCCGCCCATCGATTTCTTTAGTAATGGACGCTTCGGACTGGGGCTGGGGCGCCCACTTGGGCCGTCTCAAGACTCAAGGCCTTTGGGAGGGCAAGGACTTGCTCCTACACATCAATGCCAAGGAGCTCAGGGCTATATGTTTGGCATGTGCGGTTTTTCGGGACATCCTGGTGGGGAAACGGTGTTGATCCGAACGGACAACACTGCGGCGATGTTTTATATCAACATGCAAGGGGGCGCCTGCTCGAGCCAGTTGTGCCAGGAGGTGATAGACCTTTGGGAGTTTTGCATTCTCCACAGGATTCGCCCCGTAGCCTCATACTTGCCCGGCCTCCAAAATGGTATAGCGGACACTCTCAGCAGGAGGTTTATGACATACAAGTGGTCGCTCAACTGGGAAGTGGCGGAAGGCCTCTTCTGGAGGTGGGGTCATCCCCAAGTGGACCTGTTCGCCTCCGAGCACAACAAGAAATGTCTGGAGTTCTGCTCATTCAGGGGGCTCAGCCCAGGGTTGGTCGCAGATGCCTTCAATATTCCGTGGTCGGGGTACCTATGTTATGTGTTTCCCCCAACGCCACTGGTGCCCAAAGTCCTGCAGAAGATAAAGGCCGACAGAGCGATGGTCATTCTGATTGCACCAGTGTGGCCGAGGAAGCACTGGTTCTTGACCCTCTGGAGTCTGTCAGTGCGCAGTCCGGTTCAGCTGCCTCTGAGGACAGATCTGTTAACCCAGGAAAACGGCCGATTGCTGCACCCCAACCTGGAGGCTTTACACCTCCATGGGTGGATCCTCCGTGGCTAATGCCAGGTAAACAACTGTGCTCCTCCCCGGTGTGGGAAGTCCTCTGTGGAAGCAGGAAACACTCCACGAGGGTTACGTATAGAGCGAAATGGCGAAGGTTTGCCCAGTGGGCTGCTGACGAAGGGTGGGACCCCTTTACCCTTCCTATCCCGAGACTTTTGGATTACTTGTGGCATTTGAAGTCTAGCAGCCTTTCAGTAGCATCTCTCAAGGTCCACTTAGCCGCCATCTCAGCCTTTCTTCAGGTGCCAGGGCATACCTTGGTTTTCTTGTTTCCGATGGTTAAACGGTTTTTGAAGGGTATATCTAAGCTCTATCCTTCGGTAAGACCACCTGCGGCACAATGGGACCTGAACCTAGTCCTCGCAAGGCTTACCAAATCACCGTGTGAGCCCTTGGCCACCTGCTCTCTACTCTACCTTTCATGGAAGGTGGCATTCTTAGTGGCGATTATGTCGGCAAGGAGAGTGTCCGAGTTGCGGGCCTTGTCAGCCGAGCCACCATTTACAGTGTTCTTTAAAGACAAGGTACAGCTACACCCCCACCCGGCTTTCAGGCCTAAGGTAGTGTTGCAATTCCACATCAGTCAGGACATTTGCCTACCAATTTTCCATCCCAAGTCTCATGCCTCAGAGGAGAACAGACGGCTGCATATGCTGGACATACGCAGAGCTTTAGCCTTCTACATTAAAAGCACGAAGCCTTTTCGTCAGATGCCACAGCTCTTTGTAGCTGTTGCGAACAGAATGAAAGGGCAACCAGTTTCCTCGCAGAGGATTGCCTCATGGATCGTGGCATGCATCAGAGAATGCTACAACCTAGAAGGGAGGGGCCCGCCAGAGGTGAACACCCATTCAACTAGGGCCCAGGCAGTATCCGTGGCATTCCTGGCAGGAGTCCTGATCACTGAGATCTGCAAAGCAGCAACGTGGTCCTCCCCACATACCTTTGCTCAGCACTACGCCATCATACATCAGGCGCGACAAGGTGCAGCGGTGGGCAGAGCGGTCCTCCGATTGGTACACTGTTGATTCCTCCCACTTCCAAGGTAAGGCTAGATACTCACCTACAGGGGAATGGACAGGAGCAATCACTCGAAGAAGAAGAAGGGATTACTTACCGGTAACCAGTGTTCTTCGAGATGTGTTGCTCCTGGCCATTCCATTCCCTCCTGCCTCCCCGCATCGGAACACGGGGCAGAAGGAACTGAGGAGGGAAGGGCCGGCTGGATGCTATATAGAGCGCTGCAATGGCGCCACTCCAGGGGGCGCTACAGCCGGCGCTACAGGTACCCTAAGGGAAAAAAATTCCGGCGTTCCGTGCACATGGTGTGCAACCATCTACAGGGGAATGGCCAGGAGCCATCTCGAAGAACACTGGTTACCGGTAAGTAACCCCTTCTTCTCTGTCACGGAGGCCGAAAAGGAGAAAATATTAGTCACAAATACATATGTGAAAATTTTTAGTGACAAACTCCCATGTACTAAATTCTGTTCTGGTTGTTTTTTGATAGCCCAGGGCAATGGTGAAGGTATTGCCAATAAGGTGGTATACTTTGGATCTCCAAGTGCTACAGAGGGAGAACCATTGCACCAGGGGATCTTAGGAACACTGTACAGTAGAGGAAGTCTTTTTCCGCACCTTTTTTGGTGGTTCACAGGAGTTCAGAAGTTTCAGAAGAGGGGAACTTTGCTACTGTGCACTTGAGAACATGTGCACTAATGGAACTTTTGGGAATGCTATTTTAAATTACTTCAAGAATGAAAAAAGGTGGTAAATAACCAGTTAAGGTAATAAATAAATGTGCTGTTGCCCTTCTTATTGATACCTTCAATTGATGAAAACAATGACACATGAGAATTCACCTTGTACATTCCAATATAGCTTTAACTCAAACCTATGAGGCACGCTTACATGCTGTTTCAGAATTGTCATACACAAGCCCTAGCATGGGAGCTGTGAGTCCTAGATTTTTAAGTGAAGTTAGGGAAAAAGAACAAAAGAAGTTATAGGTCCTATATTAAAAATATAGAAAATAAAGGATTTTAGCTGTTGAGACCCCATGGGAAGCATGTAAATTTAACTTACAAAATGCCACTAACAGCTTCCTAAGAACTAACCTCCCTTTGTAAATCCTCCTTGGGATAAAAAGGCTGAAACCCATAACTCAATTGCACCAGGTCTTGATTCTAGCCACAGCTGAACTCCTAATCCAAATGAAGCTTCTCAAATCTAGAATAAGCTTCTGAGATAATTTCCAGAGGGTAGCCATGTTAATCTGTGTGCAGCAAAAACAAGAGTCCTGTGGCACCTTAAAGATGAACAAATTTTTTCAGGCATAAGCTTTCATGAGCTTACGTAGATGCATGTGACAAAGTTGATTGGAGCCCATGAAAGCTTATGCCTGAAGAAGTTTATTAGTCTTTAAGGTGCTACAGGACTCTCATTAATTCTTCTGAGCTTAGTCCAACTCCCAGGCTGCAACAAGCATCCAAGCTATACTAAACTTCCAAGCTGGAGTGAGCTTCCAAACTACAATACCCTCCCAGATTAAAATAAGCTCCTGAGCTACGCTAAACCCACAAAGTAAGTTCCCAGACAAGAGTCAGCTCTTAGCAGGGGCATCACTAGTGCTGAGCCCCAAGTCCCAGCACCAGAACCCCGGCTCCAAAGTGGTGGCAGGATGCTTACAGTATGTGAGCCTCAGGTCCCAGTGCCCGAGTCTCAGGTCTTTTCCCAGGCCAGGGGTGCTCCTGGCTCTTAGGGCTTAAAAAAAACCCCAGTGGTGTCATCTTTTAGCTCCATTCCTAGTATTTTCTAACATGTCTGTCCTCTTCCCAGGGACTCAAAATGGAGTCCCACAATTTGAGCAAAAATTGTTGCCTTTCCCAACTCCAAATAGCCCAAACCAACCGAAAAACTATCCCTTCCCCCAAAGCATCTCCTTAAGGTGAAAACACATTATTTTCTGTGTTTTCAAGACAAGGGCTACTAATAGAAAGAAAGCAGAAAGCTGTCCCATAGTGATAGGTATTAATTTGCTCTCTCTCCTTCAGAAATTTTAAAGCAAATAATGCATATTACTCATTTGATCCTTACACAAACTTACCTTGTGATGAGGTTATTCTGTCATAAACCAGTCCAGAACTAATAAATACTTCACATAGTTCAAGATACCTGTATGTTAGTGATGTGTATGCTGAAAGTTTGTAAGCATATCATGAGCTGTACTGAAGAAAATTTGTACAAGATTATGCTGTATTGTTTAAGAAAAACATGGATCAGATTACAATTTCCTTATTAGCTTTCAATATTGCTCTAGAACAAGAGCAGACCCACTTTTATGTGACTGCTTCTACTACTGTTCTTTAGCTATGTCCACACCAGGGTTTTATTTAGAAACAACAGCCGTTGTTTCGAAATAAAGCCAGGCACGTCTCAACGATGTTTCATTATTTCAAAATGACAAATGGCCGTCGTTTTGAAACAGTAAAGCCTCGCATGCAATCGAAATAGCTGTTGTTTCGAAATGGTTGTTTCGAAACAACGCCGTTCGGACATGTTATTTTGAAATAATGGTTATTTCAAAATAACACTTTTGCCCTTCTCCTTCCCAGGGTGCCTTCCTTTTGTATGTATTGGGTGGGGGCATGGCCCAGCAAGGGGGCCATGTTGCCACACATCCCATGCTGCCCCTCTCCTGAAGCAAAATAGCATGTCCCCACACAGTGCATGCTATTTTGCTTTGAGGGTTTCCCTTATTTTGAATTAACATTTTCTTATATTGATTTAAGTTATTTCAAAATAAGGATTTTATTTTGAAATAACAGTTTACGTGCGAACACAGCCTTTGACGTGAGTCAGAGTGGCTCCATGTTATCATGCCATTAAATCCTGTGTCATAATGCATACACATACAAGATATGTAGGCAAATTTATGTATTTATGCCTTGATTTATAAAAGCTTAACTCTTCAGTATTAGATTTCTGTTCATGAAATTTTCCTGATGGAATATTAATTTATTCATGAGTCTAACTCTAAATTAATTTGGTCTTTTTCTATGCGAATAAGACCAGGTTTCACGTTGGTAAAGCTATAGATGATTTTTTGTACCAAGTAACTGTTAGTTTTATTAGTGTCTGGACTAGTGGCAAGTTGCCATGTTTTGAGAGACTGTTTCTGCTATTTGTTTCATTTTTCCCAAAGTTATACATGTTTTTCTTACTTTTTTAAAGCATCTATTTCTGAGAATTTCAGGAAGTATCTTTCTGAGCTGCTCTGCATTTGTACACTGAGAGGCAATGTATGTGGATCTTTCACAATGTCCTCTATCCAAAATGATAGCAAAGTCCGCCCTGCTTCGCTTTCCAGGGAGCCTTTTGGCTCGTAGTTTCTATTTCCATTTTCTGATCAATGTTTCTACAGGCACTATCCCTCACAGTTACCTTGGGTGTTGTTATGCAAGGTGCTGAGCACTCTGGTTTTGATCCAGTAAAGCGTTTAATCATGTGGGTAGTCTGGCTGAAGCCAACAAGGCTGCACATATGCTTAAAGTTAAGGATGTACTTAATTGCTTTACTGGAATTGAATAAACTCATCATCTTGAGGATTTCATCCCTCTGTAGAGATTCTCTAACTCTCTTCTTGTCTAACGCCAAGTCTCCACTGCAAACTTATATCAGTATAATTATGTCACTCCTGGATGTGAAAAATCCACACTCCTGAGTGAGGTAGTTACATTAACCTAACCCCTGGGGCAGACAGAGCTATGTTGATGGGAGGGCTTCTCCCATCAACACAAGTACAGCCTCTTAGGGAGGTAGATTAATTATGCTGATAGGAGAAGCTCTCCTGTTGGTGTAGCAGCTTCTTCACTAAATCGATACATCAGTCCAGCTGCATCACTAAAGAGCTATATATGAAGACATGACAGTGCCTTATTCCCTCACTTACCCCTTTCTTCTCTCCACATTGTTTCTCTTGCAAATGCTCTTTCCTTTATACCATCTACCCTCTCTCCTTTCAGTCTCTCATTACTATTTTCTACCTCTCTGCTGCCCTCCTCACCAGTACATATCACACTTTTAACTAGTAATACCAACTGGGGCTAATGCTGAATTGCTGTAGATGTGTTTCTTCCAATGCTACTATGAAAGTGCATGATGATTTGATTGCTGAAAATTGTCTTTCTGAGTGCCATTTCTGTGGAATAGTTACTATAGTTAAGTTCATTGCACATGAAGCCTTTTCAGAGGATTTGATTCTGTGGATAAATTTTGAACCCTTGAACTTCATGTGAGTTTAAAATTTATTCGGAACACGTTCTGCCATCCCAGGCACAGACAGTGTTTAATTTTATACACATCTGTTATTATTACAAACAAAAAGTTGCTGTTTTTACTGCAGTGCCAAATGCGGCACAAAAAAACAACAGCTGTTGCTATTGCACAACCAACAACCCTCCTCACCCTAATTAATCTTTCCTTAAAAAATCCCACCTCAAAAACCCCCTCAAACATAGACTTGAAAACTTGTAAAAAAGAAGAAAAGACCCAGAAAATAATAGATTTGAATGCAGTTTGCTTATAAATATTCATAAGTAAAAATGGGATCACATCACTTATCCACTCCTAAGGGAAACATGAGGACTAAAGAACTCTTGCAGCACATGTTAGCAATAATGGGCTTCCTTATTCTACAAGACAAAAACAGGATCCCATGCCAACATAGTGGCTCAAGTAACCAGCCTCAGCAGGCTGCCTTGCAGATTTCAGTTTCACTTGAACTTCTGCCACTTCCAGGTTGGCTGATGATTTCAACTCTTTTATTGGCATGCAGAGGTAAGAATATTCAGTGTGGGCATTAAACTGAATTTCTCCCATTAATGTTAGTAAGGGTTGCCCAGCTAAATCTGTCAGTGTGTATTTTAAAGTTTATGTGGTACTTAGTTAAAGGTGTTTGAAGGTGATTTATTAAAGTAGGAGCTTGAGAGACTCAGCATCACTGAGTTCTGCTCTGGCTGGTGCGTTGAGGGGCAGAGCTTATGCACTGCTCCCTGGCAAAGGAACAGGAGTAGTAGCCTCCAGAGACTTCTCTCCCCTTCCATGAGCTGCTACTGGAGATGTGGGGAGCCAGTGCAGGAAAGTAAGGAAGTTTCATATGCCTTTTGCTTCCTTGCATGGTGGGTTGGATGATTTACAATAGCACTCTAAAGCAGTTTCAATCACTCTAGGTTTCTGTAGCAGCGGATCTGCACACAAACAGTTAGCTCATGACAAACTGGGATGTGAATCTATACTGTGGCAGGCTACACAGTAAACTTTTGTGTTGGACATATCTTTCGGGTTGACATTTTTCATTTTTATTCTCAACTTGACAATGAGTTTTAATTTGAAGCAAATCAATTAGGTCATCTTCATACAGTAAAGATTTTAAAAAAACCATGTATGTGTGCATGCATGCAAACAAAAGGACTCATTTCCTAATTCTAGCAACTTCTTACTTGAGACAGAACTATTAAAAAGAAATCCATGGCCTGGGCAAAGTGGATTGAGCCTTTGCTCAATATTGTTAATATTGGACCAGAGTCTTTGTTGGTGTAAATAGTAAGCCTATGGCCTTTCTCCCATTTGCTTCAGCAGAGAATTTTGTTTGCTAATTCTAGTTTAGTAATATGATTTTGTAAGGTATAGCACCATATTTGCCCATGGAAAATCATTTGAATAAACTTGATTGAACCAGAAAGATCTCTTACTTACATTTGTAGCTGAATGAATGACACTCTTTAGTAGCGATTTCCCATAAGCTACTGCAGAGAGACAAGGAATCTACTTCAGAAATGAAATATATGTATTTTGTGTGAAATAGGCTGGAGTCTTAGTTATATAAAACAACTGCTCTACATTAGATATCCATGAAACCACAAATAAAAATTCTCTCCTATTCTCTAGGAGAAAAGTAGCAACAGAAAGCCCTTTTAGTATTTTATTTCTTAGGGGACTGCCAGGAAGCTTTTTGAATAGTTCTGTCTGTTTTTAGCACCTGATATTTGAAGCTGTAACCAGGACATTGAGTTTAAACACAACTTGAACTGTTTCCAGAATTTTATCCAGCCTTTTCAACACAGCAGTCATTTGCTCCAAAAACCCTTTCATTAAACCAGTCTGTCTTTTTCCCAATTAGGGTAAGATCCTGAATAGAAAAGGATGCTGTCCTATTTGCACTGAAAGTGAGTAAGTTCCTTCTTCACGTGTTTAAAATTCTCTTTTACTTTATCAGGAAAAAGTTACAGTAAAATGTGCTTGTATTTCACATTTCTCTTTTTTGATGGAGGCAGAGACAGTCATTTTTTTTGCAGGGAAACAGTTGATATAATGTCTCCCATAAATTAAAAATAACGTATCAGTCAAAGGAGATTTTTAATCTTCCGAGTATAACTTTTGTGTGTGTCAGATTAGAGGAAATATTTCTCTGTATACAGTATAAATTATAGTTAGCTCTGAAAAGTGTAGCCAGAAAGAATCAAACAACATTTACAGCTATTCAAACTAAGGTGATCAGATAAAGAAATATGGAACATAATCAGATTTTGTGTTCCATGTCCTTAATTATGATATATGGGAGTCAAAATGGATTTGCAAAGGTCATAAAGGAAGTTTGTTGTAGAGATGAGGAATACAATAGAACATAGGCCTCTTGATACAATTCTATGTGTTAGTAAATAACGTAATCATTTACTTCCCATAGTCCTATTAGCAAAGTAAGCATTCACTTAAATTCACCTATTCAGCAAAGCATTTATGCCAATCTTTAATTTAAAGTTAGGCACATGGTTAAGTGCTGTACTAAATAGGGGTGCACTGCTGATTTGGGGCCTTAATATTTGTAACACAGCAGATCAAAAGCTAAAAATAATTTCTATGGAAAATGTCTGGGTTTTGCTTGATTTTTTTTAACTTTGAAATTTGCCTATGAGATGTATTTTGTAATAATTTATGTTGGCTTCTATCAGATTATGCAAATAATATAGAGTAAAATCATTACTTCTTCCATTATGCATCTGAAATGTACTGAAGCACTCATTGTATAACTGTTATGTTACACATGTTTAGAACAATTGAATAAACACCATTTGGCCCTTGGACTTAGTAAAGGAATTTATGATTAAATTGCTGTCATGGTAATACACCCTATATTAATAAATTAATTCAACACATCCTTACCGTGAGTCCAGCTCTCAGCTCTCAGGCAAAAATGAGTGACATTGGCCTTAGAAATACATGAGACAGATTCAGAAGAGGAGCAGATGGGGGAATCTTGAAATGAAACAAGATATGCTCTAACAGATATAAATTTTCTTTGTACTCATTTTCAAAATCACGGAAACTTTCAGAGACTGGGTTCAAATATGACTTTTCATAAGTGCCATGAATTTGGTGACTTACGTTTTGCTTCTAGTGATCGCCTGTCAAATACAGAATCACAGCATGACTTGAAGTAATGGGCACCTTCTTGCAGAAATGTTAGGTAATAATTTATAGTTGGGCAACATAAGGATCATTTGAGAGGGATACTTATCAGCTATACCTCATTGAGCAACAACTTACTTAAGGACAGATTGTACCAGGCTTGTGCAAGAACACAAATAGGGGAGTGCTGAAGAAACCATGCCCCTCTTTCATTGTGGGCCTGATTCAATCCCTCCTGAAGTCAATAAGTGCTTTCCAATTCACTTCAATGGGCTCTAGACCAGACTTTTTTTTTCTGTGCAGAGACTAGGCACAACTGAAGTCTCCTAGCAGCTGTAGAATTTCTAGCCAAAACAGACAGAAGCAGAGTTCTTCTTCGAGCAACTGCTCATATCTATTCAGATTCAGATGTAGGCATGACATACTGCATGAGCTGAAAGCTTTTCGCCCTTAGCCTGTCCCTGTAGGATCAATGGCCAAAGCCCCCTGGAGTCCCACAGTTGCTGCTGACGCTACCCCCCTGCAGTTCCTTCTTTCTGCCCAAGTGAGAGTCACTGGAACTGCTCATCCATTTGCCAAGCACCAGTGCCTGTTCCTACTTTGTTAAATCTGTTTGTTCTCCAGTTTGTCTTTAGATAGCATCAATAGTTTAGTTAGATAGTTACTTAATTTAGTTTTCAACTAAGTCCCAGGCGGGACTTCTGCCAGAAACCATGCCTTGGTCCCTGGGCTTTGAGCCATGCCTGGCCTGTGGTAAGGTCTTTCCTCCCAGTGACCACCACGACTGGTGCCTGAAGTGTTTGGGGGAAGCCCACTGCATGGACAAGTGCCGCTTCTGTTGGTTCTTTAAGCCCCGGACCCAGAAAGAGTGGGAGAACAGACTTAGAGTGCTGCTCACTGAAGCACCTCTTAGACCAGCATCAGAACTAGTGTGTCATGCCTTGACACTGAGCTTGGCAAGTCAACATGCCTAGTTGACTCTGGCATTGCTGTGGCACCAGTCCCCATCAGCATTGCCAAGGAAGAAGAAGCCCTGCCCCAAACACGGCTGCCCTTTGGCACCACCAAAGAAGGTTCTGGAACAGACATGACCCCGCCTGGTGGTGGAGCCCACCACTCTGTAGTCCACAGCATGGGAACCACCCCTTACACTGGGCAATGGCAGGGGGCAGTCGGTACCAATTCTGTTGACCCCCTGAGGCGTTTGAGGCAGCAAGGGCATTTTAAGTCTTGCTTGTGCCTCTGCCTCCTCCTAGACCTCCAGTCTCTAGGAGAAAACCATCTTTGGGGTCCCTGGCATGAAAATGAGTCCTTTCAAGGACCAAGGCTCCAGCACCATCTTTACCCGGTCTCTCAGAGCCAACCAGGAGTTTGGAGCTCCTGCATTGCAACCCTGCACCAGCAGAGGACTGGTCCCAACATCAGGATGTGATGGCACCGGAGAGTCCTGCAGCACCAAGAGCAGGAGCTGAGCACCAACATTCTCCAACTCCTTGGCATGCACCACTGCAGGGTGTGCAGAGGCCTGAGCACCCATTATTCCTGACGCAGGGGACCTCAGCAGCTCCATTGAGCCATGGTTGGCACTGAGACTCGGCGTACTCAATGGATAAGGTTCACCAGTGGCGGCAAAGGTGGATATCTTCCTCTTCATCTCTGACACCAAGAGACCCCACAGCGTGTAAGCATCAAAGGCTATGTTGTCCCTCTGGCGGCTGGCCTAGGGGCAAATGGCACTGCAAGTCATCAGCACTGAGAGGCTGCCTGAGCTGCTCCAGGGAACCAATAGCTGCCTGCAGAAGTATATGGCACTGGGACTCTCTGGCTCTAGAGTCGTCAGTCAGCTCCCTATAGTGGCACCATGAAAGGAAGAGATGCCCATCTCATCAGCACTGGCCCCAATGCGACCTCTCCTCCTCACCAGATTGAGAGCAGCCCACCCATGGACAGCCACAGTTGGTACTGGGTGGCCCTTCAGTGTAGACCACTCAAGACTAGTCATCACATTGGCTGTATTGGGCCCTCTGGTTTTTCCCTGTGGGTGATATGCAGTCCATAAGGTCTTCGTGGGTGCAACCATCCCAGGGCTAACCAGCCTCTCACCAAAAGTTTAAATCAGGGGAAGACTCAGACCCTGAGGAAGACCTGACAGGTCTCTCCCACTTGGGCCCTCACCTGTATTCCTCCTCTTCCCCAGATGAAGTGGTGACCTAGGGGACTGCCTGCCCTTAGATGATTTTAAGGTCCATCAGGAACAGCTAAAATGCATGGCCACTAACCCAGGGCTCCTGATAGAGTAGCTTAGAGAGGAGTTGGACCTCCTGCTCAATGTGCTGGCAGCTGCAGCTCCAGTGAGAATAGCCTTGCAAGTCCATGAGGGAGTTCTAAGGATTGCCCACTCGATGTGGCAGACCCCATCCTCTTTGCCCTATCTCCAAGAGGGCAGAGAAGAAATATTACATCCCAGTGGACAAGTTTGAGTACCTCTACATGCATCCCACCCTGGGTACACTAGTGGTGGATGAGGTAAATCAAAAAGAGAGACAATGTCAGCCTATGCCCACCTCAAAGAACAAGGAGGCCAAAAGACTAGACCTGTTTGACTGGAAGATTTATTCCACTGCTGCCATACAGTTCCTGATTTCAAACCAACAAGCCCTGTTGGAGAGGTATAATTTCAACCTGTGGGACTCTAGGAGACATTTTAGGGACTCCCTACCACAAGAACAGGTACTGAACTTAGGTGCCCTGTTCAAGGAGACCCTAGTTGAAGCAAGGGCAGTGCCCAGTCCTCCTGGGATGCAGTGGACTCAGCAAATAGAGCAATGGCCTCAGCTGTGTCCATGAGAAAAGCTCCTTGGCTCCAGGGCTCAGGCCTCAACCCCAAAATGCAGCAGGCTATACAAGACCTGCTGTTCAGGGTCTGGTGCTTTTCTCTGCATCCACAGATTGACAGGCTGCATGATCTCAAGGACTCCAGGACGACACCCTGCTCACTGTGGATGTATACCCCACAGGCCTCAATACTCCCCTTCTGGCCCCAGGCTCTGTAACAGAAGCAGCAGCCCCAGTAAAACATGGCTTCCACCCCCAGGAAACCTACAGAGAGAAGGAAAGAGATAGGACCAGGTTCCCTAGGAGCAGATGTAGCTGGGGCCCCCCATCAACCTCCCACCAGAGCTCAGGGCACTGCTGGAACAACCAGAGGTGGAAATTTTGACATATCATCTGAGGTTGGCACACTAACCCCAATCCAGGTTGACCTTTGCCCCACTCAGGGACAGGCTAGTGAAGTTCTGAAGTCAGAGGGCCAAAATCACTACAGATCTCTGGATCATAAATATAATTTCCTCTGGTGACAACCTTCAATTTGCAGCCTGACCACCAAGCGAACCCCTTCCCCCAAGGCCAATCTTCAGGGATTCATCTCATGAGCAACTCCTGGTCCAGGAGAGGTTGTTCCTACTCAATCTAGGAGCAGTGGAGAGGGTCTCCTCCTGAGAGAAGGGGCAGAGATTCTACTGAAGATACTTCCTTATTCCTGAGGCCCATCTTGGACCCACATCAGCTGAACAGGTCCCTAAGGAAGTTAAAGTTCTGCATAGTATCCTCATAATCACATATAATTTCCTCCCAAGAGCCAGGGGATTGGTTTGTGATTTAAAAGATGAGTACTTCCATATCTCTTTTCAGGCTCATCACAGAAAATACATCACCTTCACCTTTGCCACATATTGGGTGGTCCCACTTCCAATTCACAGCCCTGTTGTTTGCCCCTTGAGTCTTCATGAAATGTATGACTGCTGTGGTGGCACACCTAAGGAGGCAAAGAGTACAATCTTTCCTTACCTGAAGGTCTGAGACAAGATCCAGCTAACCTGCCATCTGTGCAACAGGCCAGATGTCCTTTTAGACTTAGAAAAGTCAAAGTTAGAATCAACTCAAAGAATAGAGTTCATAGGGTCACTGCTGGACTCAGCCCAGGCTTTGACTTTCTCCCAGAATACAGATTCCAGGTGATGTTGCACATCATCACAAAACTACGGCACTCCCCCACGACAACAGCGATGCAATGCCTGCAGCTGTTGTACCACATGGCGGCATCCTCATATTTAGTAAGGTTAGTCCACCTGAATATGAAGCCCCTCCAATCCTGGTTAGTGTCCTCAAAGGCAACCACTAGAGCAGGTGGTTCTGATCCCCCATCGGGTTCTGTCATCCTTTCAGTGCTAGCAAGACCCAAACTCTGCTCTCAGAGGAGTCCCTTTCAAGTCCCAGGCACCCTCAGTGACCATCATCTCAGATGCCTTAGTTCTGGGGTGGGATGCCCACATCAGTGCCAACCTGACCATTCAGGGGAGATGGACTGCAGAGGAGTAGACCCTTCACATCAGTGTCAAAGAACTGAGGGTGGTCTGCTTAGCCTGCAAGGTCTTCCTCAACCTCATAAAGGACAGGGTGGTACAAGTACTTAATGAAAACGAGCAGCAATGTTTTATATCAATTGTCTGAGTGAAGCTTGTGCCTTAGCCCTCAGCAGGGTGGCAGTTTACTTCTGGGAGCTGGCTGACAGATGCAGCTTCCACCTTACAGCCTCTCTCCTACTGGGAGAGAGAAACAACCAACCTGACCAGCTCAACAGGCAATTTCTCCCACAACACAAGTGGCTGTTGCATCTGGAAGTGACTGTTTCTCTTTTCCAGAGGTGGGGTCATCCCCACATGGGCCTGTTAGTGAGCCTATTGAAGATCAAGTGTCCACTTTTCTGCTCTCTCTGGGTGGGACCACTCACATATGCCTTCCTGATGATGCCTTTGATTCTCAGGGTGCTATTGAAAATCAAGAGAGGAAGAGCAGATGTTATCCTTGTCTCCTCAGTGTGGCTGTGCCAGCACTGGTACAGTCTACTGTGCGACCTGTTGACAGCTCCTCCTTGGGAGCTCCTGAGGAGGAGGCCCCTCCTGACACAAGGCAACGACTGACTCCTGCACCTGGACGTGATCTGCCTACACTTCATGGCCTGGAAACTTCATGGCTGACCTTTGAGGAAACAGCCTGTTTGGCCAAGGTCCAATGAGTTTTGATGGGCTATAGAAAATCCTTCCACACAGGTCAGATACTCAGCGAAGTAGAAATGGTTTACTATCTCGGCCCAGACCCAGGCTTTCTCACTAGAAGCCTTTCCCTTACAGGCCATCCTAGAAATACCTCTTACACCTCAAGATGCAGGGGTTATCCCTAGCTTTCTTCTCAGTGCATTTGGCAGCCATCTTGGCCTTTTACCAGTCAATCGAGGGGGTCACCCCCTTCACACACCCATGACCACCAGATTCCTAAAAGGGATAGAGAAGTTATATCCTCAGCTCTGAAATCCCATCTTTTCTGTCTACACTGGATAACAGAGCTGGCTGGATGCAGAAAAGAGAGCATTTTGCACTATCCTAAATGGTGGTGCTATAGGCACACCCCTCTGAAGCTGCTGCAGGGGCAGTTCTTATTGAATATTCCTTAGGGGTAGTGTGCCTCAGCACTGACTCTAGTGCTGAGTGGTGAATAACAAACACAATGTAGCTTTTATAGAAGAATTTTTATTGTTTTTTTTTAAATTAACTAATGAGTTCTGAAATGTATAATGCAGACTACCAGATCATCAGAGGTCTTGCAACTATAGACTGCTTCTGATGAGATAAGGTGTATACAGACACATTACACATATTAATATACCACACATCTTTGGAACTCTAGTACACTTGACTTCTCAAAGCAAGAACAACACAGGAGGTGCAAGAACGGAAGAGCTGAGCACTGATGTGCATAGCCAATTTCTAACAATTAGGTCCAAAATAGTCATTGTTTAAAGACAATCTTTTTTTCCCTTAGTTTAAAATTTATTTTTCAAAGCAGTTTATGGAAGAGATAAAAAGTCCCTGCTTTTAAAGGGCTGGGGAGGCACTTTGTCTACTGCTGCTGGAATGAACTGTGGTTAGTTTTGGCACATTGCTACTTAAGCTTCATAGCTGGTGTATGGTTATACTATTAAACACAGTGGACATATTCCAGTGGAAGATTTAGTTTAGTTCAATAGTTTAGTTTATCCAGTTGTAAAAATGAAATGAAATGTGGTTGGGTCGGTTTTACAAAAACTGCCACTAACATGAATTCCCCACATTAGCAATTTTGTGTTACACCATGGGTATTTTCATACAGCTCCCTTCCACTACAACCTCTAAAGCGAGTTCAAATGACTTTAATAATCTGAGCTCAACTCAAGACCAAAAGTAAGGAAATTTGGAATTCAGGTTAAATCTCTGTCCTTTCTTAGAAGAACTAGCACTTAGCACTTACTGGAGTTGAAAAACGCACAGGTACTGTGAAAGCTTCCTATGGCTATGTCTACACTACAGGGCTTTTCAAGCTGGTTTAAAGTAGACCTTATTAAGCCACCTTAGAGTGTCCACTCTCAAAATGCCAGGAGACTGCCCACGTCTGCACTGGTAGCCGCTAGGTTGCCCTAGGAGTAGTGCATTGTGGATGGCTGGCCCACAGTGCACCACAGCAGAGGTACCCGTCTCTCCCAGCCGCTCCTTAACTACAGAAAGTGAGTGACTACACCACCCTTCATACTGTGTGTGGCAACAGGGAGCCCCGGGAGGTCAGGGAGCTTGATGTGGCCCAGCAGTGGGCCAGCACAGCACTCCACATACTGCATGCATTGCCTGGACTCCTCCTGCTCTGGACCAGGTGCTGCAGGGCAGCTGCCAGTGCAGGGGAAGGGCACAGCAGTTGTTAAGGTTCAAACACGGGGAAACAGCATATAGAGGAAGGTGAAGTCAAATCACCTGTTGTAATGGGAAAAAAAATCCACAGTCACACAATCTAATCTAAAAGAAATAGCATTTCTTTCTTTCTTTCTTTCTTTCTTTCTTTCTTTCTTTCTTTCTTTCTTTCTTTCTTTTTCTTTTTCTTTTTCTTTTTCTTTTCTTTTCTTTGTGCTGTTTCCTTGTGTTTGCATCTTAAAAGCTGCTTTGATTTGCTGTTAGAGTGTGACCTGATCCTCTGTCTTACACTCTCCTGCATTTATTTACCTCCCATTCTGTAAGTTCCTCCATCTTCAAACAGTCTGATGAAGTGGGATTTTCTCCCGTGAAAGCTCCTCCAATAAATAAATTTGTTAGTCTTGAAAAGTGCCTCTGAACTCCTTGTTTGTTTTACAACAATATTGGGGGGTTGGGCTGGAGACAGGTTGAGACGCGCAGGGTAGGGCTGAGAAGGGGAAGGGGAGAGACAGGCAGCATCAGGTTGAGAAGGGGAGACACATGGGGTGGGCTGACAAGGGGGAGACACGTAAGGTCAGGCAGAGAAGGGCAAGGGGGGAGAGACACGCAGTTTGGACAGAGAAGGGCAGAGATACCCAGGGTTGGACTGAGAAGAGGGGAGGTGTGGAGTTGGCCTGAAGGGGGAGAAAGATGCAGGGTCCGGCTAAGAAGGGGGCTAGATGCTGGATCAGGTCAGGGGAAGGAGAGAGATGTGGGGTATGGCTAAGAAGGGTGGGGGGAGAGATGCGGGGTTGGGCTGAGAAAGTGGGTAGATGCTGGATCGAGTTGGGCTGGAGAAGGTGGAGACATGCAGTGTCAGGCGGGGGGGAGATGCGGGGTCAGGCTGAGAAGGGGGAAGGGACTCTGGATCAGGTCAGGGAAAGCGACATGGGCTATAGTGCTAGGATGCAGGGCTGCAGGGCTGGGGCTAAGACACGGGGATGTGTTGCACACAGCTGGGAACACTCCCAACTGTGTTGTGCCTTCTCTCCAGCATCCATCCCCATGTTTAATATAATTAGGTGGCCAGTTAAGTTGACTTAAACCATCTCCTGGGCTACACTGGCTTAAGTCAACTTAATAAAGTTGACTTAACTGCTGAGGTGACTTTTCAAATGAGAGTTAAGTTGACTTGAGCAGACACTTAAGTCGACTTAACACCTTCTCAGTGTGTCCAGGGCTTTGTTTAAGTTGACGTAAGGGGCTTTAAGTCAACTTAAACCTGTAGTGTAGACATATCCTACCAGAGCTCTTTAGATATGCTTTAATCCTGATTAGTTGTCATGGCTGCTATCAGGATTGAGCCACAAACACCACTGTCCCTCAGTTTGTCCATTTTACCTGCCACAGTTTGGTTTTGTGTGGTTTCACTAATTAAGATTTTTAAAGGTACTCTGATATCTTTAAATGAAAGTGCCATACAGGTCTGCTTGTATCATTTTTTGTTATTTTAGCTATAAGTTTTTTCTGGACAAAGTGATCCCATCATGCCAAATCACTCTGTGATTTTGTAATTGACAAATGATCACTACAGGCAAAACTGAGGTTACCAAATCCTTTACACCTGCGATGTGTCATATTCAGCCTCTGGTGCTAACAGCTAGTACCTTAATTTATTATAGCACATTGCTCTGTTTTATTATTTTGTAATAATCACTTTTTAAAAGACTCTTCTAATGGAAGTGTGTATGAACAAAATAGACTGCTAGGGTAAATGCCTATGCACTGTTTGAAAAACTGCATGTGATATACCCAGGCAGCCTTTTCAGCTGTCATGGTCTATTGCATAAGTACATAATTAGAAAAATATGAATGGCTATTTTATTTATGAATTAGACCATATCTTCTCCTGTGGAGTTTTTTGACAATACACCTTGTAATGTGTGTTATGAGAAGTTGTACCCTGGAGCAATTATGATGAAAATAATATGTGGATTAGCATTTTTAAATTAAAAAAAAATTCTGTTGTGCATGTGCTGTTAACAATTTGCACTGTTTAATTTAGGGCTTCATTTACCATTTGGATTAATTATATTCAGAGTTTCATTTTGGTTTTAAAAAGCTGAATCCTTTCTGAGCTATAGATGTGCAAACAAATCACCCTTAATCAGTAAACTTCTATTTTTTTTTCTTCCTCTCTTTACTTAGAAAATGTCCAAACCCATTTCTTCAGAGTTCATGTCAGTGGCTAAATAATAATTGCTTTAGAATATCAGCTCCTCACTGTATGATCTTCTCGCTTTGTGAATGCCAAATTTAAGCCAGAGTGCTAGAAACTCGAACTATCTAGGTCAAGAGTGTATTTTAGATCCTTGCCCTCTAGGTTGGTGGAGGCTGAGTATATTGTAGGAGTTGCAGACAAAAGTCAAGATTTTGAAAAGCAGAAGCCTAACTGTAGGCTCTTTAAGTCCATGTTTAGGTTCCTAAATTAGGGATCTTATTTTTAAAAGTCCAGAGCATCCAGCAGATCTCACTGAAGTCTGCAGTTTAAAAAATATGATCACTTATTTGCCTTAGCATGGGATTTTTAGAGGACCCCAAGGTATTCGGGCACTCAACAGGGAAATAATTGTTATGCTCTTTTGAAAATCTAACCTTTCTGAAAATCGTGACCAAAGTCTTTTAGAGGTGAGGACAGAGCGCATGTACATGTAGAGACAGGGAATATGCTAGACCTCTACAGGTCCCACTGAAGAGGACTGCTCATACACTGTTTACTAGAGAGCCACGGCTTTCAATACGTCTTAGGGAGTCATTTTTGGGGGGAAAAAGAACAGAAAACAATTTGTAATTGAAACTCTTCTGAGGAGGAGGAGGAGAGAGAAGAAAACTACAAATAATGGTTGGAACCATTTTTATGTATTTGCCCTTTACAATACAGTTATTCTCTATTTAAGCCTTTTTTTGAGGCCAACAGTCCTCCTTGTTGGCAAGTATTTGAGGAATCTAACACACTGATGCAAACTGTTGATTTTTTTAAAAGCATTTCTAACAAAACTTTCAGAAATATTTTATACAATGGTACTGGAGTATCAGATAATTTAGACTATTTCTAGGTAACTCTCTTTTTAAATTTCAGTCTTAAAGAAAATTTGGATCAGACAGAGATTTATCCAATCCAGAATGTTTTTTTTTATTTCAACTGCACTGTATCAAGTTGACATATGATGTAACGCTATATAACATAACATAAAACAATATTACTCTGCATAACACATTAGAAATTAAAAGCAAATATTTCTTTTGGATCCCATCACTACAAACAGTTTAGCTGGCACATATATAAATTGTGTTTATTCTCTGTGTCTTGGTTATTAACCATGTCTGTTTTAGTTGAAGAAAAAAATGACAACTCTGAGTTGTGTTAAGTAATAATATATACAGTAAGCCCATATTCTTGGCCTCCAGAAACACAGACAAAAGCCAGTTCTTTTCACTGAAATTGCCTCATAGTTTGGGCTATTTTGTTGTTGCAGATTTCCTTGTCTTCTTAGATCTTCCTTGCCCACTTTTAAAAGAAAATTCAGATATCTGCAAAAATGTAATGAGATAAATAGAAATAATACATAATTTCTTAAAACAAGTAAGGAAACAAATTTTTGAAATCCCTTATGCAAGTAATTATATTGTTACATAGAGAAATGAAGAGAGAATACTAAGATAATACTTACCAATAGCATTAGAACCTTATCCTATAATTCTATAAGGCTATGTCTGCGCTACAGAAAGTTAGTTTGAATTTGTAATTTGAACTAATAAGTTCGAGGTTATTTTGAACTAAACTCAAACTTATTTGTTCAATTTAACAATGTAAACTAACGTTAGTTCGAATTAGAGGGTTAATCCTAGTCTACATCATCCTTAGTTCGAACTAACAATCGAACTAAGGGCTTAGTTCAAACTAAGCTTTCATTAGTTCAGATTAAGGAACTCCTTAGTTCAAACTAATGATAGTCTATTGTAGATAGGGGCTAAATTAGTTTGAATTAAGCCTCCTTAATTCAAACTAATTTGCTAGTGTAGACATAGCCTAAGTGAGTAACTCACTTCAAATCAGTAGAACTAGTTGTGGATAAAGTTTTTATTTGTCCTTTGACCATTTGAGATTCTCAGATGTGTTTACAGTTATTAATGAAGCTACCCTCGTAAGACCTCAGTGAGGTAGATATTAGTATCGCTATTTTTCAGGTGAGGAAACTGAGGCACACAGAAATTGATGTCCACATTTTCAAAAAATAGCTCCTAATTTTCATGCTTCATTTTTTTAAAAAGATCATTTGGTGATTTGAGCCATGATTTTCAGAGGTGCTGAGCTCCTACAGCTCTCATTGACTTCAGCTAGTGTTGTGGATATACTACCTTGTAAAAAAAATTGGACTAATGGTTTCTCAGCTGGGCATCCAAATATAAAGGAATGTGATACAAGTCACTTCCCTGAAGTCTAAGGGCAAGAAAGTATGTGTGAGGTAAAGCTCCCAGCTCCCAATTCTCTGTCTTATTCACGAGACCATGCTTCTTTCCATCTTCATAGGTTTGTGTTAGACCATGTGAGATCCAAGGTGCTGAATTTACCAGATGAATCATTGATTACTAATTATTTTTTCACTTTTCAAAGATAAATGGTATTTCTATAATTTCTTTCCTTACTTCCATCTTTAAATGAATAGTTTTAGTGATAACTGCCTAATTGCACTTGTTCATATTTTGTTGCTGTGCAAAGTTCTCTTCCCAAAAAGGTGTATATCAGTGCTTCAAAAGAAGCATCAACGTACACCTGTATTTTGATGGTTGCAGCAGTAATTAGCTGATATTAGTATTGCTAGGGTTAAATTGCTGGAACAAGGCATTGAAACAATAAAATATATAAGCCATTCCTTTTAATTTCTAGACCCTGCCACTGAAGCCTCTGTATCTCTGGTCATGCATAGCTTACAGATGGTCTCTCTGTTGGACGGGAGTTAAAATCTTACTTAGAACTATGTAGCTCCTTAGGGATGGGATTCTCTTTTTGCTGCATGTTAGTGAAGTGGCTAGCATAATAGGGTTCTAGTCTCTGACAGGTTTCTTTATGTGCTACTGTAATACAAAAAAATTAATAAAATAATGTTCCTGTTGAAAAAAATCTGTACTTTACTCCCTGTTGACCTGTGACTTCTCTGACATGTGCCCAAACATATATTTGTAGAAAATGGCTATGTAAATAAACCACACTATTCGCTATTCACAAAAGGCTTGTTTTTCAACCAACATCAACTGGAATCAGGTATCAATATATCATATCAATTAAAAAGTCCAAGTGGCTAAATTACAGATTATGTTTGTTTTATAGAATTATATAGTAACATATAATGAAAGTGAGATCACATTTTATAGATAGGCATCAGATTCACTGGTGGACAAGATTTACAGCTACTTTATGGCTCTGGAGCAGAGCACGCCAGCCAGAACAAACAAGAGAATCTGGCCAAACTTCCTGTGCCTATCTAGGTACCTAATACAAATGTTATGTATATAAAAATATAAGCATGTACAGCCAGATCCAGGTACTGATGAAGTCAATGGCATAATGCCTATTGATTTCAAATGGGGCCAGGATATTACTTGTTTGTATATATAATTGAATATGTTTATATAAATGAGATTTATGTTACATATCTCTCTCACTCTTAGCATCTTAGGCCCTGATTTTGCAATGAAACTACATGACAAGACCCTTGTGCCTGGCCAGAGTCCTAGTGATTTTCAGTCTGGATCTGGGCAGAGTCACAGATCTTATTGTAGGATCATGGCCTTTGATTGCTTGAACTGAAAGAATTTTAATAGTTTAACACAGTTTACCACACCTGTTCATTTCTTCTCCACTGTTTTTTCGGCTTCAGTGCTGGAATTACACTGGTCAGTTTGTCTTTGGTTTCTAAATCATTTCACAAATGTTGATGTTTAATTTCCCATCCCTGTGTGGACTATTTAAATTGAAAAAGTTCAAAAAGAGCAAACACAAGCTTTTCATTCATTAACCTCCCTCCTTTTATTAGTTTTATTAGTTGCCCTCATTCCCACCTAACTCTAGCCTTTTGGACCTCTCAGAGTGAACTGTGTCCCTTAAGTTCATATCAACTGCTGCTTTTCAAACTTCATTTGGTCTTGATGGTGCTTTTGTTTCTCACTCACCTGCAGAGCCTGGAGTTTGCACTGTATTTGGAGACCCCCACTACAACACTTTTGATGGAAGGACATTTAACTTTCAGGGAACATGTCAGTACGTTTTGACGAAAGACTGCTCCTCCTCTGCCTCGCCCTTCCAGGTGCTGGTGAAAAACGATGCCCGTCGGACCCGCTCTTTCTCCTGGACAAAATCTGTGGATCTTGTGTTGGGCAGAAGCACTATCAGCCTCCAGCAGCACCTCACAGTGAAGTGGAATGGGACGCGGATATCACTGCCTTGCGAGACTTCTCAGTTTCAGATCGACTTGGATGGTTACTTGCTGAAAGTGACAACCAAAGCAGGTGGGGCTTGCTCCAAATCAGAAACACTGGAAGAAGCATAAAAGATATTGTTATGGTGGTGTCTACCTTGTATCTAGTGAAGTCTCCAAGTGCAATGATTCCAGAATTGCAAACATGAAGAGACAATAATTGAGTGGTAATAATTATGTGCATTGCATCTGAGGATCTCAACAAGCTCTATCAATATTAGTTAATTACACCTAAGAACATCCCGTTGAGGCAAACAAGAGCAGAGATTCATCTGAAAATTATAATTTGCATGCAGAGTCCCTTTTCGAAATGTGTTACTTTCTGCAAATGGCAACTCAGTGTCCATGTATGTAAATACATGTATGAATTTCACTTCCAATATCTTGTAAATGGTTTGCTCATGGACATGGTATCTCAGTAGCTGTAACTGAACAATGGGAATCTGACTCCCCAACAGGACCTTCATATTTTCAATCACAGCAATAAACTGAGACCCATATTAGTGTGCACAAATTCACAATTCTGCACCTGTGGTGAATCACCAGAAAAAGATTGAATGAGTTGCATATGCAAAATTGTAGACACATTAATTGGGCATACCAAATTATGTCCACCAAAATGGGGGAAATCAGGCCCTGCCTTTCTGCATTACATGAGCTTGCAGGGTTCTTTTTTTGCCTATTGAGAGCATGTCTGGGTGGAGCTGGGATTCAGGCTTTTTGTTTCCTTTAGGTTGTTAGACCAAAAGTGAGAACAATTGGGAACAGGCAGAACATCTGGTAACTTTTGTGATAGAATAGGGAAAGGAGAGTCTTCTGAATCCTAGGTTTGCTGAATCCTAGTAAATGCATCAATTGTTGAAATGCTAGACTGTTCAGTCTACAGCTATTTTCATAAACTGATCTGAGACTATAATAAACACTGAGTGGAAGTTAAGAAATCACTCATTAGCAAGTGGCAGGTACTCTGTAGTTTAGGGAGATCTGACTTACACAGTGGTGTATAATAATAGAGTGAGAATAATATTTACTGTTAGTTCAATAAAATGTCATGTGAAAACAGTGAAACCAACCCCTGCTATAAAATAATAGTCACAAACATGAGGCATAGTGATGCTCGTTACCTAGCACCATTATTTTAAGTGTACCACAGCATCTACTGCTGTGTTGAGAATTGACATAACCATTCACATATCCACTGGAAATGTAACCCTGTATAACAAGGATCCCCACTCCAGGCTTCTTTCTCAAAACAATAAGCCAGATTTTTGTGCCTGTAAAGCTCATGCAAAAAATAAATCTGTTAGTCTTAAAGTGCCACACAACTGCTTGTTGTTTTTTTTACTGGACTAGACTAACGCGGCTATCCCTTTTGAAATTGTAAAAGATGACCGTTTATTCAGAACTTCTAATTAAAAGCATCTTGAGGTTTTCTCTGTGCAGTCAACTGAACACTATGAATTCTAGTGATGTGGAATTAATTAGCTATCCGTAGCCCAGCAAGTGGTTCTGAATCAAAGATGACTGGCACCTAATTCTGTTGCTGTTCTATTTGTTGACATAAGGCCAATAAATGACTGCACACATCCTCGTCCCTGTGTTGGCAGATGTAGTAGAAATACAGCATGTGACAACTTCCCAAATCATATGTAATCACTGCAATTTATAGTCCAAATAATTCTTCCCTTCATCTGACAAGGATCAGATTTCATTCATGACCACAGTGCTAAGATCTGGGCAAACACAGTCTGGAAAGCAACAGAATTACCTGGCTCTTCTGCATAGTGACAAGACATGCTATAGAGAGGCTGAGCAGGGAACTGGAATGTCTTGAACACTAGGAAGAGCTGATTCTGGTGCCATATTTCCTGATGGGAGAAATAGTTGGTCACATGCCTTGTAGTGGGTTTTTGTAGGTTATTTGTCTAAAATCCCTGCATTGGAAACCAAAGGTACCACTGCAGATATTATGCTGACATTCTTCATTCTGCCATCAGGATGGGAAAGTATTTTTGTCTGCACAAAACCTGTACAGCTCCTCTGTGCAAATCCTGTTTACTAAGGCTTAGTGCCACTACATGAGCCTAAGCCCTAAGAGCAGAATCTTGGCTGCCAGTTCTTGAGGCTACCTTAACTGTGAAAAATCCTGCAGAACAATTGATGGAGCTCCCTGCATGTAAGACTCGAAGTGGGACATGCATAAATGAACAAAGAATTTTTTAAATTCAGCAGTTAAGCTAAGTAACAAATTGGTTTAGCCCTTTCCCAAAAAGGGGAATATTGGAAAACCCTAAAAAGCAACTCAAAGAATATTTCTATTCTTCACATCCCCAGATGAGACAGAAGCTGCATCGTTTGGCTGCACACCCTGCCAATTACTTACATGCTGACTCCCATCCAAGAGAATGGGGAACTCATCAGTTCAGGGGGGAAAAAAATAGACACCAAGTAACACTTCCAGAAAGTTTCTGTCTGCCAAGAAGACCATTTCAACCATTGTTCCATAGATATAATCTCCTTTGCTAGTTGGTTTATTGAACAAAGTAAATTTTCCACATATGCATGAACAAAAAGATACACATGATACAGTTCCAAAGGGCGTGTTAGTCTAGTTCAGTAAAACAAGCAAGGAGTCCTGTGGCACCTAAAGACTAAGAAATTTATTTATTGCATTATACAGCGTTATCAGGTATGAATGAATATTATTAACACCAAAAAGCAGAAAAGACTCCATTTGAGAGGAAAATCTATTTTGTTCATCAAAACCTAAGCAGCATTGCTCTGAAATGCAATGAATCTAAAAACTGAAGTTTTACACAGTAACAAAATCTTCCTGAAAATTAAAGCAGGATATAGTGTAATTAAACTATATGTAGTTATAGAAAAGTTCTGTTTTATCATTGGTGGTCGATATTGGAAATTGAACGAGGAATGTTTTGAATGATGGATTTCTAAAGCTTGAGTTGAAGCGCCAGAACTTGTAGAGGGAGACTCTAAATGACGCACATCTTCTCTGTATGGTGCTCGGAGGGAGACATGTGACACAAACTGACTGGCCCTTTAAAATATTATACAGGATACAGCAATATTTGGAATAGTTTACTTAGGGCTGTATTGTACAAGTCTTATTAATGCTGATGATCGTGAGTAGTTCCAGTAACGTCAGTGAATCACTTTTCAGAAATCAAATTGCCAATGGAATATAAATATAGAATGTCTGAAGACACAGTGTTTAGAAACCCATTTCTCAGAGCTCAAGTACTCACCGACATGAATAAAGCTTTTGTAATCGTACCGTTAATGAATCAACCTTACTTCTGAACAAGTTGGGTGGGGTCATTCTCCTTTCCCATACCATTGTGACTCCGCTAAATGTCAGCAACCTCATGAAGTTCAGTAAAGGAATGAACTGAACATGAACTCTTAAAGTGGAGTCATGTTTTAAACCAAGATAGACTGGAATTTGGATTTAGACACTCCAAACTTTGAGGAATTTTTGTTTTGGCTTCAGGTCTGAACTCTGTGACTCAGTCCACTTTCTATACCTGAAAAATGATTCTGTTAACATGCTATTCAGTCTTTATTCTCTGTCAGTGACTATTCCATGTGGAAAAGGTTTGGTTTACAAGTCAATGGCAAGATTTTTCTAAATGACAACAAGCTCTGTATGGGGTCTGAAAATTAGGTCACATTTTATTTTGTGAAATGTTGTCAGAAAAAGAGATGACTGGAATTACAAGTGGTCTGGCAATCTTGTTGAGTCATGAAGCAATATAAAAGAACATTTCCCTTGCTGCTCTACTGGCTCTTTAAAAAAATAGAGAAGCTTTGGTTGTTGGTCAGTAAACTGCACAATGAATACATTCCCACTATAGTGCTCTTCCTCTGAAAAACTAAGTTATTTACAAAGGAGGTAAATATCACTGACCCCATTTTACAAATTGGGGAAACTGAGGCATGGTGGGGGAAACAAATTGCCCAAAATCATGAACAGACCAGAATCAAGGTCTTTATCTCAGTACGCTGCCCCCTCCATGAGGCTATAAGGCCTAATAAAGAGAACACTGGTTGGAAACTAGAATGCCATATGAGAAGACAGAAAGGTCCTGTCCATTCTACAACTAATATCTGAAGTAGTTTTCAGACATGACTAGGGGACACTATTTATGTAATGTTGTTTACTTCAACATTAATCTGCTATAGTCATGATAAGAAACCATGCTATGGAAGAGATCTGCATAGGAAGGAGTATCATTCAAGTACTTGCAAAACTGTGTTTGACAATTATCTCTGCTTACATGTCTCAAGCCGGAGTGTGGACAGTACAGGGTAAAGTATCCCTTCTGCAGCCATTGTTCTGATCGGAATCACTGTTTAGGATCAAGTTGCAAAGGAGCAGGCGTGTTAGTCTAGTTCAGCAAAAAAAGCAAGGAGTCCTGTGGCACTTAAAGACTAACATTCATTTATCACATGGGCTTTTGTGGGAGAAAATCCCACTTCATCAGATGCTTTGAAGAGCATCTGACAAAGTGGGATTTTCTCCCACGAAAGCCCATGCAATACATAAATTTGTTACATAGCCTGTAAGTGCCACAGAACTCCTTTTTTTTTTGTTTAGGATCAGTTAACCACATCCTGTTTTATTGTAGGTACATTAGAACTGTAGTGTATGCCAACAGGACTTTTTGCTGAACAAACTATGCCAGTTTTGAATGGGGTGATTTTTTGGGGGGTATATAGTGTTTTACTTATCTACATGAACATAAGGGGGAATACAGATGTTATTATGGATGATAGGACTAGGAGTAAAGAAATCCAGATTCTCTTCTGGACTCTGACACGAACCTCTTGTATAAACATGACCAAGTCGTTTAGTCTCTTTTCCAATAAAATGGGACTACTGATACTTACCTTATGCAAAGGGATGTTGGGAGGATAAATAAATGTTGGTTGAGTGCTTTGCAATGCTTGCGTAGAAAGGTGCTATATAAGTGTAAATGAGTATTATCAAATAATACTGGAAATAATTAAAATAAAGGTTAATAGTTTCTGGTTAGAACTGAACTTCACCAGCTTCCAATTTTCTTTTGTATCAAAAATAATAGTTGTCAGGGTTCATTATGTATTGCATTATTTTCTATGAGAAAATAATTTAAAAAATAAATGTCCTGAAGGTGTGAAATCTCAGTTTTATGAGAGTGCAATCAGACACAGAAGGTAGCAATCCCAGCTACTGAAAAGAGTGTGTGACCGCTCTCTCTTTCATTTGTATTGGTAATTTATGAAGATTAGTTGGGTCCAGGATTGGTAATGGGCTATGGAGCCCTTAACCCTTTTGAGTTAACAATTTTGAATCCATTTCAGGTTGGTATTGTTTGAACTTTGTTACCCATCTGACATATCTTTATTGACCTGTGTGAAATGAAATGTTCTCAGACTAAATGACCACATCTAAAAGAGTCATCAAGTGGCAACATCAAAATAGAGGGCAGGGACTGTTTTATCTTTTTGAGTGAGTGGCTTCTCTAGCACTAATTGGTGATGTGCACTAAGTTTGTCCAGCTGCTGCCTACACTTTATTTTTTTCTGCTTTATGGGTGAAAGCCAGTCTCTATTGAAATCAGTGGGAGTTTGCCACTGACTTCAGTGGGGTCAGGATTTCAGTTACATTACTTCTGTTTCATCTCCAGATGTGTCAATCAAGCACCTTCCACTAGAAAAACAAACATCATGACCCACCTAATGTGTGTAATTTCTCGTAAGCATCTCTGATCTGAATAATATTGCACTTACTGTGCAGGAAGCTCTGACCGTAGCATGTATAGATTTTATGAAGAAAACCAAATGTTTTTGCTTAGGTTGGCATAAAAACTCTTTTACAGAAACAAATAGTTGCTAATTATTAACTTTTCCCCATTCTCTGTTTCTGAAATAGGCTTGGAAATCTCGTGGGATGGAGACAGTTTTGTTGAAGTTCTGGCAGCACCACATCTCAAAGGCAAACTCTGCGGCTTGTGTGGCAACTATAATGGGCACAGGAGAGATGACCTGATAGGAAGGGATGGGAATTTTAAGTTTGATGTGGATGACTTTGCTGAGTCCTGGCGTGTGGAGTCGAATGAGTTCTGTGGTCACCCACCAAAGAAACCTGTGCCTGAACTGTGCCCAGGAACAGTGAGGGTAAAACTTCGGGCTCACCGTGAATGCCAGAAACTCAAGGCTTGGGAGTTTCAGACTTGTCACTCAACAGTGGATTATACAACATTTTATCGGTAAGTGCAGCATGCTGAGGAGTAAAGGGGGACATGATGGACAGCTGTTGTGTGGGAATGTCATAATGAAAATCTGTGCTTAATTGGCCTTGATTCAGGAACATACATAAGCAAGTGCTAACTGTAAGCATGTTCTTAACACAACTGACTTCAACAGGACTCAGGCACATGCTGAACATCTTTCTTGAATCAGGTCTTGAAACTGGAAATAGGAACAAAAAGGGCAGTAGAGCAGCTACAGTTGGGAAAGAAAGACAGCTTTATAATTACCAGATTAAAAAGAAAAAGTTGTTTGAAAAGCCCACAGACAAAGAAGGGGTGAACACAAGGCCACAGAACATATTGCTAAAGTCAGTTGTAAAACTCCTGTTGACTTTGATGGGACCAAGATTTAGTCTGCAGTGCTCCATGTTTCCCATGGGCTTTTTAAAAAACTGATTTTGTTTAAAACCGTTGTGCTATAATTTCCTGACTGACGGAATGTGTGTGTTTAAAAGGCTATAACAGAGTGAGTCAGGTCTTCCTGTTTCACCCTGGAAGCAAAGAAAAAGGGAAGACAACCAAGAAGCTTTGTTTTGAATAATTTGTATAAGCCTTTTTATCATTAAAATGCCCTGGCCTAAATCACAGAGAAATTATTTCTGCTTTTTAATCATCATGGGTTTATTTGCCCTTCTCCCAACAAGTAAAATCCTATTGTATTTAGATTGCCTCACATAAAAAATAAAAGCAAGCTGGGTCAGAATTTCATGATGGTGGTTGGAACTGACTAACTTCATGGTTGCAGCCCTCTGCACTTGAGTAAAACCACTGGGCTCATTGGGTTCATTTATAATGGATTTTTTAAATTACTGTATTTCCCTTAGAAATTGGACTTCTTCCTCTTCTGTGAGGAGACTGAATGTCTATTATCTACTCCAGCAGAATATGGCTGATTTTGGGGAAAGCTAGAAAAGGCAACATATCTTGATTTCCAGGTTATGTCTGGGTGCTCAGTCTATTTCCTGGCTTATAATAAAATAGGGAGAGAATGGAAGAATGAGGGAGTTCCTGTCCATAACTTTTATAGTGTTAGTTTTCTTGGTGGTGGTGGGCACAATAGAGATTAGTAGAGATGCTAACACACACAGTAGGTGTGTAAAATATACTTCAACAATATTTCTACCTCACTTTTTCCATTATTTTTAAGTTAAATGTTGAAAATGAAAATAGAGAACAGGCACAGAAATCTATCTATTCTAAACAAAGTTTAGAATAGATTTTTCTCTTTCATTTCACATTTAGGTTTTTTCTATCTCCTTTGAAGTGGTGGGTGATTAATTTATTGCAATGCACTCTCTGACACCATAAAAGAAAATGATTTATATTTTAGCAAGGGCAGCCAGAAAACATCTTTGCATCCTTGTACATAAAATACTATTGTGGGTTTCCCTTTTTTTGCTTTAGAAAATAATATTGCATCAGATTTGGAAACAATGAAAGTTTGGTTGATTTAATTATACTTAAACAGAGTTATGAGGGAACTGGAATTTCTATCCCATGAAAAATTTCACATTTCTGGGGTGTGGAGTGAAGAAGTCATTCCTATTTGAAATGAAAGGTCATGTTAGTCTTTTCAACATAATTCTTCACCCCAAAAAATAGTCGTCTTGAGTATTTATGGGATTTCAATTTTCCATGAACATTCTGGCAAACAGAATGTAATCAGCAAATGCACATGTACAGAAATCAAATTATAAAGCTGTGAAAATACCATCTAAACAGTTTGATTCAGAATTAGCACAAAATACTCAGAGCATGGACATGATTCTATCTGGAACACTTAGTAACAGAATTTCATTGAAGGTTTTATTCAAATTTTTCCATTTGTTCATTTTTAAAGAGAAACAAAAGTTTTCTAGTAGAATATAAATGTACCTGAAGTAGAATAGTTAGGTTGCCCATATATCTGTTTTTTGATTTCCATCCATGTCTTTTCAGTTGAGTTGCTTGAACAGATTTATTGTGCATATCATTGCCTTCTTTCTTCTCTATCATTATCTATTACATAACTTTTCTATTTTAGTATCATGTTCACAGAGGTTATCCTTTCTTGGTCATTCTTACCTACATTATTAACATCAACTCATTTTCAGTAAGTTGCTCTTTAGATGACCTGCTATTAATAAGAATTCTCTGAAATAAACTCAGCAGGAACATTTCAGATTAGGGTGTGTTTTCTTCAAATACCAAAAAAGGCAATGGACAGCGTGGTGCAGATGTTTGCCTGACACTGTGTTACTGAAAAGGTCTCTCTGATGATAGCTCAAGTTCAGTTTGATGCCTTATTTTTTTATAGGTATAGCTTATGGTATCATTACCCACCGAAAAAAAACATACTAGATGTATTTGTTTGAATATCAGATGAGGAATTCAGTAAGTCCCAAGTTCGGATCCTGACTTTGACATACCCTTGGTGCCCGATGGGAATTCACTGAGCACCTGTGCCTCATTCCACTTTACTAAAAAGTGAAGACTAAAACCTTTCTATAAGCATGAAGTGTTAGAATTTTGGAAATGTTCAAAACATAGTCTTTTCTTTTTTTAACATATCTACTTGCAACAATTCCATAATTCTTTGTTTTGAAACAAAACATGCTTTATGGGCTCTTCGTTGCTGGGGTTCTGAAGTAGTACTAGTAGTTCACTGTTTATGACCAGTGCCATCAATATCAGAGATATCAGCCCGGGTTTGAGCATGACAGAGGAAAATTCATTTCAGTATGAAAACAATTTCAGATTTCCAAGAGAGTAAAGCAAAGATTGAGTGGAGAAAAAGATGTTTAAAATTATGGAAAACCACTTTGTCATTTTAGTTTATTTAACAGGATGTTTGTGAGTGTTCTGGGTAGCCCTTTATATGCTAAGTCAAAATGGACCTATAGTTACGTAGGTCCAGATGTTTTGATATGCACATGACATGTGCTTGCAAAATAAACAGTGCAAGCTGTTTGCATTTACAGCTACTGTCATTGTGCATGCATACATGGGAATTGTGCACACAAATGACCACTTAGCTCACATGCAACAAATAGTGGCTATGGTAGCATAAAACATATGAAAGTGTATTACTAAATATCTGAGTTGTAATGTGCAGTCAAACATTGTACAGCCCATTGCACAAGTTGTACTAATAAGCCCTTTAGTTAGTGGGGTTTGTTTGTTTGTTTGTTTGTTTGTTTTTTTAAGGAAAAAAAGACTTAACATTGCAACATAATCACAGGCCACAGCATGCAAACTGTTTACAGTACCAGTTTCCAACTCTTTTGTAAAAGAAATTGCCGTAAGGTTAAGTCCTGAGTATTTTTTTTACCTTGAATCTCTATTTTTAATCATATCCAGTCTGGCCTGGAAAAACAGTAGTTGATTAACAACAAGATAATTGGGCTCATTTGACTGAATCAGTTAATCAATAACTGCAAAATTATTTAATTATAACCCTTGTCAGAAACATTCAAACTGACTGTGCTGATATTATTCAGTCTTAACTCTAATTAGCTGCTTTCCTTCAATGCAGTTAATTTTGCAGACTTTGCTGTTATTCTAAGAATTCCCATGTAACTGGAGAGAAGGTTGTTATTCAGAATTAGGGCATAAATTATAGACATAATTTTCATCATGTTACACTACATGGGCAACTCCAGTGATTAACCCACAAAGAGGACATAAGCCCTAGCTTTACTGCAGTTAATGAAGAGTTTTCTTGACGTTAAGTGGTAGCGGATCATGGGTTTGGAGCCAAAGGTCCTAAATTCTGTACTCATAGCAGATCATGAAGTTCTATAGCTGATGACTGATACCTGTGTGGCTAAGGAATCAGTGCTCTATGATCATATAGTGGGACTTTGCAAATGAAAATCTTGTTGAAAGAATGACTTAAAAAAAAAAAAAAGGCCGTATCAAGAATTGAGGAAGTGGGAAGAATTGGAGCTTCTGTCATCCACTGCATCTTGATAGCTCAGTGAGTACTACTGGTACTTGGTAAAGTCTGACCAGAATTTGACATAATACTGTTAAGTACAGCTTCTGAAAAGTGGTATATCTAGAATAGATGTTGCAAAGTTTTCCATCTAGGAATGTCTGACACTATGGTGCTGGGTTTTGTTGGTGGTGGGGGGGGAGTGAAGAGAGGGAGTGTTTCCAAGATGATTATGGACGCTACACTGTTTGTCAAAGCTGATGCTCCTAGTTTTCTCAGGCTCTTTGACTTCTCATACACTGGAAGCATGCCACTACCTTGTGTATTATTTATGCTACAAAAGAAGAGACATGCGCTGAGTCTCAGAACCAAAATCAGCTGACTTGGGCTCTTGCAATGGGTCTAAATATAGCAGTGTGGACCTTTGGGCTCATGCTGAAACCTGGGCTTGTGCTGGAACTCAGTACGGGTTGGAAGGAGTCCCAGAGTCTGGGATCCAGTCTGAGCCTGAATGTCTACCCTACTATTTTTAGCCCTGTATTAGGAGCCACAAGTTAGTTTACCTGGTCTCCGGGACTTGCTGGGGTGGATTTTCTTTCTTTCTTTCGAGATGTATCCTGGGAGTCTTCCCTACTTGGCTTCTTAAGTGCTTGATAGTTCCAGTTTTCTTTACAGAGATATAGAATCTGTTTTAAATCATTCTACTGGTTGGATGTGATTTTTTGCAGACTGACATTGCTGAAATATGCAAAGCAATAAATCTGAATGTGTAGGCATTTGAAGAGGGGGTGTTCATAACCCTTCTAGGAGTTACTGTGCTTCAGACTAAATTTTTTATGGTTTTTATCCACCTTGACCATTTTCTTTAATTTGCTATTGAATATGAATTCAGATCGGTCTCAGAACCACTCAAATGTCAATTGTTATGTTATGACTGAGTCTTGGTAAACACCACATTGTCTTATTTTTATATAGGTCCAAGGCACTATAGCAGACAGTGCTTCTGGCGGAGCAGTAATGAATGGGGGGAAGTACAAAGTTTGTGGGATCAGTACATTTAATGACTTCCAACAGCAAGCATCAAATTCACATACCTAGATGCTGCTAATGAAGAGTATGACAGATATACTGAAGTACATGTTTATCAAACTCAGAAAACACCACTGTTGCGAGCGTCCTTCCTGAGGCATTTTTCATTTGATTTGACATAGCCAAGAAGGAGTACAACCTGCCAGCAATACTGTTTAGATTTAAGGATTAGAAGGTTGGACTTGGACAAATAGGCAGAATGGTCAGGGAAGATAAATCAACCTGAGCTGAGCTCAATTATCCACAGATTATGACTCCCCTTCATCTTTTCCCCATAACCCTCCTTTGGTGGGGTGTAATTCCCTGTACTGAGTCCCGCACACTTAAATCTGTTTAGAAAAGACCCTCAGGAATCTTGGACTAGAAAACATTCTTCTCTTTGTATCAGTGGTTATTACAGCTGTAAAACATCGAAGCAGTGCCAGAGGATTCACAGATGTATCCCTTCCTGCTGAAGTATTCAGAGAAGGGTGGTTAGGGGCAGGGGATTGGAGGTGAGGGGGCGAGAACTTCAGAATCTGACAGACTATGGTGTTGGAGAGACACTGTTCGCTGGGGACTTTCCATGGCTTTCTTCCAGTCTGAGAAATGCATGCTTCTCCGATGACACATTCTGAGCTTCCCTATTTGGAAAGGTTTTTTTTAAGGAAGAGATTTTATAGGAAAACCAGATGAAGCAACATATTATTCTGTGATTAAAATTCAGAAAAGCTCCCCTTTGTTTCAAGGATGGCATGTCTGGAATGTTTTTGCATTGCTTACTGGGTTTTTGCATTGCTTACCTCTTTTCTTACCCTAATTATAAGGGGTGGGGAGGGAAGGGAAGGGAAATCACACCTGGTACAATGCTCAGACGTTAAGTGAGATGTTGTTTTCTAATAGCTAGTGAGTGTAATGTACGGCAGTGTTTTCAAACTTTTTTTCCTTGGGACCCAATTGGAAAAAAATTTATTCCCACAACCCAACAATTATATCTTTGAGCAATTCATTTGTCTTTTGGCGACAGCAAAGGGGGGCACTACGACCCAGTACTGAGTCCTGAGCTGTATTTTGAAAACCACTGATCTAGTGGTCCCCAAATTGTGGAACGTGCTGCCCTGGGAGCACAGAGAAACACTTGGGGGAGTGTATGGTAGTTCCGGAGCCGGCCTCCACAGGTGACGGGGTGGGAATGCCATACTTCCAGCCCTGCTCCACCTCACAGACCCATTTCTGCCTCCAGGCTTACTCCTCCCTCAACCTCATTCAGTCACCAGTCTTCCTCTGCCTCCAGGCCCAGCTCCATCCTCACTCCTTCTCTGTCCCCAGATGAGGTCAAAGCTCAGCCACAGACCCACTCCGCCCCTGTTCCAGGCCCAGCCCAGCTCTGCTCTCATTCCCTGTCTGCTACCAGACCAGCTTCACTTCTCGCCCCTGTTTGGCGTTCAGCCCAAGGTCTGTTGCTGAGGAAGCATTGGCTGTGCAGTAATGGGAGGTAAAGGGGGGGCATAGGCTGATTCCATTACTGGTAAAGGTGGCATGATTGAAAAAGTTTGAGCACCACTGATGCAATCTGAGGCATTCTCTTTCCACTGGTTATTTCCAATAAGTATGTGTACAGGTATGTATATAATTATTGTAAAAGACCACACTTACATCCAGTAAAACTTCACTGGCTTCTGGTTTATTATATGATTCAATGACATTCAAATCAGGTGTTACATTATAAAATAATATCTCTCTGGTCTCCCCCTATTTGACAGAAGTGATATATATATATAGATATATAGATATAGATATATAGATATATATATGGATGTGTAAGGTAAATTTGACTAAGATAAAATTGATCTTGATGGTGAGCAAGGGATAACATGTAGAGGGGCCACAACTGCACTTACTGTTTTTGCCAGTGTGGTTTGTAGTCATGGAGTTACACTGCTGATATTTCTGTTCTTGGATGTTCTTGTGACAGTGGTGGAAAACAGTGATCTTTCTTCTAAAATTGGCTTAGAGCTTGTGAGAAAAGCCTGCAGGTTGTAGTCAATGGGAATTAAGCTATTGACAGCAGCAAGACCAGGATTTTATCTTGTGACTGTTCCTTTACTGTGCACACTTTGCTACATGCATTCATACCTTTTTGACTTTCTAATATGTGCTGTAGCATGGGCTGGTATAGAAGTGGATAGACTGCTGCACTGTTTATCTTCTATTTATGGCTCTAAAATTGGCCTGCTGGGTGACTTGAGGAAGTCACTTCTCTGCCCTGTACCTTAGTTTTCCCCATCTGCAAAATGGAGATAATACTGACTTTTTTTTGTAAAGTGCTTTGTGATCTATTGATGAAAAGAATTGTATAAGTGATGAGTATTATTATTTTTTGTGTGGCGTGAGCCTTTGAGAGCAACATTCTAAAAACTGGTGCTCTGCCTAGCTACTTCTTTCTTCCTGGGTTCAATTTAAAGTGTGGCTTTGTACATTGTAACTCTTAAATGATCTTGTCCCCAGTTACCTGAGCAATTGCCTCTCCAATTATTATGTGCCGGAAAAGACTAGTGGGTTTCTCTTGGCTCTGAATATTTGGCTTCCAAGGACAAGGTGCACGCAGTGGAAAACTTTCACTTCTGTACCATTCTCCCTGTGGCTGTCTTCCAGAGCCCAACTAACAGGCTTTTCAGTGCTCTATAAGTATTACTGGTACCAGCGTATTAACAGGGAGCTCCTGCACTTGATTTTTTTCACTATAGCTCTGACTCAGCAAAGTTGTTATGTCACTGCAAGCAGATGAGTGGTCCTAAGGATGGATGAGATGCCATTTGGCAAACAAACTTTATGCAAAGTACACTTACTGGAAATATTTATACTTTATTGTCGTAAATTTTCTTGGTGTACTGGAAGAAGAGTATAATACCCAACTTGTATATCTAGAATACATGCAGGGTAGTACCTTGTAATATAATTTCAGGATAATCTTCCTCTGAATATGTTTTTGTTTGTTTGGTTTGTTGGTTGGTTGTTTTTAAAGCCTGCCGATTAGTTTGATTTATCTACTCTCAAGGCAAAGGTATTGCTATTTAAAGGTATTGTTGCTAGACGCAGGGATAAATTTCATAGCCGACTGGGGTAACTCAGCACTATCCAAAAGAGGGATGTGAGCATCATCAGAAGCGGTGAAAGTCTCCCTTAAATGTTGCAGAATTTTAGGTACAACTGATAGAAAACCCAGATCTCCATATGAGCTCATTTTTAATTAACTTCTGCAACACTTCTGTAGCAAGGAATATTTTAAATTTTATTTTTATGTGTTTAAAATTTATTTTATACTTATTGAAGTGATTTTTTGGGGCATCTGGAATGGATAGGTGATGGATGTCAACAAGACTGTTTGCTTCTCCTTGTGTTTCCCAAAACTCTCCAGGGTCAGGATGCCCCCTTGCTGTTAACCTGTTCTTGTTGAAACACATGTAAATGGAGCTTCCATAATACTGAATTTACATTAGACGCAGGGAGATAGCAACCTTCCCTCCTGCCTAGGAGAAACCTGTCTCTCCTTTCATTTGGTAACAGGCTTGAAAGCATAATATCAGTTAAGTAACCATAATTACATGTCTAGTGTTTATAACTACTGCTTCACAGTTATATTAATCACCAGTGTATCACCACATTTCATAAAAGATCTTATTGCAGTGTTTTTTCACCCTGTGGTCTACAAACCCTTGGGAGCCTGAAGACTTATTTCTAAAAGGTTCACAAAAGACTGTGTTTAGCATAGAAGAGTGGTTCTCCATCTGTGGTCCATAGACCCTTGGAAGTCTGCATGCTGTGTGTAAGGTTTCCAAGGTGGTCCACACCTCAGGCTCCATCTGAAACATTTTAGGGGTCAGCAAATGAAAAAAACATTGAAAACCACTCCCTCACTCAATAAACTTGTGTAGTACAATAATATACAGTATAAAATCAGCGAATTAAATTGCTTATTCTCTAGGTTTCACACTCCCTGTTCTTCCTTGATGTGCCTGGATCCTGAGTGTCATACTGTATTTTAAGTCCAGTGATGATGAGGTCATGTGCACAATGCGTAAATCGGTAAATAAATAACATAGGGTTCTTCATATCAAATGTCAGCACATCAAGTCCACTTTCCTTTCTCTGGCAGAGACCAATAGCTGGTATGAGAATGGTGAAACCCATCCAAACTGTAGCTGACCCATCCATGTTGTGGCATGCATCAAATTCATTTTGGGCCCCTGAAATGATCAGTTTATGTCTCAAATCCATGAAATTTTATTATCTTTCTCTTAACATGCCTAACTGCAAAGCCACTATATTTCAGCTCCTATTTAAAGTTAATGTGTTGAGCAGCTACAGTAAAAAAAAAAAAAAAAAAAAAAAAAAAAACCCAAACTTCCCAGTAGGAAAAAGGCACACAGGAAATAAGTACATATAAAGGTAAGATTTTTGTGCTTCTTCAAGAGCATCTATCTATCTGTGTAAAGTACTTACCACATTGGTATCTAATCCTTTAGAATGTAATATATGGCATACTTCTACTCTAAAGGGTGAGTGCTACACCCAGTGGAATGGGGAAACTTTGGTGTGAGGAAGGATGGAGATACATGTATCTGGTAAAGTCACCTATTGTACTTTTTGCTAGTTAATTTAACAGGATTCTAGCACGGCAGGTGTGTGAGATCAGGGCTCAGTCTTGAGGTCTGCATCACAGTGATCAGCAGTTGAGACTATTTAATATCTTTTCCTGCCTCCCATTTAGCCCAGTTGAAATTAAATATGTTGGGGAATGTGAAAATGTTGAGAAGGGAGTTGAAGATGTTCATGATCTGGCATTCCTGTGTACTCCTACAACTAGTGTTCTGTTTATATAATATTTCTGAAGTATAAAAGCTAAAACAAATCCAGCCTGTGAAAAGTCATGTCTCATAGTGCCATTCCACAGAAAGCTGTTGTAAGCGGTATGGTATTCAGACAGCTGATATTGGTACATCATCTCTCAAGTAAGGTATGCAGTTTACAGAGATAGCAAGTGTTTGGGTTAGCTGCTACATGTGTATATCAAGACCGAAAGGCTGTGGAACAGAGAGGATACCATGGCAGTGAAGAAAATATTTACAAAGTTTATTTTGTAAGTGGTTGAACTGATTTTTACACTAATGTGCAAACATTAATTGATCAAGCCTCTCTACACATCCATTTTGAAATCAGGGAAACTGAGAATGAGACCTAATGCTCGTCCCTTCCTCCAGGAAGTCAAGAGT
This sequence comes from Podocnemis expansa, assembly GCA_007922195.1. Lineage (NCBI taxonomy): Eukaryota > Metazoa > Chordata > Testudines > Podocnemididae > Podocnemis > Podocnemis expansa. The sequence goes on from ML682034.1 coordinate 11,454,145, forward strand.
AGAGCTGAGATTAAAACACACACACTAAGCCTAAGGCTCCAGCCCGGTAGATGTCAGTACTATGCTGTGTAGTACGGTTTCTGTTGAGAAAATTAAGAGTCCCAAACAGCCACACTCCTAACCACTTTCACCTACAGAAATGCATTTCAGGAGTTGGCAAGACAAGCACTTATCACACCCACAGGAAGATGGATTCTGTCATGTCTGAAGGAACCTGAATTTTTTCTAAATCCTTTGGCACAGAACATTGGTTTTACTGCTGTAGTATTAACTGTATTTTCAGGACCTGAGTCAAATGATCTATTAATGTTCAATTAAAATCCCTTCAGTTAAAGTTGTTTTTTTTCTTCATAGTCATTTTAAACCATTTCAGTGTGTTTTATGACTTTTATTTAAAAGCATAAAAATCATAAATAATTTATAATACTTTCCTAAACCACTAAAGGAATATGAAAATCATACTGGGTATGTTTACAGTATGTGTTTAAGTCGACTTAAGGGCCCTTAAGTCAACTTAAACAGAGCCCTGTCTACACTGTAGGGTAATAAAATCGACTTGAGGGTCTAGTAAAGTCGACTTTATAAGGTCCGCTTATAAAGTTGACTTTACTGTTAAGTCGACTTTATTAAGTCGACTTAAGGCAATGTGGACTAACTAAGTTGACTTAATAAAGTCGACTTAGTGCACTGGGACCATTAATTTGACTTTATTAAGTTGAATTAAGCCAGGGCACCCATTTAAAGTCTACTTAATGTACTGTGTACTCATTAAGTCATCTTAATAAGGTCGACTTTAAGTAGACTTTATTAAGTTGACTTAATAAAGTCAACTTAGCTTTTACAATGTAGACATAGCTATAGATGTTACAATGCCAATGGAATTAATCAAACAAAGGAGTTAACAACAGTACCTTTAAACATTGGTTAAATAGTATGTTATCAACATGAACCCAACAACTGATAGTATCATTTCATGAGCACGGTTAATAACCCTTTCACAAAACCAATGTAATACTAATGATTAAATGGCTTATTTAGTCTTTCTGTTTCTGTGCAAAACAAAGAGAGTCTTGTGGCACTTTAAAAGACTAACAAATGTATTTATCGCATGAGCTTTCCCATGAATGCTCATACAATAAATAAATTTGTTAGTCTCTCAAAGTGCCACAGGACTCAGTCTTTGTTTTGCTTAACTAGACTAGCACGGATACCATTACAGAACTTGTTTCTATATAATTTATTTAGCAACTTATGCTTTCCCTTGTGAAAAGAATGGGTTAAGTTTAGACTTTTTACATACCTAGGATGACCTCTAGTGATCTATGGTAAGATTTGCTTTTGAATCTAGATTTACTGGTGTCCATTAATACTACAAGGCTCACACACATTCTTAAGGCCTAAGAGACCCCATGATTACAGTAAGAAATTATAGAACTGTTACCCTGGTTGCATAGCTATGTGAAAGGTTATTCTGCTTTATCAAAGCTCAAAGCCAAGCTGCTTCAAAAGCTACTTGTTAAATCCTGTAAACAGAAACATACTAAAAATACATCAGTTTAAAATGTATACTAATGTCTACATTACTGTAAGCCTGAAGTCCTAAAAGAACTGAAACCTTTGTGCTCAAGTTATTGTGCATGTTAATGTGTTAGGAACCTTCCCAGGATTTGGTGAAACATCAAAAATAAATAAAATAATATAAAAGAAGTTACAGAGCTTGTCATGTGCCAGTATTTTCTCTTGGATACAGTTTGTTACAATGACACTGTTAACAGTGTTCAAAGGCAGTGACCTGTCTCTGGTATTACCCAGGTGTTCCCTAGAAAGGTCATAAAAACAGATGCGCCAAGAAGAAGGAAGAGAGACCACCTGAGAGAAGCCTTGGGCTCTGAATTCAGGACTGCAGTGACTGGCTTGGAAAGCCCAAAAGTTGGAACATTTTATAAACTTGTCTGAAATTTTGTTAATTATTTCTGTGGCTGATTTATAAACCTGTCCCTGAGAAAAGTGACATCACCCCTGCATACTCTAAGGGATAATTTTCCTCAGTTGGCTCACCAGTTTACAATCACCATAGATAGTAAGCTAACCACATATAGGCCTTGGTTTGCAGAAATATCAGCAACTTCCAGTGATTTCAGGTGGACTTATGGGTACACTTCTGATAGATCAGGCTCATGCTTTATATAGTCTGAAGAATATATGTCATGACCTTTGGTTCCAAAGAAAAAGCCCTTCAGCTGGCAAAGTGAAAGAGCATCTCCATCTAATGAGGGAACTATATAATTGAAGGAACTATATAAGAAGGTCTGAAGTACCAGTAATCTGTCCAGTAGAAAGAAGTGCAAAGATGGCACTACATAAAAGTGGTCCACAATTACGCAAGTCGTTATCGAGCACTGGAGTTTAAAAGATTTCACCAGCTTCTGCATTTCCATGAAATACATGTCACAATGTATTTGAAATTGGCAACAAAAATGCCTACCATTTGAATGCAGGATTTCTAAAAGTTCAAATTCAGATCTGTTTTAAATATTCAGTGTTAGATATTGCTCTTCAATGAAGCCTGCTGTTGTAGACTTGGAGGCTGTGTTCAGATGACAGTTTTATTTTGAAACAACACCCGTTATTTCAAAATAAAAATTCTTATGTCCACACGATGTGCTGTTATTTCGAAACAGTAAAACCTAGCAGGAAATCGAAATAGCTGTTGTTTCGAAATGGTTGTTTTGAAACAACGGCGTTCGGACACGTTGTTTTGAAACAACACCATTGTTTCGAAACAACTGTTTCAAAACAACATGTCCGAACAGCCTTATTTCGAAATAACCATTTTGAAATAACAGCCGTTTCAATAACAGGCTTTCCCTTAATTCGAATTAACTTATTTTGAAATAAGGACCTTATTTCAAAATACAGTTTACGTGTGGACATAGCTGGAGTGATGCAGGGACAAATCAAACCCATAGGACTTCATACTTGGCTTGTCTTCTGATTCATCTTATTGCAGGTGCAGTCTTAACCAGTAAGAGATAGATATCTAAGATCATAATCTTTGTTACAGAGTATTTTTGCCACAATAGTGGGTTACTATGCGATTTTGGAAGTTTACACCCTGTGGGTCTCCTACCAATCTCATGTAAATCGTGCACGAACAGTCTCAGAATATCATTATCCATCCCTCATATTTCTGTCCCTCAATAGTCTTCATTTCTTTTTCTTTGTAAAAGATAAAGTGCTTACACAGGCCCCCTTTCTGGTTACTAAATATCAGACAGATTTTTATCAACATTCTCTGTATGTTGAAGTAACAACTCTATATGGCAAGAGGGAATTTGGCTAAGAAACAGGAGTAAATTATTTTATCAGAAAAGAAAGGGTATTATCTCTACTGTCATTGTTGTCTTTTGAGTACATACAATCACTGATTTCAAAGTCTTATCCCAAGGTCAAGAACCTGCATATGTACTAAATAACTGTAGGTGGAATATACCTATGTTCCATAACCTAATGGGCCCCAAAGTAAGTAGACTATTCAGAATGGTTAAAAGCTTTTCCATATGAGATGGAAACCAGGAGATTGAAATCTTCCTTTAGCCTTTTACAATCAAAGCCAAGAAGAAGTTATTAAGCAGGTACTGGTTTCTATTCTGTGGTCAGTATCAAGATTTATTAACCTGGGAACCAACACTGACTGAGGGGAACCTAGTTCATTATTTGCCCTAAGGCACAATAAATATAGATGCTGACTGAAAACAGACATTTGCATGTTATCACAATATGTGTACAGTACAGTTAGCTGTTCCTCTGATTCTCAAAGCCATTCTGAAGTTTACTGTGCTCATGTATGGCATATATAACATAAAAACTATGGCATTGCAATGCAGTCCTTGAAATGATGGCAGCTACTGCAGGGCTTACTTTGCTATATTTGGGAAGAAGCAGGCTTCAGAGAAAAAGCTCTATTCGTAAACTGATTCTGAGAATAATAGTGAAGGGTGACTTGTTCTGGATATGCAAAAATTTCCTTATTTAAAAGAGAAAAATATCTTTGCTGAGGAAAATATTTTCACATAATTAGGAAAACAATTATTTCATTTTATACTCTTTGTATGTGTTAGTCTTGGATCTACTTTAAAGAACCTTTCAAACTGGAATGTGCATCTTTAAGAAAAATTTGTTAATACAGAGAGCTCATTCAAGGTGCTGTATTTGGCAGCCCTGGACAGTATATGTAAGAGTTGTGTAAACTTCCCCACATTGTCCTGCAATTATGTCATCTTTACTCTGGCCTCAGGCCTGGTCTACACCTAGATTTAGATTGATCTAGCTACATTGCTCAGGATTGTGAAAAATGTCAGAGCTGGTGCAGTGTAGTTAGGGTGACCAAATACCCATTTACAGATCTAGCTGGCTTGCTGGAATGATGGAGGAACTCTTCAGCCAATCTATCTACCACCTCTCAAGGCTGAGGTCAGAGGGTAGTTTACTCTCCAGGGCCAGTCAGTCCTTGACATCTCCTGAGAGTTCCAGCAAATGGACTGATTAGCTTCAATTATATTGACGTATACATGTTTTATGGGAAGCAAGAAGAATTAACTGAACTTGCTTCCCGAGTTTCCGCAGAACAATACACAGTCACTGCCAGATAACCATTGATCTTGCTTCTGTGTTGGAAGTTTTATCTTTTGAAAATCTGAACACAAGATGAGTTTCAGTTCGGAAATTCAGATCTTGATCTTATGAGACCAGTGATATTGCATAACTATCACTCCTACATATGTGGTTTCTGTATTTTTCTCTACTTCTGCCTGTTGCCTGAATTATGTACATTGCTAAAGATCTGAGCACAACTGTTTCTCACATACTCTGATAAAATAATCACTCACAGATGTTGGCTTGGTGCTGACAGCATTCTTCATTTTCCGGGTTAGAGACTAATGAAATTCTTGGGTCTGCTCTCCATTTGGGCATGAACCAACTCTCCAATCTGATGTGAACCAACTCTTTCATTCATCTTTTGTTGAGTGGTGAGAGAAGAGTTAACTGTAAGCAAGCAGAGTGTTTGGGAGCTTTAGACAGAATTGTATTTCAGAGGCTAAATCAACCTCTTAATCAGTAGCTGGAGCAGGGAGGCAATTCATTCAGTAGTTCCATGATACTTCCTTTTCTAGGCAGCTTTGGGGCCTGCTGAATTATGGAGGCAGCCCTGCATTAGAAAGAAGTTAGGCTCTGCAATGTCTGAATGTAGGGACCAAGTTACTCCTCAAGTCTGGAATGATCCAGAGGATGTTTTATTACATATATGTGCAGGAACAAGCTGAAACCATCATGATTATATTGGCATGGGGACTGTAAAACCAACATATTTAGACCTTTTTCTGGTGGTGTAACTGGAAACGGCAGAAGGATGTGTGCTCTTTCAAAAGGTGTCCCCCCCCCTTTTTTTTAAAATTTAAACAGAGATGTCTGTTTTGAAGTGGAGTGTTCTGCAGGGATGGGTGTACTTCAAAATGCCTCTTAGTCACAGGCATTTGTATTTACGCCCTTTCCTTCAAGGGGTACCTACACTCAGCCATTCTTTCCTATAAATCTAACATTAGACCAGTTACCTCAGCTTTAAAATGCATCCCCTTGATATCTTGTAATCTTTAATGTTGGCCTATCTGCTCCAAATGATGCAGGCTATACAGAAGTCAGAGTGCAAGTCTCTGGAGTGCACCACCTTTGTTTTATGTCTTGTTTTGCACTATTTCAGTATTGATGTGATAATGCTGGCAGAACATATTTACCAGTCTGTGGGGCTGCTGGAAGGATAAATCCCTCCCAGGGCTATTCACAAAGTGAATCATTTGCTGGTAACAATAAATGCTACCACAGAGAATATGCAAGGATCTGTCCAAAGGTCAGACTCACCCAGAAGGTTTCTCTGCTGAAAGAGGTTTGCAGCTGTGTTAAGATTAAAGAGTGTTAGAGAACCCCAGTGTGTGTGATTTGTTCACTCTGTGTAAAATATGAAGTGTTTGTCTAAGAGTCCCAGCTGAGACATGCTGGTCCTGGTGTGAGATTGCCTTGGAGCTGCCATGCAAATTTCCAGTGTGGTTTTAGCATTCAGGAGTAATCTCCATTTTAATGCATTGATCTGACACATCCAAACAGTCTCCAGTACCAATGAGGTGATCTTCCTCCTCCTGAGAAAATAGTAGCTGTCATCAGGAGAGGGGACTATGATGTGTACCATTTGACAAATTATTGGATTCAGCCAGTAATTCCCTCCAAAATGTGGAACTAGCCTAAATGAATCACTCCCATTCTCTGTTGGATGAGCCTTATAGGCAGCGAGCTAGACTGTGAAGCCCTTATTTACCTTGAGGAGCATTTACCAATGAGAGGAGACCAGTCAGCTTCACTGAGGTTTTGTGTGTGTGGTTCATCCATGCCTGGAAGAACTGCCTGATCTAGATCATTTCTGGAATGGAAACAATCTCAATGGAGAATCCATTAATCTGATTCTCCTCTGATTTAAAATGACTTCACTCAGCAGTAACTGCACTGATATTAATGGAGTTTCCCCAGTTTAAAATGGGGTGGGGAAGAAGTACATTCATCTCTACTTCTCTTTTCTCAGGCAAACTGGTGGTTCATATTACACAGTGGGGATTTCTGTCTCCATCAAGTAGCTTGAATATATACTGTTTTATCTATTGATGTTGATGTACCTGACGTGGTGTGGAGGCTCATGCTTCAAGATCCAGAGATCTTGTCTTCAGTCCTTGCTGCTGCCTGCCTGCCCAAGGATATTGTGTTCAGGCACCTGGTGGAGAAAGGATCCTGAAATGTAGTGATACAATATGTCTTTTAGGAAATTAATGAAGGAGGCTTGTTAGCACTGCATTTGTGGATGATAAAGTTGAATGGATGAATGTTTGATATCTTCATTACAGAAACATTAGAGCCTGACTCCTGAGGAAATTCATTCTAACCGTAATTGTCCTTTGTCACTTCCTGCTCTTTAGTTTTTTCAATTTTCTCTTATCAGAGGTCCCCTGTGAGAACTGTGTGAGGGAGCTTGAGAGAGAGAGGAAAGGGGCTACATTCTTTTGTCCTTTGCCTTTTGCTTTCCAACGTACATGTGAACTACTCTGGGTCTTAGTGCATTTATGTTTTAGCCTCACAGGTCTGAGAAATTTTAATTGGTTACATAAATACAGACATAGCTGCCTGTAGTACTCAGAACAACTCATACCCAAATCATGCCTGCTGGAAAGTCAGCTAGAACATTTTATTGTGAGTGAGTGATAACATGTTTGTGCCTGTATGAATGGGAGGCGAGCACAAACTGGAGTTTCAGAAATGAACCTTCTCTCAATAATTTTGTCAGGTTAGCTGAAATTTGTAGTATATCACAGATATCCCACACAGTATTTCTTCAGAAGTGTGATCTAGTTGATTGTATAAATGACAGATGTATAAGAGATGTGTTTCCATATTGGATATCAGTCTTCAAATATGGAAGACTGCCATCAAAAAAACACGGCATGAAGAGTAAGAGAACCACCTGGAGCTGAGCTGGGGTCATATTTCTGTTCGACTTCCGAAAACCTAACTCTGTATCCAAATTGCATGATACAAAATAGTTTGTCTGTTGTCTTAGCTTGAGCTGAGCTCCTAGAAGACCTCAGTTGATGAAGAGCACTTGGCTTTTGGCAGAAAACACAGGATGCTTGTTTGTTTGTTTGTTTGTTTGTTTTAAATACAATTGAGATCCAGGGCTGAGTTATTTAGAAAAGGAGAAGAAAATTACACACTGTAAATGTAATAATATTTACCGTATGTTATTCAGTAGAGATTATCATAAACAGGGCTATGAATGCACCCCCTTGTAGTGCTAATTAGAAATGGAAAAAGACATAGTTCCATCCCGCACTGGTAACCCTTTTTCTCCCAGCGTGCCAAACTTTAATTTTAAATCTAGTAAAGGAAGCTTTTCTTTAAACAAACACTGCTTTACGTAGAAAGTGCTTTAGTAAGCAGTACAGTTTTGGATTAATACTTCATGAATGGGCTTGTGGTCTAGTGAAGGAAGCACAGGTGGTCTGGGTCCTATTCCCAGCTCTGTCACTCATCATGTGAGAAAGGTCAAGACCCTTCAGCAAAAATCTTCAAACTTACATACAGGGCCAGATTAAGGCCTGGGGAGGGGGCTTGCAGCTACCCAGCCTTGTGGCCCCCCTTGGGCTTCCCCGTTGCCATGGCACTGAGCTTGGGGGTGGGGCACCTTCTTCCCCATGATGGTAAGCAGGGTTAGGGGGGCTATGGCCAGCCAGCGATGCTGCTGGGGCGGAGGGGGTGGGTAGGAGGCGCCACATTTGGTTCTGCTGCCGGGGGAAGGGGCAGCAGAGAGGACCCGCAGGCCTGTGTTGCTGCAGAGGTCTTGTGGGGGAGGACACAGGCTGGTGCTGCTTGGGGGCTGTGGGGAGGTCCAATGGTTCGGTGCTGCTGCAGGGAGTAGACCAGAGGCCATGGACTGACATGCTCCTGCCCTGCTCCTGGGCTGGCTGGTCTAGCAGGGAAGGAGCAGCAGGCAAGGAGAGCAGCAGTCAGTCATCAGGTCACAGGGTCCCCCTTTAGGGCCTTAATCTAGCCCTGCTTACATATGCAAAGTTAGGGACCTACATTTGTATATATTCATTAATGCTGCCTGTTACTTTCAGCTGACTTCAGGTGCATGCTGGTTGGGCAGGTGCACATACAAATGGATATTAGTCGTACAATTACCTACTTCAGTGCACATGCCCATTTACACTCCCCAATACAGGGTTTTGCAGTTGCATACATTGTACCAGCAGCTGAAAATCTGGGACTGCATCTCCAAAGCAAAAAGCAATTTTAACATTTAGTTTGGATCTCAGTTTATACTTTTCCCCTTCCTCTCTATATCTCTCTGATCCTCAAACCTCAGTTTATACATGCAAACAAAACCAAAAAAACCTCTTTAAGAAAACCCTCTTTATCTTGTGATCTTGATGCAGTGATCTCCTTGTTAGGTCAACAGTTTAAGAACATAAGAAAGGTCATATGGGGTCAGACCATTGGTCCATCTAGTTCAGTATCCTGTCTTCCAACAGTGGTCAATGGCAGGTGCTTCAGAGGGAATGAACAGAACAGGTAATCATCAAGTGATCCACCCCTTGCTGCCCAATCTCAGCTTTTGGCAAACAGGCTAGGGACATTTCAGAGCCTGGTTTTGCCTTCCTGTCTGTTCTTGCTTAATAACCACTGACAGGCCTATTCTGTATAAACTTATCTAGTTCTTTTTTGAGCCCTGTTATGCTTCCTTATTACTTTCTTTCTCCATGTCAGTCATGATTTTATAGACCTCTATCGTATCCGCCCCCCCCCCCGCCCTTAGTCATTTCCTTTCCAGGCTGAAAAGTTCTGGTCACATTAGTCTCTCCATTTGCTGTCATGCTTGGAGCAATTTGAAAGTTCCTGGTGGCTTATCCTGGTGGCTCAGTGTTGGGGTCTTCACACCATCTTCATTGCCTGTCTAGTGGGCAAAGGGCAGAAGTGACCTTGCACATATGGGAAGGGCTTGTTCTCCAGAGTTCAGATCTCTGGTTACTGCTCCTGACTGGTTTACAGTGTAATTATTTTTTGCTAGTTTTACAACAACAGGGACAAGGTTGAGGACGAAAAGTTTGAAAGGCTGTTTATATAGCTTAGATTCTACATCCTGTTCAGTTTCATTACTGCAGTTTTGAGGTTAGTGCCAGACTGCAAAGCCTCTAAGGACTGTGGTGGAGATGTAGTGTTCCAAACAACAGCAGGGTGCCTGATCTGGAAATCACAAATGTAACATGTTTGTTGCTTTTTCTGAACCCTGGTGCATATATTTTCTGACTTTTATGTGCTGTGTGTGCCTCCTTGAGATATATGGAAGAAGCAATAAAAATGGAGTTAGGCTGAAATGGTCCTGGTCTTCTGTGTGACTGCTCAGAACATGTGTTGGAAGAAGGGTTGGTACAACAGCAAAAGCTGCTGACCTAGGGCTTTAAGAATTCACACTCCAGTCTAAATACTAGGAAGCTCTCTAAAGATGAGCCCTGGCCAATGATTGACAAATAAAGAAAATGAAATGAAAAAGGGGAGGACTGCTATTAACCATTGCTGTCTGAAAGAAATATCAATCTACACAGCATGGATCATGTTGTCCCCCACTAGTGTGGGTGCATGGGGAAGAACAATGGATCCTCACCTTCCCCTACAAACCATACGAGGACCAGATAATTCCAATAATTATTAACTTGGGGGAGAATAGGGACTACTGGTCCCTACACACTGAGATCAGAGCTCCTAAAGCTATTTCTCACTGTCCTAATGCAGACCAGCGCCTTGGTCAGCAACCAACAAACAGCGCCACACAAGCCCATTTGGAGTAGCATGCAGCATCCCTTGCAGTGCCACCAAAATTGCCGCTCCTGCTCCTGAAAGCCACTCTAAATGGCTTCTTTTGGCAGCGGCTGGGATGGTGGTATCCCAGGCATGCCACTGAATGCTGCTCAGGGTGGATTCTTTTGGTCATGAGTGGGGTGGGGGGTTCACAGAGACGCTGCAGAAAGAAGCTGCTGTGAACCGCTTCTTTCTGCGGCATACCTGGGGATCCCACCCCCAACTCTGGCTGTGGCCACCACCAAATTTTCAGATGGTGGCTGCTGCTTTTTTTTGGCCAAAGGGTCAGGAAGGAGGGGCCAGCATGGAGGTTGGCAAAGTTTGCCTATGCCTGTATTTAAATCCTACTCTGTTCAGAACTGCACTTAAATATGTGCCTAAAGTAGGGCATGTACAGAAGGGCTTTCCTGAATATGGATGCTTTCTTGAATCAGGGACACTGCAATGCCAGCTGTATAGTGTGATTTTAATCCATTATTGTTTGTTTATGGAAGAATTACTACAAAAGCCAAATGCTTCCTTCTCAGCTTTTCACTTTACATTCCCCTTTTTGGTTCTTGAGCAGAAAAATATCGTTACAAATTTCCTGCACAGAAGATGGGAAAATAGGTGTTGGGGTTGTCATCATGGCTGATGACACTTAGCCAAGTTAACAGATTTTTACAAGGTTGCTGGGAAAATGCAGCCTTTTTTATTCAGGCAGCACTAGTCTCTTTGGGTGTGTTCACACAGCAGTCTTATTTTGAAACAACAGAGGTTGTTTCAAAATAAAAAAGGCCATGTTCACACGACGCACCGTTGTTTCGAAACAAACGGCATTGTTTTGAAACAACTTAAACCCCATGTAGGGATGAAACAACGTTGTTTCGAAACAATGCCGTCCGAACATGTTGTTTCGAAACAACGGTGACACGTTTAGAAATAACTGTTGTCTGAACCTGCTATTTCTATTCCTGCTTTTTTCCTTAATTCGAATTAACTTATTTTGAAATAAGGTGTTATTTCGATACAAGTTGTTTTGAAACAACTTGTATCAAAATAACCCCCTGTGTGTGAACATAGCCTTTCATTGTTAAGAGTGCAGCATGAGCCCTCATACCCACCTTCTGACTTGGACAATCCAAAGAAGAGCTGCCTAGAATCCATGCAGAATGCAGCCACTGCGGTGGGGTGCACCTGGCCTGTGCAGTTCAGACAGGAGGCCTGCAGTAGTACTACACCCCAGGAAATGAGTTGGGAAGGTGGGTTCTTCTAGTATAAAACAACAAGCAGTTGTGTGGCACTTTAAGACTAACAGATTTATTTTTTGCATGAGCTTTCGTGGGAGAAGATTCCCAGAAGAGGCCTCAAGAAAGCAGCCAATCACACCCCAGCAGGCTGAGCTAAATGAAGCTGCAGGGACTTAGCAATGTGGTTCCAGGCTAGCACCAGAGGCTTGAGGGCAGTGGCTCTGCTCTGCTTTATTGTCATTGTTGTCCCTGATGAGGGCTGGATGTTTGCCAGAGTTTAAAGGGAGAGGGAGTGTTAGAGATATGTGGCATTTTTATGCACTTATGGAGGTCTGTTGTACTCTGCACTATGTGTGAATGTTAGCGTGTACATACTTTAGGAAATGTGCCTTTTAGGCCTTTGCATTCTTCCTAAACACCACATCAGCAGACATGCAGTTTAGGAAGCACATATATCACTGAAATTTGCTTTATAAAGTCCGCAGAATGAAACTTTGTATGACTCACATGTCTCCATGGCTATGTTCACACAGGGTATGCTTGTTTCGAAACAAGACGTTTCGAAACAAGCTGTTTCGAAATAACATATTATTTTAAAACACCTTATTTCGAGGACAAAAAACTTTGTCCTCGAAATAAGGCAGCGAAATAGCACGTCCACAGTGTGGACGTGCTATTCCGCCTGCGGAGGGGAGTGCAGGCACCGGCCAGGAAAGGGGCGGCGGGGTGCCTCACCCCAGGGGCGTTAAAGCCCCCGCTGCCCCCAAACCTGGGGGTGCGGCCCCGGCGCGCGGCTGGAGACCGCTGCTGCCGGG